>JAHYIQ010000004.1:9070000-9670000 GCA_030673865.1 Melipona bicolor | reverse complement strand
CTGATTTTAGCAGGGATAATCCAGAAAATCAAGCTTCTTCAGATGCAACGCTAATGCAACGAAAATTAGCGATTGGTTGATTTGGGTCACGTGATTCGCGAGGGGGCGTGGGGTAGACCTCGAGTAGGAGTGGCGTTGTCTGGTACTGAGCGATCGCGCCAGTAATTTGTTTTGCATCGATTCAAATGTTTGCATACTACAAATGTCCGTTACTTCCGAGTCTGACGTTATTTCCAGCGCGGTTCCAGAGTGGCCATTCAACAAGTCGGAGAGCTCGATCGTTAGAGCTTCGTGAAACGAGGATGCAATCGAAGTGCATCGAAATTCCAATTGGCGAAATCGATGTTTAACGAAAATTTCGCGCGGCAGGAAATTCTGCGATTCGAAAGCTCTTCGATGGAAAATCGATCGGGCGTCGGGATGAACGGGCGGTGTCGTTTCTCTATCGGGAATGTCACGTCGAGGGCTCAAGATAACAACAAGGGAAGAGGAGGGGAAAAAGAGCTTAATTAGAAAGCAAGCGAATAGCCCTCTCCGTGGCGGAATTCTTTCGCGCGGTGGTGGAATAATTTTCTTTCTGGGGAAGAATGGCTGAGAAACATCATCGCTGGTGAACAATCTTCCGCGGCTGAATGAAACGAACACGCTTCCGGCAATTACAACGTCCCATTGCGCTGTTTTATCGCGGAGAAGAAAGAACCGACCGCCAGAGAGACATTTTCCCAACGAAACGTTTTCACAGCGTCACTCTCTATATATGTATTCCTCTTGTACCGATAAATTTCTCGAATATTTTCCTCTTTCGAAGAAGATCCACGTTCGCTGAGGGGTCTTTGGAAATTAGCCGCGCGAGAGGAAACATATATATATATATATATTTCCATGTCAAATTGGAATCCTGTTTGGTCACGAGTGCTTCGAATCGGAGTCAACGACGCATACTGTTCCGAAAAGTCTGGAAAAATTACTTTAACGTTATTATATATGTATATGCTCAAAGTTATAGCGTGCTGAATTCGTCAGCTGCAACATTACGAAGTCAAAAATTTTAACATCCTAACATTTGAAAAGTCAAGACGATCTTGAGTTTTCATCGAAAAGAAATTTTCTTTTCCTTTCTTTAATTTTATGTAACGAGGTTTTTGTGCAGGATGATTCACGTAACTTGTACACCTGAAGCTGCCATAAAATTTTATTGATACGCAAACATTTGAATCGATACAAAACAAATTACAGACACGATCGCTCAGTACCAGACAACGCCACTCCTACTCAAGGTCTACTCCACGCCCCCTCATGAATCACGTGACCTAAATCAACCAATCGCTAATTTTCGTTGCATCAGCGTTGCACCTGGAGAGGCCCGATTTTCCGGGTCATCCCCGGTAAGATCATTACACAATCATTTAAAAAAAAATATAAAAATCACTAATGAGTGCACGCTGATTTCAGCATCGTCACAAAATATCTTGACTTTTGATCTTTGCTGATTCACGATTGTGTAAATGAAATGTGTGAAAAAGTTCATTCCTCATTCCTCCTCACCAACTTGGAATGACAGAAATTTCTCCGCCCGTATAAAATCTTTGAAATTGGTTTCTCAGGCCAAAATACACTTCACCATGCAACGGTTGAAACGCACAATCGTGGACGGGATTTGAAAATTTCGAAATTTCGAGGCAAGTAGATCGACCTGTTATTAGAACACACAGATACATACAACATATGGTAACTTTCTCGGCACGTGAGGCACTCGAAGGATGATTTCATCTGGTCGTGGGGATTGGTGTCGGAGATCGGTCGCGATGTCAAATGGGACGAGGAACGAGTAATTTCATTTTCGATGAACCGGTGAATTCTCTCGTAGCTGTATATGTACCTGTTCGCTCCAGGTGCGCACACATGCCACCCTGCTGGCTTTCTGCGGCATCGTCCCTTGTTCTCTGGGTCTCCCTTTAGATCTCTCTCTCTCTCTCTCTCTCTCTGTCTGGCGCGCGCGCCCGTGCCTATATCATCCGTTACATGTGCACACTGGCACCAGCGAAATACATAGTCGCGAGTAAATACTGCATAATGGAAATGCGGTTACTCGAATTGCATAATTTCGTATCACGCTGGCCCGAACGTTGCCCCGACGCAGCAACGTCACGGCCGCAAATTCTCCGACGATTTTCTCAGAGGTCTATTACCACAACTGGGTGGGTTCTACTTTCTTCCTCACCGATCCATCGAGATCGATCCTTTCGATCTTGCGTCTGTCTATGCCACCGTAAATCTAGATTTACTTGCAATTACCATCTCGCAGTCTGTCTGCTGATTCTTCAAATTCTTCGATCTGTCGTAGAATCGCTTTATAAATATTATTGAAACCAGTCTGTCTGTTGGAAAGTTCTTTTATAAACGTTGTTGGAATCAGGAA
Source organism: Melipona bicolor (assembly GCA_030673865.1). NCBI lineage: Eukaryota > Metazoa > Arthropoda > Insecta > Hymenoptera > Apidae > Melipona > Melipona bicolor. Next base: position 9,667,581 of record JAHYIQ010000004.1, on the reverse strand, counting down.
TCAGGCAAGGGAAATCCTAAGGTCCGCAAAGGAAGAAATATGTCCAATTTAGACATTTCTGAATTATCATTTCATAGTCTATCGTCAATTCTTCAAATTTTTAAAAATCGCCTATTTGATATAAAGTCATCTTACGACTTTATAATTATAGTGTCCCATTCCGACATTTCTGAATCTTCTCATTCTTGTTCGTACTTGGCCGTTTCTACGATATCAGGTACTTACATGCTTGTCTTTGGCTACCATAAACGAAGAACGGAGGATTTAATTAATTTTGAATTAATCATTAATTTTTCCCCGCGCGCTACGTAGAATGGAAATTCCTCTCTGTTCGTTACACGCGGTATACAAAAAGATTACCAGTCCAGTCTCGCTGTAGCGAAGATATTAAAGCGCTGGATAATTGTTTGTACACTCGTTTAAGACAGGTTCCCCCGTTTAAGGCGGTTTATTTCCCAAGCGTAGTTACCTTTGGATTTATATTACGCCTGGGATTGGGATTACGTAGCCGAGCACTTCCGCTGAGCTTTTTCATTCGGTCGTAGTTTTTTATTCGCTGCACTATGGTTCGCGTAACGTGCGTGTCTTTAAGTTCCACACGAGGCAACAGCCAAATGTATCGATCGATGTGTCACGGTGGGAATTTTGTTGAATTCCAAAAAAAATAAATAAATAAATAAATAAATGCGCGACAATTTCTTCAAACAAACTAGGATTTGGTTGACGTTCGCAAAAAGAATGAGTGTCAAGTGATACGGTACCGAAGAGCATGCATCAATCGATCAATCGAATCTGTAGGCAAACATTCACGAGCAATGCACACGTGCAGTTGTCTTTACAATTAGATAAAACAGTTTCTCTGTAGCAGCCTAGGATTCCTCAACTACGAGTTTCGAACACTAACTAGCACAAGCCGCAAGTGGCTGCGCCTGCCAATCTCCGACGTTAAGCAAAGCAGTGTGCGGAACCCCGCTAGGATGGGTGATCGGGCCAGCCTAGTGGGTAGTTAAAATAACAAGCGTTTGGGGTTAAGGAGTCGCTGCCATCAGCCCCACTGAATGAGTCTAGGCAGTGATTCCGAGACGAGAAACGCATCAAACAACTTTCTTCTCCCACTCACTATTACAAATCCTTCCAGCATACATCACCTTAACCCTTCACCTCTAATTAGAATTATTTTTCGGAAAAAAACATTGCAATTGACGCGTGCTTAACGTAAGTCGAAAAAGAAATTGTCAAATTACGACTGAAAGAGTGGTGTCCCTGAGTGAACAGAGTGAAGACACAAATTTGAAGTTTAAATGCTGACTGCCTTTTTTTCCTTTTTTGAGTCACGTTCTTATACGAGTTTCTCTATCGTAATTTTGGGAAGTGGTGGGACTTTATCGTTTATTTTTCCTGGTCATAAGGCGTGTAGCACATAGAGCGTATGACAGGTGAATCTTCAATGCCCGCGAGTTCGTAACGATGGAAGAAACTGCCGCGCGGAATTAATTACAGGAACGAGAGAGAATTCTGCCCGCTGAGCATTAATTGCGTCGCGCGGCGTGAATTATACTTTTTCATAAGTTTCGTGCGTTAACACAGCCGGCTGGCTCACCTCTCGAGCGAAACACGAAACTTCTCGCCCGGTTCATAAATGATGCGTCTGTAGCCGGGCAAGCGTTTGTCCACGCCGCGATAAGAATCCTGAAAAATTCAAAGAACCATACCCAACCCAGCTCTCTCTCTCTCTCGCTCTCTCTGAAATTCGTACGTCGAATCACCAAAAAATTCAACCCGTCCATAATGCATCGCTAGAACTTTCGTCCAACTCGTTCAACGTTGCGTCTGCAATAATGCACGACGCGTGCATTATTTGTCCGCGGCGGAACTCTTAAGGAACACGAGGCGAGGCTTGAACTTTCCATCGTGAGGTTTGAAACTCGCTCGGTAGGCAGAGGAATTCCACGGGTCAGCAGCCTCGGTCTAAACTCACCTCGGGATACACACATTCTCTCTCTCTCTCTCTCTCTCTCTCTCGAAAGAGTTGAATTCACCGCAAGATTCAAGAGGAAACCCGGTTCTCCCCCGGTTGATAGCGTGGCCACGGCGAATCTAACCTAACCTCCTTCCACGCGCATTTCAAATTCCATCCATCCTACTCCGGCCGCGCGAGAGAGTTTCCTCTCGCTGCAATATGTATCGAGCGACGGTGGTAATTTTCGTCTCGTTCGATCTCGTTGACGGGAGAGACACAGGATAAGAACGAGGTACAGTAGTGACATAACTGACCACACTTTGGACCTCGTAACTGGCCAGTGCTTACCCCCACCAATTCTTGAGACTATCCCCACTCTACCTCACCATGCGCCAGTGCGTGAAAGATGAAACAAAACAAGCGGTATACCGCACATTGTGATCAAAGTTTATATTAAATTTTATTTATTTATTATTGTTATTAAATTTTCTCTCTATTTTATATTAAATAACAAATACATTAATACGATTATAATATCTATGTGTATTCTATACTAATGTATACTACAATGTATACTATGTTATTGACTTAATATTGACGAAAATATAACAAAACCTTTATTCAAGGTTTCCATTCAATTATTGATAATTATTGTTTAATTAATAATAATAAATGATAATTATTGTCTAACAACTACTTTTATAGGAATTTCAATAAATTTTCGAGAAATTTAGATTGATTACAATTATCTGATAATTATTGCTTTATCGTAATTCATTGTTTTATTTAGTTTATGTTTATGATTACGCAAACGTTATGTTAATGTTAAAATGTTAAATTTCTTTACAATCTAATACTACATATAGCAAACAATATTAGAATTCTCCGCACATGCCTGGTTTCGGTATAAGAAGTGACGCTCATCCCCACTCTTTCTCTCGATGCCAATTTCTAGAATGCTCCCCGCTTAACTGACCCGTTTTCGGTTTCGATTGTTGGACAGTTACGAAGGCACTGCTGTATTATAAAAGAGAGAGAGAAACGAGAAAAGTTTTTGGAAAGGAAGAAGAGAAAAGGGCCCACGCCCTTAATGGCTGGCCGAGCTTCGACTCTCCGGGGGTTGTTCTCCTGGTTGCGTTCTCCTCCGCCATCGCCTCCAGCTTTGCTCGCCGCATCTTCTCCTCCGCCTGCTCTCGTACGTGTGATTCTTTCCTCCCCCCTCGGCTTTAATGCCTCCCGCGGCGCGCCGTCGCGTCATACATTATAATGCCGCCTCGCGTATGCGCCTCGGCCTGGAGCCCGTGTTCACAGGGAATGCAAGAGTGAAGTTTTATGTCGCCCATAAACGATGTATCTACGTACACACGCCAACGGGGTGTTCGCCCCGTTTTTCTGGGACAACGGGGAAGACATCTACCTGACTCTTTCGCCTTTCTCGCCGCCGGACGCACGGAGACCTGCTCTCTGCTCATCTTTTTTCACTCTTTGCTCTTCTCCTTCTCCTTTTTGCCGGAGGACGAGCTAGGAATTTGAAGCAGAGGAGAATGAGCCCTGTTAATCGAGCCACATCTAGGCGAGAGATTGGTCCTGAGTTGCTGCATGTTTGACAACGTGCACGCTCTTTTTCTGAGAAAAACTGTTCCTTTTGTACACCAAAAATACTACTACGCGCTCGCGACTAGCGCCGGTTATATATCCTCCACTCAATGCTTCACACTGGCTAGAGAAGTTCTTGGAACGAGTAAAGTTTATTTGTTTATTTGTCTATCTTTTTGTGGAGTGTCAGAGTTAAAAGTAAGATAATTAATCAGCAATAACGTTACATACAGAAAAATAAGTGAACCAATGGTCTTTAATTCCACTTATCTGTTTCAAATATTAATAAGTGATGGTGGAGTATAAAATCTGGAGTATAAAAATACGACAATCGGTGAGAGATTAAGCAATCTTCCTAACCTTCTACGCAAACCTAACCTAAACTAAGCAAACCCAACCTAAACCTTCAGAAAGCTGTGATGGAAGTGAATCATATATAAACACAGCTCGAAGAAAACAGATTAAAGGTACCAAGTACGTCAGAATCTGAAGAAATCGATGATGTCAACGTACAAAGTACCAACCGGTCGGATATTACATGGACTTGGAAAAGATTTAGGCCAGTGATTCGTGATTTTACAAAACAGCAATCGAGTATTCGAACAAATGTAAGATCTTTTCAAGGATTTCTGCAATACTTCCAATTGTTTGTATATGAAGGTGGAATTCAAACAACTATTGGAGACAAATAAATGCTAAAAGACTCGGATGAACTATTTCTACGGCTAGCTAGTGTGGGCAATCTTCGGCGCAACGTGGCACGTTGATGTCGTCGTTTGCCCGTCTGGGCGAGACTTTTGTCTGTCAGTCTCGATAAAGGAGAGCCGGAGTCTTTGAGGTGTAAAGCCCGTATGAAAAATGGATATTCCCCCGGCATGGGACAGGGGGAGGTAATGGGAAATTAAGACGCGGGAGGCGCTTAACGATCAAAGGGAATTAGAGGAGTAAACCGGCGTTGAACTTTACGAAAGGAGAGGAACGTACGTAGTCTTCCTCGAGGAGGGCGGACCTCGCGAAAATTATCTCGAAGTAACGAGAGCGGCGTGTGCAAGTTACGTTACGTTATCGCGAAATAACAATGGCTGAGGAACTGTTACGAGGGCTCGTTGCTTTTTTTCTCTCGATCGCTCGAAACCTCCTCGGAAGATCGGTAAATTCGCATCGAAATCGCGTGGAGGGAACTTCGCGACACCCGTGAACGTTCCTCGGCTCGTTCTCACCGAACCCGGCCCCCGGCTACTTTACATTATATAAAATTCCTCGCCCGAAGGCTCCAGTGAAATTTTAACCCGCGCTCGTCTTTAACAAAGTGCACGAGAGCGCGTGAGATGGAAAGGACGATGGGCCATGTCGCACTTTTACAATCTATATTATTATTATTTTATAATCTACGTCGTAGGATCCTTGTTAAACACAGAGCGTTCCGTAACTAATGGCACGATCGACGGTAGAAGGTAATTTCCGTGTGAAGAAATTGAGTCGAAGAGGACGAAGAAAATTTTTTTCAGCTGAGAGAAGCTCATCGTTTAATCGAGTTTGAAAATTTATCGAGCACACGTGAATTTAATTAACTCCAGACGTGACTTTGAGAGAATAATTAATAGGAGATTGATTGTTCTACGTATGAAAATAAGTGAAAAATGTGGAATGAAATTTTTTTGCTTCGTTTTGAAAGAAACATCGAGTTTGAGAATTGATCGAGTGCACCAAGGCAATTTTTAACGAAACGTGTTCGACGAAATTTGACGAAAAAATTTCATTCTACGCTCATTTCACTTATTTCTGCGCGTAGAATATCCTCGTTATCCTGTCGTTGTTTTTTTTTTTTTTACTGTGCAAAATTGACCATTATAAATTCAAATATATTTGATAAACTTTCAAATTCAGTTTTCTCGGAGATAATGGCTTTAACGAAACAATTCTATTCTCTTTTTTCTACTCGTTTTTTTCATGTACAATTATCTCTTAACAATGTTAAAGTGCAATTACTTTTTTTTCGACGCAAAAGAGATATGCTCCTTTTGACGTATCATGTATGTAATAAGGGAAATTCAATATTTGGAGAAAGGGTATCCAGAATCATTTTTACAAGCCTCTGCTATATTTTATTAAAAGTAAAATAATCGGTCTTTTCTTCGATGTCAGTTCAATTCGTATTAAAAATATAAATTTCTTTGGCTTTGGACACGAAAACCGGAAACTCGTTTATTACGGACAATGGAAAGTTTCAAATTTGAAACACGATTGAAGCGCGAAGATAAGCCCTTCTTTGAAATAATTAATTAATTACAATTGCGAGCGAACCAAACCCCAATTCATTCCACTCTAGCATTAGAGATTGTTACAGATTTGTTATTATTATAGATTCCAGATTATTATAGATAAACTGTTATTACAGATTATAGATTATCACGGATGTATTATTACTATACGAATAATTTTCGTTATAATATTTAAAAGAAGATAAAATAAATTTCTACTTTACTAACGAAATACAACGTCCCTCTCGTAATCATGGTTATTGTCAATTATAAATTACTTGTGTTATTACGGACTATAGATTAATTTAATTATTAATAATTATTTCTAATTATTAATTTGAATTAACATTTAATTAACATTTAGACAGAAGAAGGTAAAACAGATTTTTACTTGACATCTACTTTTTATTACATCGAGCTTCGCGAAACCACGTTTATGGACCTACGAAAAAGTCCGAAAAGTTTAAAGATCGGAGGAAATACAACGTTATTATAGATCATAGATCATTATAGATGCGTTATTATTAAAGACAGAGTAAAATGTTACGAACGTTTTTATCATTAATTTTATCGTCGTAACATTTGGAAGACAAAACAAACTTTTACCTGACATCTACTTTGCGAAACCGCAAAGTTTCAAACTTACGAAAAGTTTGGAAAAATTCTTCTCGAAATCGTGGTTAACCAGCCAATCACGATTGCACGCTTCCGGGGAGAGCAGGTCGATAAAACAGCAAGCTAGTTAAGTTCGCCGAAGTAATATCGCTCGACCAAGAAACACCACCAGAAACGTCGGAATTCCGAGACGAATTTCCCCTGCGGGGCGGGCGAATGAAAAACCGGGGAAAGCCACTAACGCGACCGAGGGAACATGCATAAAACAGTGCGTCGCCGTCGTCGCAGCCACTGCAGCGAAACGTGCAATTTAAACGGTATTAGAGAAACGCGCGTTCGCCGCGATTCACCGCGACGAGTTTTTCAATTGCTCGAGGCGCGCCTCGAATAGCTATCTCGGGGCACGAGCGACATCAGCGCGACGAGAATATTAACCGAGATCGGCAACTGGAACCGGATTCGCCGACCGAGTCGCCGAGGGAGAACGAGCGATTCTTTCCTCGAAGATAATTAAGCGGCAGGTTGGTTGGAAAACGCCGGAATCTCCAGTTGCAAGTTGATTTCGTTACGACGAGAGAGCTGTTATTTGCGGAGGATGTTCAGAGTCGCCCGCCATGCGACATCGGCGCGGGGGAGCACGCGAAACACTCGGGCCGGGAAACTGAAGGCTGCCGATCGATAATTTTGACGAATGACACGTATTACTGTTTCGCGATAAAATTTGTCATTTCGGGGTTGTATCGCGCGTATAAATATATATTCCCGGGGAAAATATTGCCCGATATCGGGCCTCGACCGGAATTGTCGTTGCAGCGGTACTGACGTGGTCCATCGATCTGCTCGATGGAACGTTCAGCCGCGGCTCCGCAAAAACTGGGACAAGAGGGAGAGAGAAGGGGGTTGGGGCTCGTCGAGTTGGGTTAGACGTTTAATTCAAAAGGAAAGAAAAAAGGGAAGAAGAAGAAGAAGAAGAAGCCAGCGAGAGCGAAGAAGACAAGAGGGGGGGGGAGAGAGGAAGAAAACTATCGGGGGAAGACAAATATTTGGCGAAAGTGGCAGGCTTCTCGATTGCAGGGAGGCAATATCGCCGCGAGTTTTTTTTTCCCCTCTCGGTAACTTTACGTGACGCGTAAGTTTCGCCCTGAAACGTGGACGTCGCGCGCGGAGAAATCGGTCGGGACAGCCATCGAACGTCGCAGCCAAGACGACGCTTGTTCGACGTTAGTACGCGTAGAAATGATCACTCTGCCATTATTGAATTCCCCGGGGACGTTGTTCCACTTTCTCTGAATATACCGGCGCTGCTGCCGGCCGGAAACAAGAGAATTCCGCCGCGCGACGTACCGAGGAATCTCGAGAACGAACGTTACACCACGAGGGATGACAATTGCCCGCTTCGGCGAAGAACCCACGGAACACGTCGCTCGGTTTCGGTGACAAGAAACCAAGCGCCAGAAGACAAACGTTCCGTGAACGATAAGGCGAGTCGTACAATTATTTAGAAAACTTCCACAACGATAGTTGTAACAGATGATGCATGCTTGTTAATGTTAAATGAAAAGATCTTTCGACTTGTTCTTTTTCAATTTTTGAAGATTCATTTCTTTTCCAATTGTACCACCGGATTGGAAACACTCTGTATAAAATAAGGATTAGAACTAGTCGGTGTTATACTTAAAAATTTTTTTTTTAAAGAACCTCGTTCAAACTAACTAGGTCGCAGGTACTTTAAAAAAAGAAACTGTTTTAAGAACATTGACGACACTAGTCTTTGTCGGTGCTTATACAAGGTATTTCCAATCCGATTGAGAATAAGCCGAGAAGAAAGAGTGATACATATTAAGAAATATGTATTATTTATTAAAACTGTCCTTATAGAATTTTATAAAATTGTACCACTTTAATAGCTTTCAAAAGATCTGAAAAATTCCGAGATAATCAGAAGAATACCCAAAGCAAAGAAAAATTGGTAAAAATAATAAATTCAAGAGTGAAACTTGACCATGAACGGCCAAATAGATGATATAAATGATAAAATAAATTACAACACAAACGAGTAAATTTTTGTTTTCCTTCCCTCGCGATTTCCTCCAAAATTCTCAAAAATTATTTTACCATCCCTCCCGAGATTTTGATAATTAAATTCGAAATACCTCGTAAAATACAATCTCTCGAAAAATCTCTAGGAAACTCTCTGACAGATATACGATCGAAATTAAAAAAAAAAGAAAAAAAAACTTCCCAGTAAGCGATTTTCGCATCTGCGTGTCGCCCATTGACGAGGGCCGTGCCGAGTAATTAACATCACGGTGGATAACAAATTCACGACTGCGAGCCAATGCACGTTGACGCGTCAGTTAACGGGATTTCCAGCGGAATCACGAACCACGGTTCCGCAGCTGTTTCGCCGAGGACCAGATCCGCCCCGATCCTCCTGTTTCCTGTCCCGGCTAATCCACTTGGACCCTACGGGGTAGCTTCCGTCGAGCGTCAAAACTACTTTCCGCCTCGTTGATCACGTCCGATGTCGCGGAAAGGTGCTAGGCGCGCCTAGTCTCGAAAGCCTTCCACCCCCTCTGCCCTCAGCACCCCTGCGTTCGAGTTTTCATCACGCTCGCTGGAAAGCCCGGTATTCCCGCGGTCAGCGCTCGGACGTTGGCCGAGAATTCGGATCGCGACGAAAGTGGGAAACTTGGCGTGGCTCGGCAACGAGTTCGCAACGGGGGAAGCGATTTCCACGGAATTCGGTGGATTGAAACGGGGGGCGCAAGGCGGGGCACGCTGCCACGGAGGGGGGTTAGTTTCCACGGCGCAAGTTTTCGCGACTTGGCGGATTTCTTGGGAACTGCCGGCTTGCCCGCGAACGCCAATTCAATGGACTCGTTTAACCGTTACGCTCGCGAACGCCGAGCAGTCGAGTTGCCCTCCGCACAACGCCAATTATCCTGCCAGCAACTTCTCGCTCCGCCGAGCTCGTTGTTCGATCAGATTATCTTTTAGAACTGTACGCGTGTCTCGCGGAGATTCGCCCGTTGTTTGCGTGCACGGGGAATTTTTCGTCGATTCCTCTCGGTCGTCTCGATGCCATTGCTATTTCGTTTGGTGTCTCGTTTCTCGGGCAAAGTTTGTAAACAAATTCTCTACTGAAAGAGAATGGATCGTGGAGCAGCGATTTTATTGATCAGAGGTGGCTAACTGGCGGCCCCCCACTACCTAATGGCCTATCCTTCCACTGCAGTTTGCTACTGAAGCGATTGAAAATAAAAAATTGTTTATGTAGTATAATACAAGTTTATAGTAATTAATTGTTTATAGTAATAATACAAGTAAGGAAAAGAACTTGGCATCGTATTAAATTTTGCGCCGAAAAGTATTCGAAACTTTATTGGAATATCCCAAAAACAGAGTAAAACGGCAAAAGTTTGCTACTAAAAATTAAAAATTGTTTATTTAGTATTTAAAATAATACAAGTAACAAATAAAGCGAAGAGAGGATTAAACTTTACACCAGAGGTGGCTAACTGGCGGTTCTTATCCCCACTTTCCTAATCGCTAGCGCTATCCCCTCCACAGTATCGATCTCCCCACTGCTTCATTTTTAAGAAAATAGACTGAATTATCAATATTTCGTTAAAAGTTGGCTTTCGTGCATTTGTACACTATGCTTGATAAATTTTCAAACTCGACGTTCTCGATTTTACAAAAAAAAAGAAAAATTTGCTCTACATTTCTAGAATAATCTCCTGTTAATTATTCAATTCTTCACCAGATTTTAGACTTAGCTTCAAATTCGACTGATCGATTTTCTCCAAAAAAGGAAGCGTCGCGCAAAGTGAAAATTTTACTCTTTCTTCTTTTCGATTTATTTTTACACTCTGGTCGGTTGTATCGCAATTTCGAGAACACCTTGTAGTTCTGATACGAACGAAATGACACGAGATCGATGTGCAGAGGGAATCTTACTTGGAACGATCCGGCAATAAGAGGTGATGGAAAGGGGGATCGTGACAGGGTGCAAGCAGCCACTAGCCGGCCGTTGGCTGTAATAATTAACCTCGTGGAACGCGTTATCGCGATCTGACCCTGCCACGTAACCCTGGCACACCCTGGAACCGAGAGGATTTACCGCCAGCCGTGACATCGAACTTTTCGTTCGAATATTTAAAGCGGTACACTTGGCAATCCAGTTCGTAACAATGGATTACCCTCGGTTTCAGGATTTACGTCTCGGCTAATTCCTCTTTAATATTTCACTTCGCCGAGCTTCACTTTGAGCCTAACTATCTTTAGTACTTCTGGTATGTATTTGGAATTACAGGGATCGTCTTTTGTTGATCCTGAGCGCGCCAGAGAATAAATCGACCGAGCGGCTCCCTTTCTCTAATCGGCGCAATCGAAGACGAATCGTCGCGAGATTACCAGGGGAGGGAAGGAGACAAATTGTCCATTCGGAAAGGTTTAACTACGCGCGACAAGGGCAAGACGCGCATATTTAATCGCGGCAGTGAGACAGTTCCTGGACGGAGGATCAAGCGGGATGGACGAGGCAGAGGGTCGGGCAATGTTAGTCGGATGTCCAAATCGGATTAAACGAAACTAAATGGGATAATGGATTGGATTAAGTAAATAAGTCGACCGGGCCCCGGAGCTGGTACTGCGAATTTAATCGGACGTTCCTCAGTGAACGAGTCATCGATATAAATCGGATGCAAAAAAGTTCTCTCTCTCTTTCTTTCGGGCAATCCATTTAGGGAGATTCGCTTTAATTCAAAGCGAATTAATTTTCTTTACAAGCTTCTGCCCTTGCTTAAGCAAGACGGTCAAACGTCACGCGCTTTTTACGAATTTTGACACTGACAAACGTACTACACGATTGTTGGCGTAAGAATGAGAATCAAACATTCCCGAGCGCCGAGTCATGGTTTAGGTTTGGACCAGAGGTGGCTAACTGGCCGCCTTTACCCCCACTTTTCTGAACGCTATCCCCTCCACTGCATCGAGAACGTCGCGGCCACAATACTCGCGTTAAGGGACAGAGTGAACAGAGTGGGTACTAATTTTCATGGTGGGGAACCAACAGACTGTTCGCCGCCTCTAGTTTGGCAATTTAATTAATAATTTAAATTTAAATGTAAATTGGCAATTTAACGCCATCAGATTGCACCGTGATACATTTCCATCTGTTTTTATCACTAGTCTTTTATGCATTGTCAAATTGATAAAAACATGCAATCAACCCATATTGGGCACAGAGAGTTCTCAATATGGGGTAATGTTTTTACAATGGTAAAGATGGCAATTATAATTATAGTTTTTCATTTCTTTTTATGTGAAAACTGGTAGGATGCGATACGATAGTATTATTTTCAATTGAAAGTTATAAATTAAACATAAACATTTCATAATTCTAATTGCACTTCACATGAGATAACAAGAAAAATACAAAATTTATTCATTTTCACGTGTCATTACAAGAAACAACTGTTTACTATTTACATTGAAAATAAATAAAATTAAAACTGACATCAGAGATAAATTATCTTTCTACAACAGACATAAAGCATTTCATGCAGTCATTAAAAATTGTATTATTCTCGTAGTAAAAACTTTATTCAATACTTTGGAAGAATCAAGACAATAAAAACTTGATGAATCTTAATTAATTAGTTTTAAAAATATAATTCATAATGCTAATCTTTCAGAAATACGATAGAACTTTCCAACGGCTCGGTTTTAACTCAATCGACTCGCAATGCCTTAATTAGACTACTGGCAGGCGCCTGATTCTTCACGTTTAGAAATAAACGACGATACCTGCACTAGTTACAACCTTCTCATAAAGATGAAGAGCACCTCTTACTCTGTAAGATTTCAGACTTCCCCACATTCAGAACCCTCCCCATATTACGCGACTTTCCTCTGCTCTTTGAGGAGGCTTGTCGGAGATGTTTGCCTCTCCAGAAAGAGAAGTCGGTATGGAAGCTTGTATGTACGTTTGACGAGAAACATGAAATGCCAGAGAGCGGAGTTGCCCGAACAAAGGGACCTATTAAAGGAACTATTAAAGAATTTAGAAGATCATTATTTCTAGTTTCAAAATTTTTTAATGAAACGACAAATAATAATTAACTTGAGACAATACAAATATGAATATTATAATTACAGCATGGACTGTAAAATAATAGAATTTAAATTTAAATTTATTATTTATTTTTGATAAATTGATTGAACAGAAACGAAACGTGAAAATAAAATTTAAATATTAAATTTAATAATTTGTCAAATATTAAATATTCTGCAGCTTTGACGTTGGCTGAACGATAAAGAACTTCGAGACACGTGTCCTTGGTCTCGAAAAAGTCAAATAGCTTTCGATAATTATTCGAATGTACGCGACGAGAACCAGCTGCCAGGTGATCGGTATAATGGCAAGCTGCGAAAAAAATCCGAGCTGACGTGAACCTTTAATGGAAGTGTAGTCCGAGAGTAGAACAGGCCGATCAATAGTCAGACACCAGCCACCTCATCGCGGCGCACGTTGTACACCGCGTGCCACGTCACGTGTACGAACGAAACGGATACCTTGCCTGCGACGAATCACGCGATTCCCTTCCTTCCTTCAGCCTTTAACAAAGGTTACGTCGGGTAGCGAAAGCCTCTTTTATTCGATGCACAAACGGGATTCAATTATCCGTGTAAGGGAGGAAAGGGTGAGGAAAGATTTAAGAGAAGGTGGAGGAAGCTTGAAGCTTCGAAACGTTATCAGAAGCAACCTTTCAGTTTTTGTTATTACACGCTCCAAGAAGAGAAAACACTTGAAGCTGACGTAAATTAGATTTTCCTTGGCCGGGGACTACTGCTCCGTTCTTTGCTGAATTGTTCCCTGAGTTGTTACGTGCACGGGTTCGTCCAGCTCGCAACGTATGTCCCTGTCGTTTCTTAGATACGTGAGAAAATCTTGACGACGAAAATTATTCGTAATGATAATGACTTTTTGCATCGAGAAATTATTAGTTTGGTAGGTTCTTTAATACACTGAGCGCAAATCGAATAGCTCTTTTGCGGAGCAAAATCCCTTTTAAATCCCATAATGTTTTTTTCAATATATCACAAATAACTGTTACAATATTGTGTATTTTTATGTAAATAATGTAATTACGACTTTACGAGTTTAATTTGCTCAATTTAAAAACGATTTACTATTAAATACACATTTTTCTACTAAACATTATTTACAAAATATTCCTTCAAGAATTAAAAATAGGATCATCGCCCAATGGAAACTTGCCTGTCACTCGAGTGACGCGGCGATCAACGTGTTGAATTTAATTTTACAAAATTAATACTACGCGTGAAAGACACCACCCCTGTTTCTCCCACCTCTTTCGTACGGTGGTAAATTTTACAGAATTGACGTTACAGAGGTTTATCTGCGTGCAGAAATCACAATTACAAAACGATCGGAAACAAAATCTTCTATGAGTTAACATTCGCCGAGATTGTTTGTCCTCCTCTAGCAAATTAATAAAAACGCTCTAATTTATTATTTAATTTTCGTCGTACGCTAACAAAATAGATCGCCGAGGCAGTGGAGAAAAGTTGCAAACGAAGGCAAACGGGCGAAAGTTCGCGTCGTTTGGTGCGCCGTTGTGGCGGGAAGGGGATGACTTTTCGCCTTTCGGCGGAAGTGGTCGTCGAACGGGAACGATTCCGGCAAAAACTCCGGAAAGCGGAAAGCGAAACGGGGCACGGTTGCGCTGTTTGCAGTCGCATCTTACAGGATTAACGGCGCATCCGTCGCGTGTTTGCCGGTGCTGTTTGCCATACGGATTAACAATTAACGGAAATAGTTGGCCCCCGTTCGACGGCTGTTTAGAAAATAAACAGAAAGGGGTGGCGGAGAACGAGGAGAGCGAGGCGCGGCGTGGCGCGCGTCGGAATATTTAACGAGCACTCATCCTCCCCTTCTCTCTCCCTCTTCTCTCTGTCTCTGGCAGTCGACTTAGACTCGCAACCGCCTCGCAACAGGAAATAACAGCCTCCCTCCGGTTCTCCTAAATTTGCTGGTAATAACCGAAACGACATAACCTTCGAGTTTCGTGCCGTAGCCGGCAGCTCGACCAGCCACTTGTTTAATTACCCGCCATTCGTTCCTATGAATTTCCTTCCCGTTTCGTTGAAAATTAGCGCGGCAACGCTCCACGACCGTGGATTTGTTTAACGTTACGCATACGCGCCGGACAAAGAGGATTTGCCAGATTCTCTTTACTATAAAGAAATTTCATTCGAACATCTTAACCTCTTGCTCTGGAATGGCGTGCCACGCATATCGAGAATTTTTTGTCTCAAATTGAAAACATTTTCTCAGTTTTAAGTTTATTTAAATGTAACCCAGGTAAAACAAATGACAAGTTTATTACTTTTTAATAATTTCTACCCAGTGATATCACACCGACGAGTTCGAAAAGACAAATTACTGTATACGGTTCGGTCACTCGTTATGGTCCGCAATCAGTTGTCAGCGCAAGAGGTTAAATTTCTCCGTTGTTTTCTGAAGATAACTCTCGAGAAGAAAAATTATCTGGTTTTCTGAAGATAACTCTTGGAAGAAAAAGTCTGTGGAAGAAGAAAACTGTGCGAAGAAAAATTATTTTTGATACAGAAGGAATCTGTAACGTGACAGTAGTAGGAGTGCGGCGCGATGCACAGATCGGAGCGGTGATAAAAATTCGCTCGTTTCGAGCATATTTCTGTACGATGACGAGAGATCGCCCGGGACGAGGGTTTCGACGCGCGATTCGCGGCTTGCGAGAATGATTATACCGGATGGCTGGCTGGCGCCCGTGTCGCAAGAATCCGCGTAATGGAATTCCAGCCGCGCAGCGTGCAAAGGACGAAAGAGACGCGCCGATAGAATCCCGGTTTCGGGCGCTGCTCCCGTCCCGCGACAAACCGGGATAGTCGAGAGAGGCTGGCTCGAGATTTCGCGTGGTCGCGTTCCGTGAATTCCATCGAGTTACTTTGCCGTCGAAGGATCCTTTGCGAAGGGATCGGAGGAGAGGCGACTCATGTAAGACACGTGACGCCCGGTAAAACGTTTTAAAAGGACATTTTAAAATGACGGCGTAGCGACCGCCACGTTCTTTCCTATCCCTCTCACGTTTAATTGCTGTCCCGTTGCTCGACAACCACACACCGGAACTATTATTTCTCCGCGGCTCCGGAAGTTCAACCCCTCCCGGAGATTAAATTCCGTTCCTCGTTTTCGGCGTTTTATTTATCGTCCCCAGCAAGAACAGAACTATAATCAGGACGTCGATTGTTCGGACTGGAAGAATCAAATTCTTAGAAATTAAAAAATTTTCAAATTTATTAGAGTGTATGTGTAACAATAGCAGATGCTGACAATGAAAATTTGTATCATTTCTTCAGCTGGTATACAATTCAAGAGCTTTCTCTTGAATCAGTTGTACGTAGACAGACGTCGATCTACGATGCGGAGCTACTATGCAGACGAAAATTTCTCTCGTTTTCCAAGTTATTTTGAAATTCCAGTAACATTGATGATTCATTGATGATGATGATTAATTGTACATTCTCTAACGTCATATTCCACGACTAGATTATATATGTATTCTCACCTTTTTTTAACCATCCAATCTAATTTGTCACTGTTAATTTCAGTATCACTGTTTTAATAGGATTTGCATGGTATAAATAAAGGCGGTTCATTTAAAATAGAGCATTTGAAACGGAGGACACGTGTTCCAAAATACATTGCCCGACACATAGTTTAAATATGTACATATATATGTAATTAGACCGTATTCGGAAAATCGAAATTCGAATGGTTGACGTTTCGGAGCATTCGTGTATGATGATTATACGAAAGAAAGAAGACAGAGAAGAGAGAGATAAAAGACGAGACAAGAGAGAGGAAAAGAAAATGTTTCTCCCTGCACTTTGATCAAAGTTACCTACGCACGAGCGAGCTTAAAGTGTGTTCCACGACAAAAAGCGAGTTATTTAAGCGGGTCTGTCTTTCACGAAGCTCTCGCTTACCTCCGCTCCGCTGGGTCCCCGGCTCTGAAACAAAGAACAACACTCGACGTTAGAACACGGCTCGTGCCGTCAGTTTTACTTACTGTAATTAATACGCCTCCCTCTTCTACGTCTGCACTTTCCTTACTGACGTCGGCTTAAACGACGAGCAATTATCTAAAAAGCCTCGAACAATGGCCAACGAGAGATCTTTTCCTCGCGTAACAGTCACACGGGATACCTAATACAGTAGAGTCTCGTTTATCTGACTCGGGGAAGAGAACAGTTAATTGGATAATCGAGTAGTTCCGATAATGGAGACTAACATTCTGTGTGACAGAGGGTATAGGTTATGTCGGCGAGTGACGATCCATTTTCTTTTTATCACTGAAAATGATTTTAGGTGCAACGCTGATGCAACGAAAATTAGCGATTGGTTGATTTGGGTCACGTGACTCGCGAGGGGGCGTGGTGTAGACTTCGAGTAGGAGTGGCGTTGTCTGGTACTGAGAGATCGCGCCTGTAATTTGTTTTGTATCGATTCAAATGTCTGCGTATCAATAAAATTCTATGGCAAAAAAGTCGTCTTCATTTCCTAGTCAGAACAGTTGCTTCTGGGCCTTTCAGTGAGACGAATCGTACTGGGGTACAAGTCGTGCAGTTTTTTTTTTTTAAGAATTATTGCATCCTAAATATAATTGACATCTAAAAATATATAATCGATACATATATTTTTGGATATCAATTATAGTTAGTAATAATAAAATATAATTGATATCTAAAAATATATATTACATTATATTACATATTTTTTCATATTTTTTCTCATTGGCATTTTTTATGTAGGAAACTTTTTTCTATTGCATCACGTAGCTCATGAAAAAATATATTCAGATATGTTTACGACATGACCTTCAAATGACTTTTGGACTTAAAAATTTTTAAGTTAACGTAAAACTTATGTCCAGCAAGACTAACAAATTTCCTAATTCGTCTTTCACAAAAATTCAGTACAATTTTGTCCAATTTGCCGTACCAATAAAGCAAGATCCAATTATCCATTGCTAGTACAATTCCATAATTTATTTATATATGAATGAGATCAGGCCATCTCACTCTGACTTAGCATACAGCTCGGTACATCCGATGCCGAGGATTAACTCGCTCCTGCGAAGCGAGGATAAATCAACGAGCTAAGGAACCGGACAAACGAGCCGATCGTCCGATTTCAATATCCATCGCAGCGTGCACTCGCGAGGACGTATAGAAAACGGTCGCTGGATTAATACGCAATTAACAGGCTTCGCCATGCTTAATTGGGACGCATTATCGGAGTTCCAGTTTTAGGCCGAACTGGTTTTATCAGCTAACATTCGATTTAATTACGTGTAGCAGGACTTGTAAAGGCACGGTTCGACTCGGGATATCGTCGATCGGCGCATCATCGCGAAACGCGGTCATTAATTAATTAATCATCCGGCCGGTTCCTGGATTATTCCGGCCAGGTTCATCAATTAAGAGGGTTAAGCGTGCCCCCGAAAAGTGATCGCCGGCGAATGCGAGATTCAATTAAACGATCGCGCCGATCGATCCCACCCGGGTTCGAGCGATAGCGGAAACGCGATCGTCGGTATCGGTAACAACAGAGGAGAAAGAGTTGAGCCGGTTAATCGCGTTAGTAGCCGGACGGTTGGCCGATCGATTGAGTCAATTAAATTTTTTTCCACCTCCCCCTCCCCCTTCCCCATCAGCGAGAACGTCACGCTTTTTACCTTCGTGACTCGTTCCCGCGGAACGTTCGCCAAAGTCGAAGAGCCGATTCGAATCTCGAATTCTCGCGCGTAAATAATTTACCGACTTGCAACTCGCACGTTGTTCTCAGAGTCGCGATTGCTGTACGTAGATATAGTAAACAGATATAAATTAAATTGAATTTACGAATTTTGTTAATTTATCACTATCAGCAACATGGACGATTAACTTTTAATTGTATCAATTTGCACGATAAAATTGTGGGCATCGTGATCATGCGTGTAGAAGCGGGTAAATTGAATTTACGATATTTCGGTTGTTCTGTATCTAAAAATTTAATTCATTTAAAAATGAACTCGGGTTTTGTTCCGACTGAATATTACAGTTGCCGACTGAACACGACGAAAATATAAAATTTCCGTCAGAAACGTGAAAGTAAAAAAAATGGAAAAGCTTTGTGATGCAACAAATTATGCTCACACAGTGCTCGAGGAATCGTTAAAATTTTTAAAAGATACGTCGTTTCGTGCCAATTGAAACTTTCCAACAGAAATTGCTCATTTCGACCAGCGTCGAAAAGTTGGAGCAAGTCCGCGCGAGGCGTCCGCGAGACGCGGGGAAAACGTTCTCAAAGGTAATCGGAAGATATCGTTCGAAATGGAAACGAGAAGTAGCGTTCCGTAATATAACCGTGGTCGTTAGTTCGACACGAGAGAGAGAGAGAGAGAGACAGAACGCGAGCGGAAATATCCCCGATGGCAGACACAGTCGAAAGTTTTAATAAAGGCACCCGCATTCAGACGATGAGAGAGAAAAAAAAGTAGGGAGAGAGAGCGTGCAACTTTTAAAGAGCCATAACGACGCCGCTCGAATTTCTCCTTCTCCTCCCTGGGCCCCCGCGATTGTTCGCTAATTGGTAAAGTCGTTTCACCGGAAACTTCTTTCCTTTCGGTCTTCCTTCCTATTTCCATCCTCCCCCCTCCCTCTCCCTCTCTCTCTTATTTCTGCTTCTTCCATTTTTTAATAACGAGACGCGAAATTTCTGCCAATTACGGCGGCGAGGGGTGGGAGATCCTCTTCGCGAAGAAATTTTCGTCAAAGGAGACACGGTCCAGGAAAGGAGGGGGGCTTCGACGATTTTTAATAAAGCTGAAACGTCAACACCGTTCGTACAAACGTGGTATCGAACAATTGCTGTTTTATTTTATTTTTCTCCCTGGGACTCGCTTCTGTTCTCTCGCGTGTATCGCGCGGAAAGTCGGGAGTCAAAGCGGAAGGAATTTATGGAAAGGATTTCCTCGTTAATTTTCGCGAAACAAGCAGCCAGCTCGCGGGGAAGATCGAACGAATTACCCGCTACCGGCGATTTACCGCCGAATTTCGCTTCGGAAGAAACGAGCGTTTGATGGTCTTTATCGGCCTGTTATTTCCCGAGAGCGTCGCTCTCGACGAAGAGAGAACGCCGTTTTATGTACCGAGATTAATCGTTCGACGAGCTGTTCGCTGATCCATTCTTTATTTGGTACTTTTGTTTTTTAGATTTGAACCGTACGTCGCACGCTTCTTCTATTATTTTCTATTAGTTTTGTTTCGTTCTGCGAGGAGCTGCTTGCTCCTGATACGAAGCGATGAAAGGTCTAACCAACGAGAAATTACACAGTTGCTAAAATTATTTGTTGCCGAGGAGAAAAATGCTGTTACGAACTCACCGCGCTTTTACGCACGTGCGAGAGGAAAAATGTAAATTTGCAACAGAGCTGTGTTACAAAGAAACAGGTTGCGCAGGTATTGAAACTGCATAGACGTTCGTGCGTTCGTGGGAAATTTCAAGATATGAAAATTTGCGACGCGTGTAAAATTGTGCGAAATATTTGAAGCAAACTGCAACACTCGCGCACTTGATGAAAAATTATCGACATTTTAAATCAACTGTTTGAAGTTTGTAAAACAAAATCACGCAACGAGTCTCATTTTCAAGCGTGAAACCTGTGTACTTCGTCAATCTTGAGTTTGGAATATTTTTCGGATCATGTAGTTTTGTTGCCAAAAATTTGAACGATTTCGAAATTTTTTCCACGGCTGGATTTTGAATATTTTTTTTATATTTTATCTCTCTGAAACTTGCTGCACGATTTCTTTTACTGAATCTGACAAGAATTCGAGAAACCCCAACATTTTGTCGTTTAATCGTAAATTGTACGAAATTCAGTAAAATGTCGTGAAAAAAGGATCGTAGTAGAGTAAGTTTAAAGAGGTCGTTCTGAAAGGGGAGATTTCAATCTTCGGAACCACGGGAAAAAATTTTTCAACGCTCTCGGAGCCATTTGAATTTTCGCCATTCTCGGGGACGAAAGTATCCTGGGCTTTCTCATTTGCCGCATAAGGTAAAACGTGAAATATTTTTGAAGCGGTGGCTCCGCACTTTGAATTGAGGCCAACTGGATTTTATACGACTTTTTTTTTATAAAGCTACAATTCCAACTATGCACTGTTATACTGAAGTTGTCTTAAATTATTGTTTAAAAATTCGAGTGTGCTCGAATCGTCTTCTTCCTTTAACCACCTGCACTCTATATCATACTTAAATTTAGCTAAAATTATAAAATTTTTTATAACTGTAAATTTTACAATTACATGATTTATTTATAACTATATTTTTCAATTATATTGTTTTATAATTTTGTAATTGTAAATTTCATAATTACATGATTTATTTATAACTATATTTTTCAATTATATTGTTTTATAATTATAAAATTTTTCATAATCGCTGATCTTTATATAGTGAATAGTAGATACAGTGTCGTATGATATAATACAATATAATGAGGTAAGAGGAATAATAAAATTTCAAAAGAAGAAATTCTTGAGGGTAAAGACAGTCGTTATCATCGAATAATTCGAGATAATTTTCATAAACTAAACTTCTTATTGCTTCTCACGAAAGTTTATAAAATGGTGAAGGGAATTTTTCAGAAAATTGAAATTACGTATCATTAACTTCTATATATTATACTTGGTGATTTAAACATTTTAGTCACATGCATGATAAATGTAATCAACAAAATTAATCATGCTAAATACCATTTAAACAGAGCGCTATATCATTTTATTCGTTATATATACTTCGCTCACTATTTCGCGAATAAATTGCCAGATGATACAAAAAAATGTTTTCGATGGTAGAGTTAAAGACGCGCTCAACAGACCGTGAGTTTGCACAAACGCGCGCAATCCAGGTCCAAGTGCGTAGACGTAAGAGACGTTGTTCGAAATTTCATCGCGACTGAAAGCGATTGACCGGCGATACGTAGATTCACGATGTTAATTTTAACATGGTTGGCCGTTCGTTATTTTCGAACATTGTTAGCAGCGAACTTTGCGTTTATTATTCAAAAGCTTCCACGCGCGCGGGTCATAATGCGCGACTATATTTCGCCGTAATGAAACAAAAATGGAGCCGACGGCCGCTTACTAAAGCGTACAATTAAAGCCGCTTTCAGTTTATTCCGAAATTTTTTTTCCCCTCTTCCACCCCTACCCCTCCGACAGAGCCGCCGGGTCCTCGCGTCGCGTGCAATTAAATTTTTCCCCGCATTTCCGCGAGCGTAAATAATTGAAGAAAATTCGCACGAAATTTTGTCTCTCCTCGTTGCCACGATCCCACCCCTCCTCTTGCCGCCAGGATCTGCCAAAATTTTCCAATTTACCCTCGCCACGTTTTCCCGGCTTAATCCCCTTTATTACGTCTCCCTCGAATATTACTTTCTACAATGCACGGAAGATTGAATGGCGTCCCTGTTGTCAGACCTGTGTGCACACGCAGGCCTCTAGTCACGTACGCGGTTGATTTTCAAATGTATTCGTCCATCTCAAGTGGTGAATGTGCATAATATATAAGAACTTATGTTCTATGTATCTTAGCTCTTTATAGATAATCGAAGAAAATGTTCAATGTGTCCGCCTTAATGCAATGCTGAATAGTCGTATCTTACCATCTTTTACGCTAAATAAGTGTGTCTTACCAATTTTACACTCGTTTACACTCGTTACAAAATATTAAATGTGTAACGGCCTAGGATTCCTCAACTATGAGTTTCGAACATTGACTAGTACAAGCGAGAATCGCGAGTCTGCCTCGTCACCCTTCTCCCTAGTTCCCACAATTATTACCAATTTGAGAATTCTGAAGAATCCGCTTGATTGCTTCTCCAACGATATTATCGCAATTATCTCGCGAGAGCAGCAGATATCCGACTAACAACTGCTGGGCAGCTCAGGCAGCAGTTTTTAAATAATCGCCACGGTCTGGCCTGGTACCGCGCCACCTAATGAAATTTCAAATTGCTTCATATACCGCGCGTAAAGGTTCTCGCGAAACAAGCGCGCGATGGAACGTTTCCACCGCCGCGAAACCAACACGCCACGGCTGGAATTCGCAAGTTGGCGGGCAACTTTTTGCAACTTTGATATTACAACGCGCAGCGAATTTATATCGCGTAACGAGCCACCGCCGGAGCATCGTCGAAGCCGCAACGACGGCTTGATTACGTTGTCGAAACCGCGATCCTGGAATACCTAAAGACAATAACGAAATTCTTGAACGCAGAGGAGGAGGGGGAGGAGGGGAGGGAGTCGCGCGCGAATCAACCCTCCGCCGCCACTTTACCCCTTAATACCCCTTTAACTCGTCGTCGGCCGTCAGCCGACAATTTTCCAAATTCTCGGGGGGCTAAACGTCGGGCAACGTCGATTATGTTGTCGGCAGCTGGCGAAACAACGATGCTCAAATACCTGCAGCCAACGAAAGCCGTAAAGCCGATTACCGCGATTCCACAAATTACACCGCTTTGTCCGCGCTGCCGGCCGGTCAGCAACACCGTGGCGTTGATGTGCAATTATGCCTGATGCTTTGAGCCATCGCGGCTGTCCATCGCAATACACCCCCCACTGGGGGCCCGTGACCGTGTTTTCGACCGGATAATTCGGAGAGAACGATTCTTACGAGCGTCTCGATCCTCGTCGCGATCGGTACAGATTCATTTTGATAAAACATTTGTGTATAAATGTCGTTGGACAGTTTGACCAGTTGCTACTTTCTTTTCTTTCTTTCAAGTGATTAGTACAGAGTGGGCCGAAAGTTTCTTCTCATCCGTTTGTTTTTGATGAAATGTCAGAACGTATAAAATAAAATAAAAACTGCACGACCCAGTACGATTCGTTTCACTGAATGAAATGAAGATGACTTTTTTGCCATAAAATTTTATCGATACGCAAACATTTGAATCGATGCAAAACAAATTACAGGCGCGATCGCTCAGTACCAGACAACGCCACTCCTACTCGAGGTCTAGCCCACGCCCCCTCGCGAATCACGTGACCCAAATCGACCAATCGCTAATTTTCGTTGCATCAGCGTTGCACCTGAAGAGACCCGATTTTCTGGATTACTCCTGATAAAATCACTTTCAGTGATAAAATATACATAATAAAACTTATCAATTTTAAATTAATAAAGTTAGTTTAAGTTCAAACTTAAAAATTATTTCTCTCAAGCAATTTCTCTCGAGTAATATAAAATTGCGGATTTATTTCGGCCCATCCTGTGTGTAGATTGAATTAGAAGTTGCTTTCTGACTTTATTTTTATCACGAACGTACGAGCACAGTACGTGTACGTAGATCGGACTCGGAGTCAAACGTGGAAAAATATTTCGATAATATTTAATCCAACTGGAAAAGTTACGAACGAATTTCTTTCTCTCCCTTTTTTTTTTGTAGCAAAAGGTAAGAGTTATTATTTCAGACGAAGCGGAGTGCGCGCGATTAATTTGTCCCGTTTGAAACAACTCCGTCGCTCCGTATTTATTTCGCGAGTCCGTCTAGATAAGGACCCGGTCCTTCGCGTAAATAATTAACGGCGAAAGTTTTTCACGAGACGGACGGACAAAAGCGGCCGAGCACGTTTATTTTACAAGGGCTTTTATTCGCGGCGTAATTAACCAGACACTGATCCCGACCAGATTTCTGCTGTCCTTTCAACCGCGCGGAGATTAATAGACTTTTGCACGTCGTTGATCCCCGTCCGGGGTTCCAATGAATTTCAATTCGAGGCACAATCGATCGCTTTGTACCGTAATGAGCGAAGAAAGTTCGGCAGAAATAAGCTCGAGAGCGAGCACGCAAAAGCGTGTACGAAATACTTTGAAATTTCATTAGCGCGGTTATATGAAACTCGACTGTCGCGATTATATTGGTAAAGTTTGCCAAAGACACGTGGATTAAATTGAACTATTAAAATGTAGAACACTCACATTCCACCGTTCCGTATGTACAGGGTGGAAAGAAAAGTTTGCCCGTGGCAATTTCATAGATGCCGAAAAATTGACCCTAATCTTAAATTTCAAGGTTAAAAAATTTTTCTTTTTTTTTTTGCATTGTATTCTACTCATTACGAAGCAATAGTTTTCTTGAAAAATGACAAAAAAATTTCTGAATCATTTAACATTGCGAACGCGTGCGTCCTAACAGCGACTTTATGCTTCTGAATTTTCGCGATACAAGCAAACTCAGAAAATCACGAGTTTAGAGAACCACTAACTCGTCAGAATTTGCCAACATGTTTGGAAGATCATTTTGAGCAAAAAGTGTTCCATACAGTATGAGCCGGTTCGTCTTTGTTTTCGAGATACGAAGAGGAGAGTAGTATAAACCACGGATAGTCAGACACATTCAAGTTAGTAACTAATAACCATTTATTTGTACATTTATTATTTAACCATGGATTTATTATTTTTCACATGGAGTTATATCAATCAATGTTCAGACTGGTTTGCACAAATTGTTCAAAATGGTCATCTCTTATCTCTTATCTCTTAGAAACAAGCGTGCTTTCGTGGGTAGTAAAATCGTCATTGATGATAATAGCAGCCTCTCTGATTTTCTTATCGATTCATTGCACGTAAATACATCCTCGGTTTCGTGCAACCATGTGCAAACAAAAAGAAAGTTACATACATTTCAACCAATACGAGAATAACTCGTTCTAACTCCATAGTTATCTATATCTCGAAAACGAAGATGGATCGTATAAAACATCGAAATCACCTACCAAATATATTCGCCAAGTCTGACGTTTGAAATCTGGAACACCAAGATCCATACACAGGCATACATAAGGTAGTACCTTCCTTTGATAGCCACTCGTTCGATAACCCAAATCCAAAACAAGCACGCGACGAAAGCGGGCGAAAAGAGAATGAAAGAAGAGGAAAGACTTTCGCGCGAGGGGAGACCACTGTCTTTTGTCACCGTTTTCTTCTTCTTTTTTTCTTTCTCTCCCCTGTCGGTAGATCGAAGAGGAGTGCGCTCGAAGGTCGCAAAGCAAAGGGGCGTCTTGGAATCGTCGCTAGGTTGGCCTGCAAGAGAAACATCGGACAACCGTGTTCCAAAGAATCGAGTGTCTTCTCTTTCTTCTATTTCTTCTCTGCCTTTCTTCTCGCTCCGTCTTTCACCTTTTCCCCCTCGTCTATTGCCTCGATCCCGACTATCGCGCTCTCCAATCTACCCTAAGTACATTGAAACCTCGTGCTCCAGGTTCCGAACACCCTTTTCCCATCGTATTAGCGTAAATTCGCTCGCGGCAGCAGCCAGCTGAAATTTTCGATCCGCGGCGGAAACGTAACGAACAGTAACGGGGAGTGATTCACGAGTGGAATGAAATTTGTCGTTAGTCTGACGTCGCTGTCCAACGTTATCCAGCGGCCCGTGGGGAATTTTTAAATCGAAAGTTTCCGCTCGCGCCAGGGGACGCGAGTTGTCAAGCGAGTTGCTCGCGCGTTTTAAATTCGAGAGGGATTCACACAGTTTCGATTCTCCGGCACCGAAAAGTTTGAAACAACTGTAGATTTCGTGTCTCAAATGCCGCGATTGGTGCGACGGAGTTGTTAATATCGCGAATTTTTTTCATTTCTTTCACGTGATATCGTGGAACGTGTCGAGAAAGGGGTAAATATTTTTTCAAATCAATTTCCAACCTTTCGTCATTTTATTATAGAATTAAATCATTCAAGTGACTGTTAGGTTAAGTTAATTTCTAATTCTCCTCTATTTTATTATATTATTAAATCATTCAAGTGATTTTTAGGTTAAGTTAATTTCTAATTCTCCTTTATTTCATTATATCATTAAATGATTCAGGTGATTTTTAGGTTAAGTTTAGGTTAGGTTCTAATTCTTCTTCATTTTGTTATATCATTAAATAATTCAAGCAATTTTTAGGTTAGGTTCTAATTCTTCTTCATTTTGTTATATCATTAAATGATTCGACCGTTATGATTTTTAGGTTAAATCAATTTCTGATTCTTCTTTATTTTATTATATCATTAAATAATACAAATGATTTTTAGGTTAGGTTCTTCTTCATTTTGTTATATCATTAAATTCGACCGTTATGATTTTTAGGTTAAATCAATTTCTAATTCTTCTTTATTTTATTATACCATTAAACGATTCAAGTGGTTTTTAGGTTAGGTTAATTTCTAATTCTTCTTCATTTTATTATATCATTAAATAATTCAAATGATTTTTAAGTTAAGTTAATTTCTAATTCTCCTTTATTTTATTACATCATTAAACGATTCAAGTGGTTTTTAGGTTAAATCAATTTCGTTTCGGTACTTGGATGACACGACACTTCGATACCAGAATCGAATCTGTTCTTCATCCAGAATTATCCTCGAAATGCTTCGTTATCCTCTCCGTTGAGAGTTTTCAAAATCGTGTCGAGGAATTACGAGCCGAGTTCGATGGAAAGTTTCGGCGGAGTTTCCGACGGTCGCTAGGCCTGGAATTATCGCGATACGTCGTTCTGAATTTGATTGCCGCCGATCAGAATCGCAAATGCGCGGCATCGATCCGCGACGCTTGCCAAACGATCACGGCTGGTCTTAATGACCAGCGCATATTTATAAGGATCGACGGTCCTTCTTGGCCTCGGACAGAGCAATTAGAGCGACGAGGGGCCGCCCTCTCCTCTCGGAGTGCTGCGACGCACGTGCATCCACAGAAATTAATTCATACTTGAACCTATTACATATTCATTGTGCACGGCTGGACAACGTGACGATTAATTTCGATAGAGATCGGGTGTAAACTAATCGACATTCGGCGATAACGCGTTTAACGATGGTGTGTAATGAAATTGGATATCGTTTCGGTGAGTGACCAAGGGGGTAAAATATTTTAAACCACTCTGTCGATGCATATATCGTGGGAAAACTGTGTTGTTAAACTGTGGAAGAATATTTGTCCACGCCGTAATGATGCTTCTTTTCTTTTTATTATCATCAAAACTTGTAATTCAACAGCGATTGTACGGAAAACATGAGTAGATATTTTTTATTATCTCAATAATAATTGAAAGAAAAATCAGTTTCACATGTTTTGCAATTTACAACGAGTGAATATAATATAATTTTTTAAATTACGTTGGTTTTATCTCAGCAATATTCTCTTAAATAAAATTCATTCGACGCTGATCGCACACGCGTGCGTCAAAACACGTGGTTACGTATCAGCGTAATTGCGTGCGGTACATTGTAAAAAAGAGGAGAATAGCGTGAACAAAATTCGTGTTAAATTCTCTACGGTGGCAAGATCGCGCGAATTTCAAGAAGAAACGTTCCCAATTTTCCCCGATGATTAATGTCAACAAGAGTTACACTCGAGGATCTCTAATTTCATCTGCAATTATCCCTGGAAGACAGAATTTTGCAAGGGGCGGAGAAAGTTGGCGTAATTACAACGTCTAATCACGAGTTCTCGCGATCGAAGAACGGGAGAAGGAAGTCACGGTCGAATTGCCGGTCGTTACTTTGGGAAATAGCAACCGAGGGACGCGAGTATTGCTCTGGGACCCGTGGCTCCACGTCGCTGCCAGTTAGGTCGTTTTCTTTCTCGCTGTTGATAATGGCAACTGAGACTGCCGCCGAGTTTCAGTTTCACGTAGAGGGTAGCCTTCTCTCGCTACGATTTCGTAAGTTATGCGCAGAACCTTTTCGCGAAAGCTGCTGTTAATTTCTTGGAAAAAAAAACTCTATGTTTCGTCAAGTGTATTTTGGTCTTAAAGATACGTATGTAAATAATTGGGAATATCAAAATCCAGTGCAGTCGAGTTTATGACCTTAAGAGAGCTCAACCACGTAGATGGCCTAATGATATATTGCTCACAAAAATTAGAGGATATTTCAAAATGAATATGAAGCGATAAAAAAAAGAAGCATCTAATCTTTTCTTTTTTTTTCATTAAACAAGAACATCAGAAAAGCAAACAAGTCAAAGAAAGTTGTTCTTGTTTAATAAAAAAAGAAATCAAATGCTTCATATTCATTTTTAAATATCCCCTAATTTTTGTGAGCAGTGTGATTGTAAAATAATGGAATATTAAGAGTGTGAGTGTGAGAGAAAGAGAAAGAAAAGGAATGGCAGCGAGAGAAAGTGTGAACATGGTATGGATTTGGTCGTTGAATAAAGTAGACAATGTGGTAGTTTTTCAGTGAAATAAATTGTAGATGTGATTACAATAAACAGTATGAATTTGGTCGTTGAGTAGAATAGATAGTGTGGATTTGGTAGAGTAGATAGTATTTGGTTAAATGAAATAGACAATGTGGATTTGGTCGTTGAATTGGGTAGGCAGTGTGGATCTGATAACAATAGAATCACGTAGGATTAACTAGACAATGTATAGTAGACTCTATCTAGCTTAGTTTATTCTTAAATCAAGTTTAGTCTTAAATATATATATATATATATATATATATATATATACAATCAACCCTCTTATAATCTAGTTAATCCTGAAAACAGGTTTCCACATAACAAATATCGCGGTAGCCCGCTCATAATACAGTAATTTGGTATTCATATACAGATAAATTTCATAAAATATCTCTTTAACTGTTAGATTTAGGACCAACGTGGCTTAATACTTTTTTACTTGGAATTTAATATTTTTTCGATTTATGACGAAAAAAAAATGGTACGATTAAAAGAAAAATAAAGATGATCTTGAAAATTTCAGCACACACAAAAAACAGACACGACATATTTTGCCTCCCTTGTATTACACAATTTTTCACTAGACGCATAATTTGAAAGACGCGTTATCTCAAGTGTGCAAGCTACGTGAATCACCCTATATAGCACGGCTCCCCAGTAGGAATTTTTCTACGTTTCTTTTAAATTATAACACGGAACGAAATAATCGTATTATAGAACAGCTGATTGCAAACTAAGTCAAATGTATTTTTTTAATATTATAATGACATTATACGTACAATATTTACAATATTATAATGATATATTTTATGATATAATACAAGTTTAATGTATTTTATTACACCACTGGGATTAACGAACCTGCGAATCCCACAGAAATTAAAGAAAATTTCACAAATACATATGTGCGCGTCGACAACATGATTCTTCGTATCTTCTTCAACATATGTAGCAGGTTATCGGTGTCAAAGCTGAGTTGATTCGAATAGTGGCGATCACTGCTCGATTCGGGGGATGAGAATCACTGTCGCTAATCCGGTGACCCGGATTAACAGAACGCGCTTCGAGGTTTGCTATATCGGTGAAAACCGACGCCGAACAGACTAATTGTAAATCGCTCGATCCGCAAACATCAGCGACTGGATGCAAGATAAAAGTTGACACGATCACGGCGCTATCGGGACCGTGTTGTTATTTCATTTCTTGCTCGTTGCTCTTCCCCCTCCTCCCCCCACCTCTCTCTCGTTTCGCATAAACACCGCGCTAGTCACCTTAACGCATCAACTTTTCAATTTCATTTTTACCCGTAAATCGTCGGTAAAACGATTGTTACAGCTCGTTCGTTCCATTCTGTTTTCAGTTTTGGTTTTTCTGGTTCTTGTTTTTCATTTTTCCTTCCATTAACAACGTTGCTCACAGACGTTGCTCGCGCGAATTATTTTTAAAAGTGTGTATATATATATATATATATATATATATTTCGACGGTCGCGCGCTCATCAGAATTTATCGCTGAATCGGTGAATTTACGTTTATTGTGATCGATGGACATTTTTTTTCCCTTCCTTTTTGTTTTGCGGGAGGAGGAGGGGGAATTTCGAACGCGTCAGAGAAAATAACGCACATTTCCGTCGTTATTACGCTTGTCAGTCACTGCAAAAAGCGCAAAATTACGACTATCGTGTGATAAATGCAAAAAGAAAAAGAAAAAACGGAACGAATTTACGTTGGATATTACACAATTTTGCATTTTGCATTTTGCCTTTATTCAGCAAGGTGGGAGAAGAATTTTTTCCTTCACTCTCTGACGAGAAAGCACGAAATTTTACAAAGAAAAAAAAAAAGAAAAAGAGGAACGATAAGTTACATTTATTGCCTTTTACGAACGAATAGTTTCAAAATGCGGATGTGGATGCGGATTCTTTATTTATTGATTCCGACATCGTTGCTCGTTCCATTTAACTTTGTCCGCCTTTTTACTTAATTTTATGCTCGCTTTTCTTACCTAAACTTGGACGTTTAACACTAGCAAACTACCAAAGTGGTCAAAAATGACTAATTTATAATTTCTTACGGAAATTTCATTCACTGAAAGTGATTTTAACGGGGGTAACCCAGAAAATAGGGCCTCTTCAGGCGCAACGCTGATGCAACGAAAATTAGCGATTGGTTGATTTGGGTCACGTGATTCGCGAGGAGGCGTGGCGTAGACCTCGAGTAGGAGTGGCGTTGTCTGGTACCGAACGATCGCGCCTGTGATTTGTTTTCTATCGATTCAAATGTTTGCATATCGATAAAATTTTAGTCTTCATTTCCTAGTCAGAACTAGTGAGATGAATCGTACTGGGGCATAAGTCGTGCAGCTTTTTAAAACAGTGTACTTTTAGATACTCGAGTGATTTCTAACAAAATGCATTAATGGAAGCTTGTCTTGTTTATTGTGTTATTAACTTTTCCTTGTAGCTCGCACTTTAATTTCTTTGGTACAAATATTACATTATACTCTTTCGTCGGTAATTCTAGTGTCAAACGGGACATTAAGCCCCCAAATATAGGACCCAGTGAAGCGAACGCTCCATTGTAAAATCAGAGTACGTGCAACATCCCCAACCGTGAGCGTAAAATTGACAAAGTGCGTCGTCAAGCGTGACGCCAACGAAATAAATTTTAAACTAACACTGAAGTAACAAGCTGAAGCTAACATTGAAATTCGCTCGTTAAATCGACCGTAGGATTAAAGAGAGAGAGAGAGAGAGAGATCGAGGTTTAAACGATTTTTACGGTGTAACTATCCGCCAGTAGTTTCCGGTTTTTGATAGCAGCGACGGGCGTTGTGCGCGGGTCAAAGTAAAAAAGCAGAACAAAACGGGACAGGACGCGTGTCTTGGAACCGCGGTAAACCCGGTTGGAAAACGAGACAGAGAGAAAGAGGATAGGCCCGATCGCGTGGATGAAGCGACTGCAATCCTTTCAATCCGTAGCCACGCCATTGACTCGGTTACCTTTTGTCTCGACCCTCGAATTCCGTTTCTGGTTTGCGGCCACGTTTGCGTTCGCGCCCCTTTCCCGCCGCTGCCGCTCTTCGGCTGCTTCGCCTCTCCAGCGACGTTTCATTCGCGATTCGTGGAAATGGAAACACGCCGAGTAAACAACGAGAAACAGGAGCCGGATTGCCCGAGGCTGTCCCGGCAATTTTTACCGAAAGCGCGACTACGAAATGAGAGTCGTGCGTGTGCGTTCTGCGCCAGACAACAAGACGTCTGGCATCGTCTCGAGGAGTTGCTTGAACACACAGCCAGAACAAGAGACAACACGAGAGAACGCGAAAGGAAAACCCACCGTCGGAAAATTATTAATCTAGTAGATATTTCAGGTTTAATTTTATAAAATTTGAGATCGTTACCAAAAGATCGTAATTTTTACCTCTTCAAACGGAACGACGTACTTTCTGCTGCACTGTTCGACGTTCAAACAACTCGACATTCTCTATGAAAAATAAAATGTTAACCCAACCCAGTAAAGTATGTCGGAAAAGTATGTCGTTAATTTAGCAGAGATATTTCACTTCAGTTTAATTTTGTAAAATTTAGCCATGAAAGACGAGGACGATAGATTTTGAAGTTAAAGTATCTCTTGTAACACTTTTTTTTTAATAAAAAAATGTAGATTATTTTCAAGAAAAGAGGTGATCCACGTACAAAAAGAAAAAAAAACTATTACTGTGATATTATGGGTGCTAAGAACAAATTGAAACTAAATTGAAGAATTAAAAAGAAAGTAAAGAAATAGATTAAAGAATCGCAAAGAAACTAAACAACTAAAAAAGACCGAGAAAGAAGTATTTCTCGAAGTTAACGAAGTTGTTTCGCGCCTTCAAAAACAGCGGAGATATCTAAAGTGATCGAGTTACGCAGTCCACCCTGTATATATATATATATATACGTATAACACTGTAGCACAACACTCTCCAACAGAGGATAAGATAACGTTTGCTAATCGAATCAGCAACGTTCGAGCGTACCCTCCCGATGGAGAGGAATTATACACGGTGATAACTTTGTCCGTGTCAGCGGCACTGGAACCACTCGAGTTGGCCAGCAGCAGCTTTCCCCAAAGTCGACGAAAGTCGATTAGCTGTATATTTAATCAAACGCGACTGGATTCTCTCGCAATCGGTACGAAGTGCCGGCCGATGACTCCGAGAGGGCGAAATGCTGACCGAAGCTTCCCTCGGAGTTCCAACTACAGGGTGGGAAATTCCACACCTTCGATTTGATGGAGAAAAAATTGATCTTGACCTTGAAATTTAAGGTAAAAAAAATTTTTCTAATAATAGGTAAAACTTTTATTAGAAACCATAGATCGTAAGCTAATAGTTCTCTTGAAAAGTGGCAAGAAAGTTTCTTGGCGGACGCGTGCTAACAGCGGCTTTATGGTTCTGAACGTTCTGATGTCTATTTTACGTAATTTTCGTATTAGATATTCATCAACATTTGATTTATCATAATTGCAACCTCTAAATAATCAAATGATAAAACTGTTAACATTATTCAAAATATAAACGCGTCCAGAATCATAAAGTCGCTGTTAGGACGCACGCGACAAATTCAATCTCCAAAAGGATTTCAATCTTATGTTACAAAGTGACACTTCTCTTCTTACCTACGCGACATCTTTTTGTTTCTATCGAGCTGTTATAAATATATAAAATTTCCTTATAACGAAAAAAATTATAAATTGATCATTTTGACTATTTTGGTAGTTGTAGGTGTTAAATAGCCCCCGTGACTATCGGGTCAAAGTCCAGAAATCCTCGGCGTGGTAGCGATCGAAGAGAAAAACTGGCGTCAAAAGTTCCGTCGGAGCGACGGAAAAACCGCGGACAAATCGCTGATGAGGAGGAACAGCTGGTGCCGAAGAAGTCCTTTCTTTTTCCGTCCGTGCCGCGCTGTGTCGCTCGTGCCAACCCTTTCACCCCCTCGAGCGTCGCCGTCGTTTTCTGCCAAGTCAGCCGAGAGCGATCCAATCCCCCGGCTCCGCGGCGAGAAGGGGCGAGAGATTCTCGAGATGTTGGCAACCGTCTGGCAGACGGCCCGTTTCTTTAATCGGAAACAAACGTTCAACCCCTTCTCACCCCTTCCGCTTCCTGTTCTGCCCAGATCTGCCTCAATTTTTATCGCACGTAAACCGGCCGGATTGCCCGGTAAATTGAACCCCCTTGCCGTGTACAATTACGTTTCACCCCCCTTTCCACCCTCCTCTCGTCAGCCGCGACTCGCTCGCCTCCCTCGGGGGATTTTCTCGCTTCTGTTCTTCGAAAATTTGATTTCCCTTCAGCTCGCGAGCCAATCTTGCTCGCTCTTCCTCGAGCGTTCCTCGTCCCTCGGTATTCTTCGAGATAAGACCGAGAGGAATCCACGGGACGATCGCGATCGCGGGATCGATCGCGACCACCAGCGTTCCGGAAAATGATCGACTTCGAAAGGGGTCGATCAAAGTTGGCAACGATCCTCTTCCACGGGCTTTGCCGGAGGAATAATCGCGGGCAGGGATGCCCTGGCGAGTAACACGACGCCGGTTAGGTCGTACGTACTTATATACTTAGCGTCATAATCGTATATAGTTAGCTGCGAACAGATCTCGTCAATTTACCGTCCACAACAGCTGCGCTTTCCATTAGCGGGCCAAACGAACGAGCTACGCGAGCTTGAATTTCGGCCGCAGCTGCGGGAATTCTCGCCCTCGCCCTCGCCCACCAGGCAGATTAGAAAAGAGAGATTAAAAACGTTGCGGAAAAATTGCGACAACCAACGTGTACATTCGTTCCACGAAAGTTTAAAAGTATCGCGTGGATTCGTTTTACGCGAATGAAAATCGCGCAAATGGAGTCTGTCGGTACGAAAGGCAACAAAATATTGAAAGAAAAGCTGTTATAGAAATATATATTTATTTCACGTAGATTAACAAAAAAAAAAAATAATAATAATAATGACATTTCAAGAAACAAAAGTAAATTTTATCGCTACTGTAATTCAAAACGATCAGTCTTCTTTTTTTTAATTAGCTCTTTCAAACTCGTTATCCTCGAAAAAGTTTCACTCTCGCGATGATTAGAGTACAATACAAAAAGAAACAAAATTTTTTTAATTGAAGATCAAGGTCAATCAATTTTGCGACAATTTTTTTTACACGTATCTTGATCAAATTAAAGATGTAGATTTTCATGTACGACAAACTTTTCTTCCCACCCTGTACATTGAGCATCGCGACTGAAACGCTGTGGCACCATTCGACACGAAATCCGAACAGCAATGACACCAGAACGATTAAATTTTTCCTTCGTCTTACAAGGAGTTGTAAGTTCTTCCCTTTCGGAGGTAATTTCCATGGTTCGTTACGTGAATGGGAATGAACGAGCTCGGAAGAATGGATCGTGCCATTTAGAAAACGTAATTTCCTTTGGAATTGTCACGATCGAATGTATTCCTCCGAGTTGAAATCAAGCAATTTGTCCATGGACCCTGAACGAAACCGTCCAAAACTTGGTTACGAAGAGCAACGAAAAACGACGAAATTCCACACGTGTACGATCGACACAACGCAACGCGTTTCCAGTCTCCCCCTGCTCGCGAGATATCGAGATTCTGTCGGGGAAAAGATTCGATGGATTGTCGGCAGAAGTTAGGAAGATGGAACGGAAGGGAGAGTAGGGGGAAAAAGGGAAGGAAGAAACCCTAGGCGAACTTGCCTACGAACCCCTACGAACAAATCCGGGGATCGCGCAGTAGTTTCGGTCGGTGACAAGTCAGACAGGCCGCCGTAAAGGAAACATATATTCTCCTCCCTTTCTTCCCGATCGAGACGCTTCCTTTCCAGGGAAACTCCCGTATCTAACGGAAACGAACAGACGTTTCGACGACGAACGGGTAGTTATTGTTTCGATCTGGTGGCCGCGTTATCGGGCAAAGCGAAGGAAACGAGCTCG
This sequence comes from Melipona bicolor, assembly GCA_030673865.1. Lineage (NCBI taxonomy): Eukaryota > Metazoa > Arthropoda > Insecta > Hymenoptera > Apidae > Melipona > Melipona bicolor. The sequence continues at coordinate 9,631,813 of JAHYIQ010000004.1, read as the reverse complement.
GATGGATTTGCTTTCGGGGAGAATTGATAAAAGGAGGGTAGCATCGGTGGACGAAAGAACGGCAAGTTCGACAAAAATCGAGCGACTCGAAATCTCATTACGAGTAGAGATTCGATGGATAGAGACGCGCGCGTGTGAGCGAACCGCGATGGATTCAAATCAAAATACATCGCGACGATATTAAACGTCAAAGGTTTTCTTAATTGCGCGCTCGTTCGACGTGTGCACACAACGTGCAGCGAAACGCAGGAATTTCGCGGACGATCGCGGCGCGCAAAAGTGAAGCGGAAAACGCGGCGGCGCGTGTTTGCTTGTCCGTGTTCTCCCACCTTGGCGCTTCCCAGCCCCCGACGTGCCGCCAGCAGAGCATATTAATTATATCCTCGATTCAACGCGTTACGAATGGACGTATTTAATTATGCGATCCTTAATTACACTTGTAAATGTATTTATGGCGAGGCAACGCCGTGCAACGGTTAGGCCGCGCGTATTAAATTCGCATTTAGGGACGAGCACGTCTGTTGCAGCTCGAACGCATTCAACAACGAGATTTACGCCCCCGCGCACCAACTGCGAGCGAGTCTGAACGCAGCCAAGTTTCACGCGAGATCTCCCCCATTCGTCTTTGCATCCGCTTCTGCGAACCTCGCGTCGCCTGCTGCGCCCCTCGGAGCTGATCTTCGCGGGAGAAATCATGGATATATTGGAAATACAGGCTTCTTTTTTGCTTCTCGATTTTCTTCTCGCGTTCTTCGTACAGAGGCTCGTAAAAACTCGCGAGACACCGTTATTTTGTAATCGATCGACTGTTTCGGCTCTTGGTCTTTTGCTGAGTTTAGGTTGGTTTTCCTCGAAGGCAACGAACGTTTCAAAGCCGCTCGCCAATTTGTAGAGAATATAATTATAACATAATGTATAAGGAATGTAAAGAATATAAAAAAAATATAATATACATATAATAATTATGAATATTATATATATATATATTATATTATATTATATTATATTGTATCATAATATAGTCATGCGTTTAGCTGACGATCATAGAAACGTACGTTGCTCGCAAATTCCAAGCAAAAAAGACTATTGTTTCCTACACCCAGCTAGCATCCAGCTCGCTAATTCAATCAGGAATTTCGGAAAGAGTGACTGAGACTATGCGAATGTGAAGCACGATGGAAAAAGAAAGAAGAGGGTGGCAGAGCCGGTTGGAAATAAAGCAAGGGAAGGCGTGGAGCGCCTCGGGGGCACCGATAAAGAGAACGGATAGAAAGAAAATAGGGAAGATTCGCTATAAAGGGATTCAATCAGACGGTTAGGATTACCGAGCCGCTGTAGCCAAGCTTTGCCCAATAACCTGACGCCTAAAATTAGTTTCCCTCGTCGTCGGCCAAGAGAAGAACCCCCTACTGCTTCTTCTTCTTTCTCCTCCTCCTCCTCCTCTTCTTCTTCTTCTTCTTCTTCAGCCGAGGCTGGCTGCTACAGCAATAGTCCTTGCAGCCCTATAGTTCCTGCATAAGCCTGCTTTACCTCTTCCGCATCGTCGATCTTTTTTCCAGGCGGCTCGTTGCCGAGCCTCGTTCCTCCCTCTCGCCGAGGGAGCGAGTTCTCTCTCTCTCGAGAGAGAGAGAACCGGGGAATATTTTCGGGCCATCGTCTTGGAGAGTACTCGTCGTATATTTCGTCGTGCAACTCGGGAGACTGCGAGAGCTCCGATGGTTCCTCGAGAGAAGCTGCAGTCGTTGAAGTGCGCAGCGAATTTCCAGGAAACCAGGTCCACTTTAAGACAGGCTGCTTCGCTTTTCTTCCCCCTTTCTCTCGTTCAACTCGAGGCCAAGCCTATGTTGACTCGAGTCTTAAGAAACCCCGGGCTCTGTGAACCCGGGCTAGTTCAGAAAGAACGCTCAGGAGAGAGAGGCGATGTGAAACGACGGCGGCGGTCGATGTTGAGATCGTAAAACAGTGTCCGAGCCAGAGAAATGGAGGGATTTGGGCCAGGACGGGGGTTACTTTAGGTAGTTTCGGCAAAGATACGTGCAACAGTAGCGTGTCCGGCAGAGCAACATCCATACTATGGAACAGAGTGGTCTCAACAGATGGAGATCTGAGTATCTGGCGCGGAGCTTGAAAGGGAGCGAGCGGCTCCTAATGGATTAGAGATCCGTCCCGATCGCGGAGCGAAACGATCATATCTGTTGCAACGCTGCTCTTGTAGATCACGTTCACCTTCTTGCACTGCGACTTAACTCTTTTTGCAAATTAAATTCGCTCGCCTTGTTGCAAATCGAATTCTCTTCTCAGATCGCAAACTCGCCTCTTTTGCAAATCAGATTTCATCCTCAATCTCGTCAAATTCAATCTCGTGAGTGGCTGAAAAGCGAAGCAGCGCGAATTCTACCACCGAATTTATTATCTCTGATACGATATTTATTTAGACGAATCCCGTTGAAGACGTTTTTCCGAAAATGAAATTCCGTGCAAATGAGATATTTCGGTGGACGTTGTATTAGTCATTCTGTCGCAACCATTACTCCTACGGAGTCAGATAATTGTAGTAATTATTGCATGAATATGCGTACGAAACTAGCGCATGCAGCGGCAGATGAATCATTATAAATAAATCTACATATGTGCGTGTATAAATACTTTCAGCGTTAAATGATTAAATATTCAAAATATTTGAATAATTTATTTAATCCGTTTCAAAACATTTTAAAATATTTAAATATTTTATTAATTACCTTTTTAACTTTAATTTCGCTTGTTCGTCATTTATTCAGTCATTTCGTGTTGTCATTATTTGTTTAAATATCATTATACATGTGATAAAATTCTTATTCCGGAATAATAACTTTCTTATCACAATAGCTTCGGAAAACAAATTTGTAGGAAAACTTGATTTGCAAAAGGATTTGGATTTGATCCAAAGATGAACGTGATCTGCAAAAGGGTTAACTGTGTGAATGGAATTTTCTTCTCGGATCTTTGTGGAAAAATTGAAAAATTCGAAAACCTCCACGATTATTTTGATCGTGTTATTACTTTGATTATTTTTCTATTTTTCTTTTCTTAAACGCCCAAATTGAGTGTATCTCTTTGCTACAAGGATGCGTGCGTGCTAACAGCGACTTTATAGTTTAGATCAAGTAATTTTCGTGTTGCGTTTCACTAACATCTGTTTTGTCATAGTTGTAGCATTAATGTGAGTCCAAATAATCAAATGAGAAGCCATAAAAATCGCTATTACCACGCACGTGTTCTAATATTAAGTGATTAAGAAACTTTTTTGCAAAAGCATTTTTCAAAAGAACTATGGTTTCTTGGATAAGTTTTATCTTGCTGACAAGTAGAATACAATACAATACCAAAAAAAAAAAATTTTTAATTCAAGATCAAGGTAAATTTTGTAGAATCGTAGAATTCATGTATAATAACCACAGACCCTAAATCCAAGATTTATAAGAAACCCAAACTTATATCTCATAAAGGATTTCCAGCGTATCTAACAAGATCGATCTTTTCAACAACTCTCGCTGCCAGATTGTACACAAAACGCATGAAACAATGCGCCCCCTGCAGCAAATGTGACGCAAATATTGTTTCTCTTGCATTTACATTTTTGCGCATTTGTTGTTTATTTCGCGTCGCTTTATTGTCATCATCCTTTAACCGGTTTTTCCCGCAAATAAATAAATAAATAAATAAATAAATAAATAAATAAATAAGTAAACAAACAAACGAATTAATCCCTCGCAAATCCGTGCACGGCGCAAAAATACAAATTGGAGAGAGAGCAGCAGCCGGCAGTTTTAAAATTCATTCGCGGTATGTAGCGTACCGCGGAAAAGCGGCGTTTAACGGGAAACTTAATATTCCGCGGAGGATATTAGCGTCGCGACGCTCCGCCACCTTCCGCGGAGGATTTCCCGAGAAATGCTGGGGGCCGAAGGAATTGGGCTCCCCTCCCAACTTGAATATGCTTGAAATTTACAGGGTGAAACTTCGCTTCGGGGGAACTTTTTCGCAGGAAGGTGTCTCGCGTCGAGTCACGTACAGGCGTGTATATTACGAGCGACGGGCGCCACGCCTCGCCGCTTCAATTACACGCGAGTTTCGAGCGGAGTTCATCCTCCGGGCGGCGGCCCGCGCGCGGAGATGAAATAAAAGTTTCGCTCCGGGAGGAATTAGGGTCGGCAACTTTTTGAAACAGGGGGGAAGATAGAGAGAGAGAGAGAGTTTACCCGTGGATCTTGGAAAATTTCAAAGTTGCCGGACACGGAATCGATCGGACGGAACGCGTCCTCGCGGCATCCGGCGAACTTTCTCTCCCCGGCGAAATAAAAATATCGCGGCGTTTTAAATGGAGAAGAAACGAGGTTAAGGATTTCGCTTAGCCTCGAAGTGGCGGCAGCTGCTGGGAAACAACAAAAAGGGAGGCTCGAACCTCGGGAGAACGTTGAATAAAATTTCAACGCACGCTCGGGGAAAAAGGATTCCGTTTCTCGCGTGTATCTTGCGGCGAGCATTGTTCCCGAGCAACGAAAGCTACACATCAACCAACGGGCCCGGGCCATTGTGACTCCAACAATGGAACTTCATACCGATACATAAAGCTGCGTGCGCGCCGGCTGACAGCTGTCACCTTGCAGACTTTTCAATAACGAAACAAGAACGTTGTCACCGTTGTTTCCTCCTGCTCGTCCCGCGGCGAAAAAACCCGGCTTGCTGGGAAAAATTCAATCACGCTGTTAGGAATTAGTGCGTGAGTCGTCTGAAGGTACTTTGACCTTGGGCTCAAAGTACCAATAGGAAAGGATGTATGACCACAGACAAAAATATACCACTCACAAAAAATAGATGGATAAAAAAAAGAAGCACTTTATTTTATTTTTTTTATTAAATAGGAACATCAGAAGAGCAAACGACGTTTTTGCTTTTAATAAAATTTTAATAAAACGATGTTCTTGTTTAATAAAAATAAATCAAATGCTTTCCTTTTTTATCGCTTCATACTCATTTTGAAATACCCCTTCAGTTTTGTGAGCAGTGTAGTTTAGCACTGCAGCAAGCACAAGCTGTTATTATAATATTTTTGTATCTAAAAGTCTTTTCTTGTTCTAACAAATTAATTATACTCTTGCAACGTCTCGAAACACGATTAGGCGGAGGACGTTAACGCGGAAGAAACTCGTTAACTCGTTCCATATGGACAATTCGCTCCTTTTTTCCTCCCACCTTCGACTCTTTTATATCTCCCCTCTTTGCCATCAACGCTGTGAGACGCTCGTGCGATGCTCCTCGCACTCCCGAGGGTGACTTTTATATCGCCGTCCCGGGAGAAACTCGGTGACCTGTCGAGTGGCAAGATCGTCCTCGATTGCCATTATTTAGATTGCCAGGCACCAACGAACGCCGCCAGCGGCTAGGAAACATCTTAAAGGTACATTGACAAACGAGCGCGCTCGGCCACGAGGGCACCGCGAAATTTTACGAGGGGCAACTTTACGACGTGGAGCGTTGTAAATGCTGGACCCCGGAAGAGACAGATACTGGAGAAAAGAAACTAAAGTAGAAAAAGAGAGAGAGAGAGGGAGAGGCGTAGCGCGTATCACCGACCTTTGGGATTAATAATTTTTGCCAAACGCTAAACAGAACGTCGCGTTATCGCAAAAGTCTACCGTTTATCGTACGAAATTCCATTCCGCTCGATTACGTTTATCGTAACTCGTGGAGTAGCTTAAAAACGTTGCTCTCTGACTGATAGACTGATGACAAACGCGATCGATATTGGGTGGCATCGGGAGACGCACGTCAAACTCGCGGATCCAGAGTTTCTCTGCGAGCTTTTGTTTCGCCAGTGACAAGCTAAAGGAGGAGGGGGTGAAAAAAGGGAAGAGGAGAAGGTGAAAAAAAGACGAAGGAAGAAAGAGTGATAAAAAAAAGGAAAAGGATTGTAAGAGCAGGAGAGGATAATAAAAAAAAGAAGAAGAAGAGGGTGATAAAGATAGAAAGAGGAAGAGAGAGTTATGAGAAAAACTCCACGACTTGTACCCCAGTACGATTCGTCTCACTGATTTTATTGATATGCAAACATTTGAATCGATACAAAACAAATTACAGGCGCGATCGCTCGGTACCAGACAACGCCACTCCTACTCGAGGTCTACGCCACGCCCTCTCACGAATCACGTGACCCAAATCAACCAATCGCTAATTTTCGTTGCATTAAAATTACTTTTAGTGATAAAAAATAGAAGGAGGAGAGGGTGATAATGGAAAAGGGGAACGTGACAAAAAGAAAAGAAGAGAGAAGAGAAAAGGATGATAAAATAAGGAAGAGGAGGAAAAAAAGGGATTTCGCCACCGGTGCTCGAAGGATTCTCGTGTCAATAGCTTATTGCTATTGTAACTACGAGTTATTGCCGCGGAAGCTCCCCTCTTGCAATATCGAAAGTCCACGGCGCAAGTTTCTTCAACTCTCTCCGCGGGCGGAGAAACTTCTCGTATTCGCCGGGCTACGACCTCCATTTTAACTTGCGCCAACTTTGAAGAACCCTGTATGTATATATATCATTGGCTTTTCAACGTCGATACTTTCTTTCATGCGTCAAACTTGGCCCCGGCCAATTCTCGTTAACTTCCAACGCGTGCCCGTGTTTCTCTGTTTGCCCAGCTTTTCAGACCTCACCCTCGCCGATAAAACATACATACGAATTTGCCTATCGCTTCTTTCTCCTAGGCAATTTTTCACGCATTCATTGTGGACGAATTCGTTCGACCAACCTACGGGGTGTTGCTTAATTTCTGGAACATTCGTTTTCCAATGGATATACGATACAATATATTGCAGTATACAATACAATACCATACAATACAATACAATACAATACAATACAATACAATAGTGTCCACTTAAGCGTCCATCGCTACCCCCACCAATTTCTGGATTTGGGATTATCCCCACTCTACGCTACTTCACCATGCGCCAGTGCGTGAAACATGAAACAAAACAAGCGCTATACCGATATTTTCGCACATTCTGATCAAAGCTTATATTAAATTTTATATTAAATTTTCTCTCGCGTCTCCGTAAGGCAAATTTTATATTAAATAACAAATACATATCCAATTTATATCTATTAATACGATTATAATATCGTCTATGTGCATTCTATGCTAATGTATACTAATGTATACTATTATGTGTATTGTTAACTTGATATTCACGAAAATATAACAGGACCTTTATTCAAGGCTTCCATTCAATTATCGATAATTATCGATAACAACTACTTTTGTAGAAATTTCAATAAATCTTTGAGAAATTTAGATCAATTACAGTCATTTGATAATTATTGCTTTATTACAATTTATTGCCTCACTTAGTCTAAAATTTAAAATAGTTTAAATGCAAGTCAGTTTAAATAGAACGTTCAAATGTCAAATTTCTTTCCAAATAATGTAGCGAACGATACTGGAATTCGCCGCGGTATCGGCTGTAACAGTTGACTCTTTCATTCGGTGCCAATATCGCAGAGCACACCACTCCTCTTAAGAGTCCGCTTCCGCGACTGTGAACGCTTAAGAGGACACTATTGTACAATATTTGTTAGATTATGTTGCTCGCACGGAGCTACCTGTACAGCGACGCGCGAACGCGCTTTATTAACTACAAACGGAAATTAATCTCTGCGTTTATTATTTCGCGTCGCATGAAACACGCCGAGATTTAAATTCAATGGCTCCGGCGAGCGCGGCACCCGCGCGTACGCCGTGATTCTTCTTTTTTATCATCGGCGTAAGGGGGAGCATTGGATTCTCTCTGGTTTTCGGTTCAACGCCGAAAACCCGGTGCGCCGCGGCGCTACGCTGTATTTTTCCAGGATGGCGCCCCGGCTTAAAAAAAAAAAAAAGGAAAAAAGAAAATGAAGCTCGCGGCTCTCTTGTTTGCTATTAACCTTCGTATCTGAAACGGAAAACGGGCTGGCTGTTCCGGCGCATAAAGGGACGGAAAGTTTCGCATTCTCTCTCTCTCTCTTTCTCTCTCTCTCTCGTTCTCTGCTGCCTTGAAATCCGCGTGTGCCCGGGTACGGTCAAAGGCGGTGGAACGCCTGCGGCACGCTCGCGCGCCCCCCGTGCTTTTATAACGGTCGTGCACTTTGACCTCCCGGTATTATTTGATCGCGATATGATCGCCGTGGATTCCGATAGAGAGGACGAGGGGAGAAACTCGAATGGCATACGGTAATGTGTGTGTGTGTGTGTGTGTAGCGGTAATACGATATTTCTCTCTCGCGGGACGTTATCGAAACGACGGGAGGGAACGGTCTCGGCTGGACGCGACGCCAAGCCCCTTTATTATCAGCTGATTCATTGCCGCCAAATATCGATAATAAAGCGTAACAACGTCCGGGGGTGTATACAGGGTGGCTACCGAAAAATGTACATATTTTTTCGATGCAAAATATATATATATATATCTTTTTTCGCCTGACGTGAACGATGAATAATATCAAAAGACCAATATTCTCACTCTGGTGAGAACATCTTCTTTCCAGGGTCATTTTTTTGAAAATTCTCCAATTTTTAAGGTCATTTATTTCTTTTCTTTTCTTTTCTTTTCTTTGGAATCTCGAATGAAATTTTTTAATTCTGCCACGGTCATATAAAATAAACAATCTGCCATTCAAACAAAAAATTTGTCATTGTCACGGTCGTGCATCTCTCAATTGGAATTTCTCGCAGTTACACCGAGATTTCTAATTGTCGCGTTTGCGGATTTAGGATCTCTCTCTCTCTCTCTCTCTCTGTCTCTCTCTTTCCGTTCAACTTCGACTTTGTACCTGCAACTTCCCCCGTTGCACGCGGTAGGTTAACTACCACACACGGCCGAAACTTCACGTCAAATAAGAGAGCTCGGTTCTAATTTCATCTGCATCCAGGCTGCGCGCCACGCGGAAAAGGTACTTACGATTTTCCATACAGCCCTTGATGGAAATCAAGTGCGCGAAGAATAATTAAATTATCCACTTAGTCTCGCTGCCGGCACTGTGCTCTTAATTAAAAGTGTATCCTCAATTTTCATGGCTGGTACCTCCCAGGTAGGTGAAGCAGCGCGAGTTCCTTTAAGCACTTTCGACGCGCATAACGGAGCGCGCGCGCGGCATGGTATTCACCGCGCAACCCCCGAACGCTGGAGGGGGGTGGGAGGGTGCACTCGAGACTGCATTCGTTCGAGACTGGATACTCGCGATACCTTCAACGAGCTATGAAACTATCGTACTTCCGGCGGCAACACTACCTGTTAAGGACGCCCTGTGGGAGCACTTGGCGGCTTTTACATAAAACACCCACCCACCCCCGTGTCTTCTTACGTGTTTGTAAATAAAACATTCCTACTGGGAAATATCCGCGAGAGAAAGAACCACCTTTCGGCGAGGGTGGGAACTTGGCGCCTTTATTCGAGGAAAATTTCGCTGTGGCCTCGACACTGTCGCACGTGGCCTATTCCCCGTCGCTCCACAATTTTCGAACGTCGTTTTTTCGATCGATGAACGAAGATGAAAAGTTATCTCTTTCGAATGTTGAAAAAAATATATAGTGCAAGAAGAAAAGAGATTGCGGATTTATTTATTAGTAGGAAGCGATTTTTGGCCCACCCTATACATTTTATTAACTTTAAATTAAACCCAAGTTCGAACACAATCTTTTTATTATGTTTAATAAAAATGAAAAGATTGATGAAAAATTATTTAAAATATACAGTACAAAAAAGAAAAGATTGCGGATTTATTTACTAGTAGGATTTTTGGCCCACCCTATACATTTTATTAACTTTAAATTAAACGCAAGTTCGAACACAATCTTTTCATTATGTTTAATAAAAGTGAAAAGAGCGATGAAAAATTATTTAAAATATATAATATAAAAAAGAAAAGATTGCGGATTTATTTATTAGTAGGATTTTTAGTCCACCCTATAAATTTTGTTAATTTTAAATTAAATTCAATTTCGATCATTACGTTTTAAAAATTATTTCTTTCGAACATAAAAAAATTGCGATTTATTTATTAATAGCAAGTGATTTTTGGCGCGAACCATTCAAAAAAAAAAAAAAAAACCGTGGATCTAAATTCCCGGGATCCCGTTTTCGTCGGGAATCCGACGAATTCGAGGCAGATTGTGGACGAAGGGTGTGAGAAAGGAAGAGGCGCATCCTCGCGGGTTGAAAGAGCGTGGACGGGACGCGTGCAGGTGGTTGGCCACCAACTGTCAGGAGAACTCCGGGGAGCAGAGGCGGTCGATAAATGTAACTGCCACCTGATTTCCCAGAGGCAACACGCCAGAGGAACCGAAGCGAACGACGCCCGAACGACGAGCGTTTTTACTGGTCGAATCGGTCGAGGCGGCCTCGGCTCGCCTGGCTCGAATCGCGCGGCTGATACACTTCGGGGCTGAATATTACATAGCACTTTGGCCGATGCGATGGTGAACCGCGCCGATGTCCACGCTGGCCAACCGTTTCGGCCGCCATTCGATCGATAGCAATGCCCCTGGAGCGTGCACGTGCATCCGCCAGCTTCCAAACAAACCACGTGAGATTCTCGTTTTCCGGGGTTCTGCTTTCGTCGTTCCACTTGGCACCTGCGGGCCAAGATCTCCGCGAACGTCCCTCGCTATTTACTCCGAGTCTCTTTTCCCCTGACGGTTCGAGTATAATCGAGGGATTCTCTTTTTTCTCTCTCTTCAACGCTTCTTTTCGTTGTTCTAATCATTCGCTTTTTACGCAGAAGCTGTCTCATATCACCGACTATTAAATAGTTCGTAATTGAACAGAGATTTCTTTCAATTTCTTCTCTATTGTTATTTTAATCGCTTGATATCGTTAGGTCGTTCGAATCGAGGGTCGTTTGAAACTTGATTGACAATGAATCATCGTGACATTTTCTCTAATAGGTTTAAGCTAATAGCGGAGACCTGTATCTCGATTGATCCGCACCTTTCGGTGAAAAATGACAAACCGACCTCGTACTTGCTACTACATTCTACTTCATTTCGATCGAGACTCGGAAATATCCAGAAGGTGAAAATTAAGTACGCGCCGGAAATGAATTAATTATTCATCGGTGCAATCCCGAGAACGCTTAAAAACCGCGACAAATATGCACGGAATCTGTCGAAACAGAGAGGGCAAGCTTCCCTTCGAATCTCCCTTTTCTGTCCCTCTGCGATTGACATTCGTTGTCTCTCAACTCTCGCAACAGAAACGTATAAGACCAATTTTTATCACTAAAAGTGATTTTAGCAAGGGTATGCCAGAAAATCGGGTCTCCTCAGATGCAACGCTGATGCAACGAAAATTAGCGATTGGTTGATTTGGGTCAGGTGATTCGCGAGGGGGCGTGGAGTAGACCTCGAGTAGGAGTGGCGTTGTCTAGTACTGAGCGATCGCGCCTGTAATTTGTTTTCTATCGATTCAAATGTTTGCATATCAATAAAATTTTATGGCAAAAATGTCATCTCCATTTCCTAGCCTTTCAGTGAGACGAATCGTACTGGAGTACAAGTCGTGCAGTTTTTTCAAGCTTCCTTTTCCTTTCTTCGACGTTTCAATCGACAATCGTTGACCTCTCCCCCTCCCAAAAAAAAAAAATAAAAAAGAACAAGAAGAAGAAGAACCTGAATAAGCCCCTAAGACGTAGAATTTTCGCGTCCCGATCGAATTCCAAGCCTTCCCTTTGTCTATCCCCGAGGGCACTCCCGACTGTGAAAACGTACGAAGGGATATTTAGCTCGCAATTTCCTCACGTTCTGCCATTGTCCCGAACGAGTTCGTCCAATTTAATGCGCTTTATGCTCCCATTAGAGCTGAATGCGACTACAATTCGCGTAAATACGGCGGTGCGCCGACTCTATTCACCGTGCTCGATTCGTTTCGAATCAGGCACAGTCTTTCAACGTTAATTGACTTTACCGCGCGGTTAGTTTATATATATATATATCTAACGTTATATACAATCGTGCGCTCGATTCTCGAGCACCTCTCGATACCAAGAAACGGTCGTTCGTTTTCGAGGGGAGGGAGCAGAGAGCGATCAATCTGGACGGCGGACCGTCTACACTGCACACACTTGGTGTGTACTCGGTTCTCTAATGATAAATGCACAGCTTGCGAGAAACACAACTGTCCGAGTGATAACAAACGACTGTGGCTTTCCTGAAGGAGAAGACCCCACTTTGGATCTTGAAACGGCGGCTAATTAAGGAACCGGCCACTTTACGAATCCATCGGCGAAGTAACGTCCACTGCTGCAAGCGCCTCGGGTGCATAAGCTACTCGCTTGCCTACGGGCTTGCGGCGCGTTGTATACTCCAAGTTTCTTGCCTCGTTATCGTACCAATTTTCAATATAAAGATGCTTCATCTTGGCTGTTTACGGGCTGCACGATCCCACGGTATATCGTGGACGATGCCACGGCTGATAAAAATTCCTATCGGTTAATCGGGGAGATTCTACGAATCGTTCACTCGCGTGAGGGCTTGTTACGAATTAACGTAGCAGCAATTCGAGTTAAGTAACATTAAGCTTCGCATTACCTTCTGAACGAAGCTGTCAGAAATTTACAAGCAACAATTCCCTCCCGCGGTAATTAGATTCGCGTTCTCCTGGCGGAGTCCGCACACCGGATGTCGGTAGGAATTAGTATGGTGTGAATAATCGTCCTTGGTCAAGAACAAGGTACAAATCGGGAATATAATATATGGCGGAAAAGGTCTTGTTTTGTTCGAATAAAAGATTTAGATTAAAATTTCTGTAAAATTGTATTGTATAATATACATGTACGTATGTAGCGTATTGTATATAAATAAATAAATATATAATAATATTTGTGTACTAATAAAATTGTACAGTATACAGTATTTTATACATGTATCGTATTATTGCATTGTATTATATAATAAATAAATGTATAGTAATAAAATTGTATTATATAACATATTTTTATATATTTTAATATATATTAATATATATACTATAATTTCACACAATACAATGTTGTATTGTATAATTGTATTGTACAATAATATATATGTATGTACGTATGAATTGTATCGTTGTGTTGTGTTATATAGTAAATAAATATATAATAATAAAGGAAATACATGATAATATTTGTATAATAATAAACTTGTATCATACAATAACATATATGTACATATTGTACTGTTGTATTGTATTATTTAATAACAAAATTGTATTATGCAATGCAGTTATACAATAATATATACGTACATATGTATAATGAAAGAGTCTGACGGACCAAATTCTCCGATCGCAGCCGCCGGCGTTGATTCTCCTCTTTCTACCCCCCTGCCCCTATGAACACAATTATCAGCGCTGCGAGAGTCAGCGGAGCTGTCTCGCTGGAAAATCCAGTCGCGATCCCCGACGCGATGTTCCACGGAGGATGAAATTTCGCGCGGATCTCATTAATACACGAGGCCCTCCTAGTTCTATTCCGCGAGCGCGTTGGTTGGTACGCGCGCCATCGATCGCGTGTGCAACGCAAACTGCCGGCGCCGCTGTTACGCGCGCGCACACACTCGCATTATGCGAGTGACACGCGCGCGGCATGCAACACACGTTCTCGCGTGTAATCGATCTAGAAGGCGGCCGCCCGATCGGACGGGCGAGCCCGCGGTCGTGTAATAAAGGACCGGCGGGAATCGGGTGGCATCGATCGATGTCAAACCCCTCGCACAATCCCTCCCCTCGTCACTCCGGGGCTCAAGCGACCCTCGGGCTTTGTTCCTGCCTGTCTAGCCTGCTTGATCATTATATGACAGCCCTGCAGCAGATATTGACTCGCGCTTAACGATTCGGGCCGGCACTCGCGATTCGGGCTTCTTAGTCGACCTCTCGTAGTTGACGGCGAGATTATAATCCCGCGGAGCTGCGACCCTGGCACGCGTGTGCATTCTGGCTGCTAAAGGTCGGGCTACTAAAAGTAGTTTCAGCGATTCGATACGCGAAACGCATTGTCCATCAATGCGTAAATGTAAAGGATATATACTGCTCACAAAAATTAGGGGATAAAAGAAAGAAGCATTTTCTTTTTTTTTTTTTATTAAAGGAGAACATCGGAAAAGCAAACGGCAAGTCAAAGAAAAATCAAATCTGTCTCATATTCATTTTGAAATATCCCACAATTTTTGGAAGCGGTGTATATGATTTTACAATTTATACAATTACACGCTCGTACAATTCGACGTAAGATGAGTTAGATTTTGTTACTTGAAGGGTGAGACGAGCGTGATTCGCAGAAAAAATTTCAAAAAACCTGTTTTTGCTCTGTACTTCCGAGTGTCATTTATGGTCTTCAAATAGTATCTTTATTCCTTCGAGGGATTTCGTGGTTCCTTTAATTTTGCTGTACTATCGACTTTCTCTACAAACGATTTTTTAGCCATGAAAGATAGCGCTGAGATTCGTGGGCCAAACAAACACATCTTCCGCCCCGTTTTTTCGTTCGGTCACTTTGAAATTTACATCCGCTGGTGCTTTACACTTTATATACGTAACTTTAATTCCGTTAAACTCAAAGTTATCGGTGAGCAAATTAGAGGTTTCTTCGACCGACCGTGAGAAGCAAGTGAACCGCTATAGCAGCGTTTGGTAGCCAAGAGGTTAAAACCATCGTCGAACTGGAGGAACTGACGCAGAAATACCGATTCGAAGTTTATCCCCAGGGATCGTTCGGTTTCGCGCGTTTACGTTTCACGCGCGTTGTGTATCTTTCTCCCCCGTTGAAGTTGGACCGCACGCCAGTGGCGATCGGCTCGGAGTGCTTCAATTCCAATCGGAGCGAACACGAACCGAGACCTGTAACCGAGACACGAGTCGATTTAAACCGTCGCGTCGGGTGTGCAAGTGCCGAGCAGCTTGCTGGAACTCATTTCTCTCTCTCTTTCTCTCTCGAGTTCGCATTCCGTGGATTTCCCCGTGGTTCTAATAAAGAATTCACGATGACCGATTCGCTCGAGCGGCGCCCGAGTTAATCTTCTTTCGAGCGGATCGATCCCCGAAAGTGTCTTCTGGTAATTCCGGCGATCGGACACGGGTAGTCTCGTTTCGTTTCGTTTCGTTTCGTTCTGCCGAGCCGAGCTGGAAGAAGACGCTTGGTTGAAAGCGCTGAAAGAAGCGAAAAACAAAGGGGGAGGGAGAGAGAGTTGGTTTCACGAGCTCGGGTGGTGCAACGAGCGTGTAGCCTTTTAAAATTAGCTGTTGCCTGTGAATGGAATTAAATGGAAACGAGAGGAAAAAAGAGGAGGCCAGGGAACAGAGACGAAGAAACGAAAGGAGGAAACGAGAGAACGAGGGAACGAGAGAGGGAGAGACAGAAAGAAGACGGAAGATTGCCGCAGATTAAACCACTTTAACAGAGGAAACACGGAAAAGAAGCGGCGGGCTTTTCCGTACGACCTGCATCCGGGAAAACTCGGTCTAAAGCGCAGGGCAAATAGAATGCGGGCCAAACTAACGTGATGAAAGGGTAGCTAATTTCGCCAGGCAAATCAGAAAGAGGGAGGGAGGGGGGAGGGCATTTCCATTTCGTCGTAATGGAAAATGGCAAAAGTGCGTTCGACGGTTAGCAGCTACGCGGTCCGTGCTATTTACAGTCTTTTCATCGAATTGAAATTATTTCCCTCCGAAGTTCACGCTCCGATTGAGCCGCTACTAACAATTGAGAACCTGGCCCCAAAGAGGAAGCTGTGAATAAAGATTGCACGGGAAACGAAAAATTGTATGTAACAGGTTGTCGAACGTCAATTTTCTGCTTCCTTTAGTGCATACTTTAGTCGTACCTTGATAACAAGCCATATTAACCAATAACCAAAGCCATATTAATCATTTTCATTTGGAAAATAAAGCAATTATGTGTGTATAATTATATAATTATGATACGACAATATCTCGCTAAAAAAATGTAACATAACCTCTAAACACTATATTAACACACTGTATTCTGAAAACGTCATTACTTCTTGGTCAAATGCTAGTAAATTATAGTTTAAAGGATGAGTGGAAAATTTTTGAAACTATTCAATTATACACGTTATATATATAATTAATTTTTATAATTCATTTGGAAAATAAAGCAATTATATATATATGATTATGACACGACAATATCTCGCTACGAAAATGTAACATAACCTCTAAATTTATATATTGACGCACTGTATACATATAGTGTTCAGAGGTTATGCTTACGTATCTGCAAATTGTCATTTATTAAGTCATAAATTTAATGAGCTACAGTAAATTACAAATTTGTATTTTTTCATCTGTATCATCTGATCCAAATGAGATCAATTAAATTCTTTTTCTGTTTTATAAATCTATGCTTCTGTAAATCAAAGTTTTGTAAATCTGTCTTGTCTCTCTTTTTCTTGTTTTGCAAATCTAATTTTAATTTTCTGCCTAAATAATATTATGAGTTAATTTAAATTAAATATTAATTTTTTTCTGCCTAAATAATATCATCGATTTACCACAAATATATATTTCTTTTTTAGATATCGATTATATATTTAAGATATAATGATCCTTTAAAAAAAAAAAAAAAAAGTGGTATCCATTACTTATTCCTTTTCGAGGTAAACCAATCTTCCAAATAATAATCTGCGAGAAGCAAGCAACAAAGAAATAGCTAGTTGAAAGTTGCAAACCTGTTGAATTTTTAAATTTTTCATCTACACGCCTGTGGAGCGAAAGAGACGCGTTTTGACGCGCGGTCTCTAAAACTGTTCCTTATTTCTCCCGACGAATGTTTCATCGAATCGACGAAGCCCGAGCAAGTAAAATGTAATAGCTTTGTTTAGCGGGATTTATCGTGGAAATTCCTGCGTTGGATGTTTCGAATCTTCCCGAGTTACAGTCGAGAAACCCGGAAACTCCCAAGCAAAATTTCCGCGAGATCCAGATCCGCTCTCTCACAAAAACATTCGCGTTTCCCGGGGAAAAAACCGACCGATTACCGAACGAATCGCGTCTCGTGTGTCTCTATTTTGCCATCGCGGATTACGATCGAGCTTTTTCATCCGTCGCGTTCGACGCGATAAAAGTCGCAGCAGTCTCGTTCCTTACCTTTTGTCGCGGGAATTATTTCGACATTCGTGTGCGCCAGAGCGAGAATAAATCGATTGGCCGAGCATTCGGCTGGAAGTAATATCCGGCTTTCCCCGGCATTTGCAAATCGCAGAAACAAAGCGAACGCAGCGTGAAAACCCCTCGATAATTACGTTAAAACGTTGCTTCCACCGTCACCAACGCGGCGAATAGAGTTTGTTGTTTGGCTTTGCTTTTATTCGCGCGACGGTTTCTATTTTTCGCGCTAATCAAAAAAACGATTAAAAGTCGCTGTACGAGCGTCGTTTTGCCGAATTTCGCGTCTTCTTTTCATCTCTCTCCCTCTCTCTCTCTCTGTCTCTTTCTCTTGGTCCATTTATTTCGACCCAATATTTTATTCAGCGTTTATATGCATATTTTAAAAACAGTATCTTCGATGCATTCGTTTAATTATTCCTCGATTCTTTCATCGGCGCTTCGTTTCAAAATGAAACCTGTTCAAAGAAATTATTTAAATTTTTAGAAAATTTCTCAGATTATTCAGATCATTTAGAATTTAGATTTTTTAGACATTCAGATTAAAGTTTAACGATGTTTTTTAAATCTGACGGGTCGAAAGTTCACCGTGATCTTTTTCTTCTGTTTTTTAAACTAAGAAACTGCTCCTGTTCAAAGAGATTTTTTTAGATTATTTAGAGTTTTCAGATTAAAGTTTGACGATGTTTTCCGTCTGACAGGTCGAAAGTTCACCGTAATTTTTTTTAAACTAAGAAAACGCTCCTATTCAAAGAGATTATTTAGATTTTTTAGATTATTTGTATTATTCAGATTTTAGAATTTTTAGGCGTTCGTTGAATTAAGGTTTGACGATGTTTTTCAAGTCCGACAGGTCGAAAGTTCGCCATAATTTTTTCTTCTCTTCTGAATTAAGAAATTGGTAAAATTAGTCCTTGAGAGTTAAGTATTGGTGTCTGCTCTGTTCTCCAAATTGTCAAATAATCCGCGACAATTGCGAGTGAGGACATCAGACGACACGGTCGTATTTCGAGCAAGATCACAGTTCACGTCGCGGTGTGAACGCTGCCCGCGCACTCTACTTTCTCCTGTCGCTGCCGGCGAGGAGTCGACTAAGGTCACCGCAAGGATAACAGCATAATTTAAACGAGGCCGAAATTTACTACGAAACTCGAGATACTTGATGAAGCTATGCAAACGCATACCTAATGAGCAAACCAGCGACGCCAGTCGGAAACGTAAACTAGAATCTCGACGGCGCACCCGCGGTTTTAAAGGGAATACGAACTTTAATCCGGAATCCTAAATCCAAATAACGCATGAAATAAAGATAACGGGGCCGGGGCGGGATCGGACGTCGCGCCAGATGAAAAGTCGATTTTCGCTGCGAGTTGCACCCGGAAATGGAGTTGAAAAATTCAGCCGCCCGCTGCCTGCTCCTCCCGGCAGCTCGATTCGCGATTTTTTTCTCGGAGTCCTATTGGTCCAATTAGGTAACGCGTGAAACTTCACACCGCGGCGAGTCACTAGGAAATTTTAGACTCTGGGCTCGTGTAGTCTGCAATTTAGATTAGCATAGATATATAATTTAGATTACAATTTAAATTAGTATAGATATATAATTTAGATTACAATTTAAATTAGCATAGATATATAATTTAGACTACAATTTAAATTAGTATAGGTATAGTGTAATTTAGATTATAATTTAAATTGAATTAACGTAGATAGTATAATTTGGTCTATTACTACAAATTATTCAGAACAGTATTCAGATATATAAAATAATATAGATGTATAATTAGATTGTAATAGATTAGATTAAATTATAATTTAGATTGTGATAAATAATTAGATTATAATTTAGATTACATTAGCGTAGATACATAATTTAGTCTATTAGTATAGACTATTTAGATTAGTGCATGTAATTTATTATAATTTAGATTATTATTTTATTAGCTTATATTTTAGATTAGTATAGACATAAAAAATATAGATGTAAATTATAATATAGGTTGGTGCAGATGATTATAGTTTAGATTATATATAGATGTATTATAGTTTAGAAATAGTATTGTATAGATAGATATAGTATAGATTATAGTTTGTAGTTTTGATTATATATTAGTTTAGTTTTGTATCATAATTTAGCTTTGATCTCGAAGAGAGAAAGTAAAATGACATCGTTTCCAGGAATGCAAGGATTTTCCAAGATTTTCTCCAGGAATAACAATATATATATGTACCTATGCAGATTTACGAAATGTAAAAGCGTAATGAATTAGTACTCGAATAATATTGCTAACGCGTACGTAATATTGCCCGCGGATAGTGAAACACACGACTCGAAATACCCGCCAAAAGGATTAGTTTGCAGCCCAGTGATACAGAAACAAGGGTTAATGGATAAACGTTTCGCAGTAACATCTAATTTTCAACGTTTTGAACTCTTTACAATTTTCCAGAAAAATGTATCCTCATTTTTTCTACCGACCACGTGATGAAAAAGTCATTTTCGAAAGGAACGTACTTACGACTGTCAAAGTTAGGTTAGGTTTAGGCTAGGTTTAGGTTAGGTGTTCAACAGAAGCTTGACGCTTCAAAGTGAAATCAAGTGGATCGTTATACGATCTTCTTTTACAAACTTTTCAACATCAATCGAAATTATCGACGATGTTTTCTCGTCGCTGATATAATTAATAAACTACACAAAAATTTCTGATGTTTAAGAACTTTTGGCAGATTATAAGGTTAGGAATTACACAAAGTTTTCAGTGTTTAGGAATTTACGAGAAGATCGAATGAAATCCATAAATCTGCTGGCTTTACTCGCCAATCCCAGTCGTGTTATTCCAAAATTAAAAATCAAAACAGAGACGTCTGCAAATCGCAACTCGCCTCGATTCACGGTAGAGAATCGTCATCGATCGGTAGATCGATCGTCGGTATAACAGGGCTCTGTTCGCCACCGTGTTCGGTGAACACGAGACAAGCGACACGCGATAGTGGGACTAATTATAGGCGACGGTGTGAAACAATGGGGATTGAAAGGAACCGTGGGGGTTGGAATCACCGTCATACGGGGAGGAGGACCGGGACACAACGCCCTCGATCGAGATACAATCGACGCGTTCATCTCTCCCCAATCGGAGG
The DNA here is from genome assembly GCA_030673865.1 of Melipona bicolor. Taxonomy (NCBI): domain Eukaryota; kingdom Metazoa; phylum Arthropoda; class Insecta; order Hymenoptera; family Apidae; genus Melipona; species Melipona bicolor. Next base: position 9,611,508 of record JAHYIQ010000004.1, on the reverse strand, counting down.
AGGGGGCGAAGTGCCTCGAAAACCGAAAGCCTCTTTTATTTGCTCGTCGAGGCGAAGGGACGTCCGGCGCCATTCGAAACGATGAACGTTGATGGATTAAAAACGGTCAGATGTCCGGGCTGTCTCGCCTCTCCTGGAAAACGCGGGGCGAGATCGATCATAGACATCGACACGGGAAAACTCGGAATTATCGTGCTCGAGCTTTTGTGGCCACTCGATCGTTTTTTCTTTTTTTCTCTTTTTTTCAGTGACAACGTGCCAGCCCGGTATAAACAACATGCCGTGACAACCGCATAAAGCCACCGGGCCGTTCCCGCCTCGGATCCAGGACTCCATATTGCGACAGATTCGTCGTGCTTGCGTCGTGACACACACGACGCAACTCGCCGAATCATCGTGGCAAATTCTCGCGAATACCGCTCTCTTTCTTCTCGTTTCCTCGCTCTCTTCTCCCCCCCGTTTCTACTCCTTTTCCCTTTGTTACCTGCAGAGCTGCCCGGAACACATCGAGCAAATTTCACCGGCATTTTTCACCGAAAGGAACCTCGTTCGTTGTTCATCGCCTTTTGTCGGCGATTCTTTTGAAATGTTAATCGGCCCCGTTCGTTTCGCATCATGTCGCGCAAATTACCGCTCTCGGCGATCGTTTCGAGCAGAAAGAAAGAAAGGAAAAAAAGGGAAGAGTTGCTCGTTCCACCGGATACCACCCTTCCGGAGGCTAATCCGGCTAATAATGATTAATCGGCGCCGGATCACCGGGGGGATATTTTTCGTTTCTGGGCACGGCCAGGCTGTAAATAAAGCGCCGATGACCGGGTTTGTTACTCGATGCGTTCGAGATGTAAAACCGCGATGATTTATACGATGGTTGTTAGGCGGCTCCCGGGTAAAAATGGCAACCCGGTTGTTTCATCTTTGCTCTGCTCGTCGTCGGTTGCGGTGATTGATCGCTCTCTTGGACAGCGTGCTCTGATTTACCGTGCTGGTACTTTGGGTCATTCTGGCAAAATCCCACTTTGGAGACGCTTTTGTCGGGATGATCTCAATTCTCGGTGTCACGAGCGAAAGCGGCGTAAAATGAAACGGTAAATCGGCGAGCCAAGTCGATAGAATCGACATCTGGTGGGCCATTTTCTTGGAATTCAACTTCTGCCATCGTTGGCAGAAATTGCTAACCTGCTGAAGCGCGAGGATTTTTTTTTTTTTTAATTTAAAGATGCCGCTGACGAATGAGTTGACGTTTCTAGGTACAACTCTGAGGATATTTTATAGTTTGGTATTTTCATTACCATTATTACATTTATCATTTAATTTGTCAAATTTATGTAGTAAATTAAATTTTTATATTTTAGGAATATTTATATAATCACATTTATAATAATATTTAATATAATTAAATTTATATAATTCATATAAATACATCTTTTTTAATAAAAATTCCAATATATATATGATTCATGGTTGATTATTAAAAGCTCACGTTGAAGCTTCCATTTTTAATTCAATAATTTTAGCCTCAATCAAATTAAAATTGGGAAGCACTCACAGATACACACAGGTATATAAAAATTTCGTGAATTTTAATTCGTTTCAAATATTCAATTATCATATGTTTAATTTAGTCAAATAAAATAATAAGGGGGAAATCCCTTCTTGTACAAAAGAAGAGGAAAAAGGGAAAGTAGGAAGAACAAACGTCGAGGTGAAAATCAAAGACAATTAACATGTAAATAACTATATAACGCAGATAAAAGACAATAATTAAAATAACGGATAACAAAAACGTACAAATTAATAATGCAAATTGTAACAATTAACGTGCAAAGATAATTGTAATTAATATGCAAATTGTGACAATTAACGTGTAAAGATAATAATTAAAATTAGCGATAAATAGCGAGACAAGTGAAAACGAAGACAGGCAAATACAAGTGAGATGGACAAATTGCAGCAGCTACGGTAATAAATGGAAGCAACGAAGATAGAAATATTAGACGGGTAAATATTAGATACAAGTGAGACAGACAAATTACGATAGTCGCAGTGACAAATGAAAATGACAAAGACAGAAATATTAACAGCAGGACAGAATACTAAACGCGGATTGGAAAAACCAACACGTTACGCGAATGCGGTGAAGTAGGAGGTAGAAAGCAAAAACAGTAGTACAGCAAGTTCCAAAGCGTAGCAAGGTGTCGGCTGAGACAGCTTATTTTTCGAAGCGGCAAGCCGAGATGGTTTTCCCTTTAAGGGAGAGTATCTGCGCCCGCAGTAACTCAGCTCGCACATGTCGCAACGTGTTGCTCGTCGATCTCTCGAGACGGCAGGAAAAATCGATACACGAAAAGTTTCGAATTTTCTGCCGCGAGTCTCCGTCGCGTGCGCGTTTCCCGGACAATCATCCGTCAGCAACGCTATTAATAACAATTAACACTCGGCCGTCGGTGTACACAGCCCTGGTCCCTGTACAACGCGATCGCATGATTTACGATCATGGCCGCGATTGCGTCGGTATTCGCGACTCCGCGCGCGCCTCGGTTGATTAATGAATTAGGTGTACACGGTACGTGCGTGTAGAGTTACGCGCGGATTCGCTGATGAACCATGTATCGGTCGACACACGGGGCCGGAACACACATGGCCACTTGCACTGCATCACGCTGTAAACGTCCGTCGACTCATAAATAATGGCCGCCGACTATGAGCCGTATGCCGCGATGCGCCTCATACACGGTCAAATCGATGTTTTCGCTACGGGCTGATGGCTGACCTCTCCGGATGACTGTACAGTGTAGGGTGTGTTCACGTGGGCAGCACGTGGGCAACGGACGGACTGTTTTTTCTCTCGGAAATTTTATGGGATGAAGTTCGTGTCTCGTTTCGTTCGTTGGAAAATATCTCGAGTGTACCTGGATTTGGCCCAAGGTGCAAAAATAGGAGTGAAATTTTTCTGTTTAAAGCTTCCTTAATTTTACTCTATACTTTCGACTTGTTTTTTTTTCTGAGGGGCCGTCTATTGCTCTACTGCCCACGTGCTACGGAACACCCTGTAGTTTCGAGTTTCGAATTAACTGACAATGCGCATTTTTTGCGCGTTTTTAAATTTCAAAACAAACATAATTATTATAATATAATATATATAATATTATATAATATATAAAACAAAGATAGTAATTATTATAATAAACTGTCAGATTTGGATGTTATGTGCATTTTCAAATTATCACAAGAGTCCAAATTGAGGATGCATTTGTATTTCCGCGGATACGCGCAAAGAAGTAGAGTTTAGAGACAGAGAACTTTTCTTTTTAATAATTTCATGTTCGATAAAATCGAAGAGGTGAATAATTTTCTGCGCGTCGGAAATACCGAAACTGCGTGCTCGAGGATGTCGATGGTGTACGATGGATCTTAACGACGTTAAACTTTTCCCGTCGAGGCAGCTGAAACTCTTCTGAGGCAACCTTGTCAAAACTTGGTGAAGAACTTGTCAAAACTTACGGAATTCGTTAGACAAGTTGGATACATATTGCCGCGATGCTGGAAATTGCATCGAGAATAACTCGATATCCATCGAGTTCTAATCGAGTTACCTATATTACTTTGCATCTCTTCACTGTCTGTCAATCTGCCCTCCTGAAAATCCGAGCAATTTATTTTGGAAGTGGCACGAGTCAATCAAGTCAAACGTTTACCAACCGAGATATTTAAAGAAAAATCGACGTCGATTTTCCAGATTTATTTGTAGTCGTTATCGGACTATACTTACATTTCTCTCGGTGTGAATAATTTCGAATCGACATTTTTCATTGCCGTAAAGTGTGTCTTGTGTCACTCTTGAAACGAACGGTTCGTTAAAATTACTGACTCGTGTCAATTTCGTCCGACGCGTTTGACAAACAGCGACGAATAAATTACGCGGTAAAAGTAATTTATATAACGTGTTTCGTACAAAGAATTTTTTTCGTTGTAATTAATATTCGTAAAATACGCAACAAACAACGGAATTCATTAGTACGTTTCGAAACACAAGTACGAGTAATTCATATGACGCGTTTCGCGCAAAAGTTTATTCTACAAACGGAGTCATCGTCATCGATGGGAGTGATCAAGTCTTCGGACTTGATCTCATTTCGTTTGAAAGTTTTAAAACAACCGCGATAAATTGGAAGCACGCGAGGAAGCAAGCCCATCGTATCTTTATATTTTGCTGTGATAACAAGACGAACACCCGCGCGTGTAAATGGTCCATTTCTATTTGCGAATAACTTTCCTGCTCTTTCTCTTCTCGCCGACAAATCCAAAGTGAAAAATTCCGCCTTTTCATCCAGCGTCAGTTTGTAAAACAGTTTGCAAGGAATATCTAGCCCGCTGAATTTCTAGCCAATCGCCATTTCTCATCACTGCGAGGTAATGCCAGTTTCAGAATAAACAGCTCGCGTACGCGTCGGAAAATTCGTTTGGGAACAAGTTTCTGAGAATGTTTGCAACATTTTCAAACAACAGGATGCGGTTGTTCGTGCCGCGTGCCACTTTCAAACCAAACATTTTTATCATACCATGTTAATTACTCAAACTTCTGTCAACAAAATCTCGGTGGTTTTCAACCGCATTGGCCGCAGATTGCTTCAAAGCGAGAAATCGTAATTACTCAATTTGGCAGCTTGATTTTCCCTTACAAAAACGACTCGTACGCTTCATTTCGAAGTAAACAAACGACTCGATTTCACCCCGGGATTTTGCTCGAGTCAACGAGATCCGTTAAACGGCTAATTTTTTCGTTGCACCGGCATTAGATCGAGAACACGTGTATTCTAAATGCCGCGTTTGTCGACAGCAAGTCCAACGTTAAATGCTTCGTCCATTAACCATTCATCGGCACCCCCATTAACGATCGAGTTCGTCCATAAACCGTCCGCCCGTTTCGCCCGGAAATTTGTCACGCTTCGTTGAACAATTTCGAGCGCCCGTCGAATTTTCGCTCTCTCTCTCTCTCTTTTCTTTTTCTCTTTTTTTTCGGTCAATACACGCCATGGCCGACTGGTGTCAAGGTACGAGAATGCAATAAGGATTCGTCGAACGTGCACGGTATCTCGGAAGGCTCCATGAACACACATGGACCGGGGTTAGTCGGTCGCACAACCGTGCGAATGAAAGACGTGAACGCGAAAAAGCACACGCGGTGAATAGCGGACGCGAGGCTCGTGAATCTCTGTCGTCGCGGCGTTATGAACGCGATGAATCAACAATGCAGCAACTCTCTCCTCCTTTCCCCGCCGGATTCGTTTCAATTCGCCGAACGGGGCGCTCTCGCAACACAACGGAACGCCGCCTCTTTTCACGACGATCGCCTCGTGATCCTCCGTGATCCTGCGAGTTGCCCTTTTCTTTTTTTTTTATCACTGAAAGTGATTTTAGCGGGGGTAACGCAGAAAATCGGGCCTCTTCGGGTGCAACGCTGATGCAACGAAAATTAGCGATTGGTTGATTTAGGTCACGTGATTCGCGAGGGGGCGTGGCGTAGACCTCGAGTAGGAGTAGCGTTGTCTGGTACTGAGCGATCGCGCCTGTAATTTTGCTTCTGGGCCTTTCAGTGAGACGAATCGTACTGGGGTACAAGTCGTGCAGTTTTTTTTTTGCGTTTTTTTTTAATTCATTTGTGAACTTTTGCGAACTTTGAGATAATAGTCTGTATAGCGCAATGTATTCAATAAAGTTAGTTCGGTTAAGCAATGAAAAGATACTCTCTCGTATCTTACAGTATCTTACAGTATCATTTCGATACTGAGTATCACAACTTTAATACTTAAATTTTTTTATAACGAACCGTGGACAATCCAAAACCCAATCTACGCTATAGTGAAACAATCCCAATGCTACATCATTTTATTTGCAAAGTGATGCTTCGTAAATAAATTGCTGGATGATATAAAAAACGTTTGTCGAGAGCAAAGAATTAATATCACCGTTTCGTATACGAATCTTTCAGTTTTCCTTAATTTCTTCCTATATTAATAAACTATATACATACATATATATTTTTAAATCAGTGAGTTTAATTTTACGTGTTATTTTTCCTACGTTAAAGTCAGAAACACGTTTCCTACGTGCGAGTGCCCCGATCGATATCTTTTCGGAGTAATCTCCTCCTACAACCGTGACACGGCCGTATCTCTTGAGTATCTGAGAAAACGGTCACCACCGTCGCCGACGATCTTTGAAACTGCGGCACCGTTTGTCGCGTAATCGCGAGCTAATTCGAGCCGATCTGGTTAAACATCGGTGGAATCGCTGCCGCTTTTCCCTCGGTCGGTTGCAGTTCCACGTCTCTCCGTTGCCTGCTCGAAGATTAAAAGGGATTTAGTCGGCGGGATTATCGTGACCATGGTGAATCCATGTTAAAACTAATCGCGTCGCGAATAACGCGGTAAGCGTCGAATAGATTCCGATCTCACGCGAGGGGAATGAAAACGAGGACTGGGAATAACGAACTGGTGGTTAAAGGCGCGTTGCGAAAGGTGTGTCGTCGTACTGTGGCAGAATTCCCGCGATGACTCGATGCTCGCGGCGAGTGGCGAGGAATCGAAGTCGAAAGGAAAAATCCGGGAACGCTAATGAAGCGAGAGGCAAGGCTTTCAAACCTAGTAGCCGAGTGTCGATCGTTAATCGCGGGCATCCAGCGACAAAGGAGCAGCGAAAGCACGAATGAAATCAGTCTGAAATGAATTATGCATACGCCGCGGCGACGCGCGGCAACGCGAAACGCTTAGGAGAAAAGGGAATCAGAAGGCGTTTCTGCCCTTAAATTTCCTGGCGGCCTCGGCACGCTGCCAGCGTCAAACAGCGCGGTCTAAATGTTCTACCACAAGGTCCCTAATTAACGGCACCGTCGTCGTTCGTCCTCCGCGCGATCCTCTAAATCGATGAAACGTTGTAATTATTTTTAGAGAATTAACGAGACTCGAAGCAACACCGACAAAACAGAAAACGTTCTTCCCCTTTGACAACTAGACTGCGGATTTTTACGTATTTTATGAGAAACTTGAGGGTGCAAACACGCACGTGATACGTAGAAATGTATAAAATATTCAAAGTGCGATATTTTGTGTCAGAGATGGCTACCTGGCGGCCTCCGAGCTCTTGCCCCCACTTTCCTGATCGCCAGCGCTATCCCCTCCACTGAATAGTAGTGGGGAGATCCATGCAGTGGTGAGGGTAGCGCTAGCGCTCAGAAAAGTAGGGGTAAAGGCGCCAGTTAACCGACTCTGTTCCACGTAATGCTTAATAGAGGATCTAGGCTCGGTTCTCTAAATTTTATTCATCAGTCTAGTAACAGTTGAATGAAATCATTACCTCGCTTGCACCTGATAAATATGAAACACGAATTTATTTTAACTAGGTGAGGATAATATCGAATTTTGCATTTTTTCAGTGAGTAAAATAATAGTCTATTTTATACAAAATATATATTATATAATAATAATAATAGTCTTGCAACGAAGCTGCGTCTTTCGTCCCTCTTTCTCGATCGAGTATCGACGTATCGCAACGCGATTAATTTATCATGATCGCGTGGAAAAACGGAGGGGGAGCAGGGAAGAAAAGACAGGACGAAAGAAGAGGGCAGCGTCCTCGGAAAAGGAACGGAAATCGGCGCGATGAATTATGCATGCCAGGAATCGAAGCGCGGCTATACATGCAACATTGATCGTCGAAATACCGCATTACGTATTTGGGGCGTGTACGCCGCGAGATATCGCGAAAATACTCGCAGCGACGCGACGCGTGGCTAAACCGCGATGAAAAGAGAAAAGGCGAGCAGAAACAAAAAAAAAAAAAAGAAAGAAGAAACACTCTCCGCTCGCGTATTTTTCGGCGACGAGCCGATAACGGCGGCGTCGTCCGTGTTGCGCTCGCATAATTTTTCCTCGCGCCGCGCCGAACGAAAATCCTCGAGCGGAGACTAAATAATTCGGACGACCATGTTTCATCGAATCTGTCAATCGTCGCGTTAACGCGTCCAATCTTTTGACATCCGCGTGCAAATCGCGACGGGAACTTTGAAAATAATTGAAAACGAGTTTTAAGCGAGTTCGAGGGATGTTAACCCTAACCTAAACCTAACCTAACCTATTTCTAAATATAAAAATCAATATTAATTTTAACAAAAATACCAGTATCTTTTAAGCAATCGTAAGAAAAAGAGAATTTAGGACCCGTCACATTAGCGGATTTGGTTGTTCTAGTATTAACAAAAGGTCTTTTACATCGAAAATCGTCGTCGATTTTCTTCAGTTTTGAATTCGACACACCGTGAGACTTCGTGTTAGACGATTTAATTTGCCCCCCCCCCCCCTTTTTCCCCGACATTGACACAAAAATCAACTTTGGACACTTTGAGCTTTCGTCAAGTTTCGAAAGTTTCTTTCTGTGTCTCGATCTTGCGAGCGTCGCTACTCCGCGTCGAAATTCGCCAGGATGATCAATCCTCCGTGTTGCTCGTCGACGTCGCTGCAAATGCCAGGCGTGGATAATTGCGCGCGAGTTGGATGTTGCGACAAAGCGAGCAAAGTTGTCGGGACCGCGAATTATCGTCGAACTAGCTATTGACGCACCGACCGGCCATTCGTTCTCCGTTGAAAATACATACAACATTAACTAGTGGCTCGGAACGGATCGCGGCAAAGCGATTGTTTCGACGCGACGAATCGTATTAATCCTTTGCGATCGGCACACGTACTTTTCTGACGGCACTATCAAATGGCCGAAGCGTATTTGATAATAGTCGAAGCGACAATACCGACGTGTACTATTTACAATAGACGAAATGGGAAAAGTTTCTTCAGTAACTCGTAGATTCTGCTGTAAATAGAGGAATTTCTTGAAATTTTGTATATATCAAAAATATAAATATAAAAATTAAATATTAAGTTATTTAATATATAAATAAATGTTAAGTTGAGTTATAATAAAACATATAATAAATTATATTTATATAAACATAAAATTTAAATATATTAAAAATCGAAATTTTGTACATGTTGCTTTTAAGTATATGTTGGATGATGTAGTGTTCTTACGTATTGTAACTTGCAGCACTTAATAACAAAGATAAACCAAAATTAGAGTACCAATTGCCCTACATATTGGTCTACTCGTCAAAAAATACCGTGGCGGATTTCAAATTTCTTCTAATAAAAGATATTGTCTATTTTCTGTTTTCATATAGCAATCCTGCAACCACACTTTTCTGCTGGCAACGATGCCTTTTTCCTTGTTTATTTTCGAAATAACTGCGCCAATTTCGGCGACTAAAAGAGTCCGAAGGATCGACGAATTGTTTCAGGAATAGCCAACGTCGTTTGTCGTTGTTTACCCAATTACGTTTATCCGCTTAATTCCGGGAGTAAATTTAAAACTAGAAGCTACGTTGCATTTCAGAGGAAATGAAAGTTATTTCCGAAATGTTGCACGAAGAATACACACACACACACACACAGAGAGGGAGAGATTGCTTCGTTAAGAATCAGGGTGAAAGATCGCAGATCTTCTATTTTCTCCGTGGAGCTAGTCAGCGGAACGTGTCAATGCGGAAGGTGGGTTGCTGCAAATTAATTAGAAGCACTTCCGCCACGTCGAATCGATAATCGTTAATTGGGCTAGCGTCAAAGGGCGACACCGTCCCTCGCCTCGGATAATGTAGCTACCGTTACGAAACAGTTCGAGGCTTCAATAGATTGCCGCCAAGCGTGCGATCGTCCGACGCGACGTTGCTTCCAAGTCGTTGGGTCGAGGTTCAACGCCTCGTGAAAAACGACAGATCGAAAAATCGTCTTCGAACGTCAAAATCCAACCCTACCGATCGAGGATCTTCTTCTCTGCGGCGTTTAAAGACTTGGCAGACTTTGCGACGTACCAGCCGTGCCACACGGTAGGAATTCAGTCGCGACCTACACCGAGAACGGCGAAATTTTTCGATGGGCGTGCATTTCTGAGAAAGAATATTTAAATAATCAAAACTGATTTCTAAATTCCACTACATTAAACCAACATTAAGCTTTCTATGACAATCGTCAAAGAGATTTATAAATAATCGTTAGGGATATATATAACAGTAATTAAGGAGATAAACACACAATCGTTGTCAAGTAATTAAAAAAGAGAGTTTGTTTACACTGTATAAGAATATATATTATCACTGAAAGTGATTTTAACGGGAGTAACCCAGAAAATCGGGCCACAGGTGCAACGCTGATGCAACGAAAATTAGCGATTGGTTGATTTGGGTCACGTGATTCGTGAGAAGGCGTGGCTTTGGTTTGATGAGTCAGCAACGTGGTCGTAGTAGACTTCGAGTAGGAGTGTAATTTGTTTTGTATCGAATCAAATGTTTGCATATCAACAAAATTTTATGGCAAAAAAGTCGTCTTCATTTCCTAGTCAGAACAATTGCTTCTGCGCTTTTCAGTGAGACGAGTCGTGCAGTTTTTTTGTTGTTACACACATCTTATTTAATATACGTTCTAAAACTAAAGTACGTATTAAGTTCTTTCTCTTTGTAGTACGGTGATTATACCAGGTTATTAAACAATTACATCGTATCTACAAAACATGAATATACACAACATGAATCATTTGTTGTGTCATGTTTGCATGTACTTTTTCTGACCATTTTGTTATCCCAATTTTTCATTTTAAGGATATAAAAAAAAAATAACTGTAAAATAAACATATTTAAATAATATTTGACTAACGGAATGTGTAATTGTTGAATTAGCATTCACTTACATCTGGTTCTTTAGGCGCCTACAGCATCGCAAATTTACTAAGTGCCTTTAGGCGCCAACAGTAGTCAAAGGATTAAGGACTTCGTAAAATTAATATCTCCCGACTTCAGAGAGTAGATTAATATATCGGCGTGTACTTGGTTAAAGAGATAAACGGTCAATCTTATTTTTCTGTTTCGCGTTCTGCAACCCGCTGTAACGGCGAATTATGGTTGGCTACGTGAGACGTTAAGTTACGTTGCCGTTGTAATGGCGAAAATATCGAGTTTCTCGTACCATCAGATGGTTCAAAGCTCCGGCGAGGAACTTATTAGCATAAACACGGCTAGCTAAATTATCTCGTTTGTAGGGGCTCTCTTTTACTCAGGGTGCAAAATGCCGCTGACAGGGTGTACATGCATAGCCCTGGAAAAATTGTTTATGTCTGTACGACGTATGCGTTTACTAAGCTGCTGCTTCCCCCTCCCCCCTCGTATTTTTGATTTATGTCGGCGAATATTAACCCTTTCACAACAATAATAGTTTCCAAACGCTTTTTGTACTGGTTTCTGGTCTCATATCACACAACACCCTATTTTGTACGAAGCCATCTAAATATAATATAAGATGTAACATAAATATAAAAAGAAGAAAATTGCAAAGAAACCGACGATCCGTTTATCCAAAGGGATTATCGTTTTCACCGACGTGTTCGAACATATTCTCGAGCGTTTTTCGCTTCGATTCTCTCTCTTTTTTTCTCGAAAAGTTGTCTCTTTCTGTTTTTTTCCTCCCCCGCGACGGCAACGTCGACTCCTCTCGAAAAAGCACTCGCATTTCATTCGTTACGTCGTTCGCGAATATCCGGGAATGTCAAACAAAGGCTACCTTGAATTTCATCAAACGGCGTCTCCTCCAAAGCGGGATCCTCGGAAAAAGTAAGAGAGCCACGGATAAAAAATTTAAACCCCCCACGAAATTCCATTGCTTCGTGCTCGCTTCAATTTCCCTCGCTGCGCTGCGGTAAATAGTCACCATTTGCCGGGAAACTCGTATACTCGACGAATATATACGGATCCACCCTTCGTAAGAATGTCACTAGCCAGTCGCTAGTACGTTCTGGCGACTCAGTCCGTTAAACGAGAGAGACGAGAAACGGAGAGAGATTCCACAGCGAGGAGCGTGACTGTCGACGACGACAGCGGGAAAATTGTCGATAATTTCTGGCTGGTGTAACTTCGTCGAGAAAGATCCATCTGGTTTCAGTTTGAAACGAGAAATAGACTCGAGCTTTTTCATCACTGAAAGTGATTTCAGCGGGGGTAATCCAGAAAATCGGGCCTCAGGTGCAACGCTGATGCAACGAAAATTAGCGATTGGTTGAGTTGGGTCACGTGATTCGCGAGGGGGCGTGAGGTAGACCTCGAGTGGGAGTGGCGTTGCCTGGTATTGAGCGATCGCACCTGTAATTTGTTTTCTATCAATTCAAATGTTTGCGTATCGATAAAATTTTATGGCAAAAAAGTCGTCTTCATTTCCTAGTCGGAACAGTTGCTTCTGGGCCTTTCAGTAAGACGAATCGTACTGGGGTACAGGTCGTGCAGTTTTTTCAAAGATTTCGAACTTTAGAAAGTGAAGATACTTTCTTTTCTCGAAAGTTGCAAAAATTCAAACGTTCAAAGCACTGAAAACGTTTCGTGAAAAATTCTTTTCGTCACTTTTCCATCCTTCGTTATTTTAAAATCCCCTCTTTGCAACGATTTCGTACAATTTTTTGTGCGACTTTTTGTCGCTGTTTCGTCGAACGTTGAACGACAAAAATTCAAAAAATCGTAAGAATTAATAAGATAATGAAAAAAAAAAAAATTGTACAGCGAATTTTACGGAGTTGCAAAGAGAAAATTTCAATCCTCAAGATTACGGTAGATTTAATCATCAAAAAAAATTTTAATTTCAAAAGTAACTTTAAATTATTTTGTTAACGTTCGATGTTTAAATTAAACCCGTGAACCAAGCAACTTTTTCCAAAAAGTTTGGTCATGTTTTTTATTGTCTAAGATAGATTTAGCCTTGTGCTAATTTTTTTTTTTTTTTCATTATCCATCCGACTTTTTGTTACGAAACTAAATTAGGCATCCGGTTTTACCCTACTTTATATAGTTGCATAGTTATCGATGCCTGGCCTGACGAGAAGGCGTCGGATAGAGCCGATAATTGGCAACGCGAGACACGCACCGGCAAACACAATGGAGGGAGAAGCAAGGGGAGGCGCTTCGTATTTGGCCAACCGCAAATTCGATTTGCGCGATATTTGAATACGCGGAGGAAGCGCGAGCAGGCCATTTCCTGCAGGCGTCGTTGATCGAAATTATCGTTGATCGAAATAATCGAATAATCCGATTGACGATTTTTTTTTCTGGAATTTATTTATTTACGGGCAGTATCCATTATCTTATTCACTGTCCACGAATACTTGTTATACTGAAGTATGAATCACCGATTTTGATGAAATGCAATTTTCAAAAAAATATTTCACCCGTATTTTCTTTTACAGCTGTCGATGTTGAAGGCATGAAAACTACCGTTAAATATTTCGGAAATTATTGAAGATACAGTTTTTGTGTAAATTGATGAAATTAGTGTTTCTTTGACGACGAATTTAATGGTGTATACCGTTTTGCAAAAAAAGCCTTAGTTTAAACATACATATTTAAAAAACCGTATTTTTTACAAGTTTTTCCAAGTGAACGTTCACAAATTTTCTTGAATATTTCTTTATGTTTGTTTATAATATAAAAATAGAGGCAATATATGAATATCATCGCAAGTGAATTGGCTTTCTCGTCGACAGGACGAGAAATTTAACGAAACGCGGGGATTCGACGAACGAGCAGAGTTCGCGTCGAAGAGGGCGAAATCGCGATTTTGGAACCGGTTGACTCCGATAAATCTTAAACAATTAACAATTAACTCCGCGTAGCGGCGGACCGCAATCGGTTGCACGGCATACGCTACGTTATAATAGAATTTCTCCGTTCGGTTACATCGACCGGCAGCAAATTTAGTTTATCGGATATTATTTGATTACACCGGCTACAGATAGCGCATCGAGGCCATGCCTTTGACCCAAATGAAACAACAGCCGTGTAATTCGATTCGTGTCCGCGGGAGAAATGAGTCCTTTCTAAATTGGCGAACTTTGCGAAACCACCCATTCAGCTCTCTCCCTTCGGCGATTTTCGCCCCAATTTCGTCCTCTCTCTTTCTTCCTTTTTTTCTCTCTTTTATTTTTATTTTTTTTTTCTTTTTCATCATCTGTATTTAAACGCGTGTATTTCGATACAATTCGCCCGTTTCTCGTTCTCCGATCGTTGACACGGTCGTCGAGAGGAATTATAAAATTTAATCGCGCTGCGATCGGTAGCCCGGAGAAGATATTGGAACACTTGTTGAACGTCTTTCACGAATGTTTCGAGGTTTGAAACGGCAGAAGGGGAAAAGGGACCGATCATTACCGATTGCGTGTCGGCGCTGTTTAAACCGAATCCGACGTACAGATTAATCTGAAATTTTGACCGGAATAATCAGCTCGTAACCACTAGAGCTAATAGAACTTTGAAACGTTTAAATATACCTATATACTTGACGACACGTCTGTATAGTGCATCTCTACTTACATATTTCATACGTGCAATATCTATTCTGCAACGAAGCGCTTAGTGTTGAATTTTGTATAATATCTTTTTCCTTCCGTTTACGTACAGATTAAGCCATCATAGTCATTGGTCGTACCTATTTCTATCCTTTATAATTTATAACTAATCAATTTATAATTAGCGATTATGAAATAAAGGTAGTTTTACGAATAAATAATTTATTTTTTATCACTGAAAATGATTTTAGCGGGGTTAACCCAGAAAACCGTTCAGGTGCAACGCTAATGCAACGAAAATTAGCGATTGGTTGATTTGGGTCACGTGATTCGCGAGGGGGCGTGGGGTAGACCTCGAGTAGGAGTGGCGTTGTCTGGTGCTGATCGCGCCTGTAATTTGTTTTGTATCGATTCAAATTTTATGGCAAAAAAGTTGTCTTCGTTTCCTAGTCAAAACAGTTGCTTCTGGGCCTTTCAGTGAAACAAATCGTACTGAGGTATGAGTCATGCAGCTTTTTTTTTTACAAACAGGCAGTTTCAATTGTCAATTTAATATAGGGAACAACGCGTGAAATAACTTTTAATACAACTTTAATATAATTAATATAATATGAAAGTTATATGATATTTAATACAATAATTTAATATAACTTTAATAACTTGATAATTCGCGACAGTAATTTTACGAATTAATTTTTTTTTTACCAACAGGCAGTTTTAACTGTTAATTTAATAGAGGAAATAGTAACTTTGGAATAATAAGAAAGAAATGTTATATATCTTCGTGTTTCTCTTAACGAGAGTTAATTAAAAAAAATAACAATGAATGCAGAATTTAAAGTGAAATTTTAAACAGAACATGGTTTGTTTAGTATTAAACGCTCGTTCAAGTATCGTGTAGTTCATCGTCATTATGATATTCTAAATTTTTCTTTAATGGCCATTCGCCGTACTACTACGCGAACATATCCCAAGTTTTATCACTCAAGTTTGCACATCGAAAACTTCTTCTGCTATCATTAGAAACTGTTCTATGCTATGGTAATCAGTGGTGGAGAGAAAAGTTTGTCTATTGGCTATTACAAGTGAATTTTACACCTTCTATTTGACAAAAATTTTAGGTCATAATAAAGACCTGCTGCAAAATTAATTATTTTCTTGCATTATATTCTACTCATCACGAAGGAACCACAGGTCGCAACTTAATAGTTCTTTTGAAAAATTGCAAAATTGCAACTTGATTTTCTAGGAAGGGCAATCGATAATGAGTTATTAACATTTTGCATTTCCTTAAATGAAGATTCAACTTTCCAATTTTTTTCTGACTTACAAGCTTCCTCCACGAAAGTCAAAAATTCACTTTCTGAATTACACGTGAGTGTCACGTGAGTGGGGCATCGAAATTTTAAAATTGGGAACTCTAGTCAGCCAACAATTGAATAAACGAAAATTTCCCGCGCTGTTCGCTGGCCACTGAAAAACTGAAGAATGTTACTTTTCACGCATAATACTGAAAAAAGTCCACCAATTAAATTTCCAAACAAAATGATAAAAAATTAAAAAAAAAACGTGTGTTTGTAAAAGTGTAAAACTTTCGTTTTACATCGTTCAGTTTTATATCTTTCAGCGACCACCCTGTATTTTGTCGAGCCACCGTACGTATGCATCGTTGCACGACGCTGGCCGAGAAAGCGCGCTGAAGGACATATTAAAATTCATAAAGCGCGGTCCCGGTAAGACGGATGCCCCCTCGTAATGGTACAACGACGGCCGTTTTCGGCATGCGAAATCGCGGAACGCACGGGTCGAACCGAAGGCACACGTTACGTTGGACCAACGACCGTCATCGATCTCCGGTTAGCCGGGCAGAAGCTGCAGACTCCAATTATTTAAGGATCACGTGTGCTTCGTGCCGCGTCGCTGCACAAACGTACCGCGCTGCTGTTCGGATTCACACGCGTTCCGGAGGAGTGGGATATTTGTCCGGACACACCTTTGACGTTTGCGGTTCCAATTTCGCGCGATAATTGCTTTAATTCGCCAAAACTGAGATTCCACGAGACGACAAGTCAATGAAAGCGACAGGATTCGCGGCAATTCACGATCGTCGAGGTTCGCGATGCCTCGAGATGACGGGGCCCAGAAAAGAAAAGCGACGATTTTCCTGAGCGTGGTGCGTTTAACATTGAAATCGCCGAGACGAAATTTAGCAAACCATTTTTGGCACATGCGTTCCGATAAAACATCTTCACATTGTCTCATGCATCACAAATTTTTACTCACTTGCGTCGCATTTCTCCCTTTTTTAAAACAAAACAACAAAATGCGTTGCGATTTTCCATTTTTAAATTAACGCGCAATAAAACACACTCGACAATTTTTCGAGAAAGTAAGCCTGAAACGTCCTCTGTTAAAAATAGATCGAGCTGAAATTACTTACATTTTCCAACGCCTGCAACCAACTTTCCAACTCGGAAAAAACCTCGCAGACTTATTGGCCAGCCTAATAGAATCGAATGGCTTCCGTAACCGGTGGTGCCGGCTCCGCGCTTTGAACCCGCCCCGCGATATTACGTGTAATAAATTGTCGGAGCTACGTAATGGATTTCGTTAGCCCCGCAGAGGGGGAGAATCTGTCGCTGGGTTTCTTGTCGCGTCCGGTTGGCGGGCGGCCCCCGGCTGCTATTTAAATTGCTTCGAGCCAGCCCGATACGTGTCGACGACATTATCGGAAAATAATTACCGGCGTGCATTTAGAAATTAAGCGGCCAATAACGCCCGCCGACAGATACAATAATCGAATTTGGATCGCGTTCCCCCGGCCAGCTTTCAGCCGTCCCCGCCATTGTCCCCCTGTCCGCCTGACGTTTATCCCTCGTCGTCATCTTCTAATTTCCTTCTCCCAACTCGCCAGCGAGCGAGTGGAATTGACGTAGAATCCACTTGTTTCCTGAACTTTACACTGTTACAATCCGTAAATACAGCAAATATTGGCTTTTTCAAATAAGTCCGACGATAAATAAATAAAATACTCCGACGGAACAACGTGTAATAAAGCGTCTGGCGAACTCTTGACCCGTTGATACTCGGATGAACACCAATCCAGTGACTGTCGACGCATAGTTCGATTTATCGTTTCGAATTTTTAATCTCCCCCCCGAAACAGCGGTCCCAGCCGCCCTGTGTTGAAGTTGCCTTTGGACCGGAAGCGGGAACGCAAACGAGACCCGGGTCCCGGGTGGCTCGTGGACCGTGGAACGAGGCGACTTCGATCGAAATCAACAAGCGGCGATTCGCACTGGCATTAAACGGTCTCACGCGTATTTGCCAGCGTACTCGACAGTCTAATACACTTCCCGCCTGGCGAGCGACGCTATCGTTCTGTTAATCAGCGCAGAGATTGCCTGTTAGCAACGTCACGTCCCCCCATAGACAACCCTCGTTAAATCCTACAAGCCTCGCGGCGCGTACGGCTTGACCATTTTTGTAGTCCGTAAGTATTTTCGATTTAAATGTGGTGGGCCAAGTCGTTGCAAATAACCAACTGTTTGTAAAACTTTGAGTTCTCGATCAATTGGTATTATTATTATTATTTTTGGAAACAATACTAGTTAATGGCGAGAGCAAAGCATTTGAATGCTTTCGAGAACGGCGAAACGAGGTATTCATTTTGTATTCATTTAATTAAATTGAAATCGCTAATTTAACCTTTCATATAGTATGGTTCATATACAGAAATGTGATAATATTTCGTATTTCGAAAGTTGTGACGTTTTAAAATCTTTGAGATTTGAATGTTTGAAGAAGTTTGAGCGGAAAGTTCTTGACAGGGATAGTATTATTGTTTTGGGGTATTATTATTATTTAATTTTGACGATTGTAAAACAAAGTTACGATTATTAAAATCTCTGGTTGATTGTATGAATGTATTGATCAAATGGAAATTATGGAATATTGAGTTGGATTCGACGCGTAAATTTATTCCTTTGCAATAAAACAATCGACGAAATACCAATCACGCTCTGTTTCATTAACACTAGAAATACCAAAGTGGTCGAGATAACTAATTTATAATTTCCTGTATATTTATAGCAATGTATTTTATTTTAAATATTTTATCTCCGACGATTTTTAATAAAATATATTAACGGAAGTGTTGTTTAACTTTCTCTTGTACCTTACACTTCAATTTCTTTGCTACAAATATTATACTTTGATCCTATATTATATTTTAGTTCTAGTGTTAACTTCAAACTTTAAGTCAAACCATTGATGAGTTAGTCAAATTTGAATTTTAACAATTTTACTTAATTGTAAAATCGGATATTTCATACGCAACAATCTAAAAGAAAAAGAAAATTTTATAATATATTCAAATTCAAATTTTAACAAATTCAATTTTAATTATTAAAATATTTTAATTCAAACAAATTCAAATTTTCATAACTATCTACTAGGATAAAATCGTCGTTCAAACAGACTGGTCATTGAACCTACTAAACCGACTCGTCCCGATAAATAAAATTAATACTCTGTACAGGGTATAAAAAAAGGTTCTGTGGTGTCACAGAGGCGAATTGACAGAAAACTGACCTTAGTGTTGAATTTTAAGATCAAATTTTTTTACCGCATCTTGTTTTACTCGTTGCAAGAATAAAATGTTTCAAAGGGGAACAATAAGTCGCTGAAAAAACTCAACTCAAGTTTTGTTAGAGATTGAATGATTACCGTAATGAATTTTCTCGTGTTCAAAGAGTGCTTCGTTACTTTTTTTTTTATCACTGAAAGTAATTTTAACGGAGGTAACCCAGAAAGTCTCTTCAGGTGCAACGCTGATGCAACGAAAATTAGCGATTGGTTGATTTGGGTCACGTGATTCGTGAGGGGGCGTGGCGTAGACCTCAAGTAGTAGTGGCGTTGTACTGAACGATCGCGCCTGTAATTTGTTTCGTATCGATTCAAACGTTTGCATATCAATAAAATTTTATGGAAAAAAGTCGTCTTCATTTCCTACTCAAAACAGTTGCTCCTGGGCCTTTCAGTGAGACGAATCGTACTGGGGTACAAGGGCGACCCCGAATCTGAAAGACGCGCGGCAGACGAGACAATGAAGTGGAAAAGACGATTAATCTTGGAACACAGAGACCACAACCTCACGAGGGGTGAGGATGAGGCTGAAGCTTTCAGCAGCGACGCCATCAATTACGAATTAATTATCGATCGTCTCGATGAATTCCCATCAGGGCCACTCGACGATTAATATTTCCTCCGGAGTGGAAATCCGGAGAAGTAAAACGCGAACGACCCGTTTCCGGAATTTTCTCCGGAATTAAAAAGAACTGAGGCAGCCATATTACTGAGGAACGCTCTTGCTCGATGGAAACTACAGCGTGTTTTTAATAAAAAAGCCATTTCTCTGAAAAAGAAAATTTTGCACAGATCGAAAGTACACGCACTCGATCAGTAGCGTAACAGTATTTTAAATGTACTCTCGATCTGTGCAAAATTTCTCACAAAAACCATATTTCTTTTCAGAGAAATGACGTCCACGTTCTTGCTAAACACACGTGCACCCAGATGGAAGTGTCCTTTTCTTTTTCTCTTCATCCTCGTACGATAGATAAATTTCTGAAATTTCCGCAAAGGACAAGATCGTGTTCCTGGTGTCCCTCCAGTTTACACCGGCGGAGTAATTCGTTCGTCTGAAACGCCACGAGCAATTGCCGCGCGTCTCTAACTTTCCTCGCCAACAGTTGGCCGTGGCAGAGACGCGGATAAGAAAAGATAAGGGCGCGAGTGACGAGGCAACAGGTGACTCCTGCAACGCACAACCCCTCCCTCGGGGGAGAAAGATCCGGACCGAGCTAAACGGACCGCCACCAATAAAATCTCCTTTATTTGCAACGCAGACGGTAACGTGCAGCGCGAAAAATAAAACAGAAAGAGAAAGAGAGAGAAAGAGAGAGAAGCAAGAAAGACTGAAAATGAAAAACGGAGGAGAGGGGAGAGAAAAGGCATTTTTCTTTCAGCGTCAGCGATGGTGACGGTCGGCAGACTTTGCAACCAGCTCTCGGATAAAAGCTTTAACGAAATTGAAGAGACACCGGCGAACCGGTCGACCCGATCTTGGCCCAATCATCTGCCGGCTAATTGCTATCGGTCGCCGATACCCATCCCCGCG
This sequence comes from Melipona bicolor, assembly GCA_030673865.1. Lineage (NCBI taxonomy): Eukaryota > Metazoa > Arthropoda > Insecta > Hymenoptera > Apidae > Melipona > Melipona bicolor. The sequence goes on along the minus strand of JAHYIQ010000004.1, from coordinate 9,590,909 downwards.
ACCTCGAGCTCTAATTACATTTTGAAATTACGTCAGGCACGTAACTTCCGGCAAAAGACGAACCAGCGATAAACGGATCAGAGACCGTTATCGGGGGCTCTCTCGTTCGACTAAATCGATTTCGCTCTTGGCTCGCCGGTGGCCGCGTTTTCCTTCGCGGCAAATTTGTTTGCGGCTCGTCGCCTCGTCCACGCCTATGGCTTGACGTCACTCGATGTCCCTCCGCGCCATATTGCGGCCGACGTTGCAACTAACGTTGACGTAGCGTGTTTCGCTCTGCAGAGGTTCGAGTTGCGACGGAAATTCCGTCGTTACTTGGAAACGGGACGTTATATTTGGACTGTCTCAATATTTTAGGCTCGTTACGAAATGTTCTCGCAGCTTGCGTCGAAATTCGTCAGACGTGGACGAAAAACTTCGCGACAATTTGACGACGCTATTGACAATGGAATTTAAAATAAATTCAATGACAATTTAAACTGATGTTACGTAGCTTTCGATAATTGTCGGAAATTGCAAAAATTTAAACGCCCCCAAAAATTTGTCTCGCGATCTTAAAGATCGAAGTCGTAATTTTGGAACTTAACTAAATCTAACCTAAACCTAACCTGATCGAAGTCATAATTTTGAAACTTAACTAAACCTAACCTAACCAAAACTTCGCCAAATTAGTCATCAAATCACAGATAACTAATAACAACTATTTTAATCACTATCGCACCATCACGTTAAGCGTTTGCTCAGTCTTATTTGCACACTCCCGCTTGTCATACATGCTCCAAATTAACCTGAAAAGCGCGATCGCCAACCGGTAATTTCGAAGAAAGTTCGATCGAAACCGGTCGTCCGGTTTCGTCGTTTTAATTACTCCATCGCTACAATCGTTAACATTATTATTAATAGGGGAAAGTTCTCGGCGTTACGGCGCGGGATACGGCCGCCGAAAGAAGTTTCCCGACAATTCGTGAAATACTTGGCGGGAATTGGAAAGTGGCCCGAACCCGACAACTTCCAAAGTCAAATTAACTGGCCGACTTAACTCGACGGGGGACGGAGTTCGCTAATTTGAAACGTGTTCTAGTCGCCAGACGAGCATAACGCCCCCGACGACTCCCTCCCTCTCTTTCATTCTCTCTCATCTGTATCGTTGCACTTCTTTCCATATAAAGTTAGTATAAATATTGATAATTTAAAACATAGACAATTTTTCGTTGAATTTCTTTAAAATATACAAAATTTTTCGTTGAATTTCATTAAATACAGACAATTTAAAATAAAGACAATTTTTCATTAAATTTCATTAAATACAGACAATTTAAAATAAAGACAATTTTTCATTAAATTTTATTAAAATTTCATTAAATATAGACAGTTTAAAATAAAGACAATTTTTCGTTAAATTTCGTTAAATATAGACAATTTAAAATAAAGACCATTTTTCGTTAAATTTCGTTAAATATAGACAATTTAAAATAAAGACAATTTTTCATTAAATTTCATTAAAATTTCATTAAATACAGGCAATTTAAAATATAGACAATTTTTCATCGAATTTGCGAATATTTTGTCACGCGATTTTTTCAACTTTTTCCAACTAAATTGTTAAGATCTCTCTCTTTCTTTCTTTCTCTCTCATTCGTATTTCTTTTCATATGAAGTATAAATATAGACAATTTTTTATTGGATTCATTGAATGTGCCAATATTATGTATTTATCGCCCTATTTTCTTCAATTTTCGAAGTTGAAAATTGTCAAGTTCCCTCTCTCCTCTGACCGATGTGTTGCAGTGTTTTGTGAAAATTGTTCCCCATATGTTTGCGGAACGAAAATACGCACGCGGAATGTTAAATGGTTCGTCGAGCATCGGTTCGGGACGGCATTTCGAAACGTTCAACGACGGATCCCCGCGTTTAGCGCGAATTTTACATACGCGCATAATAATCCGCGCGCCACAGTGGCCGTTTTCAATGACATTTTCGAGTGCTTGAACGTAACGCGCGCACCGTTAATGCACGCGGCCGATATCTCACGAACTTTACACGCTCGGCCCGGTCCGAACAATCGCCAACCGATCGGCGATGAATTTAATAATATGCGGCAATCGAGGCTGCCAGGGAAATTTGTAATATATATCCTTTGTACATAACATAGAAACGCGCGCGCGACCGATCGCCCGGGAATCATATTCGCACAAAAGCTACTCTCCATCGCTCTCCATCGGCTGATATTAAATATCTGTTAACAGCAATTTCAAATCCATCGCTCGTTCTGAATATTTATGCAATAACCCCGAGCGCGGTCCAGCCCCGCGGATTCTTCATTAAACGAGGCGAGTGTGTGTTTCTAACGGCATCGATTGATCGCACGCAGCGCTTTTTTTTTCGAAAACAGAAGCTGAACAAAAAACAAAAAAACTGCACGAGTTGTGCCCCAGATTCGTCTCACTGAAAGGCCTAGAAGCAACTGTTCTGACTAGAAAACGAAGACGACTTTTTTGCCACAAAATTTTATCGATGTGCAAACATTTGAATCGATAGAAAACAAATTACAGGCGCGATCGCTCAGTACCAGACAACGCCACTCCTACTCGAGGTCTACCACACGCCCCCTCGCGAATCACGTGACTCAAATCAACCAATCGCTAATTTTCGTTGCATCAGCGTTGCACTTGGAGAGGCCCGATTTTCTGGGTTACCCCCGCTTTTTAGTGATAAAAAAAAAATGTATCAAAGTACGCACTTATTGAACACGAGAAAATTCATTGCAGTAATCCTTCAATCTCTAACAAAACTTGAGTTGAGTTTTTTCAACGATTTATGGTTCTCCTTTGAAACATTTTATTCTCGCGACGAGTAAAACAAGATGCAACGGTAAAAAAATTTGATCTTAAAATTCAACACTAAGGTTAGTTTTCTGTCAATTCATCTCTGACACAGAACCTTTTTTTATACCCTGTATAGAGGAACGCAAAGGATCAAATGCTTTTTTTTTATCGCTTCATATTCATTTTGAAATTTTGTGATCAGTGTAGTAACTTTTTCTTAACAACCTAAGATGCTTGACTTAAAACTGACACCCCGTATGTAACTTCGTAAAAAGAGATCTTACAATTATTCTGATTTTAAAGCGTAAAGCTTCCACTTTGACAATCGCGAATCGGTTTTTTTTTTTAAACATAACTCACGTCACGTAACATTTAAAACACTATGCGCGAAAACGTGAGGCAATTTTTTTCGCAACTCCTCCATCATTTCAGAAATTGAGGTCTCCTCTTTACAACGACCTCTTGATGAAACTTGTTGCACGATTTTCCTTTTTTTTTCACCATTTTATTCAACGTCGAATATTAAAGTTGAACACGACAGAAATTAAAAAAAAAAAAAAAATCGTAAAAATCAATGAAACGGTAGGAAAAAATCGTGCAACAATCGAATATTTCAGGGGCTCGTTGTGAAGAGAGAAATTTTCAATCTTTAAAACCATAGCCGGTAAAAATTCGTCGAAAAAAATGTTTTAATATTCTCGCAAGCGTTTGAATTTCTACAGTTTTCGAGAAAAAAAAAAATGTGTCTTCGATCTCTCCTACTCTCTACGTGAATCGAAGTGAACGAATGCGCGATTGTCAAAATGGACGGCTTCGCGCCATAAAATGAAACCGGGTAAAAATCGTTACACGAACCTTCTCTGCGAAGTAGGTTATATCACTTTAAATTCTCGGCAATTTTTCATTCTTATTGGCGGAGTTATCCTCTTCATTATACGTTGAAATGTGCGCCGTTAAGAGGACTTATACTGACCGCGTACCGACGTCCGGTCGAATGACCGGTTAAAAAGACGATTTAATACTTGCGCGTTTATCATTATTCTCTCGTCCACTCGACTCTTGTTAAACGAACGTGTACGATTTCTCTTTCTTCTCATCTGAAAGTTATTTTGCTCGCTGTTTTCCACGTTAAATTTCCTATATTTCGTACAGAGATTTCTATTTCATAATCGATGCGGCAGGAAATGAAAACCTACAATTAATATAGTGTACTTTTTAATATAGTATTGCATTATATAAATATTATATAAATTATATTATATTAATACAATTTATTATAGCTACATACTACAAAACTGTACATATTATATACTGCATAAAGTTTGAAAAGTTAATAAAAATAATAGGATTAAAAATACAATACAGATACAAAAGTTAAAGAAATTAAAAAAAAAACAGGATTAAAAAGAAAAAAAAATTAAAGACACAATAGCTATAATATATAATACAAAGTACGTTAGGTATTAATAAAAACCCAATCCTTATTTTTGCCTGCTAGTTTTCGAAACAACTGTCTCGTCAGATGCTGATTATTAGCCAAAAATAATTGACCCGAGCCAAGACAAGCAATCAAACAAAATAGAAACGTAAGAATAGAAATATCTTGTTTCGTTCTGCAGTAACGACGCTATACTTCAAAATCCATTATCCAACAAACATGTCTTTCAAATCTCGTACTCCAAATATATATTTCGAAAGTATCTTTACCCACATCCCTGTCAACAACCACAAAAAAAATGGCAACGTAAGAATAAAAATATTCTCTTAGTAATAACACAGATACTATTAAAACAGCATCCAACAAACAAGTCTTCCCAAACAAAGTTTCAACGTGGACGGAAGAACGAAATGTCTCCGACGTCACCGATTTCTCGTCGATTGCTCAAAGTATCCGCAGCTACAGTACGCTGGCCATGTATTATACCCATTGGCCGCGAACGGCGACCATTCGGTGGTCGGCCAGCGGTTACTAGCGGTCGCTGATAGTGGTTACTTTCGCCCGGAATTGTACCCGGTGGTCATTTGACTACTGTGGACGTTTCTGGGGATCTCAGCCTGATTGCAGCTGCTTCCGTACGATCCCGTACGTATCTTTGATCAGCGGTAGAAAATAATCTACCAAGTCCTCTCAATTTCGCTAACAGCTCCACGACCAAGCTCCTTTCGATTCCTCTAGCGCTCCGGAGTCATGAAGTTTTCAAAGACTGTGTTCGAAAGCCGAGGACCCACAGAAAATTCGGTGTCGTTAAGAAACAGACAAGTGGAGGAATAAATTGCAATCGTTGAAATTATCATCAGCCACGCGCGAGATTTAATTTGGCTTTTATTTAGAATTTTTGTATAATTTCGTTTATTAATATCGTCTGATTATTGTATTTACATTAATTATTGAAAGTTTTGTTCTCGATGATAACATTTTAATCGTGTTTGAATAAGGCGAAGAGTAAAATAAAGTGAATTGATCGTTTTGAAGATCACGTGACCCCAGCACAAACCCACGTGACCATCAGACACGTGATGAAGCTATTTTTAGAACTCCCGAGTTACTCCTGACGTGTGATATTACACGCAGTCGATAAAACAGATCGGTAGAAAAAATGAAATGAAATGAAATTGAATTGGCCGGGAAAACAATTATGGTGGAAAGGGCGAAACAAAAATAAACATTATGCGAGCGAGAGGAAACAGTTTCTCCGAAACTATTACAAGAGAAAATGGAACACCGGACGAGTAAAAATATTCATAGGTCTGCATAACAAAATACAGCGAAGGTGTATACCGAATACCGAATCAGAATTGGCCGGAAAAACAAAAGCAACAGCGCCAAATATGGGGTGGAACAAAAATAAAAATTATGCAAGAAGGGAATGACAGTTTCTCCAAAACTATCGGCAAGAGTAAATGGAGCGCGAGAGAAAAAATATTTACACCGAAAAATCTCCGGGAATATTCCGGGACAGAACCTTTTTTTTCCGACTACGTCTGCATAACAAAATATAGCGGAGGTGTACTGAATCAGAATTGGCCGGGGACAAACTGGAAAACCAACAAACAGCGGCAAATGAAATAAAAACAAAAATTATGCAAGGAGGAAGTAACAGTTTCTCCGAAACTATTGGCGAGAGTAAATGGAGCACTAACGAGTGAAAAAATATTTACACCGAAAAATCTCCGGGAATATTCCGGGACAACGGCAGCGTTTGTTTTTTTCCCTCGACTACGTCCGCATAATAGCGCGCGGCGAAGGCGTATCGGTGTTTCGAACAGGCCGCAAACATTACTCGACTGTGGGAGCGTTGCAACCAATCGGGAGCGCGCTCCGCCCAAATAAGCGTCGTTTTCGACGGGACACGATTTTCGAATTCCCTGTCAAGTGCAATCTTCCAGCGGGATTTTTTTTTTTTTTGCTTTTGTTCGTTTGGGGTGGAGAGGGGGAGGGGGGCACAATGCCGAGCCGATGTCGTTCATCGTACCATCGATTTTACGCCGCGCGGCGGCCTGTAAAACGCGCGACGAAAGGATTCGAAACGTGTTGTAGGTAGCCCGGGCCCACGCGCTATTTGCGGCCCCGAAAATAATTAACGAAGCGCCCGGGGAACAAGCGCCGCGCGAAAATAACGATTATCGACGGAAATACGTTGCCTAACGTAACGACTGAATTAAAAAAAACAAAGTTTATCTTTGGCCTTTGGAAATATTTCACTTGGCGTCGAGATGAAAATTTCTTTGTTTTATTTTAGAGAGAATTTTGAAACAATTTTGCGTATTATTTTAGCTTGGTGATGATCCAAAGGTCCATTTGCCACCGATTGGTATGTTTCCATTTTATTAATTTTAATACTTTATGATTCCATTTTATTATTTCATTAATTCATTTTTTATTACTTTATTGATATTATTTCATTATTAATTATATTATTAATATTATTTCATTTTATTATTTTTAATACTTTGTTAATATTAATACTTGGTGTAAGTGATTTCTTATTAAAAACTTGCATCGTGCAAAACGAAATCAATTGGCGGTACAGTTTGATTGTTATTTCCGATCATTTAAATAGTAATGTTATTTCAACAGCTATTTTCAATAGCTTTAGTTATTTTAATTTGATAATTACGTTATTTCGCTGAGTGAAGTTGAGTTTTGCCAAATTTGTCAATTTCCGATATTTTCACAGCGCGAATTGTTTTTGATCAAAAGCAATTTACACTGATTCGATTATAAACTCTCCCAGTATTCTGATGTTTCATTCTAATTAATTAGCATTCACCGAGAGTAGTAAATATTTAAATCGAGTTTGACAAATTGTAATGCAGAGTGGGACAAAAATCACTCTCCGCCGAAATAAATCAATTTAATTTAAAATTAACGAAATCAGTTTGTTCTTATATTTTTGTAAACAAAAATAGGTGGGAAGAAACTTTTGGCCCACTCTGTACATGTGGACACGTGCAATCTAAGCCATGCAAATGGAGGTTAATAGTGTTTTATTGTTACTTTATTCGCTGGCACGCTGGTAATTTTGATCGTAACGAATATTGATCGCTACAACGAAACAAATCAAGCGACGTATTTTTCGTTTTCGATCGAAGATTTAGCCATTCAGGCGACAGTCGTTGCACTAGAGAGAAAGAATCGCACAAAAAAAAAAGAAAGCCAAATTCATCCAAAATCCAACTCGAATGGACCAGTCGTAAAACACAAGGAAAGTTCCTTCTATATTTTTTATTTAATCTTCACTTTCCGATAATGTGAACACCAATCGGGGATCGAACAAATTCTTTGAAAATTCCTTGACGGGAAATCGAGCACCAGCATGGTTGCGGAGTTAATTTTCCCAAATGAAGAGTGCAATCGATCGGAACGCACCGAAGCTCACTGGGCTTTGCACGCGCATGTTAACGAACAATTAATAATAATCAGAGCAACGATGAGATTAGAAACTTGTTTGTTAGAATAACTAGACTAAATGATGATAAAACACTAATTAACATATATTTTTGCCCTTAAACGCATCTTAATCCTAGAATCACCAAAATGATCAAAATGACCAATTTATAATTTCTGGGAATTTTATAGACTACAGAGGAATTTTAGAAATATGATATAGGAATTTCGTAGAATATGTAAAACTTTTAAATAACGTATTTTTTACAATTCGAACGATTTTTCGAAAAATGTGCAGACAAAAGCTTTCCGTAATTTATTTATCGTATTGCAAATTTCTTTTCCATTTTTATTCCACTTTAACGTTTCCGATGGAAATTTTACGCATCGGTCGTCGGTAGTTCTAGTGTTGAATCAACAAACCTTCCTCGCTCCATTCGAAACGGACTAAAATTCCTCTCGTTACATTAAAACGAGACGGAAAGGAAAAAAGACACTTATACGATTCGCACGTGTCAGTCAGCTTCTGGCTATTCCGAAATTCAGTCGATCGATTACACAGAGTTTCGACACTCTCAAAGCAGCGGCACGCAAAGTTGGGACGAAAGATTCACAGAACCAGTTGCGAGAAGTTGCGAGAAGTTTGAGATTTTGTGGACGGACAGGCGAGCCTAAGAAGTAGAGAAAAGAAAAAAAAAGAAGGAAAAAGGGAGAAGAAGACTCGTGGACTCCATATTCATGAGGGTTGGAAATAAGGATGGGGGGGCGAGAACTTTTCGCCCTCCCGTTAAATATAACGACCGCGTGCCGGAAGAAGGAATAACGGGGCCGATACAAAAACGGGAGTGCCGTTTCGGAGGCCTGTGATTAAGGGCAAACGGCCGGAGGCAGGCAGCCCAGCTGCATTCGAGGGAAAAATATAGCGTCGGGGGGCGAAGCTCCGGCAATTTATTCGCCGCTGAGAGTATCGAATTCGATGGGACGAGGGGGGGCACTGCGCGTACCCTTTCTTACACGCGGTTCTGATAGTTTCGTCACGGTCTTTATTGCCTCGCGACGAGAACCGATTTTTATCAACTTTTTTACTAGCTACTACGTGGTAGATGATGGTGGCAGATCGGGCAAATTCGTATGGATCAGTTTGAAAAGAAGGCCACGGTGTATCTTTTTTTTTTGAAGATACGATTCGTGACGAAAAGCTAATCAGGTGTTGTCAAAACTCTCATCAAGAATCAAAAATCAAAATCAAATTCTCGTCAGAATCAGGACGAAGCGAATTCGCGTGTTTGAACCAGTTTGAAAAGAAGGCCACGGCGACTCTTTGTCCGTGACGAGAAGGTAGTTGATTGTCAAAATCCTCGCGTGACTTTATACGTGCATGTAGGAGCGCTAGAGTGCAGGTCAAGTTTATGAGCTTAAAGCGGCTCGAGTGCACAGATGGCAGGCGTTGCACAAAGCTATGATACGATACTTGTATAACAGAATAACACGGTGTTGAGGATACGAGTGTGAGAGAGAAAGAAGTTGTATGTTTGAGAAAAAGTGTGAACAGACAGCGTGGGTTTGATCGTTGAGCGAAGAAGAGCAGAGTGAACAGCGTCGAATCGCAGTGGAACTAATTGTGAGTAGATAGTGTGTAACAAACTCAATCTAGCTTGGTTTAATTAAGTTTAGCCTTAAGCATATACATGTGTTGTATACTAAGTTAGACATACGCATCTTGGCATTACGCTCGACCTTGATTATCGAACCTCCGAATCTCATAATTATAGAATTATAGATACATTTGTAATAAAAAACTGCACGACTTGTACCCCAGTACGATTCGTCTCACTGAAAGGCCCAGAAGCAACTGTTCTGACTAGGAAATGAAGACGACGTTTTTGCCATAAAATTTTATTGATATGCAAACATTTGAATCGATACAAAACAAATTACAGGCGCGATCGCTCAGTACCAAACAACGCCACTCCTACTCGAGGTCTACACCACGCCCCCTCACGAATCACGTGACCAAATCAACCAATCGCTAATTTTCGTTGCATTAGCGTTGCACCTGGCTAAAATCGCTTCCGAGCAAAAGTACGTACAAATATTAAATTTACGTAGAATTACAATAATTGTTCGAATATGTGCTATCATTATCAATAATCGTACCGATATTCAATTTTTTTACATTTCTGAAACGAATTCATGACTGTCAAAAGGGAAGCTTCTCGTTTTAAACTGAGACCAAATTCGAAAGATCTCATTGTACGATCTCTTCTTACGAAGTTATATCGACAATTTTATTTCACTGGTACAGTCGTGCTCCTCACTGTGTATCGCGTCGTTCTCTTTCGATTATCAGAAACCTTGTCAAAAAGAGAGGACGATTCATAAGGACAGAATTACACCGAAGGGCTGGAAAACGGCCGAGGGAAGGACTCGACTAGGCAAAGAGCTCGCTGGATGCGAGCCAACGAGTCGTTCGCGAGAGCGAATAGCCAATAAGGATCAGCCTACGTTCGCCGTTATCACCCATAAAGACTCACCCTATCGGCTGCCCCGCCCGCGAAATTTAAATACAGATCGCGGCGTCCCGTGAAAACCCTGACGCCTTCGTTCATCGCCGATAATTCGATCTGGGGCGTCGGAGAAAATGGCCGAAAGCTTGACCCGAAATAAATTTCGACTAAAAGCCGATCGCGGGCGATAAAAGTTCTTATACGAGAAATGAAATCGAAATTTTGCGACAGAAAAACGATCGTTTTTGGATCGAGAAGGATCTCGTTATCCTTGGACGTGATTCTTTGGATAGTTTAATCAACTGGTAAGACACGGCGAGGTAAAAGGAACGGAGGCCATCAATAACCGCGAACAGGTAATAATAAACTTGCCTGGCTCGTGAAAATCTGCCTGCAGGTTATACACGGAGGCTAAATGTTCGCTCGTAAACGGCAATCTTTAGGCGCGCGCGCTTATAACATCACGCCACGAGTTTGTTGTTCCGGCGTCGTACACAGTGCCGTCGTATTAACTTTCTGTCGCGGAGATATCGCGGTTGCCGATATTAGTTCGCCTCCGCGGCGAATAAATCATCGCGGCGACTGTACGTACGAATGAAACATCACAGCCTGCTAACGAACACGAGCGAGAGAAACTTTTCTACTCGGGCCTGGAACAGTATTCTTTTTTTTTTTATTGCTCTCATCGACAGAAGTATTGTCACAGTTTGGGTTGGTCGATTCGCGCACAATTTCATTGACAATTTCAGATCGTCGTCGATCGATCGGTAAATTATGCTGCGTGACGGAAACTAGGTTGAAACAATCTACCCGTCAATTATCGACGATAGAGTGTAATTCGAATGTAGCGATAAACATGGTGTATTTGATGGCAGCTGAAAATGAAAGAGAGAGAAAGAGAACGGTATCGATGGAAAGGGGTTTGAAGGATCACTCTTTCTGTTGCGAAGAAACGAATAACTCTGCTCGAGTTGCGCTATCTTGAATCTCTTTGCAATGAACCTGATCTATTAAATTCAGGGTCAAAGTTTTTTGTTGCATTGTATTCTATTCATTACGAAGGTAAAACTTTTCCAACAAACCTAATAGTTGTCATGAAAAATGGCAAAGAAGTTTCTTAATCATTCAACACCGCGGACGCGTGCGTCCTAACAGCGACTTTATGGTTCTAAACGTGTGTATATACGTAATGTTTATATTTCGAATAATGTTAACAGCTAGTTTTGATTATTCGATCATTTGGACTCACGCTGATGCTACAACTGTGATAAATCAAATATTACGGAAACCTAATATGAAAATTACCAGAACCATAAAGCCGCTGTTAGCACGCACGCGTCCGTAGTGTTAAATGATTAAGAAACTTTTTTGCTATTTCTCAAAAGAACTATGGTTCCTTGAGTAGAACACAATGCAAGACAAAAAAATTATGACCTTGAAATTGTAACAGCGACTTTATGATTCTGGACGCGTGGATGTAACGTTTATATTTCGAACAATGTTAACAGTTAGTTTTGATTGTTTAGACTCACACTGATGCTGCAACTATGATAAATCAAATATTAATGAAACCAAATAAGAAAATTACCTAAAAAAAGACACGCGTCAAAAACATAAAGTCGCTGTTAGGACGCGAATTAACAAACGTTCAACTATTAGGTTACTCGGAAAAGTTTTACCATCACGGTGAATAGAACACAATGCAAACAAAGAAAAATTTTTAACTCAAAATTCAAAGTCAAGGTAAATTTTTCCACCCTATATATCGAGCAAACGCTGTGGTACCGCTTGACACGAAATCTGAACAACGTGAACGCACTGCATGGCGATCTAAACTAAAACGATTAACACACACACACAGAGAGAGAGAGAGAGAGAGAGAGAGAGAGAGTTTCGATTTTCAGGCCAGATTCGGAACAATATTTGAGACGCGGCATTAATGAAACAATAACAGCGCGATCAAAGTTGGAGGCGCTGTTTCGAGAAGGACGATGTTGGAAACGCTGCCGGGGGAGTAGTCGGGCGCTGCGTATTGGCCTACTTGACAACTGGCGAATTACGACCCGACGCGAACTGCACACGGTCCGGCTACGGAGGAAGGGAAGACAAGCAAACTCGTAGTTTGATTTTCATCAGCGATTCAATCGCGTCCCGATCTTGTCGCCGCTACTTGCGAGCAGCACGCCCGCGCTAGGAACCGAACGCGGGAAGAGGAGGAAACGCGCGAACGCCGCCGGGGCCAACTCTCGTCCAAGTTCATTTGAAGTGTATTGAGCCAGACTCGCTGCGTGATTATCTCGTGACGCGGCGCTGAATCAACCGCCAGCCGCGAATCAAGCTGCATTGTCGTCTGTCCTTTGATTAGAAATCGTCGCGTTATTCGCGTTTAATTGACTATTCCTGCTACTGCTCCGGATACGAACGAGCGTTTCGTACATCGGGAATGACGCTGCCGCATTCCGATACTATGCTGTTGCTTAACGTCCGTGTCATATCCACGAGAGAGACAGAGAGAAAATGCGTTTCGAAAATTGAAACGCCGCGATTGACCTAAAGGTCCCGACTGTATCGAATGAAAGTCACGCGTGGGCGAGGTTGGCACACCGAGGGTGAGGAGAGGAGAGGGAGAGGTAACATCATCGAGTAGCCGTGCCGCGTTTCAATCCGCTCTGCCATTTGCGCGAAAATTGACGTGCCATGTGCGCCGTGTAATCCACTTGTTCCGGACCAGCCACGAATACTTAATCACGAAATTCCCGCTACAAAGTGGAAATCAATTTTTCCCGGTCGGTTAATCGTTCTCGCGTGGTGTTTCGAGAGACGTTAAGAGAGAATTGTTGGTTGAAAGATTCGAAGAAATATAGACGCGAGAGTGGAGAGACAATGAACAAAAGGGCGAAAAGAGAGAGAGAGAGAGAGAGTGGGAGGGAGAAGCGCCAGGAAAAGTGGGACAACCTGATTATACAAATAAGGGGCAAAGAAAATGGGAGGAACGGAAGAAACAACGAACAAAAGAAGCGGGAAAGTGGAGGAGGGAATTGGAAACGAAACTCGTCGCGTTTGGTCTGACCGTGCCGCCCTATTTCTACTTGCAGTTTCACTCCAACGCTGGAACAATCGAACCCGTCAATACGATAAATTTTAGATTGCTCCTCTCTTAGCTCCTCCCTTGCTGACAAGCATTTCGTCAAAACTGTAGGGAAAAACAATTGCGCGAATCTATTTACTTCGATTATTTATTTTAATTTATTAATATATATATATATATATTTCAATATCATTTACACTAAAATCTACTATTTCAATTTTTGTCAGAATTGTGTAGAAACGTAATTCTATAAGTCTATTTATTTATATTAAAATGTATGGAAATGCATGGAAATACAATTTGAATAATAAACAAGGTATTAACATGTACATTTTAGTCATTTATATTCGAATCTATTATTTCAATTTTTGACAAAATGTTCTATGGAAATACAACCGTGCAGAACCATTTATTTTCACTATAGATAATATATTAATACGTATTTTAATTGTTTATATCAAAACTGTGTTATTTCAATTTTGTGGAAACACAGTTGTACGAATCTATTTATTCCAATTAATTGCCGTTTAAAATGCAACAATTTCAGATTTTGTTCCAGCGAGCGTATGCTGACAGAAACGGAATTCAGTTGGTTTTGGCCATTCAGAGTGTTACGATTAAGAGACTCGCGAAACGATCAACCCCAAGCCTCGGAATTAGTCTTCCACATTTTGCAACATTATTCCGGACGTCGCGCAACTTTACGCGTAAGTTTCGTCTACGATATCGTCGAGCTCGTTATACGCTTCCAAAATATCGAAGCTGGCGCGAGTTCGATCGCGATGAGCCACGAAGCTAAGGACAGGAACCTCCTCCCTAAGAACGCGACTTCTATCCTCGCCTGTTCGAAATTTCCAGCGAGATCTCCTCTCTTCAACCTCTTTCGCAACGGGCGAATTCTTTTCCCTCACTTGGAAAAACGCGACGATCAAGAGCAGCGCCGAAAATTGGCGAGCGAACGATCAAAGCGGAGCTAACGAACCGCGTTAACCGCTGATAAAAGAGGCAAAGGTGAACGATTCGCCTGGTATTGTGAACAGCCAGAAGAGGGCCAATTAGAAAGGAAAAAGGACGAGGAACGTCGAGGTAACGGGGAGGATGGATTCTTGGCAACGATTTCCTGCAATTTGGTGTACAGATCGTTTCCGGGTTAAACGAACGATCGGGCAGAACCTAAGTAAGAAGCAGTCTCGTAGAAAAGCTCGGACGAGAATACAGTTGCTCGCAGTTGCTCGTGGAAAAGTTTCGCGCGTGGGTGCGGCAAAATCCCCTTTGTCTGGACTACTGTTTCTCAGTTATCTTGGAAAAAAGTATTCGTCGAATAAATTTTGATTGTCCGCTATTAACTGAGAAATCATTATTTGCTGGAAGATAAAAGTCGTTGCTTTGGCATCGATGTGTATAATATTCGAAAACTGATCTTTCATTCAAACTCAGATAATACGGGTTGAAGGGAATGAAATGGAAGGACGAATAGAAAGGATTTGAGGTAGTTGTGAAAGAGAGAAAGAAAGCGAAGGTTGCGTTTCGTCTCGGAGTCACACTTGCCTAGGATTCATCATCAGTGGGGGCTGATGGCAGCGACTCCTTAACGCTTGTTGTTATAACTAGACCGGTCACCCCTCCTAGCGGTGTTCCACACTCTGCTTTGCTTAACGTCGGAGATCGGCAGCCACTTGCGGCTCGTGCTAGTCAGTATTAGAAACTCGTAGTTGAGGAGTCCTAGGTAGGGTGCTACAGGATGTTTCGCGAAAACCAGACCACTTGAGCAACATTTTTGTCAGTGATAGCGCGAAAATTCTTCCTGACGTAATTTGGACTGATCGAAGAGAAGAAATTTCGGATGGAAGAACTATTTTTAAATGTCATCTTTTGATATTTTTTTCAAGATCATTTGGCATTTTTTGTGTAGAAAACCTTAGAGCGTATTTTTTTCTATTATAATACATTCAGACAACGTTTGTGATATGATACGATCTTCAAATGATCTTGGAGTTCAAAGTTTTTCAATTAACGTAAAAGTTACTCCATATAAAAGGACGTTGATGAAAATGCAAAATCACAATCGTGGTTTTATAACCCATGTACCAAGGAGTGATGTTACGTTTGGATATTAAGATATTCTTGTAATATAAAAATTCGGATAAGAGATGGTGTTATATAAAACATTTAGAAATTTCAGTAACGGAACAGGTTTACCTTGATTATATATATATATATATATTGGTAAAATTTCGAATTAAGCTTAATAGATATTACGTGGGCGTTGTACGTGCCACGTAATACACTTTGAAATTTCATTAGCACACAATATAACGAAACTGTTACAAGCGACTATTATGACTGCGCTGGTTGAATTTCAAACGTTCACCGCAGCACGAATTTTCTATTGCACGCGGCACGAACATTTTCAAACAACCGCATCCTGTTGTTTGAAAATGTTGCAAACATTCTCAGAAACTTGTTCCCAAACGAATTTTCCGACGCATACGCGAGCTGTTTATTCTGAAAGTGGCATTACCTCGCAGTGATGAAAAATGGCGATTGGCTGGAAATTCAGCGGGCAAGATATTCCTTGCAAACTGTTTTACAAACTGACGCTGGATGAAAAGGCGGAATTTTTCGCATTGGATTTGTCGGCGAGAAGAGAAAGAGCAGGAAAGTTATTCGCAAATAGAAATGGATCCTTTACACGCGCGGGTGTTCGTCTTGTTATCACAGCAAAATATAAAGATACGATGGGCTTGCTTCCTCGCGTGCTTCCAATTTATCGCGGTTGTTTTAAAACTTTCAAACGAAATGAGATCAAGTCCGAAGACTTGATCACTCCCATCGATGACGATGACTCCGTTTGTAGAATAAACTTTTGCGCGAAACGCGTCATATGAATTACTCGTACTTGTGTTTCGAAACGTACTAATGAATTCCGTTGTTTGTTGCGTATTTTACGAATATTAATTACAACGAAAAAAATTCTTTGTACGAAATACGTTATATAAATTACTTTTACCGTGTAATTTATTCGTCGCTGTTTGTCAAACGTCGCTTCGGTAAAACGCGTCGGACGAAATTGACACGAGTCAGTAATTTTAACGAACCGTTCATTTCGAGAGTGACGCAAGACGCACTTTACGGTAATGAAAAATGTCGATTCGAAATTATTCGTACCGAGAGAAATACAAGTACCCGAGATATACAAATGCAGAGTGTAGCTCTCGAAAGTTGGCGTCAATTAAAACGCAAACCCTCGACACTAGAACCACCGATAAAGCATAAAATTTCCATCAGAGACATTGAAGCAAAAGAAGCAGAAAATCTTTGTAACATAACAAAAAGGTACGCAAGCTTTTATTTGTGCATTTTCACATCTATAAAATATTTAAACAAAAATATTTCTGTTAAATTCCGTTCCATATCTATAAAACATGCGCAAACAGAAATTACCAATTGGTCATTTTGACCATTTTGGCACTTCCAGTGTTAAAAAACAAAGTGACTTATACCACCTCTTGATGAGTACAAACTCTTGATGATCGAGGAACG
This sequence comes from Melipona bicolor, assembly GCA_030673865.1. Classification (NCBI taxonomy): domain Eukaryota; kingdom Metazoa; phylum Arthropoda; class Insecta; order Hymenoptera; family Apidae; genus Melipona; species Melipona bicolor. Next base: position 9,574,058 of record JAHYIQ010000004.1, on the reverse strand, counting down.
AGTCTCGTTAAAGTATTAATGACATTTCGAATTTCCGACACGCACGACAAATTCAAACGAAATGGTGCCTAGTCAGAACGTGTGTCGGAGGATCGACCGCGGACAAACTGCGGCTCGCAAAGCGAATTACGGTGGTAAAACAACCGGGGAACGAGCTCGAATTAGGATAAACGGAGAAATTCTACCCGACGCGGGGAGAAAGAATTGCTGGTTCCTAACGAGCGGGCAGCGAATTCGCAGGAAACGGAAACGAGCAATCACTTCGAGCCAAGTGGCGAGAGGATCGAGATATCGGGGAAAGGTCACGATCGAACGTGAAATTTTTACGCCCGGTCGCGGGAAATAATAATTGATAATTAAGTCGTCGTGCCTGATTAATTACTGTGTTTAATCAGTTATTCACTCGTGCGCTGTTGATAACAGACGACGAAAAACTGGCGTGCAAGAGGAAGAAAACAGGATCCAAGCTCGCTGGCAGAATTATTTAAACGTTGTTTCATTCAGACGAAAAGCGCAATGCCAAACACTTTTCTCAACGTCGTCAGAATTTCTTTGGATGACAGAGAGCAGGAGAAAAAAAGAAGAGAAGGAGAGAGAGCGTTGGGAAGATATTCATGCATTATTTATTCGCGAACGGAGGACATAAATCCCGAGAGAACGCGGGGACAACAAAGTGAGCATATGGAGGATCATGTGGAATCTTCCTCTCCCGAAGCCAAGGACAACGAACACGCGTGTCTCCTCCTTCGAATCCTCAGAACCTCCTCAAGAATACTTAGAGCGTTTCTTGACACGTTCAAGATAGAATTCGACATGCTTTCCGTTCGACGGAAAGCTGGAGAGTGCTCTGTTATTTGACAAACTATAGACACAAGATGACTCAACGCTATAGAGATTCTACTTCGCTTTATTATTACGTTTATATGAAAAATTGAATCTGAAGTGAACCCTGTATCGATCCCATATAAACATAGTATATGTTCAGATTATGGAGAGATTTCTTCGATGTTGGCTAAGGCATGGTTAATTTAGATAAAACCACGAAAGAGTAAAGTGTCACGTTATATAAATCACAGCTTTTGAAGTCTGCTTTTTTATATCAATTTTATTTTCACGAGTGTTTTTTATAAATTACAGTTTTGTAAGTGTATTTTTTATATTATGTGAGTTATAGTTCTTTTACGTGTATTTTTTTATATGTATATAAATCAAGTTTGTTATAGTCGGTCCACATCGTCCTACACCGGCTGAACGAATGTTGTAAGTGTCGGTTCTCTGGGAGTAACAGTGGCTAAACGAATAGTGAAGTGTCGATTCGCAGAGTCAAATTTCGTGTCGAATAGCGCCACAGCGTTTGGTCGCTATGTTCAATTTGCAACAGAGATGGCTAACTGGCGGTCCTTACCCCCACTCTGCTGCTCGCTAGCGCTACCCCCTCCACTGCATCGATCTTCCCCACTGCGTTGAGTGTCGCGGCCACAATACTCGTATTAAGTACGTAATGTATAGATATGTTTTCTTTATTGTGAGCGAGTAGAACTGCTAAAGTGGCCAAAATGACTGATTTATAATTTTCTGTTGTAAGGAAATTTTATACATCTATAACTATGATTCAGTGTATTTTTCGATACTCGAGTGATTTTTAATAAAATGTATTATTAACAGAAGCTTGAATTCTTTATTGTATTATTAACTTTATCTCGCGCCTGGCACTTCAGTTTCTTTGCTACAAATATTATACTTTTTCGTCAGTAATTCTAGTGTTACTTTCTTTTCAATTAAATCACATCTGCATAGGCAATTTTTACTTTATTTATTTTTATCGCTGTTGCTCGGCATTTTTTTCGCCAGAAGCGCTATCGCGTCGCACGACACTGTCCAATATGGTTTTTTAAAAACCCCTTTGGCACTGAAATGCGTGTTCCCGACTCGACTCTTTATGTTCAACGAGACGCACTCAACAAAGAAACAATTCGCGTCTACAGTCTCATGAATTTCCCTGCCGGCGTGCGAGACGTGCTCTTTATTCGACGACTCTTTCTCCGAAACGGCGAGCCTTTTACGAAAATTAGTTCAAAGATCGGAGTAATTAAATTTAGTGGGCCTGCAGGCAGAGAAAGTCGTCGTCAAAGGTGAAGTCTGAAAGGCGCGGCTTAATTAAATTTCGCCCATCGATGCGCGATCGTCTTGATATTGAAAATTTATATTAAAAATATTCGTCCTCTGCCTGTGCTTTCTCTCGTCGCGCTTCCACGCTTCGGGTTGCTCGCCGAATGCAGCGGCCGGATCCAGCTGACGCTCCGAATTAGGGACAATATCTGGCAAACGATTCAGGCCAACACAATGAGAGAGAGAGGTTATATAGCATCTTTCAGTTAGTTGCAGACAATCTTTCCTCCGCACTAACTGCATCTCTCCACGACTGTGTTATTTATTTCTTTTGTTCAATCCTCGGGCGAATTTTATTCAACAAGATAATAAAAAGCAGAGTGTCATCCACGCGCGGATAACTTCTATAATCACAAGGTTCACTTGTCTTTAGCTCTTTTGATAACGCGGAATTGGAAAATCTGTTTTCCAATTATAATCAATGTCATAATCTCTGGATTAACCATACTTTTGCCCATTTCTTTCTATTTTTTTCAAGTAATAATAAACCTCCTATTACCAACAGTAATACTGGAGTTGGAAGACGATCCGACATTTTTTTTTAAAACACGTGTTCGCACGAAAAAATTGAAGAATCGGCAGTGTGGAGGCAAGCTGACTCTGATGCAGGTTTCATGAAACCTGGGATGCATCGTCGCATGTTTCAACGTGTGTAGCGTCTTTAAAGACACTGTCGAACGTGACCGGAACGAGTAGGCGGGCGGAATTATCCGATAATTTGACAGCCGATGGCTCATCGCCAGATCACCATCGAGAGTGACCGTGTTGCGTTGGCCAGCGCATTCCTCGCGTCTTCATTGGGCCACTGAGCGGCACAATCCCACAAGAATTCCAAAATTTTCAGAGCCTTGTCGGCTTTCGCTCGGTTTTCTCTCTGAACAAAAATTCTTCGGCACGAAAGTTTATTACGTTCATCAGCGCGAATATGTACGTTATTAAGGAAAATGGAAAATGTTCCTTGTGATGTGTGGCGTTCAATGACCGCAATACTATTATGAAACTTCTGATATTTTTTCTACATTAGAAAATGTTTCTATTGGTACACACACGTTGTGCACTTACATTGCTGTAGCTGCATTGTTCTAGACGACACACGTGGAAAAATTATACTAGAGTGTCAATAAGTATTACTATTTACCTACATTAATATTTGGAAGCGTCAAATTCTCTCATTGCAGCATCGTGACAGCAAGTTGTTCGATTATTAGAAAACGAGGTCGTGATTCGGTGAATATTGGAAAACACGTCACTCGCTCGCAGAAACGCGGAACCGCGCGCGCCACGCTCGAAGTTTCTAATATCCGTGCGTTATAAATAAGAAATCAGATACCCAGCTGTAATTAAACGGACGTGAAAGATAAATGAGGTGGGGGCTGGGAGGAGGGAGGGGGGGAGGAGCTATTTCGAATAATGAGAGGAAATCAGAGAGGTGAAACTCAACCCCCCTTGTCCGGCGTCAAAATGTTTCGTAGCCGAGGGATCGATGGCGATGATCGCGCTGCCCGAACAATGCCGCGGAAATTACAGAGCCCGAAAACGAAAACGCCGTCGCAAATTCGATTTGCCCCGATCTCGGCGATATCGTCGCTGGATGATTAAAAGTCACAGAGAGGATTTCGACGCCATTTTCCATCGATCGAAAAAGGGAAGGAACAACTTCCTGTGACTTCTATAGCCATTGTTCCTATTAGTTGGATTAGTTGGGTTAGATCAGATTCTATTCAAATTAACTCGTACTTTTCACTTTTTCAGATATGATTTACATATGAGAAAATGAAAAAAATCTGCAAAATGTGTGAGAGTAAAATGCAAATGAATCGTAACCAATTTCAGCTGTCGCAGTCCACATTTAACAGCAGAAAAATTGTAATTTCGACCGATTCTGAATATTATATTTCTAAATGTCACTGCACCGATCGCGGTAAATTGAGACAGAGTGAAATAAGTTAGAAGATTTTGAAATAGATTGGAGACAAATTTGAAAATGCATGTAGAGTCTAGACGCTTTAACCTTTTGCGCTGGAATGACGTGCCACGCACGTCGAGAACTTTTTGTCCCAAAATTGCAATATTTTCTCAGTTTTAAGTATATTTAAGTATACCCAGGCAAAACAAATAATAAATTTATTACTTCTCAATCATTTCTATCCAGTCATACTGACGAGTTCAAAAAGATAGCGACGAATTATTCTATACGGTTCGGTCACTCGTTATGGTCCGCAATCAGTTGCCAGCGCAAGTGGTTAAGGCGTTTAATAGAACTGTGTTCAGAAATGTGATTTTCAGGGAAAAGAGATTCTGTTCGAGATTCTGAACGTTTTTAAGTATTAATATTAAACATTACTATTGATAAATTTTAAATTTAACATTACTATTAAGATAAAATATAAAACAAACAATGAATACCAGTCACGGTAAATTGAAACAGAGTGAAGTAAGTTGGAAAAATTTAAAATAAATTGCAAACCGTCTGCAAAGCTGCGAGACGTATCATGAAACTACGTTCTCTGTTTCAGAACCGTGTCGATTTTAGGAGAAAAAGTGTTCGAGACTACCTGTTGGGAAAGATCAAAAAAGAAACACAAAGATATCGCGAAACATCGAAAAAAAGGAGACGAGACACGTGGAAATACTCGCACGCATATCTGTATCAAATACATATCTCGTAACATGGCGAAACAAAATATTTCAAACACTCGCCACAAATATTTTGCGCGAGATAACTTTCCACGAAAATATCACGTTATTCTCTCTCATTCGGGCCGCGCTTGTCCCCGTTTCAATTTCCCGGCGTCGGTCAGATTTCCAGAAAATTGTTTCCTTTCCGCAGTTTCCTTTCACATTCGATTCTCCGGTTTCAACCGCGCGCGAAAATAATTAATTGTTTCGTTCGCGCGAATACGCGCCTCCGCACGGCGAGTATCACGTTTTCGGTTTTGCGGCGCGGGCACCGTTCGCGTTACTCGAACCACAAATTATGCCCACTCGTCTCTGATTCGAACTCCGATTAAACAACCCGAGCTGTTTCGCGAGAGTGTTTTCCCGAGTTCTCCCACTCGCGACGATCCCGATTTTTGGAAACTCTGCTTGCTCTCGTTGACGGAACGGTTCAGATATTTTATTGCGGATCGTATACCAGAAGCAAGGTTTTATCGTCAACCTCGTCTTGAGTTTGGAATTTAGAGTTCTTTGATCGAGACGAGTCCCGTTTCACGCGGATTCGTAGTTATACTTTCTAGATTTCTTTCCTTTTTACACATTTTATTCACAGTTGTACGATCTTCTTTACACGTTTCGTTCGCAGTTTCTTTATATGACAAAAAGAGTTAAAAATCAAATCTTGTAGATTAAAATTATAGTAAAATAATAGATATAATAAAATAATAGTAATAAAAAATAATAGATTAAAATTTAATAGTAAAATATAGTCGAAAATATTGTACGTAGCATTTTTTGACGATATCAAGGAATTAATAAGTGACACTGTGTGTGATGAGAAAAAAGAGTCAATGAAAATATCAAGTGAAAATAATAATTTAATCGAAGAAGATAGCTGTCAGAGCTACATAAGTTTTTAAGCTCAAAGCTTCAATCCAAAAAATTTTGTTCAACATCTCTTTCTTAACTTAAGAAATCATTTTTCGTTCGCAAATAATACAAAATAAAATTTCGCCGAAATTAACACTAGAACTACCGACACGACGTATAAAATTACATACATCACGTTAAAATACGTATAAAATTTTGTAACGAGAAAGAGAAATTAAGACGCAAGGTGCAGAAAAAAATTTGTAACATAATAAAGAACACAAGCTTCTACTTACGTAAATTTCGTTTCAGTAAAGTTGTAAATGTATAAATTATAAATGAAAAGTATATAGTTTAATGTACAGTTAGTATATGTACTTGCAGTTAATTTATTGTAGTCAATTTTACTTACATTTATATTTATATTACAGTTATATATTTACAATCAATTTATTATATAATTATAAAGTTATAAAGTAAATTGACTACAAATTATGCAAAATTATATAAAAAGTTAATATAAATTATATACACATAAATTTCACAAAATATAAATTACAGACACACAAATTTTCTACCACACGCGAATTATAAACCAAATTGCAAACACCGTTAACAAATGTACAACATTTCTGCTAGAGATTATAAATATAACACATGAATTGCAAGCGTATAAACACACCTCGTGTCACGAGTACATGGAATTTCCATGGAGAGCCATAATAAATTGGCCACTTCGATCACTTTGGATACTCCCGCAGAGTTAAAGGGGAAGCGTTTCCGTGTATCGCGCGCAAGGAAATGGAGCCAGAGCCCGGTCGCTAATAAATCCCGATCTCGTCGACGCACGATCACCCCAGGATTCAATCGCCAGCCCTGGGAGCAAACTTAAATCAATCCGGCCCGACTTTGAAACTCGGAAAGTTACTGGCCGATCGATCATCGCGGCCGGTCTCTCCATTTGTTTCGGGTAGCCGACCCGATCCACGTTATTTCGCAGCGATTGGAAATATCCTCGCGATTTCTTCGCAGCCGCTAAGCGAAATCGACTTGCATTTTTATCGTCCGTGGACGAAGGACGAAAAAACACCTGCTCGAGACGGACGTGCGTACGTACACTCGCTCGCGGGTTATTATTCGAACAGTCGCCGCGAGAAGCTTTCTACGTCCTTTGTACAAACATGAATCGTTTCGAGATCTCATTGCCATCGAGACACGTCCCTTGCAATTACATATCAATCTGAAACTCGTGTAATATACAAAGTGGCCCATTCATGCGAGATCAAAAATTTAAATATCTTTTCGAATTGCGACAACGAGAAAAGTATCTTTCGCCTAATCTGAGGTCAGTAACTGGTAATAATTTCTTTTTTTTCTTTAACTTTTTATAACGAATCGCATTTTTTATTATTAATTACGCTTCTTTCACAATAAATAATCAAAAATACACTTCCTGATTAAGTGATTGTTTCTTGGTAAAGTGGTTTTTTCTTTTTTTTTTTTTTTTTGGAGTAATCACCTTTCATAGAATGACCACCGAAATACAAGGTGGTCGCTAAAAGACTGAATGATATAAAACAAAAATAACTTTTACAAACGCATGTTTTTTAAATTTTTTATTATTTCATTTATAAAATAAATATAATTAGTGGTTTTTCTTTTGGTATTATGTGTGAATTTTTATGAATTAAAATTTTTCTCTTTTTTGAATTTTTCAAACCCTTCAGTTTTTTAATGACCACCCTATACCACCGTGACACTACGAACGTTCCAGATACTTTCGCGATCCCGCGCGGCGTGTTCTCGCGAAGGGATGAATCATCGTCCGGGCAGCGTGGATGTTTTCGAACGTCGAGGAAAAGAAAAGAGGAAAAATCGCGGGAGCAAGGGGCGAAGGAGTGAAAGGGGGAAATAAAAGTAACGACCGGCCCGCTGTAGCGAGGCGGTTTCATCAAAGTGTCAGCCATCCCTCATCGCGCCGCTCGTTTCCACCGTATTTACGTCTGCCGGGTAAATGGAAGGGGACGGACGAATGTGTCGAAACACAAGCTTCCGCCTCGGTGGGAACAGAGCAAAAATAGGACGACAAAGACGACGACGCGCTGCCGTGTGTAAATTGCTGGGCATTTTCAAGAAAAATGCGCCACCGCCGAGAACACCAGTGTTCGATCTGGTTAGCACGATCGTTCGTGTGACCAATGTGTCGCCTCGCTTCGTGGGAAACAACTGGACAGCAAACGCCGGTCACGCGAGAATAAATTCCCTCCCCGTGGAGATTCGTCGGACTCGCGAAACGTCGAAAGTTGGCGATTGTTGAAAATTGTTCAGAATTTGTCTAGCGGTAATGCCCTAATCTTAACATGTTCGTGGACAGTAAAAATTTTATCGAGCTGCAGAAAAGACAGGTGATTTATTTTTAATTTTAAACTAATTCTGTCACATTTTGTCCGAGTGCTCGGATTATCACATTTTAATAGCTACGTACAACGAATGCTATAGCATCCACGTCGATACGGATCAAATTCGTGTCATATTGCGTCACCACGAAAATAAATGCTATAGCATTCATATCTGCGAACGTGTCAAAGCGTAAAACAGAGTCGGCTAACTGGCGCTCCGCGGGCGCTTTCCCCCTCCACTTTCCTGAGCGCTACCCCCTCCACTGCAAATTTCAATGAGAGATCGGTGCAGTGGAGGGGGAAAGCGGCCGCGGGCCGCCAGTTAGCCAGCTCTGACGTAAAATACGAGCGTACGGTTATGCGTGTGAGTGTGTGAAATGCATATAAAGACAGAGATTTCGAAGGTAAGATTGTCAATAGAAAATAACGAACATGAAACCTCTTGAGAGAACTTAATATTTTTCTTTGTCATCGCCCCCCTCGAAGTTGTCAAGTCGAATATCTCTGTCGGGAAATCGAAAATACAGTTTTCATGTAAATCGACGAAATTGATGTATTCTAACGACGAATTTGACGATACATTAAAAGAATCACATTTTTTACGAATTTCTCCAAATATCAATACATTTTCTCGAGAACCCAGTTTATGAAAACTGTTCTATTCAAACGCAAATTACAAATAGATTGGAATCTCGATTTTTGCATTGCGAAAAAGTTCTCTTATTGCAGGAATTTCGCCGCACACGAGTCTGGTAATTAAGGAATCTCCGGAGTCGTGTTCCGCCCGTGGTACGCCGTGCGACAAACAGCTTACGACGTGCTCCCGATGATTACAGCGATGCGGCGAACGCCCCGGAATTGGTTCCAAGATCAAAGGATCGTGGCAGGACATCCGATCCCCACCCGTTGCCCGTGTATACGTAAATTCTAATCGCGAGTAATCCGCGTGCACCGCGATCCACGTGGCTGTGATTTACTTACTCGAAGTTCTTGCGGTCGGACACAAACGGAGCAGCCGGATCTCTTCCCTCTGGAAGAGAGAATTCTGTGCAACGGGAGCAAATACGATCTGGGGACAAATTACACGTTGTAGAATCGCGCGCTGTCGTAATTTTAAATACTTCGCAATTTCAAACATTTTCAAATATTTTTAAATATTTAAAATTATGAAATATTTTTGTTTACAAAGTTTACTGGCTCTGGGAATATTTTGGTAATATCTTTCATCGTAATTCCAAATCGTTGTCGATGTATAACCGAATAAAAGGTGAAAAGTCTTTGTTTTCAAGCTTGAAAATTCACCGTTTACGCTTGGTTAATTTTCTTATTTACTTAACTGAACGCGAGGATATTCCACGCGTAAAAATAAGTGAAAAATAAAATTTTAAGGCGTCATTTTTCAATTTTATTTTTTTTTTTCTTTTCTACTTATTTTCGCGCTGCTAATTATTCCTTTTCTGACGCGTCTGGAATTAGCTGAATTCAAGCACGCTCGAGGTAAATCTTCAAACTCGATTTATTCAAAAACTTCGAGAATTTGCCCTGTATTTCCACAAACGGCACGAACGGTTCCCAACATAGCCCATGCCCTTTCCAGAGGAGGTAATTTGATTTTCTAAGGGAAGGAAATTAAAAAACGAGTAATTAACGGTGAATTGTTTATATTTCTTCAAATGAAAATTTAACTTTGCAATTTCTTTCTTTCACGATATCTTTAGAGCTTGAGGTTAATGGCCTTTTAGGCTTCCTCCACAAAAGTCAAAAGTTCACTTTTTGAAGAATAAGGATTACACAGTCACAGGGGTGGGGCAAACAGTCAAAAAAAGATTGGGAGCCACTGATGTAAATGAAATAGCACGAGGCGTGTACTTCTCGGGTAGATGCAAAAGATTTGAAGAATTTGAATCCCGGCACTCCTGTTCTCTCCTGGAAAAGGGGAGAATTGCAGGATCCGAATCCCGAAAAATACGACGTAGAAAAATACCCCGCATTTTCCCTCCCGGGCTCGTATAAATACGAACGATAACAGAACCTCTTCCCGCAAAATCCCTCGTATGAATGGCATTCACGAGAAAAACCGAAGGGTTGAATCGATGAATCGCGCTTTAAAAGACACCGTGTCTGCGACGAAGAAAGCGCCCGGTTTATGTCTTTGGATCCCGATGTTTTCACATTCTGCCATTCTTCCAGTTATACCGAACCTATATACGTATAACCTTCCACTGAATTCCGAGCAACATATTGTAAAGCATTGCGAGCGCATTGAGGTTCAAGTTAGAATTCGATAGAAATCGATACGATTATTGTCGTTATTCATTTGTACTGGAAGAATCTGTTCAAGACAATAATGGAAGATAAAAGCGTAATCGTGCGCGAGGCCAATTAAGGAAAAATTAACGACGTCTCGAGAAAGTATAGAAAAGAAGGAAATCATGCGGTCTATTCGGAACATTTGTTAACTGTATCAGCGTTTATTAGTCTGAAAGTGATTAACGCGAATTAGATCGGTACGTTCATGCGCACACGGGCGGATGAAACAGCAAACGGATCGAACGGGTATTAATTTAAATTTATAATTATTGATAAATTCGTTGCAATTTATAATTTATAATTAGCGAATTATACCGTGCAAAGAGACAAAATGAAGTTCTTCAAATATTAACAACGGTATTAAACCAGACACAGGGAGTGGAACTTTCGATCCAGGGCGAGCAGCTTTGAGCTTCTCTGACTTCTCGTGGACTTTTGGACATAATTTAACGAAGAAATCCAAAGTTTTCAGCGGAGATTACGGAAGGACACGCGGGCTTGCTCCGCGTCTGAAACGCGAAGTCCAGCTGGAGATTGTGTTCGTCACAGGGTGAAAAGGGGGTTGGGAAAAGCGGAAGAACGGCCACGTACGGCGCGGAGAGCAAACTGCCGCGCGGAATACAAATGCCGGCGTACCAATCCTATTCAAATTACGCCGCGATATATATTTAATACTTTCGGGCAAGCGCTCGTATCAACGCGATCTTAGATGCATTAACGGGGCGTCGCTCCGCGCGGCACGATTTCTTTCACGTTGCCTGCGTGTCGCATTGGGAATGATCTTCCATTTCCTCCCTCTCTCGATAACGCGTGGAAAGAAATCTGTATCTGCATCTCTTTGCGCGAGAGAAAGATTGGACTCGATGGGGAATAAACTTTTAGAATTAAAGAGATTACTCTCGTGACTCTATTTCGTTTTTCGATCCTTCCAGATTTTATTCGACACGGATAATTTCTATGATCACTAGGTTCGTTCGTTTTCAGCTCTTTCGATCACACGATAACATGGAAATTTGAAAATCTGTTTCTTAGAAAAAGGGTTAATGAATTTTCTTGCCCATTTCATTTTAACATTTAATTATTATAATTTATTTCTTATAATTAATACACAGTAATACTAATGATGTATTAATTATAACGCGGTAATATTCAAAACGTATCCCATGTTTCTTATAATTAACAGAATAATGCTGGAAAATGATCCGATATTTTGAAGCACGTGTTTCAACGAAACCTAAGACTCTGATGCATGCATCACCGTATGTTTTAACGTAGGGGACAGTCTCAGGAGTCGTAAGATTAAGACAACTGTGATCAAGAATAGGATAGTGATTCAGAAGATTCAGCCTGTTACATTCAGAATTTGTGTCTATTTCGACTTTCCAGAATTGTCTCGAAATCCCCAAGATTGATCACTGTTATTCTACACTCTATTCTTACATCTGCTAAAAAGATATAAATATTTTACGTGCAAAATAGACACATAAGAGAATTTGATTTTTATGAAGGTGATTAATAGACTTTCGAGAAAATAGGATATTTTAAAACAGAGATAAAAGTAGAGCGGATTTAAAGATCAACTTAAGATTTTATCGCATTTATATTGACAGTCTGTCAAAGCGCAAAAGAGGAACGCTCGAAATTTTGGATTTAAGCGAGTTAACCTCTTGCGCTGGATTGACGTGCCACGTCGAGAATATTTGGCCGAAAATTGCAATATTTTCTCAGTTTTAAGTATATTTAAGTATACCGAGGTAAAACAAATAATAAATTTATTACTTCTTAGTAATTTTTATTCAGTGATATACCGGTGAATTCAAAAAGAAGACGAATTATTGTATACGATTTGGTCACTCGTTATGGTCCGTCAACCAGTTACTAGTGGAAGAGGTTAAGCCGCAGGCAGGCACGAATCAGCACATTATCACGAGAAAAGAGGCTCGCGAAATAACTAGGTCTGGCGTATCGCGAGTCATGTAAAGGAGCCTTATTTGGGCCTGTCTACTATTTCACGTTCCATTCCCAGGATACGTGGGGCGAATAAAAATAAATTTCACTGACGCGGAGAACGTGCCGTGTTTGCCGGCGGTTTGCGACCGAGACATCATTCGAGAATTATTCTTGGTATTCCGCGAGATCTTACGCCGATACGCGAAAGATACACGGCCGGCCAATAAATTCGGCGAGATCCACGATCGCTTCCTACCTGGGAAAAAAATGTCGTTGCGCATCGTCGCGAAATGGAGTTTCACGCGAGTGGAGACCGATTCGTCCTTTGAATAGAAGATGAATTATCGATTGGAGAGACCAAACTAGATTAAGTTTTATCGCGTCAGAGAGATTTCTCTTAGCATTCTGAATCCCTTCATTGGAGATCGTTGGAATGTAGGTTAGTCAATCAGTAACTTACACCCCTTCTTTCACCTTTGTTTTAAAATAGGTACATATATTTCTGACAGTCGATGTTTATATGGAAATTTGTATTAATATCGTCGTTATTGTTGCAGGTTGTTTCACGGATTGTCTTGCAATGAAAATTGCACACATTCTGTTTCATTGTATTCTCACTAAAAATTGCATTATTGTGATGAGTAAGTTACACGTTTTCTTTCACTTTTTTTGTTTTAAAATAAATGCTTGAAACCAATTAAAGTATTAATATCGTTGTTGGACTTTTGCAATAAAAATTGTATCGCATTCTGCTTTATTGTATTTTTCAGCGTGGATTGTGTGTTATTGCAATTAACCAGTAAAGCTGGTAAACCGACGATTAAAATATAAAATTTCCATCAGAAACATTGAAGTAAAAAAAAGAAAAATGAAAATACAATAAATTACACGACCTTTTGTTTATATATTTCATCAAAAACAAAATCGTTCAATTTTAACATACGCTGTTTTATCTTTATAAAATTTTTAACATGAATTATTAATTAGCCACTTTTTGAGCACTTTGGCAGTTCCAGTGTTAATGTATGCAAAAAGATGTAGCACACGTATACTCCGTTGCATCAACCAATCGTGTGTTACGATACAGTAAACATAACGTCATGCAACAATTTTGTTCAATATTCTTGAATATTCGTGCTGTAATATGATTTTTATTGATAAAAGACTATTCTCAGCGAGCAATTGACGGGGGACTGGTTTGCGTGTACGGGGAAAAATGGTCCAAGTCGCTTAACGATCATTAAATCGCAAGCATTCGAAAATAGCCACAGAATATTACTCCATCGATGAGTATCGCGACAACCTTGAAATGACATTGACGAGAAATGAAACGCGAACTTTTCGTAAAAGCATGTTGCAATTTGCTTTCTCGTTACGATAACTAACATGCGCTGAAAAGTTATAACTAAGCGCAAATTCATTTTGCTAATGAAAAGTGTTTTTTTATTTACCTTATATTACATATAATATATATATATATGCTTTTTAATCATCAAAATACGTTGAAAAGTTATAGCTAAATATATATTTATAAATATAAATATAAATATAAATTCATATTGCTGATGAAAAGTATTTTTCATTTATTTACTTGTATTCTTTTCAATAACTAACACAGCCAAATGTATAAATTTATGTTACTAATGGAAAGTATTTTTTTCTTTATTACCAGTATTCTTTTCGATAATTAACATACGTTGAAAACTTATAAATGTATAAACTTACCATGTTTTTACCATTTATGTTTTTTACCATTTTTTTCATTCACCATATTCTTTTTCGCAGAGAGTAGAACTTACTTATTAACCTACGCAATTTCTTCTTCAAACCGATACAAACGCACAGTCGCTTGTGCCTATAATTCTCCAAATCGTCCGGCTAAAAAACCTCCCTCCTCCTCGGAGGTTATTATCAAAGTGCCATTACAAAAACATCGATAAGAGTTAGAATTCGTTTCGCCGAAAATAAACACGTTTGTCCGTGATCGTCGAAGCACGACGACGCGCCAAAGAAAAAAGAAAATACCAGCGACGAATGCAACGAATGCAAAGCGCCGCGAGAAAGGGGAAATTCGGGAGGAAAGGAAAATCGAAAACGGCCCGAACTGTGTCTAACAATCGCTCCGGCAACCGGATACAGAAATACGAGAGAAAACGGGTAGCGAAAACATTTTAGCACTATCGAATTCAACGATAGAACGCTTTATAACGGCGGCGATCATTACCGCGGCGTGGCCGCTCCAGTTTCAAACGACGCGCCTCGCGTTTCACGACGAGCGAGCGATGTTCCGCGGCAATACGAGCGTTATCATTTTTCCTCCGGAGTGGGGAGGAGGATGCGAAGAATGATAGGTCTGCGAGGAAATTAAAGACAGGGGAGGTATTACCCCGTGGCTTCGCGTGGTTTCGCTTCTCGCCTTCTCCGGCAGCGACGCAACGTGAAGCGGAGTTTCGCGAAACTCCCTCTGGCGCCCCTTCTAACGCGATGCAATCGTAAGAACGCGGAAATTAGACGAGTCCCCGGCGTAATTACAACGAAACCAGAGTCTCGTCGCGTTACCACGGTTCCCCCTCGAAGCGGCCATCGCGCCGGCCTAATGAAAAATTACATCGGGAGATAAAGCGCGGTCACGTCGCGATAAAAGGTTTACGAGCGGCACCCGGGGGGGACCGAGGGTCGACTTACACAGGGTGTTCCGTTTATCTCGCAAGCATCTCGCGAGGGACTGAAGCTGCGAAAGAAACATTCGAAGCTGAATTATTGCTGTTACCTGATGTCAATGATAATTAAGCATATTTATGTTTTTATGAAGTGATGGAGGAAATTTCAAGATTTCAAGTAAAACGAAGAAACATGATCGTAATTTCGACAGTAAATTTAAAATACTTACAACAAAAAGAAGAAAAAAAAGAATTGTTCAAATACATCAACGTTACATTATATCAAATATAATTTTTTACGAGGTAATACGACAAAATAATACAATTCTTGTATAATATAATTATATACAATTATATACAATAATTTGAAAGCTAATACGATGAAATAATACAATTCTTATATAATATAATTATATACAATTATATACAATAATTTGAAATAACACGATTTATACAATTAATACAATTATTTTAAACGGGGTCGTGCAATTTCGATTTATCTGAGCATTCTCTGCAGAAAAAAAAAGATATTGCAGTAAGGTATTTCCATCGAGAAACCATTGGTTCGAGAGATATTTTCTCTTCAAGTGTTTTATTTCATTTTGTTTAATTATTTTTAAGCTGCGATTAGTAAGTAGTATCTGCTCGACGAGAGCAGAATAAAATTGAAATAAGTTACAACGAAACGACAAAATTTCCTAGTTGCTTTTCTTAAATCATATTTTGTCGTAAAATTATATCACTCCGTCGCATTTTTATGTCTCATAAAAAATTATATATAGTTACACTCGTATATATCAAATCGATGTCATTTCTTCGAAAGGATGCAGAAAAAAAAGAAATATTTTTCTGAAAGAATCGACAGTAAATATTGACAAATTTATCAAAAAATAATGCTTGTAGATATATTTTTTGAATCGGAGACCCAGAAAGTCGGAATAAATTCCCTTTCGAGTCTGTAATACCAGAAAAATCGGGCTCGAGCTAAAAGTATACGCGGAGAACACAAAGGACTCCCTCCCCTGTTTGTTTCGAGCAAATTATTCCCTCGGTCCCGCGAAGAAAACTCTCGAAACTGAAGATTGTACAGTTAGCGAGGACAAACGCGGCGCAGAACGAAAAACCAGCGGTGGAGGATCGAGTATTGTTTTCTCGCCGGTCCCGTGAGATGCGCGTTTACGAACGTAAGGGCGTTCGGCTCTCGGAGAGATTGTTTAACCAGTTGCCGTTTAATTTGCGGAAGCAATTAAAGACAGATTCCTCGCCCGACGTCCTTTCGTCTCGTCTCGTCACTCGAGGAAAATTATTTACGCAATGCGAGTACCCCCGGGGTGAAATTATTTCAACGAACTTGTCTCTCCCCTCTCTCTCTTTCTCTCTTTTTTTCCTTTCTCCCCTGCGAAGAACTCATTATTAAGTTTAATGGAATAACGTGCTCCACGGAAGCGGTTATTCATCTCGACAATCGGTCGGGGAAACGCTTCATAGAACGAAATTGTTTCCTGAAACTCTATCCCCGGGAACAAGAAAATATATTCGTGTTTATCAAGATTATGCTATCTCCGCGAGGCGCAATTGCTTTTTCCAGGATCCCGGCCAATTGTCTCGGCGCCAGGAATCATTCGATGGACCCGACTATCTGGGATTGCATGCCGATTCCGTTTCATCTCGGCTGTCCGGCTCGCTTTTCGCTCGAGTCCAATGAATTCTTGGAAAATCATTGTGCTTGAAACCGTATTGTATTTCGGGCAATCGCGAAACCGTATTAACGTGTTTAGATTCTCGTGCGTGAACTGTATAAAAAAATTGGAAAAGCATTTGCAATCAAGTTACGGGCAGTTTGTGCAAACATTCTCATTTTTCTTCTTTATATAAATATATTATTACTGAAAGTGATTTTAGTGGAGGTAACCCAGAAAATGCCTCTTCAGGTGCAACGCTAATGCAACGAAAATTAGCGATTGGTTGATTTGGGTCACGTGATTCGCGAGGGGGCGTGGAGTAGACCTCAAGTAGGAGTGGCGTTGTCTGGTACTGAGCGATCGCGCCTGTAATTTGTTTTGTATCGATTCGAATGTTTGCGTATCGATAAAATTTTATGGCAAAAAAGTCGTCTTCATTTCTTAGTCGGAACAGTTGCTTCTAGGCCTTTCAGTGAGACGAATCGTACTGGGATACAAGTCATGCAGTTTTTTATTACTTCATTTACATTTGCTCGTAATATTTAACTTTATCATCAACGATATTATCATCATTTATAATTTTATTTTATATAAAAAAAATGACAAAAATATCTACTATTTTCAGAGTTGCAGCGCCCCCAAATTTTTTTACATATATAAATATATTTATTAGTTTATTTGTATTTGCTTGTAATATCACAACGATCCTGTACAATTTTTTATAATTTTTATTATTTTTACAGCGTGCATGTATATCTTTTTCTCCATAATGCAAATATATTTATTAGTTTATTCGCTTGCTAATATTTCATTTTATCATCAACGATCCTGTACAATTCTCTTATTTTACATAAAAAATAATAAAGTCCATTGTATTTACAGGTTGCAGCATCCTCAAGATTTCAAACCACGAGCCGCCATTGATTGCATCTCTCATTGAATATAAAACAAGGGGGATGAATTCAGCTGATACGAACCTCAGCCACTATTCATTTCAAAGCCGCCATTCAGGGAATAACTACGATTATTCTATTACTTTTCGTCGTCAGAAACATTGTCGCAAGAAAGCGAAATTTAACCCTCTCCCTTTAAAAAATTGTTTCGAGCGCTATTACCTTAAAGAAGAACAAGTCTTTCTTGAAAAAAAGAAAAGAGAGAGAAAGAGAGAAAAGAAAGAAGAAAAGAAAATAAATTGGCAGTTTTATTGAGAAACTTAGTTGGCCCCGATTTTTGCAAGTTAAATATAATAAAAGCATGACGCCGGGTAGCCATCCGTCCACGTTAACGTTTCTGAAATTCGCTCATTTACCCGGGTCATTGTAGCACACTTAAAACGCTTATCTGTCGCTTTGAAGCAACAAAGGATACTTTCTCCGCCATTCTGGAACAAAGTTACTCTCGAATTCTCTCTCTCTCTCTCTTTCTCTCTTGCAGTCAATTCTATCACGAGACTCCCGACTGCAAGAAACTACATCGCGCAGAACCTGGCAACAATCTCTTTGTTCCGACGACTGCACTGAACGGTCATTTAATTTAACTGTTCTGAAGTGCGACACCGTGACTGCATAACAAACACATCCGCTATCCAGACCGTGCCCCCGCGTTACCTACGGCCTTTTCGAATGCCCCTAACTCTCTACCAACCACCATCTTTCCTCGCCAAACCGGGGGTATCGTATCCAGCTTCCTTTATGCGTACGTTCACTCATCTCTCTCTCTCCCCTCTGTCACGGGAACTTTCAATCCCATTTTCACTCCTCCGTGAGGTATATATCGAGTCATCGAAATTATTTAATGACCAAATATCGCTGACACCGTGCAAGTGCCACACAACAAAATCAGGACAATCTGATAAGTGTTCCAACACTTCCAAACACGCGCGTAAAAATAAAATGAAAGCAAAACCCACCGAGCGTGGGTGTAACGATCTCTGACACGGTTTCAAAGAAACGCGAACGAACTTATTAAACTTATTGCAGAATCTGACGAGCATACAGCTGGAATACTTCCCCTCGTCACGCTTCCGTCCTTCGTTGCCCGTGCAACTTGGCAAACGAGCTTAACTTGGCCATTGTTCGATGGAAACTACGGAATTATTTAGCACCCGTACAACCGTTAAGTATCCGCCCTGGAAATTACGAGCGGGACTCGTAATATTTTCGTAGCGCGCGAGAACGCAAATATATATGTATATATATGTACATGTACAATATATATATACCGATCGCTAGTTGCCATCGATAATGGCGCCAAGTTCCAAGTTGCTCGAATCAATAGCAATAGGTGTTCCCTGGGCGTGAATAATCCAACGTAGACGCGCTGTATTATACGAGCAATAAACCAGCCAGAAAATTCGAGCCCTATATAGGAGGAAAAGATAAGGAAAAAAAAAGAACGTCGCGATAATTTTGCGAATGAGATTTTACGACCGATGCTAGGTTATTTTGGCCTCTACTCGGACTCGCGAGGAGGAGAGGAAGTCGAGGATGGCTGGCGAACAGAATTCTTCGTGGCTGAAACGATTTAACCCTCTGACAGTTTAATGAAACGAAGGAAATATATATATATGTAATGTATACGTAATAGGATAACGTAGAATGTAGTTACAGCGAGGATGTAGGATACGTAGGATGGCGTAAGGTATAGTTACACTGTGAGGAGCATAGCTGAACCAACAAGGACGGAAAAATTATTGATGACTCGATCTACTGTAACTTCGTAAAAAAAAAAAAGAAATCGTACAACAATCCAATCCGATTTTTCCAAAGATTGTATCGCATAATTGGCGAAGAAATGAAGATACTTTTTTTAAAAATCTGAAAATTCAAACGAAAGTCAAAGGAAAATGTTTTTCTATGAAGAACTTCATTATCTTCCCACTGTTTTTCCACATGACGTAAAATCATCTTTGAAACGAGCGAATCTCAAAATCGTAAAAATAGAGACCTTAAGCTTTGAAACGAGATCTATATATATATATAGATCTATAATACTATATATATATAGTAATTATAGTTAATTATATAATTATATAATATATATTATAGTAATTATATATATAGTAATTCACTTGATCTCGTTTATATTACATCATAATATAATACATGTAATATTATATTTAATATATATATATATATTACTTTTCCCAAAGTTACAGCAATTTAAATTATCGACAATTTTTCATTGTTATTGGATTCACATTTCTACATTCATATATACTGTGTCATTAAACACCCTTTCACGTCTCTTTCATTCCCAATTTCCCCATTTTCCCTTTCAAATTTTCCGACCAAAAGCACTACGTTATTCGGTGCGATGTTATTTAAAATCTATACAATCTATACAGTCTCCCGTTTGAACGCGATATATACAAAAAACATTCGCGTTTCACCTCCTCCGTATTGTATTTACCGTGCCATTCGCACACACGCCGATCGATTATTTAGGTGCGTGTAAATGAAATTTCGCAGTATTTGTGGTTGGTGTTAGCAGTTTCACAAAGGACCGCAAATGAAGAAAAAAACTCGAGGTAGGATAAGGAGTTTGGATAAGGAACGGTTTATTGGAAAGTAAGGATATCGGCGAGTATCTTTCGCAACCAGCGTGGCGTTGAAATAAGAAATTCATAGTACCATTTTTCCAAGAACAAATTCTGACGCCGCAGTATGAAAAGTTAAACATCTTCGAGGAAGTATCCGAGGAACCCGCTGTTTTCTTTATCTTTCGCAGGTCTGCCAACGCAAACACTATACAAAATGGCACCGCGATTGTGCGCCATTTGTAAAATAGTGGTAATAGCAGCGCACATGCGCGTCAATTTCTAACGTTCGTTTATTAATACTGTCAGAGAAACAGATATTGAACGAAGGTTCTTTTTTAAAAAAAAAAAAAAGAACAAAAAAGTAGCAGAATTTTTGCATTTTCCATTTTAGTTTGTACGTGAAATAATAACCCTTTGTATTGTGCATCGATAGAAACTTTGGCTTTCATAACCTAACCTAAATCTCCCAAACCCAAACCTCACACGCCGTTTGGCAGCGTAAAAGGGGATGTTTATTGCGACATTTTAAGAGAAATATGTTTGGTATTTGTTTACGAGTATGCCAAGTATCTTTCCTGACGCACAAATACAATATATTTTACTTTACTTTTCCCGGAGAGAAATTTCGTAAGGTATCCTTATATCTAGGATATAAATCTTTAAATATTTCGAATCTCCCCACGCGAAAGAAAATTATCAAATATACATGTATGTTTAACTTTAATTATTATCTCCGTTATTTAAAAATATCATTTCCGTTAATTTTTTTAGAACTTCTTCGTAATAATATAACAAAGTTGCTTTAATCTCCGTCCTTGTTCTACTTTCGCAAAAAAGTGCCATTCGCCGGTCTGCGTAGTGTTAATAAACGTTGCGTAACTGCTAGATAATTTCATCACGTATGAGCGTTTCCTCAACGAAATGATTCTTAGAAAAATGACGTTATTCGAGTTAAAAAAAAAGAGAGAAAGAGAGAGAAAGAAGGAGAAGTAGGTTGTTTCCATCCAGTCGTCCCTAATACACCAGAAACATTGATTGCCGGCCGTTGTCTTCGCTTTCCGATGCAACGACCTCGATTTTTCGCCTCTTCCCTCCGTGTTTCGCGCTCCTCTCGCGTAACAAGATTCCTCTCTTCCATTTCGCTCATCGGATTAAGTCTCCGTTTCAAAGGTAACCGGAACTTTTTTTGAAATCTCCGCTCGAACGAGATCACCGCGGACGCGTTAATACCAACTTCAAATAAGATTAAAGCATCTGCGTCGCTGAATCTATATACATACACACACACACACACATACATACACACATACACAAAGTGCATGAAAATTTCTCCTTTTTTTTTCTTCTTTCGTTCGCCTGGAAAAGGACACAATTTTGTTAACATTTGCTGAACATTTTCGGAAAGCAAGTGCTTTTGAGTTTAATCCTTTGTGGACTGCCAAATGTGTTTGTCATATTGCGTAGACTAGTATATTGTTTTATTTTTTCTTTTTTTTCTTTTTTATTGCGACTGCAATCTTGGTTCTTCTAATATTTAAAATAAGACTCGCTCTAACGTTCCACGATATTTTACAATTCACACGTTTCAACGATTTATTCAAATCACGGCCCACTTCTTTCGTCGTTCTGTTCCAACGTGCACGGAACGCGCCACGTGGACGCGGAGAGAACGAGGGCAAGATAGAAAAAACAGCAAGACAAATTGTTATCAGCGGACACGCGATAACAGAACGTCGGATTAAACGAACGGACAGTCGTGAAATCGAACGAGCGGCCGTTTATCGGTATTCGGATTATAAATGCAAACCGTATCTGTAATTGGTCACGATAAAAATTTACAGTGCACGCTGATGTTTTTCCGTGAAAATCGCCGAAAAAAAAAAAAAGAGGATGAAATCCTCCTCGTCGCTCAGAAGTCACGGCGCGCAGAAATCGAGCTCAGCTGCCCGCCAATTTAGAAATAACATCCGGCGGGTGTTAATTTAACGGTGACGAGAGTCGGTTTATTCAGTCGGCTGGGATAATGTTCGCGGCGTCGTGTTGTTCGGCCCACCATAAAAATTCGCGGCAAACGAACCGAAAAAGAACGAAAACGAAAAACGCGCTCTTTTTTTGTCCTTTTTTTTTAGGGGGGGATTTTTAAATCCCCTTTTTTACTCGCGGACATGGCCGAAAATTCTATTATTTATTTGTTGCGAGACACAGGGATATATAGAATATTGGATTGCACCGGCTGAATCTGGCCGTTCTATCAATAAACAGAGAGAGAGAGAGAGAGAGAGGGAGAGAGAAAACGGTAATAAAAATTGCACGGAAATTGTTCAATTTGCAAAATACGGAACTTTAACTAGCCGATTTCGCGTTTGCCCAGTCACGAAGCGTGGAAATTTTTCCAAACCGCCGTTTTTCCAAGGAGAGCCGACAGGTCGGACGACAACGCGGTTGAAATCGTCCGGGAAATTGCTCGGTTTGAAAATACAGAAACTACTAATTTGGTATACTCGCAATGAAATCGTTCGTTGAAAATAGACTTTAAACCGTATCAGATAAAGCCAAACGCACGGTGGAGAAACGTGAATGAAATTGCTCGGGAATTAGTAAATTGAAAGATACGCCATAACCATCTCCTTTGGCTGCTTTATTTTCAATTTCTTTTACGAAGAATCGTTTAAAAACACCGTCTATTATTTTGCGTCTATTATGTTGTGCAATAAATTTTGGAATTAATCATATTATAATTATTGCTTACAAATGAATCAAGTAACGAAACCAATTTTTTTTATCAGAAAATTATTTTTATGTGTTTTACGTATTATTGTGTAACTTTGACTTATAATATATTATAATTATTACTTATAAAGAACATCCTTTCTCTGTTGAAACGATTAACATTTCAATGTTAATCGTTAGTGAACGTTTCAATAAACTTGTTCATCAATCATAAGTTCAATAATAAACGATTCCTTCAAATCGTTCCAATTTTAAATATTGTACATTAAATTTTCAATCAAAAAACGTATCACATTTGAAATATTTCTGGCCTTCGTTTCTTCCTTTCATTTACGATTAAAATCGACGCTCATCTATACCGTAATTCCTTCATTCAACGGTGAATAGGTTAGGTTCTACAAATTTAACATTTTCTTTAATAATAAACGATCACTTCAAATCATTCCAATTTTAAATACTGTACATTAGATTTCCAATTTCGTATCACATTTGAAATATTCCTAGCCTTCGTTTCTTCCTTTCATTTACGATTAAAATCAACGCTCGTCTATACCATAATTCCTTCATTCAACGGTGTATAGGTTAGGTTCTACAAATTCAATATTTTCTGTAATAATAAACGATCACTTCAAATCATTCCAATTTTGAATATTGTATATTATATTTTCAATTTCGTATCACATTTGAAATATCTGTAGCGTTCCTTTTTTCCTTCTATTTACGATTACGATTACAATTACTTATTCAACGGTGGATAGATTGGGTTTAGGTTAGGTTCTACAGTGCATGCGTTTAATATCCTCAAAAAGAGACGAGCGAATATTCATTACACGATCTAATACTACCAAAAGTTACAAAGGCTACAAATTCGGTCGTTTTAACCGTCTCGGCAGTGCCAGCGTTAAAAATACGCGAGGGAGAGTCGGGCGGGGACCATTTTGGCCACGTTATCGCCCCCGGTTCTCACCGTTTCAGTACACTTCTCGTTGCATTTGCGGCGTCTCGCTGTAATTTACGAGCAAAGTAACGACTCGCTGCAAATGATATAACCTGCTGATTCCAGCTCCTCGTTGGCTCTCCTTCTATTCTTTCTTTCTCTCTCTCTCTCTCTCTCTCCCTCTGTCGCCTTCTCCGCATTCTGTTTCCATCTTGCCGTACCACTTTCAGCGATGCTTTATGCATCTGCTTTGAATGCCTCTCCCCTCGACACCGCCGCCCCTGTCGACGAAAACGGGTCCCGTCGTCCCGAGCTTTAATCGAGCCGACCGAGGAAGCATGCTCGCGATCTCTCCGCGCCGAGGATGCTTCAATTTCCACGCGGGAAATCCGACGCGGAGAGACGAAATTGACAGGCAAGCGACGATATCAGCGAACGCTTTTCTTATCTGGATAAGAAAAGTCTCTCCCCGATGCGCACGACGTTTTGGAAATAAAAAACGTACCTTTGTCGTGCGTGCTGGTGTATAATATTCAGCGCAACGGCGCTGAATATTGAAATTATTTTGTAAAAGGAAATTGTGCAATAATAAATAATAAATGCTCTCTAAAATCCTTTTATATCACACAACGGATGGATAAATGAAGATATTTCTCTTGTTAACAGTGCTATAAATTGTCGCAGTAAAAACACTGAACAACTCTTTTCCCGAAGCGACTAAATGAATTTGAGTATCGAAGTTTTTCCTTTACAATGACCTCTCGCAACTTGCTGCACAATTTTATTTTTTGCGCCAGTTTTCATCGCGCGCGATAGCAAAGAAAATATTTTTCGAAATTTTTCGTCGTCTAAACTTAAAATTCAATAAAACGGCGGAAAAATATCGTCAACGATCAAATTGCGAAGGGTCATTGCAAAAGGAAGACTTCATCTTTAAACCGTAGTACTGGATTCAACCATAAAAAAAATGTTTCAATCCCATGTGACAATTTATACTGTTTTCGAAAAGAAAAATCTTTTTGACTGTTGCATGATGTAAAAACAAAGTGAACGATGTTTTTTGAAAGTGAAAGTTTCAAGCATCAAAATGAGATCTATTGTTGTTCGATTCTCCTTTTCACAAAATTATAACAAATTAAATATTCAGCGTCCGAATATCGATTAAAAGGAGTGCCTGTGTATAACAAAAAAAAAAAAAAGAGTATCGTTCAGAATGGAAACACCGCCGCATGAATTTTCAATAAATTCGATATTAAGCCGCAAAAGCGAGTGTCGATGTCGTTTGATCGCGCTAATAATTTACAGGCTGTTCATGCCGCCGGATAAAACGAGATTTCTCGTACGCTCATCCCTGATTTCGGTAATAATTTCGTTTAATCAAATTCGCGCTAAAATCCTATTAGAGAATAAACGGTGGGATGAATTTGGGGCGACAATTTGCGTGAATACTACCCATTGTCGGTTGGACATCGTCGTCGTTGATTCGCGTTAGAAAATCGAAATAACCCGTTGCGGCGCGATCAAGATTTTATTTTGCTCGACGCGTGATCGTCAAACGTGCGAGAACAATGTGGCGAATGCTCAGTAAAATAGGGTGAACTCGGGCCAAGTGACCATCGGATACTCGACCAAATATTCGAAGATGGCTAATAAAAAATAACGTTTATTTGAGACCACAAACGGAAGGCAAACCCGCGGATTTTTCCCGTTGTCACTCGATAAAATAAAGACCTCGTCGCTTTTGCTCGGAGAGAAAGGAAAACTTGATCCTCCGAAACTTTCGGTATAACCTCCTTCGGTGCTTCCTGTTTGAGGAAAACTTTTGATATCCATTTTCCACGTGTGACTTTCGAACGCTACGACCGGCGATAAAAATCCGCAACCATCGATCATTCGAAAAATCAAGCGGAGTCGCGCGGAATTACAATCGTGATAACAATAATTCAGTTACATCGTGCTTCGTTGCGTTGTGATTCGTGATTCCGGCCTTTCCAATGTAATTCGTGAATCAGGTCTCTCGTTCAATTAAATTACGATTTAATTCGGATTTGCAAACGGAGTGCAATGACGAAACGCAATTTACTCGGACCGGAATCAGTATTCAAATGGTAAGCAGTTGTGTCAATTTTATATGAGAGCTTTGGACCATATATTTCACGAAATCTGATTATTTTTTTTCTTTTTTTTTTTCGTGAAAACGTAATCATTGTATCTCTCTGACTATTGCTGTGTGTGTGTTTTCTCTGTAAATGCGGAATAAAATTCGACGATACTTTAAGTTTTAACCTCTTACCACGTCGAGAATTTTTTGTCCCAAATTGCAACATTTTCTCAGTTTTAAGTATATTTAAATGTAATCCAGGCAGAACAAACGATAAGTTTATTACTTTTTAATAATTTCTATCCAATGATATAATACCGACGAGTTCAAAAGAAAGAGAAAGCGACGAATTATTATATACGATTCGGTCACTCGTTATGGTCCGCGAACCAGTTGCCAGCGCAAGAGGTTAAAGTGGTGGCTCTTTTAGTCGACAGATATCTCTTCCACTGCACTTTGGCTTTCGCTCACAATCAGCTAAGTTAAAGAAACATACAGACCACGCTTAGAGAAATTCACAAATCAAAGAGAAATGTCATAAATATGCATATCATAAGTATCGTGCAGACAACGGAATGGTTTCCGAAGGATGATGAGACCTACCATCTTATAGTAGATGGCTACATGGTAGCCTGAATTTGTATCTGACTCTGACTCGGACAGAAACGTACTGCGTAATAAAGTCACTATCAATTAAATTCGAAGTCATTCATTTCCTACACCAACTGTTAGTCCTTCCCCATGAAGCGACATCGCCCTTGTCCTAAACACCTAAAATACACTTCAGAATCTATTCGATACTCACGCTCGACCGCAAAAAGAGGATCGGTTACACGGGTTACCTGACCGAGCGGAAATCCGCCGTTTGGTCGACCAGAGACGAAGCGGCGGTGTCCAAAGAAGAATCGGGATTGTTGGAGATTGGAATCGCTGCTGCGTCGGAGGGTAAAAGTGCGAGACAATGGGACCTCGGTGGCAAGCGAGAGACAAAGGGCAGGCGATGGAAGTGCGGCATTGGTGGCGGCGCGCGCTAGATAGAAATCCTTCTTGCGCCGAGCATAATTTATCGCGGTACGGCCCACTTAGTCGTGGCCGGGAGTCATTAAGGACGGCCGTGTGGCACGTCAGGAGTTACACACTTTGTCACGGTAAGTTCCTGCAGCATGGCAATTTTGCTGGCCGGCCGCGCCGGCTCGATTAAATTACCCACCGCCGACTGTCGTCGGCCCTCGTCCTCTTCGTCCTCCTCCTCATTCGTCCCGGTGAAACTCCACCCTTCCCCTCCTAGTCACACGTTTGTTCTTTCGCGTTTCCTGATAAACGTCTGTCGGGAGTCTCGCCCCTCGTGTTCGACCGCAGATTAAGCGGCACTTCCAGCCGATGAACACCAACACCTGGGGGGAAACTTGGTCGCCCCGGGGATCCGCCATGTTTTTCCTCCCTTCGTTGCTGGCTGGTTCATTGATAAGCGAAAGATCGATGGTCGTATTTTTGACGCGACGTCAGTGGAAGGAGAGTTCGTCTCCTTTGAGAATCACACGGCACGGAAAGTAATATCTCACGTTTCAAAATTAACACGTTGAATGCAACGCTGAATTTCTTATTGTACAATAGGTATTGTGTCGAAATATTATCTGCAATTGAAGTTGAAAGGTATAAACATGTTTAATGGATTTATTTTACTGGAGGCCACCGACGCTGAAATGCGTTTCTTCGATTTTCACTTATTTTTTTACGATACAGTGAAATTTCCTATACAAGCCTATACAGAGAACTGTGCCATGAGATGAAAAAAGTAGCAAGAAAACCAGCACCGAGCGACGATTATGAAAAAAGTCAGCAAAAGCAAACAATTGTACCAAAGAAGCCGTCACGTTGTGAAGACTGTATTGATTTACCTTTTCTTTGTTTGCAGTGCTTCACAATACGATATGCGCGAATAATATTTAGGCATCGTACTACAAACAAAATAATTTTTGTATGCTTCAATTTCTTCACACCGTTGTGGTAACGAAGCTGATATTGAAAAATTTAAAAATATCTAATTAAAAATTAAAAACATTAATTTACTCGAGTTGTGTGTCTTTACTAATCTTCGACTCGCCCGGTCACCCCTCCTAGTGGCCACCACGATATTTAACGTGTTGAGGAATCGTCAAGCCCAAAGAGGCTTGTTATATATTCGCAATTCCGAAGCGAAAAGTGGCCGTGCGACAGAATTACAGACGATAAACCCAAGCGGAAAACACAGCGGGACTTAAATGGTGGCAAGATTTAAAAGCAAGTGCCCGTCAACGTTCAACGTTGTATGCAAATTACGCGTCTGCCAGCGGTGCTTGAATCGCCGTTATCGCGAAGAGGCTTATCGCGGCAGGAATGCAAAGCCCGTTCCACCCTTTTAATAACGGTGTTCCGTTTGATGAAAGAATCTTCTCCGTAAATTCGAAGCCGTGCACCGTGCGATTCCGTCTTTCGGTCTCTGAGCGGCTCTCTTATCGCGGGCAAAGCTCGAGAGAAACGGGAAGACAGGGAAGAAGGAAAAAAAGAAAAGAGAATACGCACGAACGAAGATACAGAAGATACGTACAAAGAAGGTCCGGGGTATTTGAAAGCGTTACGCTCCGGCTGCTCGTAACTTTCTGAATGGAAAGTCATACGCGAAAGTTGTACGACTCGTTTGACATTATTGAACGTCGTTTCGAGCCTCGCGGGGATTATTTAATCAAACTTCTCCGAGGCTCCGTCCGTTTGTTTGCGAAACCCTTTGCTCTAACGAACGTCCGACTCGAGCCTCCGCCCCTCTTGAAACAAAAACGAAATCGAACGGGAAGCCGCGTAAGAAAGAGCCGCGGCGGGAGATCGCCTGTTAACGCCACCCCGGGGGATTTCAAGTGTCATTTTCAGTGTCGCGAATATAGCTAAAACTGTGCGAATGAAACTTTGCTGGTAGAAGGACGATTTAGGATTTGTCATCGGTACGGAGAAATTTGGCGTCGTATTTGTTTGACAAAAAGTACTAATGTCCATCGCTTCATCGCGGCTGACCGTTTATTTCACGTGAAGATTCTTCGATCGACTCTTCGACGGATCACGATGGAGCAATTAAGACCGGCGCAAAGTTTAAAATGATTGGAGCCAATTCCTCTAAAATAAGCTCGTAGACGGCTACAATTTTTATTCTCTTTAAAAATTACTCTACGATTCTGTAACCAAGATGTTGGTTAAGGATTCTCTAACCAAGATTTTGATTAAGTTAGGAGTTTTTCTTAACCCCTCTAAGATTCGGTTCGAGGACTCAACGATTCTGCAACCAACCACTTTGGTTAAGATAAAGTACAGTCCAAAGCTTACTGCACGAATGAAGTCAATGTTATAATTTAAAATCACATGGACTCGTCTCATTTTCCATTTTAGCGAGTGGTCCTTTATACATTCACTAAGCGAAATTATCTTCCAAAAAATCTTAGTTTTGTATTTATTCTTGTATAATTTAGTTAGTCGTAACCAATATAATACAATTAATATAACAGTTGATATATATTATAACACAGTTTAATTTTTTGTAAATTTTATATATATCAAATCTTAATTTGTTATTAATAAAATCCTATCTGAACAACTATTACTATTAACTACAATTAATTTTATATCTAATTGATAACTGCAGAGGATTCACAGCGGTCGTCGGTTAAGTTTAGGTTAGGTTAGGTTCTTAGATTAGGTTTAGGTTAGGTTAGCGGTCCCCAGGTCGATTGGGTCTTTAGCAGTATCATTTTCTTATCTTCGTCCCTTAAACAAGATACGTACATATATATATATATATATATTCGGACGAATGAAATATCTTACTAGAACGTTACATTACCGACAGAGCTGTGACGCGTGCACGAAAAAAATATGTATCTCGAGGACAAACCGGGAATCGAGGTTACTGCGCGAGATTTGAACGCCGGGAACGAGGTTACTGTATACACACACACGCGCGCGCACGCACACATATATATATATATATATCGCACGCCAATCTCGTTGAACGTGTCAAACCGTATTCCTCATCTCCGGAATATACGTACACGAACCCGACACAGAAACTGCCGTTCTGATCTCCACCTCGACAATCCGTACTTCGAAATTCCCCTAAATATTCAAATTCGATGAAACTAATATTAGGAACGATATTCGTGCCGTCGAATGAAAAGTAAATGGAGAGATTAGAGAATTTTGGTCAGAATTGGAGAGAATGATATTGCAGAGGAAATGATTAACATTTGCGGAAATCGACCGAAGCCGATCCTGAATTTCTACTTTGTAGTCAGCTGTGCTAAATTTAGTCGTACTGATCGTGATTGTTAATCAATTAATATCGTTGTCAAAATAAATCTCGATTTTGGTAGTTTTTGTAGTTTGTTAATGGTTAATCGATAATTTTTAAATTAGGTTAGGTGACTTATACTAGTTTGTATTATATTACGATCTGCGAGATATGTATATTTCTTCGCAATACCGTAACACGTTTCGAACGTTTAATGTAATATCTATTTAATATAATAGCTGAATGTTAATGTTGATGTAAATTTAGTGTAAATAACTAAATGGTATTATTGGAAACTGCTGAAGCAACAAACCAAGCTTGTATGTGCACGTATTTTTCGCTGCATAATAATTGTTGAATTTGTAATAGCTGGTTAAAAGGTTATAATTAACCGATGTTAATTTTTGATGTAAGAGCGAGCGCGTGTCACAATGAAGAATCTAAAAATTTTGATCATCCGGCGAATTTATCATTAATGTGTTAAAAATTTATAATTTATATAATTTTTAAGAAAATAATTTCTAGAAAAATATTTCACTTCCGTATTGAATTTAAAGAAAAAAATTCTAACGACGAGTCAATCAAGGACACTCTGTATCCTTCTTCTGCATCTCGCTGGAAGAAATCGAAGCTGAAGGACCTCCGCCGCAACCAAGAGAAACAAAGTTGCGACCTGGCTGGCAACAACGTTGTTTAATTATTCCACAGAGACAAACTCCAGCAGAGTATCGCCCAAAGAAGAGTCTGCTGCGCGGATCTTCAAACCCGAAGAACGATCAGAGCATCGAGGAAGCTTCTTCGAACGATCGGTAAAGAAAGACCCAGGCCACTGCAGCGACCTCCCTCTCGTTCGTCCTCGAGCCTCTGCGCTGTGCCGGTCTCGTAACCTGTTGTTCCTCTCGATCGTCCCGGACAGCTCCGGTGGAGGCAATTTACGATCTCCGCTTAATTAATGCGAATTAAACGGGCCGTTCGATCGGGCGCGCGACTCTTCATAAATTACTCGGCCTGGAGCCTGCCACCCCTCTCGTCCTCCGCCATCATCCACCCTCTTCTAATTTCCCTTATAATTTCGATATCAACGCGTTTCTCTATCAACGGATACGTAGTTTTCTTACGACAGCCGCTTTTACGATCTATGGAAAAGTTCCGCGAGAACAGAGGGATTTAAAGCGCGTTCTTCCGCGGAACTTCCGCGGCGGAAACGATACCCTCCCCCAAGTTCCAGAGCACGTTTCGCGGTCTTACTTTTAAGACCGTCCGCGCTGTTTCTTTATGAAAACCGGCGCGTACGTGATCCACCGGCTCGCGTTCGCCTTGTTTTATCGATTCTACGTACATGCCTGTTCCACAGCTCCTCGCGCGGCGCTAATTTGACGGTGCGTGGTCCCTGATCGTTGACTAGCGACTGAGTTTTGGAAAATGACCGAGTAATTGATTTCGACTTTCGGTGATCGATCGTAGAGAAGCCTCTGTTGCTTCTGATCTTTAGCTTTGTTTGTTCAGACAAAATTTAGCCTGTCGAGGTGACAGACTAATTCTACTTACAATAAAACACGTCTCGGACGTGTCTATTTAAAAAAAAAAAGTAGCAAGTATTGAACAACAAAATCAGCCTTCATATGACCATAACTAGAATATATTAACATTTAACATTTTAAAACATATTGGTACAATATATTACTAAGACTGATATATTACTAAGACGAAGATTTTGAAGGTAAGATTTTGAGGAGTATCGAGTCGTGGTAGCATGCAGATCTCGAGCTAGAAAGAGTAGCAAGTCGTAATAGCTACTACTCGATTCCTAAATTAATAAACTCTATATTTATTTCATCAACTTTGTTTTGTTTCTTCCCTACAAAAATCGTAAGTGCCCTGCCGCGTGTCAGAAATCACGGATCAGCAGCTGGGGTAGTCGCGCGTAGAAACGACGTCTTCGTACTCGCCGAGATCCAGTGAAACGAGCGAGCCGGGGAAACCGCAGCTGCGCCGTTCGACATCGTGTCCCGAAGATTACGGCCCGTAAAACGCAAAGTTCCCCGAGACCGTGATTATTTTTATCACCGGCGACAGGTGGCGGCGTGATTCGGTGATTTACACTCCGCGTCGCGGAAAAACCGACCGAATTCTCCACGACCATCGAGCCCCCTCGCCCTCCAGGGAACGAAGAACGCGTACCTCGGGCTGTTGATTTACGGCGCCACTCGAGGGATCCATCGACCCGTGAAATGCTCGGATAATTTCGAAGAAATCTCTCGGCTACTCGCCCCTCAGGCGGTATCATTTCCTCCCTCCGCGCATCCTCTGTGTAACTTCGCCGCGTCTCGCCGACAGCGGCCGAGAAGTTAAGCGAATCTTTCGCCTTCGAGGCGGGGCAGATCTTCGCGCGAGAAAAAAAGTTGGGGAGAGGGGGGTGAATTTTATCTGCACGCGGGAGCGAAGCAATTAAGATTTGTAGTGGAAAATTCAACGCGGTTGAAACGCTCCTCGAAGCGTGTTCTTTTTTTCTTTTTTTTCTTATTTGAACGAGGAAAGGGCGAATTTTATATTTACGCGCGGCCGAAGCAAGAGTTGGAATTTATATAAGCGAGATTCAATTCCACTGAGGCGTGTATTCGTTCGACGAAGAGGGAATTGAGGGAGAGGTTCAGGTTGTTTATCCGTGCGTTTATTCGTCGCCTCGATTAATTATCGGTGAATCTTCTGAATCTACGAATCGTTTAGACCATTTCTGAGTCGTTCTCTCGTAGAAAATCTTCTAACTGAAGAACTGTAAATACGCACTTGCTACATTTATCGTTTTATAAGCGAATTTCAATTCTCAAGATTGAGTTCTCACGTAAATTTTTATTAGAAGATACAAATTTGTTATTTCAAATCTTCGTCGTCAGCAAGTATTCTCATGTTCGTACTGTTCCTACTTGTTGCGCGTAGATTTTGTAAAATCAAAGTTAAAAGACTGATAATTTCTCGATATATCGAGCTTCACGGATCAGTGTGTCAAAAAATACATGATCCCGTTAAAAAAAAAAAAAAAGAAGATGGACGCGACCTCGACATCACATAAAGAAACTTGACGATCCCGCGCGAAACATAAAATAAATTTTATTTCATACATTTTTGAATAGCTACAAAGATAACTGTGTGAATGAATTAAAAACGTGACGCACGTGGTTTCCTCCGCGTGACGAAATATTTACGCGGTTAAAGTTTAAAGTCATAGCATTGATAAATTCTATCAATCATTAGTTTAGAAAATTAATTTTCTTTTGATAACAAATTCTGATAATTACCGAAATTAATGGAGGTACGTAATTTCATTCAAGATTATCTCTGAGAACAAAACTAACCTAAACCTAACCTGAACCTAACCTAAACTTAACCTAAATCTAACCTAAACCTAACCCAATGATAAATAACAAATAATAAACAATAAAATATAAAATAATAAATAACAAAACAACGAACGAAAATTTAGTGGTGGTTTCGTAAAAATGGCGCGTTTTTATTTTTCTTTCTACATGAAATTCTGATAATTAACCTATAAATTAACGAATATCTCAATTGACGCAAACAATTCCATTCGAGAGATCACCCGATGATTTAACACATAAATAACAAATAATTTCGAAACCTAATGACGAACGACGAACGAAAATCCAGCGGCGGATTTTCGCAAAAACGCCGCTTTTCAGAAATTCCATTTGCCTAGGAGAGAATTGGCGTCCGAATAACGCGTTTGCACCACGCGGTGTTGGTACAATCGTCATCGAATGGAGGAGACGAGGGGGAGAGAGTCCTGAATAATTGAGAAACGAGGCCGCCGCGATAATTCGAATTTTCGCGAGCGGCCGCGATTAAATGGGATTAAAGGACAGACGCTGGTTGCGCGGCAGCGTGTAATTATTTCCGATTTTCGTGGCGCGCATGCGCGATTCGCCGACCGCGGCGAACGCGCGGCCGCCGATCGGTCCTCATTCACTGCTCGGACAATCGTCCAATTGGCTAATGAAGAATTCATTGGCCGGGACCGCGATTCACCCAACTCCCCCCCCGCTTCCGCGATCATCGTTCGTCGCACACGCCGATAGATCCACCGACCTCGCGTTTCTCCAACTGTTCGCGAATTTACGCACGACGACTCGCGGGTTGGATCGACATTTTACACAAAAAAAAAAAATCAATCAACTTTCTCATTTTGATATTTGTTTAATATATATATCGGTTTGTGTCCACCAACCTCGAAAATGAAAAAAAAATGTAATAATAATAATTTCACTTGACACGGACTCATAAAGTTAGACGTTTTAAAAATCTCGATCGAAATTTAATTAAAAAATATGTTAAATAATTAATATGTTTAATTTTTAATTAAAAAATATGTTAAATAAAGTATGCGATCTAAATTTATTTATAAAGTTAACAAAAAACTGATTAAACGGAGATTAAATGTATCATTGGAAGGGAATATCTTTTATAAATATTTATGTTCATACATTTTAGTCAAAAGTTATTAAAAAATGTCGCGTAAATTTTCGATCTGACCCACGATTCGAGTATCCAGACGAAAGATGGTTCGACGAATAACTTTGGAAAAAGAACATTCGGTTTAAAAATCAGGGATCGAGAAAGTTGAGGAACTTTTTAATTTGAAAAAGGTTTTGTTTGAATGACCGTGGATCGTAAAACATTCTTTGAAAATGTTCTTACGTTACACGTCCCGATGAAAACAGATCGACAAACGTTCTTAAAAATGTCTCTGACAGAATAAAGTAAAAAGGGAAAGATTTCTCTGTCCCGATAATTTAACCGATAATTTGTTCGTCGATATTAAAAAAGTTCTCGATATTCGCAACAAATAAACTGACACTGAATACTGCTCAATGAATAGTAAAAACGTAGAATGATTTCTGTCAATACTCGATCACTGAATGTTTAAAACTGCTATTTCATAAAAAAAAAAAGAAAATTCGTACGATGAAATCTGGACACATTTCCGAAATGCATTGTTCATTTTATTCTGAAATGCTTTTCACAGTGTGTGGCAAGTCTTTTCTTCTCAAGAACGCTATGAATTGTCACAGTACATAAAAACGTTAGAAAATTTATTTCGTAACTGAATTCAAACGCGTGTTTGGAGATTGAAGTTTCTTTTTTGCGATGCACGATTTCTTCCTACCATTTTATTGAGCCACAAATGACGAAAATTCAGAGAACATTTTCGTCTGGTATTCGAAATAAAAATTTAATAAAAATAGCCAACAAAAATCGTACGTCTAATTTCAGTTCCGGAGTTATTATATTGTAAAGTGGAGGCTCCGACTCATTATAGATTTAGACGTGAAAAAAAATCATTTTCAAAGTTTTTACACGCTACGTCGATTTGTAGTATTTTCGAAAAGAAAATGCTCACTGCGTGACGTGAAAAAAATATCGAAGAATAAAATTTGGAACGCATTTTGAAAGTGGAGGTTTCAAGTTTTACGAAGAACTCGGATTTATCGTTTTGCTACCTTTTTTCTTTTTCTTTTTTTCGAGAAATTACAAGTAACTGCGAGTAAAGAGACAGAGATCTGTTTCATCTGTTGAATATTGTAACAAATATTCGACTCTGCACGACAATGTATCGCACGTATTCATTCCTCCAACTTTGAACTTCCGCCTAGTCTGGAAACGGAACGCGACTGTCGTGCATTTTACAGCGAGTTCACCTCTGTTGTATTTACCGCGCACAACGAGAAACCATCTACGAGGGAAACTCAATTTTTACTCTTCGTACGGTGAGCAGAAGCTGTTTGGGTTTTGAATTCATGCGTTAACGAAGCGAATCGTGACGGAAGGCCGGAACATGGCGAAAAAGGGAAGCGAGCCTCTTTAAGAGGGCTAAGCGATATTTACGACATGGAGCAGAGAACGCGAGGAATAGGAATGTGAAAATATTAGGAAATATTCTTAATATAGGGAAAATTAACAGACACAAAAAGGAGAGAAGGGGTTGTTAAAATAACTATTTTTCACATTGGATAATTATTTTTACAAGGATATTAAAAATAACAAACGCCTTCAAATTTCGTAATACTTTGTTGATAATGAGTTTTGTTCTGACGTGCAACTAAGAATATTACAGAGTACTCGTAAAAAACAAAGAGAGAGAGAGAGAGTAAATAAAAAACTGCACGACTTGTACAATTCGTTTCACTGAAAGGCCCAGAAGCAACTGTTCTGACTAGGAAATGGAGACGACCTTTTTGCCATAAAATTCTATTGATACGCAAATATTTGAATCGATACAAAACAAATTACAGGCGCGATCGCTCAGTAGATCTACCAGACAACGCCACTCCTACTCGAGGTCTACCACGCCCCCTCGCGAATCACGTGACCCAAATCAACCAATCGCTAATTTTCGTTGCATCAGCGTTGCACCTAAAGAGGCCCGATTTTCTGGGTTACCCCCGCTAAAATCACTTTCAGTGATAATACCATTCGCGGTCATCTACTAAAGCCAGTTTTACACCTACTGCGAACGATCCGCGAACGTGCCTCTATATACCTCGAACGAAGAGTGCCGTTCTGATTGCCACGATCGAGAACGATGCTCGTGATATTTGACTGAAAGACAATGGCACGTGCAAATAATTGGTATACTGTAATTTTAATTTGGATTAAAGTTCAAAAGAAAAGTTTGGTAATATCGAAACTCTCACAATTTTGCAAAAAGAGATCATACAGCGATAAGTCAAGGTCGAGAACTTGAAGATTCTGACTTTAAAAAGGCATCGTCGCATTTTATTCTAATATGTTTTTGCGTACGGATAAGTGAGGATACTTTATTTTTATAAAAGATATAAACGTTGAAAAATTTTTCTGATCAAGAATATCAATAAATATTGTAGAATATTTGCAGATTTTCATGCAAACATTTTCATATTCTTGAGAATATAATTAAAAAAAAAAAAACAGATCATATGTTATAGAAAGCGCTACACTTTATTACTTATTTAAATTTGCGTTTTTAAATTTCCCACAAGTACATAAAAATCTGCAGTTTAATCGTGAAAAACAAGATTCCGCGGTGATTCCTTCGTCGTATAATATTTATCGATCTGCAATATAAATATTTGCTTCAGTCTGACGTGAATATCCTCGACAGAAAGGATATATACCACCAGAGACGCAGATTAAAGCTTGAAGCTTGTGAATTATACTTCAAACTCCTCTTCGGAACTCGCCCCATTAAAATCACAGTGCACTTAAATTATTTGCGCATAGTCTTGTCTTTCGGTGAAGACTTCTCCTTTGCCAGTTGCCGTTTTACACAGAGTGTTTCGAAAAGTTGCTAAATTTCTTCAGCGTGTAATACTCATCGAAACAAGTGAAATTCCAACCCCTTGTATCTTTTCAAAATGTACAAGGTGTCCCAAAGTTTCTTTTGTTTTATTAATGAACAGCATATGCGCAATATCTTATGTTTTACATCTATTACCTTCCTCTGTCTCTCCGGAAACTTCGAAATTTTGCCATTTCTAAATATTGCTCGAGATGCATTTTCATTTGTCAGATGCATTTATTGAGCCACGCAGATAATTTTTTAATTGAAAGGAATACTCTTCGTGTTCTCCGTCTGACTGCTACCTGTTTCTTTGATTAAAAAAAAATGAAACCACGTCTAAATGAGGAAATGACAAGCATCGCGGACAATATTCATATTTCATTAGCAAACGCCAGAAGTTTCGTAAAGATGACATTACGAAGCTTCCGGAGGAAGAGATAGTACGATGTGTGACATAAATAGACGCATTAATAAAACGAAAGAAACTTCCGAGATAACCCAATACTTTCAAGCTTGATTAATCGAGAAAAAAGAAGAGTCCTGGGATGACCCGAATTCCTGCGAATTCCAGTGATTCGAGCAAACGATTCGGCGGCCAGCCGAAAGTAGCGAAACTGAGGCGATCAGCTATTAATACCGCGTTTCGTCACACTCTAACAATGGTGGCTCGAGGACCATTTATACCCCTTTTCGTTCCATTTTCAGCATAAAAAGCATCCTACATCCGTGTCCGTTTTACGACACGCTTCTTTCGAATCGAGAGCGAGACACTTGACACAGACCAAATATATCGCGCGTCGAGTTTTTTCTCTCCGATTCGGCACCGGAACTCGCTGAAAAATTTTTCGCGGTGAACGTTGCACTCGCGAGGCGACGAATTGGGTGGAAAGTGGCGTCGTTTGCCTCGCGTGATACACGCCGATATCATTGGGCCCGATGGCGGAGCGGGAGACCGAGCTAGGGAAGTTTCATCCGTGTTTCGCGTGGATAGCGGAGGTTGACGTAAACGAGAGTTCTCTCTTTCCCTCGCGCGCGACCTTTCTGCCACTGTTATCGGCCACCACTTCTCATCTCCCCCGACGTGCTTTCTCTTTCCCTTTTGTTTTATTTTCGCGAGTGCATCGAGGGCTTTTACGAGGAACACGATACGCGTAGACTCTCTATATCTGCGCGGCTGAATCGCTGTTCGATCGTTTATCGAAAACACACGGGCGCTCGAAACTAAAAAGTTCTCGCCAATTTTTCTTCCCTTCCGCCGTTTGTACCTCGTGACTGCGACGACAATGGAAAGTCGTCGATAATTTGAACTGATACGACTTTGTCGTGAGAACGATCCACTTGATCTCGTTTTAAAGAGCGAAGCTTGTACTTTTTTGGGGATGATTTTACATCATCTGGCAAGTGGGAAACATTTTGTTAAAATTCAAACGTGTGTAGAAACATTGCAGAAATTTTTCACGACCAAGTCTGAGTGATTTTAAAGACTGACATTTTCGTTTTATTATTTATTATCATATTTATCGAATCTCAGCGATATTTTTTAAGCAGCTGAATAATTTTAACAATTCGTAGAATAACGCTATATAACGAGAAAAATAAATATTATCGGTAATGCACCACACGTTAAAATTTCTTGTTTTGGTTGCCGAGGAATCCCACAGCGAATAATTCACCATTAAATTTCCACTTTTCTGTCGGTGAAAATAATTACGATTTTTAAAAAACTAAAGATAAAACTTTTTTTTAGAAAAAAAAGAAATTAAACTTTTTCCTTTTACAAAAAACTGAACACGTGCGTCCACGTGCGCCTGAAGAGGTTAAGATCGACTATGGTGCGTGTCATTTTTCTCCCCTTCCCCTCCTCCCTCCTGCAAATAAACTCGCGAGAACAAATTGTTCAAAAAGTCAAAGCTCGGCTGAGCTTCCTGAGAAGTTCAAACATTTATCCTCGTTTGTACGTTGAGCGTAACGAGGTCCAATTCGGCGGATTCGACGCGGCTGAAAGAGAAACATAGAAAAGGAAAGAGTAACAAAATGAGCCCTCGTCAATCGGAGCCGGGGACATTTCCGTTAACGACGCGAAATAAAACGAGCCCGTTCGAGTGATGCTGGCCCGAGCAATTTAATGGGTCCGGGCGTTATCGTTACGCCGTTATCGCGACTTTTGGCCGCATATTTTACCGCCTAACGGCTGTACTCGTAAAAAACAAAGAGAGAGAAAAATGAGAGAGAGAAAGTAAATAAAAAACTGCACGACTTGTACGATTCGTCTCACTGAAAGGCCCAGAAGCAACTGTTCTGACTAGGAAATGAAGACATTTTTGCCATAAAATTTTATTCATATGCAAACATTCGAATCGATACAAAACAAACTACAGGTGCGATCGCTCAGTACCACACAACGCCACTCCTACTCGAGGTCTACGCCACGCCCCCTCGCGAATCACGTGACCCAAATCAACCAATCGCTAATTTTCGTTGCACTAGCGTTGCACCTGAGGAGGCTAAAGTCACTTTCAGTGATAATAAACGACGATAGAACATTACCTTATCGAAATATATATAAATGACAGTAAAAAAAACAGATTTATATATTTATATAATTGTATAATTTTTGTATAATTATGCTTTTGTCCACACAGAAATTGATATTAACCTCAAGAGTATCCGTACCTTTCGAGCACTTGTAAAAGAAGAAAACGAAAGTCTGAAGTCAAGCATACTAATAGATTCAATTATTACAGGATTGAAGCAATAAAACTGTACGATTATTTATAAAAACTTGTGCAACAATAATTCATAAATAATAAATAATTACACATATTTGTTATTTGAACACGCGACTGTCCTTTCAAACAGCCCGCCAGGAAAAGTGTTATCAACGTTTCTCCCAGCTTTCAACGAACGATGCACGAAGGTTTATACCCAGAAGCGAGTTTTCCCTCGAATCGGGGTATAAAGACGCGAACAACGAACGTGTTACCGCTATGGGGTCGGGTCTCGGATACGTCGGAAATAAATCGACGATCTCGCAAATCGATGCGGCAGAGTCACGTATCCTCGATACCATCGGCCAGGCGTGATTGCTCCGCGTCCTCCCCCTCCCCCCTCCTCCGCCCCGCTTCTTCTCACGTTTCGCAGTTCATCGTCGAAGCTTTTCGTCGGAGCAACCCCGTTCGCGCGTTGCCTTTCGCTGGTCGTTCGCAATCCCCGGGAAACGAACGGAAGTGAAGAGAAAAAACGTCGACGTGGAAAGAGAAAAACCATGCGTCTCTTAGCGCCGTAACGCGTCGCGATATAAATAATCCGGCGTTTGTGTTTATATCGCGCGGTCGTTGCCTGCGCGACGCAAGGAATACGTTCGAGCTTCGACAACAGCGGTAAACTGCGCTATAGGGGAGACGATTTATTATTCTTTCGGGCGCGGTGATGCCTCGGTAGCTCGAACGGTTCGCAGGCTACAACTCTCTACCTGCAGTTTCGCTGCTCTGCGTCGCTCGAAACGGGAAACCGATTTTTACCGAAAACCGAGGAGCTACACGCGCGCGAAAAACTCGGCCGTTTTATCAGTTTTATCATTTCGTTTTCATGCAAACCGAACCATCAAAAAAAGAGGAAAAAGAAGAGACGCAGAGAACACACGGAACAGACGAGCCGCGGTACGCAGCAAATTTAATAAACGTCTTTTTTTCACCTCTGTCCGTGCATTCGTCTGTTTCATAAAAAAAAAAAAAAAAAAACGGATAGATGGCCGTGATAGATACTCTCCGAGCAATCGTTAATCATCGACGCGTACTCGACGCGGAAGATGATTCGTTCGGATTCGTTCCCGCGATTCATCGCATCGCGCGTCGTTCGACGTTTCGATTCGGAGCTGCGGAAAGTCGTCGCACGTCGACAACACGGCCATTTTGTATTGCAAAACGTTCGTCGCTTTTCGACGACGATCGCGCACGTGGAAAGCTGAAAGGGATATCGGGATGTCGCCGTCGAAGGGGAAGAGACTGCTGATTAGTCAGACGATACGCTGTACCGAGCCGCGCCAGTAGTCGAGCTCGCGGATTTCGCCGTCACTCGCCGTATTAAAAACACACTCTCCTCGGTAAACCCTGTAAGTAGCTTACGGACATTTATGCATTTACCGGGATTGAATCTCTCCGCGTACGGGGGACCGAATAACGACGAAGAATATCGATAATTCGATAACGCGCAACGATTCACTCGCAAAGCCCCCACTACACAGACTCGGTGTGGTGCTCGGATGAGGATAACTTTCTCTCAGGAAAGATCGGTGAAAATCGTCCAAACGTTAAACAATGACTAAAACCTACCAAGTACACTCGTTCCAACTTAAAAAACTTGAAATCTCTCTTTCTCGAAAAATCTTTTTCCGTGGCTAAATCTATCGAGTACGCTTATCTTCGTTTAAATTCATAGTAAACTTTGTACGCAAATTAATCGAAATAATTGAAGTAACCACTTAAAAATAATACTCTCGTTTACGATTTGAGGCAATGAAAGTGGATTCTTTTTCAAATTTAATTAAATTTGAAATTAATCAAATTTATATTAATAATTAATTAAATTTAAAATTAATTAGGAATCAACGTGTTAATTTCTCCTCGCTCGTCGTTTTGCGCTTGTGGTAATTCAAAAAGTTTGATTTACAAAAATGACCGAAACACGAAACAACCGCGGTTCTCATTTACGAATAAGAGAACTTTCCGACCGATCGAGCCGATCGCCGGAGGAGGCCGCGTCTCAAAGAAGCTTCCGCTCATTTTCAATTCAGCCTTCGTTAACGAAGGAGCTCGGATATTATAATATTACTTTAACAGGCTAAGGTCTGCGAAATTACCGTGGAAGCAGGTTCGATACCAAGCCGTGGATGATTCGCGTTGTTCGGCAGATCGAAAAAGGAAACTGCGAGGGGAGTTGGAGGGGGGAGGGGCCTGGCGCACGTCCTCGCTTCGTGATCAAAGGGAAACTCGCCCGGCTGGCGAGCGAGTATGAATACACAAACGGGAAGGGAAGATAGTAGAACGTAGAGGCATTGCAATCATTGGCAAAGACAAAGAGAAGAAGACAGAGGAGGGGGACGGAAGCTATGCGAGCGAGACAGGAAGAGTCGATAAGACAGGCGCGCAAACAAAAGTTCCCAAGGCGTGAAAGAGCGACCGATTTGCGCGGCGTTTGTCCGTCCGTGTCCCGAATAAACGGTGATTGTTGTCGATCGACGTTATCGCCGCAGGGAGAAGCGGCGAGCAATCTTTGTTTAACGAAACGCGAGGCACCGCGTTTATTTTTCGACCGTTCATTGCCGCGGTTGCGTAGTACGAGCC
Source organism: Melipona bicolor (assembly GCA_030673865.1). Classification (NCBI taxonomy): domain Eukaryota; kingdom Metazoa; phylum Arthropoda; class Insecta; order Hymenoptera; family Apidae; genus Melipona; species Melipona bicolor. The sequence continues at coordinate 9,531,061 of JAHYIQ010000004.1, read as the reverse complement.
GCTCGAATTCGTCGAAATACGAGTGTTGTTCGCGCTGAAATTTCAGGGATCGAGAAAGTTGAGGATCGTGGAATCGTCCTTAGAAACGAATGTTTCGGACAGAATGGTTTCGGCGGAACAGCTTGCAAAAAATGTGAAAATATATATATTAGAATTTCGTCCGCCGGATAATTTGTTCATTGGTATTAAAAACCGGCTCTCGACATTTGCAGCAAATATTGACGCCGAGTGTCGTTCAATGAACAGTGCTCGAGCACGAAAATGGTTTTTTAATTAAACGTTCTGGAACAACTTGTTTCCATGGAACTTTTATTACATGGATCCTCTCTTGAAATGTCTCTCTGTTTCGCGAGGGCAAAAAGCTATTCGAACTTCAACCAAAACAAATATTTTTTTTTTCTTACGAAACGCACAAGTTTGGACGAAATTCTTTTTCAGAACAGAAGAACAGAAAGATGCCAAATTTTCGAGAAGTTTCGAGAAACCTAACCTAAACCTCGACTCGTTTCGGGAAACCTAACCTAAATCTCAGCTCGAAAATTCTTTTTCAAGAACAGAAAGATGCCAAATTTTCGAGAAGTTTCGAGAAACCTAACCTAAACCTCGACTCGTTTCGGGAAACCTAACCTAAATCTCAGCTCGAAAATTCTTTTTCAAGAACAGAAAGATGGCAAATTTTCGAGAAGTTTCGAGAAACCTAACCTAAACCTCGACTCGTTTCGAGAAACCTAACCTAAATCTTAGCTCGTTTTAAAGCCTGAAAGCTTCTACTGTCAGAAAGCATCGTTTTATTCTAAAATGCAGTGAGTAGGGAATTAAACATTATAAATTGTCATAGAACGTAAAGAAATGTTGAAAAATTATTTTCATTATTGAATCCAGCGTGTATCTGAAGATGGAAGCCTTCCCTTTGCAACGAATAAAACTCTCAAAACTTGATGTACGATTTTCTTTCCCGCCATTTTATTGACTTTTGAATATTAGACTTAGAAAATTCAAAAAATCGTAATATTTCCTTGCACGTTCAAAATTTAATAAATTATGAGAAAAAAAAAGTCAACAAATTTTGAGAGATTGTTGCAGAGCGAAGGCTTCGATCCATCGTAGATTCAATCACGGGAAAAGTCTTTCGATGCTTTCGCGTCACGTAGCTCCCGGATAAGTGAAGATACTTCTCTTCTCGAAAAATGTCATAGTATGTAAAACAACTGACAGATTCTTCTCATGGCTGAATCACACGTTCGAAGATTGAAATCTCCTTTCTGCAACAACCTCCTCGAAACCTCGATATACGATCTTTTTTCTCTTTTCGCCGTTGCATTGAGCTTTGAATGTTAAATTCTTACGTGACGAAAATTCGTAACATTCTGGTCGTTGTATTCAAAGTTCGACAAATTGGCGGAAAGTTTCGATCGCGCAACAAGTTTCGAGGGGTCGTTGTAAAGGGGAGCCTTCGATTGCAGATTCAGTCGCGAGAAAATTTTCTTCAACGCTGCGACAATTTGTAGCACTTTTGAGAAGAAAAAAATCAGTCAGAAGAAATCATCTTGGGATAAGATGGAGATACTTTATTTTGTCAAGTGAAAGTTTGTCGAGAAGCTTTCCAACTTTAAAACAGACCCAAGTTTCATCAACAAAATAAAACAAAATTGCAACAGTTTAAGCAGTGGAAATTAAACGTTCGAATGCTTTCACAAATCACTGTACGTTCGATCTAAAATACGCGATCGATATTTACAAATTTTGGATATCGGACATTTGTCTATCAAAATTTCTTCCCTGACTATACTATTTTCTCCTCAATTTCTCGAAAAATGCACGACTGGAACAGCATTTAATTTAATAATTTATTGGGTTGCCCGGAAAGTTCGTGCCGATTTAATATAAGTTAAATTTAATATTAATAATGTATACTAAAATTTAAATCTTCTGCGTTTCAATTTTCCTCCAAAATCGGCACGAACTTTCCGGACAACCCAATACAATTTACATTAACAAGCAGTATTTATACATTATGATATACAATTTATATTGATAATTTACACCAATAAACTTTTCACACATATTTTTCAATATTTTCTCACAATCAAGAAAGCTGGCTGTACTATTCGGAGATACTCGTTCAAACTTTCACGAATTCGTCGTTCGATGCAGCACGTTCTCGTGTAGCAACGAGACGTGCGGAGCGAGTTGCAAAGAAGTTCGCCGTAGCTCGATACTCGATAGGTGAGAACGGTTCGTAAGTTTCTAAGCTCCTGCGGAGACCCATTTTTCAAGGAAACGATATAAATTTGTTTTATGCCAACAACCGCGAAGAGACCGCAGTGAGCGATTAACGAAAGCGAAAGGGAGGGAGACGACGTCGTGATTCGCGAGAAGGGAACGGATAGAAATCAATCGCAAACGACATCAAAGTCAAACAATGGAGGAGCCAGATAAAAACGCGACGACGAGCCGCTCGATGAAACGGACTCGACGCGCGTAAACGCTGGCTGCTGGTAACCAGGAGGGAGAGAACAGAAAAAAAGAAGGAAGAAACCAGCAACACAGCCGCGTGATATTGTAGCAAGCTGCTCCGTCGTCCGTAGGCTGCGCGCCGTGAAAACGAATCGTGATTCGTTCAACCGGCCGAAATGAAATTCGAGAAGTTGGAAAAACTCGAGCGCCGCTCTCGTGATGCGCTCGGCGACGATGGCCCTCGAAATTTTCGAAAATAACCTCGGGGGAGGGACTAAAACCAACTTGGACGAGATATATATATATATATACACAATATATACGAGTGGTCTCGCTCGTCGGGCCACCGGCCATTGAATTTTTTAACTTTCGCTCTCCCGGCCGTGTAACGATTCGAGGCCACTCGCGCGCATTCACGCGTCCACGCACGCGCCCGGGGAAAATAAAGGGAGGAAAAACAGGAGAGAGAGTTAGGCAGATGGTAATGGTGGAACGAGAGAGGGAAGAAGAGCGCATTTTCATTTCGGCCTAGAGTCGTTTGACGGTGTAACATTCCGGACGCGTTGCACGGTGCCGTTAAAATGGTCGTATTAATGAAGCGTTCGACTAATGGATAATGGCGCGCGCGCGCGGATTTCCAGTTTCCGCTTCCGGTTCGGTGGGTCGCAGTTTGTAAACGAACGGCAAAAATGAACGCCGCTGCCGGAAGCTACCGTGAAAATAAACAGGGTAAATTGTTCCGATGAAAGTGAACGTCGCGCGTGTTCGCGAATCAACGCACAAGGAACCGGTGAACCAGGAAAATGATTTTCTTTCTTTCTTTTTCTTTTTTTCTTATCACTGAAAGTGGTTTCAGCGGGGGTAACCCAGAAAATCGGGCCTCTTCAGGTGCAACGCTGATGCAACGAAAATTAACGATTGGTTGATTTGGGTCACGTGACTCGCGAGGGGGCGTGGGGTAGACCTCGAGTAGGAGTGGCGTTGTCTGGTAGATCTACTGAGCGATCGCGCCTGTAATTTGTTTTCTATCGATTCGAATGTTTGCGTATCAATGAAATTTTATGGCAAAAAAGTCGTCTTCGTTTCCTAGCCTTTCAGTGAGACGAATCGTACTAGGATACAAGTCGTGCAGTTTTTTTTTTTTTTCGTCCGGCCAGACAGATTAATAGCGAGCGATACCAGAACGCGCGAGTTTCTTTTCCCTTCCTTTTTTTGTTTCTTTTCTTCCGTCGATCCTTTTCTATCGCGTCTATTCAAGGACTAATGGAAAATTCGCATAGCGGGAAGATCTTCATTCGGGCGGGTGTGTGCCGGTTGCGTGGAAAGCCGATGGGAAAAATAGAACGCGTTTCGGGGGAAATGAAATCGACTGGGAGCGCGTAGCTCGATGGCTGTCGATGCGAGTATCGCGTGGACAAACGTCGGCACGGCGATAATTGTCGTTTTTCGATTGACTCGCGAGGAAGCGAAGATACTCGTGACAGAAACGACTCGTGACGTCAAATTTTTTTTTTATTGATTTTGAACTCGGCAAGACTTCTCTTTTATCGCTGGTCACAGTTGAGCAAAATACAGATAAAAACATAACGACGTGCAAAAAATACTTGATTCAGATTCTTGCGTAAGAACACTGACATCCGATCTGATTTACTTTTCTTCTTTGCAAGGCATCATTCTTTTTCCTTATTCCTTTAGATTTCGATATTTTAATTATGATCGATTTACTTAACGCGTTAAACGCTCCGTCAGATCTGTTTGAGAGTGACGGCCATGTTTACGTGAAGATCCCGTCAATCAACTATGAGTGACGCTTTTCTTCGTTCAGTTATGTGGGTATCAGACCTTGTCAATGTGTCATCTTTGTTTCGACAAAGGAATTTATCGCAGTAGCGTGCCGATACTATTTTCATCCACTGCAGCTCCACCACGGTATCTCGGGTTCCCCTTGCAATAAAACTCGGAAGAATAATAACGTCTGATGATGATGCAGCAGCGTTATATTTTCCTCGGCGAGATATTTAAATATAAGGGAGAATATTCCCGAGAAAGTATCTCGGTACGGCGATAAATCAACGGCTCGCTGTCGGCCGGTTCTTGTTCGCCGGCGCCAAGTGCTTCGCTAGTTTTTCGAGGGAAGTTATCGGACGAGGAAAACCGAAGGATTAAACACCCGGCCGAAGAAATCTGGCAAACTGCACGAGCCAACGAATTCAAGCGAGCTCGAACTCGAGTTCGAAACTCGAGCAGATTCTTGAGAAAGAAAGAAACAAAGAGAGAGAAAAAACTGCGCGACTTGTACCCCAGTATGATTTGTCTCACTGAAAGGCCCAGAAGCAACTGTTCTGACTAGGAAACGAAGGCGACCCTTTTTGCCATAAAATTTTATTGATGTGATCAAACATTTGAATCGATACAAATTACAGGCGCGATCGCTCAGTAGATCTACCAGACAACGCCACTCCTACTCGAGGCCTACCCCACGCCCCCTCACGAATCACGTGACTCAAATCGACCAATCGCTAATTTTCGTTGCATTAGCGTTGCACCTGAAGAAGCCCGCTAAAATCACTTTCAGTGATAAAAAGAAAAAAGAGAGAGAGAGAGAGAGAGTTTGTACACTGCTTGATCACACCAAATACCGACGAGAAGAATCTCTCCTTCTCGTTAAAATGCACTTTCCTGTATAAATAGAAGCGACTCTCGTTTCGCTAGCGAGACACGAACGCCAGTTTTTGTTGCAAATATCATCTTTGCCCGCTCGCTGCCGTCAAACCGGAAATTTCATAAACCGCATATTCTCAAATCCGAATGCCGAGTTCTTAAACGCGTGCTCTTCTCCTCTGCGCCTCGTACTCGGGATTAATAATGGCGGCCGCCTTTGAAGAATTTTCATATCCCCTGTCCCCTGCGAGAGTGCCGTGAGCGAACGAATCAAAAAGACGTCATATCATCGTTCCGTGACTTCTTATCTTTATTATTTATTTATTTATCCGTCTTTTCTGCGACTGAATTCTAACTTGCAAATTCTACGTACGGAGGGAAAGAAAAAAACAGTGGTTTATTTACACGATGTTTGAAACATCCAACCACCGCCGCATTAATTAAGCACTTTAACCAAGGCGAAAGACAGGTAGGTAGGTCGGTATTCCTTGTTTTTCCCTTCCCCGCGAGAGAAAAGCGAATCCGCGGCGAGATCCTCGCCGTTAAGCTCGCCTCGTCTCTCCGAAAGAAGACCGAGGAAACGTTAAGCCCGTTGCAACCCCACCTCACGAGAGCATCGAGCGACGCAACGCGCTCGCCGAACGACACTCTTTTTTACATTCGCGCGCAGTTGCAGTTACTACTTCGGGGAGAGAGATCCGTCCCGTGCAAACCACCGAGACGCCGTGTATCGTACGCGCGAGTACGTATCGTCCACCGAAATTACTTTTCTAGTGACTCGGAACTTTCCAGGAGATAAAGTTTCCAACCGAGGGAAGCACTCTTTTCTTTCTGCTCGTTCTGCTCCCCGACTCTTGCTCCGCTCCCCCCCTCCTGCCGCCTTCTTTTCCCCTTCCTTTTATATCTTCTCCTCGGGCTTGCTGTTTCCTTCTTCTTCTTCTTCTTCTTCTTCTTCTTTTACTTTTTCTTTCGCTTCTGCTTCGTGTTCTGTCTCGGAGAGAAGAACGCATCCGCTGTTTTTCATCGCATCGTTTTTCGCGAATTCCCTTTACTCTTCTATGCCTTTTGTTTCTTCCTTTCTTTTTTAAGTATACTTTCCCTCGTTATTTTAGGCTCTCTCGACGAACAAGCAACGTTCGCGTATTCCAAGCTGCGAGGGAAACGGGAAACATTTGCCGGGCCAGCAACACGCATGATTAAAATAAGTGCATTATTCATTGCTGCCTCGGCCGCCGTGCTCGGCGCCGCGCTTCCGGAAGAAAAGAACGCATTCAAGTTTTGATGAACGCGGGTGCAGTCTCGTTTTCAGGAGCCCGCTCCTGGGAAATCCATAAAAGTCAACATCTACTTCGCCCTCCTCCTCACCTCCACTTGCCGGGCCAGGGTAAATAAGCGAGCCTTTGTTTCGGCTAACCGAATAAAAACGTTTTAATAGCCATCCTCTCTGGCGAATGATTGCTTGTTCTTGGAAGGAGGGAAAACGAGCAAGTCGTGAAAGAAGAAAAAGAACACACACGTACACGGACATGCATGGAAAAATCGGCGGTTTGCCGCGGTACAAAGGAAAATTCATTTCGAGCGGAGGAGAACGCTCGACGAGAAAAATGACACACACACATACATACATACATGCACAGAGCGAGTTTCGTCGACGCGAACTACCGAACCGGACTATCTTTTCCCCCCTTGAGTTATGCGAGAGAACTTCGTCCCGCGGGAGGAGCTCAAAAGTGCTACAAGATATTAGTTTAGCCCCGAAACGGGCCACGGTTCTCTCGGCAAAATAAACAGCCACTCGTCCCTCGCTCGTCTTTTAACGAGCCAAGAGTCAATGAATCCACCGGTTTCTTTCCTCCGACGAGGGAAATCGAAGAGTCCTTCTGTTTAATCTGAAATTCTTGAATATTTCACAGACGAAAACGCAGAGGCTAATTAAGTTCGGTCGGTCGTTCCGTTTAGTTTCGCATCGATCGACCGAGTGCCCTTTACGGTGGAAGCCTCGTTGAATTGACAAAAAATGCGCGACAATTCGACGAACTAGAATAGTTTGGTCGAACTAGATCGCCAGAGAGTGTGTCTCCAAGTTAGAGCGGGCTAACTGGCGGCCCGCGAGCCCTTGCCCCCACTTTCCTGATCGCTGGAGCTTCCCCTTCCACTTGCTTAGTAGAGGATCGCTGCAGTAGAAGAGGTAAATCTGACTCTATAATAAGTTATAAAGTAACTAAGTATCGACTGGTGGAAAGAAAATAATTAGCTCCTTGACTAACAATTGTTAGTTTTGTTTTTATCGCGCAATCGTCGATATTAATCTCTTGCGCTGGCAACTGATTGCGGACCATAACGAGTGACCAAACCGTATACAATAATTCGTCGCTTTCTTTTTGAACTCGTCGGTATGGTATGATTGAATAGAAATGATTGAAAAATTATTAAATATACTTAAAACTGAGAAAATATTGCAATTTTGGAGCAAAAAATTCTCAACGTACGTAGCAAGAGGTTAAAGGGGTGAAAACTAACCTCAAAGTTGAGGTCGCAGAACATATTTTGTCAAACATCTCACAAACTTTCGAAGATAATTTTTTTGTGTAAATTGATGAAATTAGTGCTTTTTAATGTCCTTTAATGACTAAAATCAAAATTTACGCGTAGGAAATTATCAAAGTATTACGACCTGAAGGGTCGGAGTGAACACACAAATTTGAAGATTAAATACTGACTGCCTTTTTTCTTTTTGAGTCACATTCTTCTACAAGTCTTTGTCGCAGTTTTCGGGGAATTTTAGGAGGTAGTGGATCATGGGACGTGTGACGCGAGCTTCACGCGAGATCTCTCAATGTTCGAGGGACATGGACGACTCGTTTAACAATAACCAGCCACTCGTCTCGTACATTTTTAACAAGCCAAGAATTAACGATCCATCCCTTTCTTTCCTTTCTTTCTTTCTTTCTAATCTGTTTTTGAATATTTCACAGACGAGATACAGAGGCTAATTAACATCGGTTGTTCCGTTAGTTTCGCCTCGAGCGAACTTCACGCGAGATCTGGCGAGGCGTGAACTTTAAGAGACGCAGAGGACTTAACAAGAATCCTGTTTACCTAAAATTCAATTATGAACGTGTCTCTTTATAATCCCAACATTTGTCGTCGTCCTCCTTCCTCCCGCCTCGTCGGCCGAGAAAAGTTGCCCCGCTCTTGCAACTTCCAACCCCTTAAGCCGTCTTTGCGAAGTGAAGAGAAACTCCTCCCTCTTTCGCAGCCCTCGCGCATAATGTCAAAAATGCAAAGGAATAAAGAATCACTGTTCGGATAGTGCGCGTGTATCGAGAATAAGAGAGAGAGAGGGAAAGGCCGGTGATAGCGATCGACGGGAGAAACAGATGCGCCCTCGCGTGCGTCAGAGGGGGTTGAAGAACACCGCCGCGGTTCCCACGAATAACCGTACAACGCTCCTCTTGGTAACTTTTCTTACCGAGCACTCTCCAGAGGAGAGAGATACATCTACGTGTATCTCGTGCCGGCTTCGAAAAGCAAATACACCGGAAATGTAATAATCCTCTCTTCGACGAGAAGCAGGGCGAATCATCGAGACACTGGGAGGCTCGGTTAAGGGTTTTCGATCTTAAATTCCCAGGGCAAGGAGCGCAAGGGTTCTCCTAACCCTTTGAACTCGATCTGTTTTCAACGTTGTCGCGCATCCACTTGTACCCATTTCACAAATAAATTGTTGGCTCAATTAATCGGTTTTTTTCTTCTTTTAATTTGTATTTTTAATACTGACTTCATTTTGAACTTGGATAGACTCATTGCGACGAAGCTTGTTTCAGAAAGGGAAAATGCACGAAGAGGCCTTCGAAATACGGCAGTGTCAAAATTGCTAAATTTAATAAATTTCACTGCTGTGTTTGCTAAATTTCGTCAAAAAAAGGCGAGAACTCTTTTTAAACGCGTAAAAGAATAATCGAACAGAACAGTGAACATATTGTCAACGCATTGTTTAAAAACTAATAAAGTTTTCGTTCCGCATGAAAAGTTCGGCTTTTATTTGCATGCAAAACAAAAACGAACGCAGTCACTTTCTGTTTGCCAACCTAATAAAACCCAATACGACAAAATTCAACATTTCTTATTTCTTATTATTATTATTATATAATTTATTTTTTAATAAGTTTGCAAAAGCAGAGTTTCGCAGTAAGTTTGTATCGTCACCTCGTCCAGCGCGACAAACGAACTCAAAGAATTAATCTAGCGAATTGAAGGTTATCGAGTCGAAATCGAAGTTACAATTGCACGAGTTGCTAAAACCTAGTTCAAGTTTCAGGTCAAGTTTGCAACCTTGAGGCGACTCCCGGACACCCGGATGGCCTGCAAACGTCACAAGGCCATACACAGTAAAGTACTCGTAAAACAGTATAATATCAAGGGTGCGAATGTGAGAGGGAGAGAAAGTAAGAGAACGAATGGGAACGAGGGTGCATCTCGCGGACAGTGTGGATATTTGGTCGTTGAGAGTGGAGTAGAGAGTGTGGGTTTGATCGTTGAGTGGAATAGACGATGTAAATTCGGTCACTGAGTGGAACAGATAGTGTGGATTTGGTTGTTGAGCGGAGTAGACAGTGTAGATCTGATCTCGTCGAGTGGGGAAGAGCAGCGCAGAGAACTTGCGAGTAGACAGTGAGCAACAGAATCAATCTGGCTTAGTTTAATTGAGTTTGGCCTTAAATATACGGGATGCTCCAGATCTCAACCAGGTCAAACTTCGTTAACACGTTTGGGAATTTGTTGGCTCGTCATTTTGAGCGCAAAATGTTACATAAACTATGGATCAATACGTACAAATAAAATCTGAGTAGACTATCATTTCACCGACGACTAAAGCATGGAATTTCCATCAGAGGTGTCTGAAGTAAAAAACAAAAAAATGAGAAAGCTCTAAAATGCGAGGTGATGGCTTCCGCTTACATATTTCTGGAGTACACTGTTTCGCGTCTATAAAACTACGAACCATTCTTTCCGAGGAATTATTCAAAATTTCCAATTGCAAATTCATCGAATGTTCAGCGTGGTTTCGAGGCAGTTAAAGAATGCAAGAACGCGAGACGAAGGTTGGTTTTACGTTTAACGACGGGCGATCGGCCTTCTTTCTCGATCGATCTTTTCTTCCAGACCCCTCGGCAAGTTCTCGCTTGTACACGCGCCGGCAACAAGAACCACCAAGAGCGGAGCCGCGATCGATACTCGACCCCGTTCGCAATTCGTCACAGAGACGTGCTTTCGTCGCGGCCACGATCATAATTATCGTCTTGGAGCCGGTGCTCCTCGAGAAGCAACCTGCATTTAACGACACGCGAAACACGAAGAGAGGCGAAACCTCCCCTTTTTTGCTGGAACGTTCAAAAGAACGGGGAAGGGAGGGAGGGGTAGGTGATTTCGCGTTCAATAATCGCAAACAATAATTTTCTTCGCGGGCAAAGTCAAACTCGTTACCTCGGAGGGAAACAAGGCGGTCAATTAGCTGGCAGAGGAGCAGAGTTGCCGCTATCGATATCACTGATCTCCTTCGATGTCGGGGAGGAGTCGCTCCTCCGATCGATCCTCCGCGAACGCGAGGAGAGCGACTCGAGCGACAGCAAACAAACGGCATTTAAATAAATGCATAAACGTTCGAGGCAACGTGAAGGAACGTCAGGATGGGACAGAAGCGTTCCCGCGATTTCCATTTACCCGGGTCGCCGCTTTGTGCGAAACGGACGAAGCTACCGTAACTCGATAAACGAAAGAAATTTCATCTACTGCGAGGCATTGAAGAAATCATCGAAAGGGAGAGGACATAATATCGTTAGCTCGATAGAGGGAACGCCAGCTTGCTTGCTTGCTTGCTTGTTCGCTCGTAGCTAAATTGCGCCATTCCGGAAACTGGCGTTACTCGAGGAAGAGGTGCCGGCTGTGAGCGGCAACTGGAAACAAAAATAAGAAAGAAGATTCACAGGGAGAGAGAGAGAGAGTGAGAGAGAGGAATGCTCCATTAACGATATTAAAAAGTTGGAAGAAATTCGGAATGAAGAATCACCGGGGCGAGGGAGAAGCGTAATCGCAAATTCAATAACGCCGAGTTTTATCGTTGCCTCATCTCTCTTATCGGTGGTGTCGAAGTGCTCTCAGGCTAGCGCGCTGTAATTAGAGCTTCGTGGACTCGGAGCGGCAAGAATGTGTGTCACGTAGCGCCGCTGCTGCCGACTGACGACGATCGTCCCGCGATAAATCCCGGATCGGGAGTGGCTCGATCCGAGATACCTCGAGAGTCGCTACTTTTTCTTCTCAGAAGGAAGAAGGAAGAGAACTGCCGAGCAAACAGAGCTCCGGCCGTGATTTCGTCGCGAGTTTTTCGCACGAGACGAGGTATATACGAGGTTGACCGATCGTGGCGGGGCGCAGCTTTCCGAAGGAGCTACGTGAAAACGTCGCTATTGAAAGCTGATCCCGCCGGATGTCACTCGGATGAAAATGCAGAGTCCTCGATCCGTGGATCAACCGGTTTCGATGGAAAACGGAGTCGCTCGTCTACGAGAATGTTTGCCGGTGCTACTTTGAACTTTGGCTGTGACGAACTGAAGTTGCTACCAAAAGTCAGAATAGTTCGATGCGTAGATCACCTGCCGGTCATCGATGAGTGACGATATAAAATAAAATAGGTGATGTAGAGATGTTAAAAATATTAAAGAATTAAAACATTAGGATTAGAAGACATTAAGAAATTAAACCGTCAAGATCAAACATTAATAAATGTAATTAGAAATTAAAACATTAATAAATGTAATTAGAAATTAAAACATTAAGATTGTTACAGAATAAAAAAACTGCACGACTTGTACCCCAGTACGATTAGTCTCACTGAAAGGCCCAGAAGCAACTGTTCTGACTTTCTTGCCATAAAATTTTATCGATATACAAACATTTGAATCGATACAAAACAAATTACAGGCGCGATCGCTCGGTCTACGCCACGCCCTCTCACGAATCACGTGACCCAAATCAACCAATCGCTAATTTTCGTTGCATTACCATTGCACATTATGCCACCACGTTGCTATTGCTTGAAAACTACGGACCTTTACTCGTCGAAACAAGCAAATTCTCACGAGAATAGTCTAATCTTCAGATCTTCTCATTGACGAGAAAGAAAGACACGCCAGGGTCTCGATAAAAGGGATTTTCCAAGAGAAGAGGCAGCTGTCTGTCGATCATTGGAAACGAAACTGCTCGTTAGTCGAGCCTGTTAACGTCGAGAGGATAACGAGGTAACAACGCGTTCGGGACAAATTGCTCGCGGTTTATAAATTGGAAAATCGTAGGAGCCGGCGTATTGTAAATCGTTTCGTACTTTTCGAGCTACGAAAATTCCCTCTTCCTTCACTTTCGTCACCGATGCCGACTGAAACGAAACACAAACTGGACAGAAACTGGCAGAGCCGACAAAAAATGAGGAGAAAAAAGTCGGCAAAGATTATTACGTGTTTGTGAAATTTTAAGCAATGGAAAATCTGTTTTCCTCTGGATTAACCATCTTCTCACTCATTTCTTGTTAGCATTCAATTCCTTATTTTTTATAATTAACGTATCACCAATTATTGACAGTAATGTCGAAGCTGGAAGATGATCCGACATTTTAAAACGCGTGTTCTAACGAAACTTGGCATCGCACGAAAAACTGAAAAATCGGTAGTGTGGAGGCAAACTGACTCTGATACAAAAGTCGATGCGTGTGTCGTCTCAACGTGTGTAGAGGCCTCAAGGAATCCCTCCTTATCGACGAACCGCGAACGTCACGTTTGATTACTGGCCAGGAAATCCAACCTTGATCCACTGTATTTCCTCCGACTTTTCACCCTCTCCGTTTGCTCCCTCTTGAAACACCCGATAGAGCTTTGTCAGGCGCTGGCGCAACGATTGTGCGCCGAATAAAACGACGAATTACTCGCGCTCGCGACGTCGCGTTTGAAATTTTTTACCAAAGAGGCAAACGTGGATAACGAATCGCGCCGTGCTGGAATAATTACTCGGAAATAATATTATCGGGATATATATATCTCTCTCTCTCTCTCTTGAAATCGTTTGTGCATTCAACGCCGGCACGGTCATTATATTATATTTCCTCGCTCGTATTTTTAATTGATTCGCGCGCAATTAACGATACACGGATACGAGGTTTGCGTACGAGGTTTCACGAGGTAGTACGGAGACTTTAAAAACAAGCACTCTCCGGACGTTCAAATCTTCCCGAGTCCTCCTCAGTCCTCCTCTTTCGCTTTCCTCTCCCGCTTGTCTCTGCCACAATCGAACACGGCCGAACAGTTTGCCGCGCCCGCAGTTTGTATTAATAATCGTCGTAGCAATCATTGTTGCCCAATATTTGGGGTAACTTAATTTGAAACGCGGCGGAGGGCAACAAACGCTCGAATTTAACGCAAACAACCCGTGTCCGGCGGAATGTTTTTATTCGGAGGAGCCGATCGATACCGGCCAACGAGCGGAGCGACGAGCCACGATTCCCGCGAATAACTCCCCCAAAATTTCAGACGCGCTGCTGTCTCGAAAAGGGATCGCGATTTCGTGCCAAGTTCGCCGGATTTATCGCGACAATTTCTCGCCTGCTTCTCCGCAAATCGGATCAAACGATGCGCATCGATACGGGGACAAACGCGAGAAAGATGAGAGAACGCGCGCCGCGGCGAACAAAGCTCCACGGGGTGAGAGGGGTGAGAAATCCCTTCCTCTGTCTCTATCTCCCTCTCTTGGTCGCAGATAAATTTTCGACAGTGTCTCGCTTCGTGTTAAGCCAACGCTTTATTTATACGAAAGACAGTTCGCTAACTCTTCCCCTGTCTCGCCCCTCGCGTCCCTCCGCTCCTGTTCCTTTCTTCCTGATTTATCGACCTGTCGCGCTTCATGGTCTCGCGAGTCTCCTTGCGAGTTACACGCCACCGATACACACCCGCCCCGCGCGCAACCCCCGGTCAACTTTTATCCGGGAATCGTGTCTCGCAGACGCGTCCACGGCTTTCTCCTTGCTCGAACGTTTTTCTTCTTCTTCTCTTTTTCTTCTCCTTCTCGCTCGAAATTTTAGTTTATCGGACAAACGAAGAGCGGACTGTACGTTTATCGTGTCGAGCGTAGGAATGGGTGGAAATCGAAGTTAAATACACTGTGGACGTAAGTGACTCTCGACTGAGAGGGTTAAATCGTGAAACGAACGGTGATCGGACTTTTCGAGCAGATAATTAAGATGCGAAATCAATTAAGCTTTCTTGTTTTTCGTAGGTGAAGCCTTGCATCTTGCAGTAATATATGGAGAGATGATAGAGTCCTCTGTGAATCCGTGAACAGTGAAATAATATTAATGTAATTTAATGTAACGAAACAGAATTTTTTTAATTTTCGAAGAAGTTCGAAATGAGTCAATCAGGCTTGCAGCTAGACACAGTCGACGGTAATAAACCAGAAATATTCTTTAAAACGACTGATAATTAATTCTATCAATCGACTAAATCCTCGACTTCTCGACGATCAATTTCCTTTAATCAACGATTAACAATTAATTTTATTTATCGCCGATCTTTCGACGACTAATTTCCTTCAATCAACGATTGACAATTAATTCTATTAATCAATCAGATCAGTCCTCGATTTCTCGACGATTAATTTCCTTTAATTAACGATCGATAATTAATTTTATTCGTCGATCGAATCAATTACCGATTTCTCGACGATCAATTTCCTTTAATCAACGATTAACAATTAATTAGTTGATAATTAATTTTATTTATCGATTCAGTCGCCGATTTTTCAACGATCAACTTCCTTTAATCATCGATTGACAATTAATTCTATTAATCTATCAGATCAGTCCTCGATTTCTTAACAATTAATTTCCTTTACTCAACGACTGACGATTAATTTCCTTTAATTAACGATCGATAATTAATTTTATTCATCGATCGAATCAATTACCGATTTTTCAACGATCAATTTTCTTTAATCATCGATTGACAATTAATTCTATTAATCTATCAGATCAATCCTCGATTTCTTAACAATTAATTTCCTTTACTCAACGACTGACGATAATTGATTTTATTCGTCGATCGAAACAATTACCGATTTTTCAACGATCAATTCCCTTTAATCAACGATTGACAATTAATTAATTGACAATTAGTTTCCTTTGATCAACGACTGACGACTAATTTCATTCATCAATCAAAACAATTACCGATTTTTCAATGACTACTAGCTTTCTATAAAGCTAGACTTTTTCAACGACTGATGTCTGTTAATCGTGAACGCCAATCAGCCAATCGAACTGAGAGTTTCAATCGATTAATGCCCAACTCTCTCGTCGACAGAGAGGCCATCGGACCCGATAAGACAATCTCCGCTGGGAACGAAGTAGATCCGCAGCCACCTGTTCGCGATGGAAAACCGAGGCTTCAACGCTGACAGTTTTTTAATGCGTTCCCTCGTGGAATTACTTCTCATTCATGGAAGTCAATGTGTTAATAAAGACGCGTCCGCGATCATTCGAAAGTAATCATCCTTCGTTCGTTTCGTTATTTCGGATTTTCCGCTCGCGATATTGATTCACCGGGGGGTGATAAAGGAATGGAAAGGAGCGCAAGAGAAGGGAAAGTATAGAGAGAGAGAGAGAGACGAAGATAGAGTTTGTTCGCAGCTACGACCACTGGTTGAATGTTGTTCTCGCGGAAGGATGTTTGCTCGCCCGAACGCGGGGGTCGAAGAAGGCGGGGAGCGAAGCCGCGGAAGAAGAGACGCGGAAAAAGCAAACTGCCACAGCCGCGAAATCATCCGGATAAAGCCACGCGATTCGCGTCGACTTCGGTTTCGATATATAGCGGAATCGTCCGTTGCCTCGCCGTGATCTCTCCCGCTGGCGTTAAAAAGCCCCGGCGATGATGGAGCCGAAGATTATCTCCGCGCAAACCATCGGGGTGAGAAGCTTTGATTCCTCGCGAGAGAAGCTTGTCTATTTGTGGATGGTGGAGGTTTGAAAGCAATGTCTATATAAGTTATTACAGAGATGTTGCGTAACTGTGTCGACGATAATGAAAATTTGAAAATTAAAACCGGCACAGTTTCGAAAATAGAAAAAAAAGTAGAAGATCGTATAACGATCTCATTTTCAAGCATGAAATTTACGTTTCAATAGAAACATTAAAAAATTTGTCTTTTTGTAATTCATTGTTTTGAAAGTTGATATTTATAACGATCAACTTTAAAACGATCGTCTTTTGTACGAACAACTCTGTTCGAACCTAATAAAGATATATTGAAAATTATAGCTCGTATTTTGTTCTCAATTTTTTTTGCCATTTTCAACTGCTAATTCCAAAATTCTAATTTTCTTCTTCTCAATTTCTCGGGTATTTTCTCTATTTCAGTACGCGCTGGGTAAAACACCAAATATTTTTTTATAATTTATAATAATGTATAATATTTTTTTATAATTAAGTAAGTTACCTATATACCGCGCAGAGACGCGTTTAAAACTTGCATAAGTTCGTCCGATAGGTATTAATGCACGGGAGTCCGCGTATTAATACCTAGAGACCCAAATTGTTAAGCACGTCATACCGGTATCGTTATCAGCGGATCATAATTCACGCTTTATCCGAGTTTCATTCGTCGAATAATCGCGAGATATACCCCGCTCTTCGAAGATAGATCTCCACTTTTTTCCCCACCCGCTGGAGAAACAAAAAGGAACTTTATGGAACGCGGCGAACGTTGATGTTACACAGAGGCTGGCGATATCTTTTAATTCGCGAAACAGGAGAACGCATTTGAGTAATGAGAAACTGGAGAAAAACGGATAGAAATTTCTCTTCTCGTTTAAAATTCCTTGCGAAATAATCCCCTGTCTTCGTTGTTTAATGCGCAAATCGTTGAATAAGCGAGGCAACGTCACGGAGCATGAAAAAGCTCGTTGCAATTCGGTCGAACGTTTCTCCCGATCTCTGTTTCTATTTTTATTTTTATTTTTTTTTTTTTTTATATACATATTATATTTCTATTTTTATTTTTATTATTGTTTCTATTTTTATTTTTTTTTTATATACATATATATATATATATCGATTGATGTTCCTTGGCTACGTGGCGAATTTACGAGGCCACCGGAAGCTACCACGGTTGTAATAACGCTTGTTACAGAAACCCGCTAACAGTGTCGTCGCAAGTTTCAGCTCGCCGCGCTGATTCGCTCCGCGTGTGAGCCATCTTTCTCGCAGAGAGAACGATCTGTATCTGTATGTTCTGTACCAACGTGTCGCAAACGCTTGCAGACAGGTCGTTATTTGTAATTACAGTGGAAAAAGAAGGCAAAGGAAAAAGAATCTTTTTGTTTTTGTAGAATTAAATATCTAACAGAATTATATCGTATTATAGTATATATCAGAGCAGGCTACCTGGCGGCTCGCGGGCCCTTACCCCCACTTCTGATCGCTAGCGCTATCCCCTCCACTGCACCTCTCCACTTGCTTGGCAGGGAAATCAACAGAGCGAGAGAGTGGGGAGAACGCACGGCGAGGAAATTTCAATGTAGCGGAGAGATCAATCCAGTGGAGGGGGTAAGGAAAGTGGGGGCAAGCGTCGCCAGTTAGCTCTAGCTCTGCTATATATTATACATTATATTATCCTATATATAAAATTAAAATTATAGAATTATAGAACTGATTAAACGATCACAAAGTTTCTGTAAATACTATTGTGTCTACTGACATATTCTTTTTCTCATAGTAGAATTTTTACTACAATGGAATAGATTACTGTTGTTCTTTCATACATGCTCTGCTACTTGGACTGCGGAGCTGTGATGAACAATAGAAACGTCGATGTCTGAGAACTGATCTCTGTTTCAACGTAAATGCTTCTATTTATTTGCTTCTAAAACAATACAGTGTATTTCTACGCTTTGCTCCGATCGATCGCAGCCCCAACTCGTAGAGCAATCAGAAATTTTCAGTGCCGGAGAAAATTTTATTCGAACGACGGATAAGTTTGAAGGAATAAGTTTCATTCGCCATCGTCGAATAAATGTCCAATCGAGCAAGTATTTATCGGAACAAGTATAACGTATTCAGATAAGAATCTGGTTATTACAATTGCATTATGTCAAGTTCGATCTCTCATAGTGGCCTTTACAATAAACATTTTTCCCAATTGGGACATGTCTATACGCACACGAAAACACGAAATTTAAAACAACGACAATAATCATCCGCATCATCATTTGAAGAATTCGCTCGAACAAAGCGTTCGAACAAACAGACCGAGTCGCTGCTAACAGAGTAATGAATAATCATTATCCGGAGGAAATACAGGACCAAAGGAAATATATATCCGAATGATTATTTTTCAGATAAATATTCATTCGGCGCCGTTCGAGCACTCTGCCGAATTCCAGCGCGGATAAATAAATCAATAAATAAACTGTAATCCTCTGGCGCAACAGCGGAATCCACGGAGAGGGGGACGGGGGGACGGGAGGGTTGCGAGCGCGTGCCCTCGATCGCCGAAAGCTGACAGAGGATCGTGGGCCGAGGACGCGTTGAACGGGTCTCGGTTGGGACGAGATCGGCCGGGATTACAGGGGAAGCTTGCGTCAGCGTTAAAAGCTAATGGACCAGGGTCCTTTGAAGGGTGAGGCACGACTGCTGGATAGGGCCAGCGGCCGCTTAGCCAAGGTTCTCCAGAGACGTCTCGCAGAGAAAGAGAGAGAGAGTGAGAAAGGCAGTGCATCGGACCGTCGGTAAAAAGATTACTCGGCCGATGAAGTAGCACGCCGTTAACAATTAACGTTCGACGCGAGAAAAAGAAACCGTTAGTCCGACGGAGGAGGATAGACAGCGAGGGGGTGAATCGATATATACTCGATATATATATATGTGTATATATATATTGGCGGAAATCGGAGAAGGCGCTTAAAGGGACTTTGTTGGAAATTCGACCTTGTTCAACGAGTCGGGGAATTAACTTCTCTTCCAATGAACTCGAGAGACTTCTACCCCTTTCCTACACACACATACACACATACACGTTCTCTCTCTCTCTCTCTTTTCTTCTGCGATTTTTTTTCTCTCTACCTTCATCACTTTCGAAGAAAGGCTCTGTGAAAAAGCGTGAACCGTGTCAGGTCCTCTCCAACCCCCTCCTCTCCCCGAGTCCACCGACTGAATTTGCTTTTTCACATGGAAATTAGGGACAGCGACACCGTTTCGTGTGATAAAAATCTCCTCCTCGGCGCCGTGCGAGCGGCTGATGGAATTTTTTTATATTTATAGAGCTCTCTCATATTTATAGAGCAAGTGCCGCGATTCCTTCCCTCTTTCGCTTCCGGCTCTTCGCTCCTTCCTTCGTTTCCTCCCGGGGCGCGATTAAAAGAATCTCCCCGGCGGAGAGACGGCGATGCGTCAAAAGCTTAACGGACGTGCCGCGTGTCAGAGTCGGGGAATCCTCGGCGACACTCGGCATCGCCCTCGTCCGGCAAAAATTGAATTCACCGCGACGGGAGTGCGGCTAAATGAAAAGCTTCTAAAATAACAACGCCGGTCGGGTGTAATTTCTCGGAGAGAGGAGAGTGGATCCTCGAGGAAACGAGGCGCGCGCGTCTTCGAAGAAGAGAACAAATCGAGGGAATTATTATGTATTTATACTGTGATATATGCGCATTGCTTAAACACATAAATTTTATACGTGTTAATGTTTTATTAAATGTATATCTCAAGTCTAATAAATTAATATTCTTATTTTACATTAAATGTACGTAAGAGCACAACTGTACCAATGACAATGAAAAATTGTCAATAATTTATTTATTGTTAATTATTTGCCAATAATTTGTAACTAATATAGAACATTGTGAAAAAGGATCTATCATATAATGATCTGATTTTAAAGCTCGAAACTTCTACTTTGACAGTCGTGAATTTGTTCTTCTCGAAAATGATTTTATGATTTCATGTAATAGGTGGGAAACTGAAGACACATTTTTTCTCGAAAAAATTGTAAAAATTCAAACTATGTGTAAAAATATTAAAAATTTCTCTTCGTGACTAGATCCACCGTCATTTTGAAGATTGAATGATTCTTTAAAATTTGTTCTGTAATTTTTTTTTTACTGTTTCATTGAATATTGAATTTGAAAACACTTGAAAATTCCGACATTTTGTCATCTACTTTATTACTATAATCAGCGCTAATTTTTTTTTGCTATAGCTATGGAAGTTTATTTTTTGTTTTGTTATACAACAAGGCACGAAGTTGTATAATATTTTATGTGGTGCCCTTTTAAAATGTGTGACCAAGTTGGTCATTATATCCAAGTAGATCTTTTTTCACAAAGTTATAGTTTAAATAATTCACAATTTTTCATTGTTACTGGCACAATTATGCTCTTCGCTGTATGTTAATATTATACATATATAAAACACG
Organism: Melipona bicolor; assembly: GCA_030673865.1. Taxonomy (NCBI): domain Eukaryota; kingdom Metazoa; phylum Arthropoda; class Insecta; order Hymenoptera; family Apidae; genus Melipona; species Melipona bicolor. The sequence continues at coordinate 9,510,436 of JAHYIQ010000004.1, read as the reverse complement.
TGAATTTTTCCAACTGGGAAATTCGCGAGCTATCGCGAAATGGCGCGAAAACTGGGCCCAGAACAACGTCCCTTACTTTCTCGCGAGTTGAACGTCGCCGCGCGGCAGCAGCGCGAGTAAAAGGGGAAGCTGGCGTGAAATCGACGGAGAGGGGGGAAGGGGTTAAGTTACGTCAACGTATCTGCCGGAGAAATCGCGGATCAAAGATGAACGAAAAAGTTTCCAGCGTTGATCGAGCCCAGCGTATCTCCAGGCATCGTCGGGGGAAGAACGTCCCCTAGCTGCCCCGCATCGACAGCTAGGAACTTCCCAGCGGCGAGAATCGGGAAACTTAATCGCCAACTTGGACGCGGAGCCTCCGAGATATCTGATGAAAACGCGTCTGCCTTCAATTATGGGTACACGTCCGGCTTCCGATTGCTCGCAAGCAAGTCCCGACATTTCGAATCGACGCGAGCGAGAGAGGAACAGTGTGATTTTCTCCTTCTTTCTTTTTTTTAACTTTGAAAAAAAAGTTTCTTTTTCAAAATACGTAATTACGTAGGAAATGACAGAGAGAGAATGTAGATATTTCTCGGAGTATTGATTGCGATCGGAGTCTTCTCTTCTCCATATAATCAGAGCATCAAATTCTAGGAGAACACGGGGTGAAAAGAAAAAAAAGAGCGAGGAGATTTTTCCGACTGTCAAAGCTGGGGCTGGCGGAGAATCGGAGGGGAACGAGAGCGTATCCATATCCGCGTCGACGAGTCGAAATGAAAAAGATTGGAGGAAAGGGACGGCGATAAGAGGGAGGACGTCGAAATGCGACATGATTGGACCCGGGTCTGCTGCTAAGATAAATCACCGCGTGTCGGTCAGAGCGTGTTCGTCCTCTCCGTTGAAGAAAAAAAGATCGGAGGGGAAGACGAAGGGGACACGCAGCGGGTCAAGGAAGTAATATCGGCGCAGGTTTATTTTCGACGATATCTTCGTGAAAATAAATGACGTGTTGGCAAAATAGTTCATAATGTAGGAGAATAGGATGCGATTATCAATAATGATACAAAACTCGCGATAATAACGCGAGTCATATAAAAAAAAATTCGAAAAAACGAAAATATATCGACACACTTGTAATTCCGGTGCTTGCAGTCTGACAGTATTTAATAAGAGGAATGTTATTTAAACGAAAATGACAAAATATCCTTCTGTAAATGCTGGAATATTATCGAACGATACCGCGCCAAAGCACGCTTCTCTTTGAAAATATTTTATAATTTAAATTTGTCGCTAAAAATACTTTATATTCTACGTTCAAATACGTGGTAAAGCTGCAAAAACGAACCCTCACATCTCCATACCCTTTCGATTCTCGAATTTTTCTATTTCTCGTATAGTTACTGTACGTTGTAAATTCATTATTGGAAAATTACCACTGAGTACATTACTTTCGTACGCAACAAACTATTTACGAAAAGGAAACTAGGTGCGCCAATATTCGTTTGGATCGCGATAGTTTATAAAAGCAGGAGGAAAAAGAGACTGATGGAATTTCGGGGTTCGGTATTAAAAAAAGAAGAAACAAAGAAGGATCAGAGGCAGAAAGAATGGCAAAGGGAATGGAAGAGTGTTTCGCTGGATGGACAGCGAATCCTCTGGTGTTTGAAAGGCAAATGAGATTGGAGCAAACAATTAGCTAAATTTGAGAACAAAGTACATACACACACACACAGTGACGAAGAAGAAGAAAACGGTTGAAAAAGAAAGAAAGGGGGAAGGGGAAGGCTGACTAAACTGAAAAAAATAGGACTGGAACGAGCTGCGAATTTCGCTTCGCCGCGTGAAAAGTGTAGCTAATTCCACGGAGCCGCGAGCATGCGAGCAGCCGAGCCGCGTAACACGAGAAAATTAATTATAACTTCTATCAATCGACGGTTACCGACGGTGAAAGAATTCTCCGCACGCCGTTGCCTCAAAGAGAAAAGTCTCCCGGCGAGAATCCCGCGTTTGCATAATCGCGATACGAATCGAAATAAATCGTCCAGTACGGAGAGCGAAAGAAACGAAAAAAAAAACTGCACGACTTGTACCCCAGCACGATTCGTCTCACTGAAAGGCCCAGAAGTAACTGTTCTCACTAGGACAAAATTTTATTGATATTTGAATCGATACGAAACAAATTACAGGCGCGATCGCTCGGTACCGGACAACGCCACGCCTACTCGAGGTCTATCCCACGCCCCCTCGCGAGTCACGTGACCCAAATCAGCCAATCGCTAATTTTCGTTGCATTAACGTTGCACCTGAAGAGGCCCGATTTTCTGGGTTACCCCCGCTAAAATCAACTTTCAGTGATAAAAAAGAAAAGTGTGTATCATCTCTGTGTGTTCCCTCAACTTTTTAACCCTCCTCGCGGTGACACACGGCGAATCGTTAATTCCTAGTTAACCTGTAAGCTCACCGAAGCTTCGCGAACACACGCCGTGTTTATCCTACGTGCGTAAGAGAGTAATTGCGGGGCGGAGGGGAGGGGCAGATTGGATGCGAGCCACGCTGGCGGAGGCAAGTTTGATCAGTTTATACGAGACGAGCCGTTTTCTCGCGGTGTTTACCGCTGGATGAGGCCGCGCGAAGGTCCAACGAGCTGTGTGCGGTTTTCACTCTCACGTGCACCTGCACAGCCCCGCTTCAGTGATTCCACCGGCGTACGAGCTCCATACGCGAAACGTCCGGTGGAGCGATCGCCGGTGTTTGAGAAAAGAATCTCCTCGGACTCGGAGATTTCAACTTGCCCCCGTAATTTACGATAAACAGTAAACCTGCGCCCGGAGGATAAAGTAAATTTATCTCTTGTTAAGATCAATGTGATCGCCAGTTTTCCTTTTTTCCGTAAAAAAAAAACGTCTTTGAAACGTCTAGTTGTCTAGTTTTATGTAACTTGATTGCAGGAACGCTGTCTCTTAGAATTTTGGAGAAAGTGAAATTTTTTCTTCTTTTTCTACTCGTTAAAAAGTAAAATTCTCGCAGAAAATACGTATACACAGAAGCGCGTGCGTCTTTTTGTTTGGTTCATTAGGATCGTCCAGCAATAGTTTCCTTTGGTAGTTAAACTGTTACAATTTCACAAAGAGAAACCTCACAATTTGTGGTGTCGCAATCGAGCTTGGTCTATTTTGAGGTATATCAAGCCTCTAATTTCAAAATACATTCCTTATTAAGGATGCTTTTAGAATGAAGGATCGAAGTTTGAAGAAAAAGGAGAAGATCGAAGAAGATCGAAACTTCCGTTTCGCAACAACTCCTCAAACCTCGATATACATTCCACTGAACGTTGAATATTTAGACGACGGAAACTCAAGAAATCGTGACATTTTCGTTGCTACATTCGCTTTCGCTCGATATTCAAAGTTCAATAAATCGACGAAAAAAGAAAGAAGAAATAAGAAAAAATCGTACAGCGAGTTTCGAGAGATGGAGAGTTGCAGAAGCAAAGCTTCAATCTTCGACTCTATTGAAGTGGATTCAGTCATGAGAAAAGTCTTTCAATGTTTTTGAATCGCGTAGCGTCTAAAGACACATTTCTTCTCAAAAATATTACAAATTGTCGTGGTACGTAAAATCGTTGGAAAATTTTATTTCGTGACTGAATCCAGCGTGCGTTTAAAGACCGAAGCTTCCCCTTTGTAACTCTTCAAACCTCGTCGTACAAATTGTTTCTTCTTTTTTTTTTTTTTGCCATTTTGTTGAATTTTGAACATTGGGTTTAGACGAAGATTCAAGAAACCATGATATTTTCGTTGCTGTTTCAACATTTATTATTTAGCATTTAACAAAATTAATTTGATAATGGTCAAAATGGCCAATTTGTAACTTTCAGATGTAAAACAGTGCTTAACAGTTTTCAGCGGTTTAAATGATTTCATCGCAAAATGCGCAAACAAAAGCTTATGTGTCCTACTCTACCATTAAAAAGTTTCTCTGTTTCTTTTGCTTCAATGTCTCCCGATGGAAATTTTATGCTTTACGAGTGTATCGTCATCCAGCGTATCTTGAGTATTAATGGGAATATTAGTAAGAGTTGATGTACACAATAAAACGAAAATCGCGAAGAGAAATGAACGAGGATCTCGTCTTCGGGGATTTCGAGAGCGTTGAAAGGGGGAAGCATCGATATTTTATCTTCGCGAAACACGAAATTCGATCGACCTTTGTTCGAGGGAGCAACCAGGCTCGCGTCTCGAATCCGTGCGATAAAATCGCTACCAGCTCCAAAGAACTCCTCTCCACCCCAAGTTTTTAACCCTTTGCCTCGTTCTATTCTGCTTTATTCGTTGCGCCAGCTCGTTGTCTCGGCTCGATTCACCAGCCGGAAGATGAATTGAAACGTCAACCACCGAGCGAACACCGTCCCCTTTCAATGCCCGACGCGCGACACGCTTATACTACTTAACTTCCCGCCAGTTCGCAACTTTCCCGATAGCGCGGCGTGCAGCGGCCAGCTTTCGAGATTATCTCGAACTTTGCACATCGGGAGGAATTTTATTTGAAACACAAAAGACAAAAAGTGACGGTTTGAAATAACGGATCGTTTCTCCGTCGATCTATTGTTTCTATATTTGAAAAAAAGGGAGAAAAAGAGAGAGAGAGAGAGAGAGAGAGAGAGAAAAGGGAGGAACTTGGGAGAAGCAGCTTCACCTGGGGGTCCGCGTCGAAATAAATCATCCGCGAGTGAGCTTTTATTCGAATCGAGTCGGTTCGTTGAAACAAAATGATAAATAATCCCGGGCAGAGGGTTGAAGTTTATACGGACGGAATTAGAAACTGCTCGAGGAATTGTTCGTACGGAAACGTACAGGCAGAGAATCGAATGATACGACGGGGAATCGTTCGAACAAGCTAATTAACGTCACGCTGATATTTAGCAAATATTTTACTCGAGTAATGCCCATGCCCGATGTCTGGATGAATATCGGAATGAAAGAAGAGACGAACCGACTCGTTATGGATATGAATATGGAAATATGTATTATCGATAATAAATGATTAATTGTTTATTGGGTTTCGTTAATTAACGATGGCAAACGCACAGTTGGTGCGTAATTTAATTAAAATGCGCATAACAACCCCGCACAATGTTATTAGTGTAGAATTTTAAACGGGGCAAGGAAAATTTATTACGGACGATAAATAATTAATGGTTTATCGATTGCTCTAATGGACAGACGATTCTTATACACTTATTGAGCGCGGGGTGCGTTGAATGTGAATATTTTGCAGTTTGTTAATGACAAATGCACAGTTACGAACGGTTTTAATGCATTTTAGATGAACTCGAATGATTCAAATCTCTATTAACGAAAAGTCATAGTTTCAGCCTCCTTGCGATTTTCTTTCAAAATGTAGCGGCCTAGGATTCCTCAACTACGAGTTTCGAACATTGACTAGCACAAGTCGCAAGTGGCTGCGCGCCTAGCGTCGAGGTCCTGCCGATCTCTGACGTTAAGTAAAGCAGTGTGTGGAACACCGCTAGGATGGGTGATCGGGCCAGTCTTAGCGGGTAATTACAAGCGTCTGGGGTAAGGGGTCGCTGCCATCAGCCCCACTGATGAGTCTAGGCAGTGACTTTGTCTCTCAACTACCTCAAATCCTTTCCATGCATCCTTCAACATCTTTTAAATCCCTCAAAAACATTAATTATTATAAGTAACAACGTTATATAATTATATTAGATGTATACAACTGCAATAGATGTAAAATATTGAAAGTACTTTCAAATTAGGGAGTTCGAACGTGAAATACGTCACAGATGGCGCTGCAATCTTTCTCCATCTTCGAAACGAAAGTCGCAAAGAGATTAATCATACAATTGATCAGCAATTGATATCCAAACGACGTTAACGAAGTCACGAATCTCTTCATCCGGATTTTCAACCCGGTGGAAATCGCATTTGAAAGCCTCCTCCCCGTCGCGACGAGAGAAAGTCGGCCGATTAAAAGATGTCGATAAGGAGCAAAAAAAAAGAAAAAAAGAAGAAAGTAGAGCGAACCGCTTTGTTCGATCCTTTTACCAACCCGGTTCTGGCTCTGGCTCTGTCCGCGCTTTCTGGACGAGAAGTCACAGGAAACGAGACGTTCATCGACAAATACTCTTTGACGATCTTTATCGGGGATCCTCGCGGCCAAAAGCCGGGGAATTAACGCATCGATCCATTTTTCACAAGCGGTCTTCTTTCGGTGTAATTTTTTTTAAGAAACACGTCGCTCGCTTCGACGAGAGAGAAGGACGAATTCGAGGGAGAAGAAACGACCTCGAAACAATCGCCCGTGGCGGCCTTTGTTCGGGCCTGCCTTGGCAAATGTCAAATTCGAGGATCTCGCGAGAGAGACGAGATAACAGAGTCAGCGGCGTCGTGGACAAGAAAATGGGGGTAAGGAGGAAGAAATGACGCGTGCAAGGGCGAAACAGGGACGCTCGGCCGCGAGAGAGAGAAAGAGAGAGAGAGAGAGAGAGGGATCGATATGTGTGGGCTCGAGGACCGCAAACACACAGCGGCTCCTTAGGAAACCGGGGCAAACAAATGTTTTTCTTCGCGACGGCTCTGAACGCCTCGGTTCCTTCGACCAACGTGGAGGATTCCTTTGACGATTAACCGTCAGGAACGTGTACCTTCCTACTAAACCCAGGACCCGTTCCCTGTGCCCGTTGGCAAGTCGCGTTAACGAGCCTCGCTTCGCTTCCTGCTCTTCTTCTTTTCTTGGAATTATTCCTGGAGTTATCACGGAGGTTGCTCCGTAAAGGAAGTGGTAAGTAGGTGGCCTTTAAAACGCCGATTTGTGCTCGCTTTTAACTACGAAAATTGAAGTGTTGTAATTGAAGAAACCGGTTAATTTTGACTGATGGTAACACGCACGTGCTACGAAGATTGTACGTGGCGGATCAAGACACAAAGCGAGCGAGCGTCTGTCTACGCCTCTCTGCACCCACTGCGAACGACAAAACCTGGTACATCCCAATCGAGAGAGTCGCTCCTCTTGCAGACAGAGGCGCACGTCTCGGTGCCTGGATTCAATTATTTCCAAGAATACGCAACGCTGATATAATAACCGTTTTCGCCGCTCTTTTCGTGCGAACGAAACAACGAACCAGCGTGTCGAGACAAAAATTAACTACGTTCGCTATTTACAACCTCGGGAGAATGGAGGCCGTTTCGTTTCGGGCGGCGATAAGCAAAGTCGTGCAATAACGAAGTTGTAAACTGCTCGCGAGACCGTATTTCACGTTACGACGGTAACTGGTAGCGGCGGAACAAGCGCGAAACTTGCAAACGGTAGGGAGAAGACGCGTAGTAAGTTGCAAGGATAAAAGCCCATTTGTATTATCGACGAGTCGCGCACGACCCGAGTTGAACGAAGACACGGATTGATAATGTTTCATTAGATGATGTTTTGTTCGCTGATACGAGTAATTTTGATCATATAACGAATATTGATCGCTGTAAAAATCAAGTTTTTTTTTCTTTTTTTTTAAGAATCGTACGAAAAAGGAATGGAATTCGTAAAACACAAGGAGGCGAATCACTGGCTCGCGGTGCAAAAGTTTTTGCTTAATTTTTAATTTTTTTTAGTTTTTTTTAATAAATTAAGCTGTACTAATAACAATGAAAAATTGTGGATAATTTAAACTGATGCAATTTCGTAAAAAGAAAAAACAGGTCATACGACGATTCACTTGCTTTTATTTTAAAACGTTAAGTTTCTATTAGGGGTACCCACAAGTAATGTCGTTTTTTGCCAAATTTACAATAATTTAAATGAAATAAAATTTTGTACAGTATCAAAAAATCGCGATATCGTTCTTTCTGAAAATGATTTTTCATCGCGTGAAAAAGTGATACATTTTCCTCTAAAATGGTAAAACATTCAAACGTGTGCGAAAACATTTAAAAAAAACATTAAAAAATTAAAATCTCCACTTTACAACGATTCTTTTTTACCATTTTATCAAAAGTTAGGATCAAACGACAGAAATTCAAGAAATCCTAAAATTTTCGTCGGCAATACCCAATGTCCCAAGTTCGACAAAGTGGTGAGAAAAAGAATCGCGCAGCGAGTTTTAAAGCAAAAAATTTCAATCTTCAAGAGCACAGATTTAATCATAAAAAAAAAAAGATTATTTCAACGTTTCTATACGAGTTGAATACTTTCCAGGCGATGTAAAATCATCTTCAAAAAGGAGAAAAGAAAAAGAGACGAACTCACGTCTGTCAGTAAGTAGAACACTTCGCTTCCTTAAAATGAGACCAAGAGAGTAGATCGTTTCATTTCGCGTTTCAAAATGAGACCAAGTACATCTTCCTTCATGTCAGTTACGTCAGTTTAAATTACCGACAATTTTTCATCGTCGGCGATCAAAGCAGTTGCGCTCTTGCGCTTTAATTATTCCAATTTTAGAGGTAATGATAAAATACGTTCGTGGTGCTCGTCGATAGCGCAAAATGGATCTTAACCTCTTGCGCTGGGATGACGTGCCACGCACGTCGACAATTTTTTGTCCCAAATTGCAAACATCTTCTCAGTTTTAGGTATATTTAAATATAACCCAGGTAAAACAAATGATAAATTTATTACTTTTTAATAATTTCTGATCCAGTGATATCACACCGACGAGTTCAAAAGAAAAAGAAAGCGACGAATTGTTATATACGGTTCGGTCACTCGTTATGGTCCGCGGACCAGTTGCCAGCGCGAGGGGTTAAACCTTGGCCGCAACGGCTTTCAACCGAGATCGCTGTATCGGCGGAAGTAAACGATAAAGTTGCAGGAAACGAACGCTGCGTGGAATTGGACTCTGGCAGTCGGTCGACGCTCGAGGATCGATGCGGAGTAACGGCGGAAAAGTTCGTGTCTCGATCCATTACAAAAGGACGCGGGGCTTCCCGGTCGGGGCTTTTAGGATTATCCGAGAGTTGCGCAGACACGCGAGGTCGCGGCGGTGCCGGGAGTGCCGGCACGGCAAATCCTTATTACGCCTTTGAGCCGACGAAAATGTTGTTGCACGATATTACAATGCCGCGCTTTCCTATAACTTCGGGTTATCTCGCAGTTTAGTCGCGCGGGGCTGCAACTTGACGAGCCGGGCGGAGAAACTTCTGCCCGGGGTCTGCTCGTTTCCAGACGCCGAACTGAATGCACTGTACGTACACGTTCGTTTCGCTACGTTGTCGCGAACGCCGCGCGAATGAGAAACCCGACGTACCAACGTCGGTTTCGATCTTGGTATTCTGGATTCGCGGCGAGGTTGACCTCCCCTCTTCCCCCCTTTTCGAATTAATCGACCACATCTCTGTCGCGGTAACGCGGTTCGAAACTTCCAAGTCCCGAATCACCGTGTGTTGATGATTAACACACTGCATTCCGAAAGAGTCATTACTTTTCGTTTGCAAATTATAATTTAAAGGATGAGCAGAAAATTTTTAGGATCGTTTAATTATATACATTGAGACCATTCAATTACATGACCTTCCTTATTTTTCAATCGAGAACAAGGAGAAACATTAATCGAGATACAATATACCATTTTAAAAAGAAGCTGAAAATTGATATTTGATCACCAATATAACGAGATCCACCTCACCCGGACTTGCCCTTTATATCTCAAAATACGAATTCTCAGTCGGTCAAATCACTTCCTGCCCATCGAATTATCGAATTTCAATAGGATTCGCCAGTTACACGATTCAACTAGTTTATCTCGTAGTTCCCGGAAGAGCTTGGTTAAGATAGCAACCGAGACAGAACTGATAAAAACTTGAGAACGAAGAGCGACATAAGTCCATCGTTTCCCGAGATCGGTTTAACCAGCTGAAGCGTGTGATCGAGCGGATCGATATCGCGAGATTGCAGGGATTGGATTCAATCGGCGATTAAAGCCACCAACGGTGGCTCGTTCGCCTTTATATCCGGTAATCGCGCGAAAGAACAACAAAACCCTCCGGCAGAGAACCAACGAAACGCGAGACAAAACTCTAACAAGCACAACTGTCGCACCTGTTCGCAAAGTCGTGGACGTCCGACTTGTTTTCCTTTCCGATAGATGAATCAAACGTTACGTGAGCAAGATTTCCATTCGACGATACGACGGATGGAGGACGAGGAGAGGCAAGCAGCGAGAACTCAACTCGAGATTGGGTAACATCCCGAAAACCAGACGTCGTTACTTTTCAAACTGGATGTATGTACTTCCCCAGTTGATGCAATTTTGAAGAAGTTTCGCGACGTTGTTCCGTGTCTCTGGGTTACAAAACGACCGGAAAGAGGGCAGAAGGAAAGCGTGAAACTCTCCCTCCCCTCCCTCGAAAATTATTCGAAAATTTTTATATTATTATACATCATCGGTCGGTCAAAATTCCAACAATGGGAAGGAAACGAGAGGGCTCTTGAAAACAGGGGGGAGGGGGATTGTTTTAATTATTTTAATAATCGATCGGCACGTGCCGGCCACTGTGTAATTGAAAGGGGGGAGGGGAGAAAATCGTCGACGCGGAAACGTTTGAATAAACGCACGCGTAGGGAGTAGTTCGAGTCGAGGATAGTTCGAACGAGGCGGAATCAGTCGACGACTGTGAGAGCTGGTACGCGAGGATGGGAATTGTTACGAAAGAACGTATCGAATTCTCCGACCCGAATTGCCGCGCTCTCGTTGTCGTTCCGCGAGAACGTACAAGCCGCGCAAGTATCTTGAAATGGATATTACGGTTCCCCGGGCACCACCATTCCATCGGGCCTCGAACGCTTGGCAAATAGAGGATACAAAAGTCAGCGATACCGTGAATTAATTTGCTTTTTTTCTCTTTTCACGAACGTTAATGCGATCTGCGGAAATCGCGTGTGATTTTTAATTTGCTCGAACAAACGGGAGAAATTCCCTCTTATTGTTGTTGCGTTCGTTCGTTTATTTAACGGGAAACGCTCATTAAGGAAGGAGAGGAGATGACGCGCAAATAAAGTAGAATAACGCAAAGGCAATATAAGCAACGATGAAAACGCGACTGTAAAAGAAACGATGTTATGTCATATTTTTGCGAAAGAGGACGCATTTTTATTTAATCTGAGACTGAGAGTCGTTAAAACTTCGAAGCGGAAAGAGTATAATAAGAGTGAGCGTTAAGATGAAAATGAAGGACAGTGTTATAGTACAGGGATAAACGAAGGTATTAATTTATAAATACAGAATGTCCCTGGGTTCAGTGTATCCAGATAAAAATGTCACGTGGAGCAAAATGCTTCGTTAAAAAAATTGTAGAAAATACGAAACGAAAATGCTCGTACGTGAGTTTCGAATTGTCAATGCAAAATTGATATCGAATTTACTGTCCACCGAATTTCTTCTCAGTCAGATTTATAATTTATAATACAATTCGTTTCACGCGACTCTCTGTATGTGTCGTAAATTTTTCTCTTTTAAAAATATGGAAAAAATGAATATTTTCCAAGTAGAGATCTGAAGATGCAATTTGTCAGATCAAACTGATCCATCATTGAAACTGTTGGTATCGATCGCGCCATCTCGTCGCGCTTCATACCTCTGTTACAACTTTCCAATGAAACATTTAGAAGCTTTTTAATCTCGCTTCAATCTTACTGTAGTATCGCGCTGGCAAAGTATGAATATTAAAACTTTGGAACACTCTCGATATATATATATATATATAATAATCACATCAGTGGTAGATAACAAGATAAGCGAAACGACGTTACAGTTATATTTACGAATGCAGAGATCCCATCATTTTCTTTTTCCCGTACCTTTGCACCTTCTTCCATTCCACGCTGGGTGTTCGCGTCGTACGCGGAATGAATGAATAATTACAGAATTAAATGAATAATATTAAAAGATACTCAAGAAGGGAAATTGAATTTATCCGATGAATTTTCATCGATTCCTGCGTTCGTTTAAAGTTTCACCCGGCAAAGAACGGGCGCGAAGGGGGTGGGAGGGGGAGAGAGGACTCGTTGGCCTTCCAATCAGAACGCGGACAGAGAGCGGAAGCTCGATATTCCCCTAGTTGCAATTAAGAACAACGACCTTTCTAGGTCTGTCGATCATATCGGCGAATTAGCTGATTATCGGGACACTCGCCCGTTTTCAAAGGGGAAACTCCGAAAATAATTGCTCCACTCGTGCCCTTCGCGAGCCCCCCTCCAACGTGTCTGCTCGATTCGACAAAGAATTAATTATCGGGAACATAATAATGCCCGAGATCGGGCAAGACCAGTCGTAAGAAACTAATCGAATTTTTTCACTTATCTGGAAAAAAGGAGTGGGTAGGGGGTGGGGGGAGGGGGGGAGGACGCGCGCCATGCTTCATCGCCGTTACTTTGCAAATCTAATTTCATTTGTCGATTTGCTTCTTCGAGGAACGGTATCCACCTGGAATACCAGGCGACGCGACGTCTGGAATTTCCGCTCGAGACAGGAAAGAGACCCTCCCCCTCCCCCTGCCCCGAGGCTAAGAGATTAAAATCGAGCTTTAGGGTGGCAAGGCTCGATATCCGAGAGCCGATGTGAAATTTCGCGCGCCAATTACGCCGAATCGAGTCCCAAATATATATATATATCTCTATCCGTTCTTTCGGCGTCACTTTGAAACTGAGGAAAAAAGCCACGGCGAGGAGGAAGTTCTCGCGTTGTTAACGCGCATCCCAGTCGTGGGAACGGGGAGCCGTTTCCCAGGGTTTTTCGTGGCAGATATTTCAAGATAGATCGAGGCAGTTCGGTTGCTCCTCGAGAGAGGGGGGAAGCACGTTTCTCGAAGGTGAAGGGCGAGAAAAACCGAGGATGTACAGGGTGTCTCGGGACTGATGGTGCAATAGAAGGTGACTGTCATTCTAGAAGAACGAGTTGAAAGGAAAGAACGAGACTTTTTCTTTAAAGCCTTTATCGGGAGGGTATTCTACGCGCAAAACTAGCAATGAATGAAAAAAATGTAGGTTGAAATTTGTTCGTCGAAGGGTGTCATTTTGATGAAAATAGACTTTGAGTGGGTTTCGTTGAAAACTTGGTACTTGATCGATATCAATATCGTAAACATCTTACAAAAAAGTTTTATTCCACGTTCAACCTCCCGTTAATCTCATCATGCCATTGATCACATATGTGCCAAATCACAGTTGACTTGCGTCTTATAAAAAAGCTGCTACCGTCACAAAAATAATTATTTTTTGAAATTTTGAAATGTGTGCTCAATCCTTTCTTGTATTATTTTCTTTATTTGCCAAAAATAAAATGAAATTAAATTAAATTTGTTAGAACTGAAATTGAAAATTCGTCCCTGAAGAGATTATTAATTATTCTCTCCTCTCGCGTCTGGAATCACGTCTAAATTCAAGCGATATCGATCAATTTTCAAACTTGATTTCCTCCAGATCGATTCCCCCTTAGGGACTCCTTTCTTCCTTTTTTTCTTTCTTTCTTTCTTTTCGATACCATCGAATATTACCGTGGATCTTTGCTCGATACTCGATACTCGTCTGGATTACGCCGAGCGGATGCAGGCATCCGCGAAATTCTTGCTACGCGGAGGAATTCCTCCGGCGGTGGACGCGGCCGAATGAAGCTACCAGCCGGCGTAACGCGATAAATCCACATCAACGAGCCGGAGAAACAAGAGTGAATCAAGGGAGCTCGTTCGGTTATTCTTCGGGGCGGGCTTCGTCGATAAATTCAGCCGGTTACGGACGTTTAATCCTCCGAGCCCAATAATTCACGGAGGAACAGTTTCCGGGCTATGAGCTACCAATTTTCTTGAAAACTTTCCGACCAGCGATCCGTAGCACTTTAAAATTCTATCCTCCAGACACCGAACGCGCAACACTTCGCGTCCTCCTCCTCCTCCTCCTCCTCCCTCTTCCATGAGCCAACGCTAGTAGAGACGCTCTTATTGTCGAATTTATGCCAGCGTCATAAAACATCACTCGCGCGCGGAATCACAGTGTTTTCATCGAATATTGATGGAAGAGGGAACACGCGAGAGGAATACGTAATAATATCCCGCGCCCGCGGTGGGAAAAGGGGAGAGAGAAAGTCTTCCTTGGGTGAAAAGGAAGAAAAAAAAAAAAAAAGAAGAATTTCAATTTCTATGGGCCAATTTGGCAGCGGGGCCCCGGCGAAGGTGAAGCGAGCCACCGGCGGTAAACCAAAAAGCGAACGAGAGGCTGGGGAGCACGTTTCGAATATAACAGATCGTTTGGTCGCGTCCGGAAACCCAAGCTCTCCCTTCTCTCCCAGATGCCGGTTGGAAGCTTCTCATCGCGCGCGTTTACCAAACCGCAGTTACTGGATTCCACGTGTGGAACTCGGACAATCGCGGTGGGAGGGAAGGGAGGGGATAATAAACAGGGGAAAAAAAAACAAAACCGTTTGCCGACGTTTTCGACGTTTCGCGCTCGAAACGAAGCGCAAAACCGATTACCGATCGTTGCGCCGTACCGCGACTGTCGTGGAAAATACATTTCCGTCCTTTATGAAAATCGAGCGAAATTTCGAAATCGGCGAAAACCGGCGGTGAAAAAAATAGCGAGATACCAGCAGCAGCTCGAGAATTTTTGTGAAATGAACCTTCTCTGTCCGAGGGAGAGAAGAAATAACGGGGACGGCAATAGAGAGGTCGATGAACAGAGGTGAATGAAAAATTTTATATTGAATACACTGTAGATAATAAATTTAGAAATATTTGTACAGTGTCAAATAAAGAGTAGTTATGTGATAATTAAATTTTTATACACGGCTATAAAATTTTTGGTGTCTGTTGTTTTAACAAAAGATTTTATATTGAATACACTGCAGATAATAAATTTAGAAATATTTGTACAGTGTCAAATAAAGAGTAGTTATGTGATAATTAAATTTTTATACACGGCTATAAAATTTTTGGTGTCTGTTGTTTTAACAAAAGATTTTATATTGAATACACTGCAAATAATAAATTTAGAAATATACCTTTACACACTATCAAATAAATTTAATGGATTAAAGAGCAGTTATGTGATAATTAAACATTTATATACAGCTATAAAATTTTTGATGTCTGTTGTTTCAACAAAAGATTTTATATTGAATACACTGCAGATAATAAATTTAGGAATATTTGTACACTGTCAGATAAATTTAACAAATTAAAGACCAGTTATGTGATAATCAAACATTTATACACAGCTATAAAATTTTTGATGTCTGTTGTTTCAACAAAAGATTTTATATTGAATACACTGCAGATAATAAATTTAGGAATATTTGTACACTGTCAGATAAATTTATCGGATTAAAGAGTATTTATGTGATAATATTAAACGAATAAAATTTTTGGTGCTTTTGCGAGGGTGGTAGAAGCAAAATACGGAAAAATGGTTTGCAATTGGACGCGTTCGTAAATATTTGCAGGATCGTCGGCAGCCAGCAAGTGGATGCAACTGAACACGGACGATCGGCGGCGATCGATTTGCCTCAAGGAACGCCGTGGCGAAGGAGGGAGAGAGCCAGGAGGAGACCCGACGACGGGTAATTTTTGCTCGCGGAAGCCAATTAACTATCGGCACCGGCAATAGCGAAATCGTCTCGGCGACGCAGCGATCCGATCCGGTAATCCGATTAACAGGGATCAACTGCGCGAGCGCTATCCGCCACCGTTTGCAAATTAAATGGCCGTTCTCGACGCCCCATTATGCGAAATATTTTTCGAACATTTCTGTTTCAAAGGGCCGGTTAATCAGCGGATGGTACACCGGCGAACAAGCCGGCAAATGGGGAACGTTCACTTTGATGTTTGCTGGTTGGTTCGTTCGACTATGCATGTCCGAAAACACGACACAAACGGAAAAAGTATCACGTGGCTGAACGCGGCATTAGGGAAAAGTAGACTTCAAACACTCTCGCTCGGATCCATCGAGCCGGAGCGATAGAAAGAGCCGGTGGTCTATCAGAGCCCAGCGACTGGCTTAATTAATATAGGGAACGTAGGATCTTCCGCGCGTAACTCCCTTACGAAGGGGAGAAATTCGACGGTAGCTACGAAATTTATACGACAGCCAATGGCGCGCATCTTGCTCAGCAACATTGCTCACAGGCGATCGCCATTTACATCGGTTACCGAAGTAATTAAATTCCACGGAAATCTCGTCGCGCGTTGCCCCGCCGTCGTGCGTCGATGCGCCTAAGTTCTCCGCCGAAGGAACCGGGTATCCGAAGTGCCGGGGATAACCAAACATCCGTGAAATCGCTCGTCCAAACTCTATTTTCCAGTGCTCACGCTGATACCTTCTTAGACGCAATCTTCTCTGGCTATTACATTATGGAGACGAGATCAGTTCCTCGCCCTGTCGTTCGTAGATTGTTAATTTGCAGTTTGTTTGTTTGCTCATTTGCGGGGATTGCCCGTTACCTTATCGAGGCACGTATAACGTGGCGAAATTACGGAACGAAAGAAACGAAAATATTGAAATATTAAAGGGAAAATATAATAGTATATTGAACCAAAAAAAGTATAATAATATTGGAGATGTTGAACAGAAAGAAATTAACTTTGTCACTCGAGGAGTTGGCCAGAATAAAGAGTTGATTCAACTCTTATATATTACATTATATTAGCAAATATCAGAGTTTGTTTTGGTAAAACGGGAACGAGAATTAAAATTGATAAAAGAAAAAGTAACAAGTCCGAGTAATTAGGATCTTGTGCTTTGCAGTGTGCAGAGGCCAGATAAATAATAGACCCATGTTCGAATACGAAACGTGTTACAAAAATATAAGTAAGAGTTCCTGTAAGGGTTCGTGAACTTTGATTGGAAATAATTCCTGAACAAAAAAAAGCCAACGTTGTGAACGTGTGTCTAAAGACGGAGTCGTTAAATAAACACCTTCCGCTCAAGACATAAAAAAGGCAAGAAGCGATCGCCACTTGTGGAAAAAAACGAGGGACACACTCCCCCGTCGTCGCTCGAATTAACGTGGACTCGATCGATCGATCGCGGAACTTCCCCTGGCTGCGAGCGGCCAGCAATTTCAAGTTTGCAGCGGGCGGAAAGCCGGCGAAAATTGCTCATCTCCGGGGAAACTCGAGCACACGGCCAGCCTGGCGAGGATTATCGCGTTAACGTTGACCGTCGCCGGCGATAAGCGGCGAAAAAAAAAGAAGAAAGCGTGGCGACGAACGGAGAGGAGTGTCTCTCACGGAGGTAGGATCAAACAAGTTCAACAAGTAAACGGTTCGATCGAGCGATCCGAGAAAAAGAACGCGACGGCGCCGGCCAAGGTGGAAGGAACCTCGCTGAGAATCCCGGAACATCGAGGAACTTCATCCGACGCGGGGGACACGTCAGGCTTAATTAGCATCTTATCTGCCTTGGTAAACGTAAAGATGTCGCGCGGCTGATCAGAAGTAAGGAAAAGCGCGAGTTGCGCTCGTAGAATTTACAGAGAGGAGTTGGGGGGGGGGAGAGACTTGGCCGAAACTTTCTGTCGCGGGCAAAACTGGTATAACTCCTGGTAATCCGGCGAAAGCCTCGCTCGCGATATTTACCGACAGCAAGTTGCGCCCGGAGCTCAGAGTAAATCGCCGCGAATGCGAATTTAATTGACCGAATTCGCTAATCCCGCCGTCCGCGAGTCTGCCTCGCTGCGAGATTTATGCGAAACGCGGGACAATCTCTCTCTCTCTCTTTCTCTTGAAACACTTTAATTCCCCTTCAAACTGGACGCGCGAAAAGAAGCATCGAGAGAGAGCGTAGCAGGCGCGGCGCGGATGAGAAAAATGTAAATTTATTCGTCTTGGTCGCGCGAAGGACAAGCGGAGGTCGAGCGTTTTCGGGTCGCGAGACCATGCAGAAAATCCTAGCTCGAGAGGAGTTAAAGGGGAGGGAAGGGAGAGACTCCCTCCCTCGCACTTTGCAACGTTAACGAAGGGTCCTCCGTGTCTCGCAACTTAAGAGACTGATAACGAGGCCTGTTGTTCGCGAAAGCCCCGGCGACGTCCAAGTACCCGCTGAAAATACACTCGTCGAACGTTCCCTTTCTCTCCTATCCTTCCTCCTGGATCAATTCTACCGGCAACGTGAAAAGCTTTCTTCGAAACCTTCCGCCATTGTTGCTCGCCATCATCCTCGTCTATCGACTCTTTCAGTCGACGATAAAAAAAGAAGAAGAAGAAGAAGAAGAAGAAGAAAGAAAACGAAACCGCGTGCAAAAACTTTCAACTTGGATATATATATATATATATACATTTACGTCGTGAGCGATTCCATTGTTCGAGAAACGAAAGCACGGCGATTCCGAAAATATCTAACGTTACGAATATTCGGAGTAAATCGAGATTGAATTTCCAGATTTCAACGGTATTTCGCAATTTTCCGGGACAAAGGAAAGGGAAGTTAAAAAAAAAAAGGGGGGTGGGAGAGAAGAGAGATCGGAGGTAGAGAGTCATTTTTCGGATCTCGATCACAGTGGAGCTTTTAACTTTTCAAATGTGAGCGTGCGTGTCGCGAGTTCCTCTCGCTCCCTCGAATTCCCGCTCATTCGCTCGCGTATCTCAAAAACATACACTGAGAAATATCTCGAGTTCGAGCAAGGAAAAAAAACGCAAAGGAATTCTTCGTCGGTATGCACGCTCGATCGTTCGATTAAATTTTTTTGGAACGCGCGCGAACCGCGTCCCTGCTTGCCAAACCACGTGTGTAAAATCGAACCGCGAAACGTCGAGAGACCGCAAGCGGGGTTAAGATGCCCGAGGTGTACGTGACCGAACAAGTGTTTAGGAATTAATCGAATTTATTGGCTTTCCGAATTGTCCCGAATTCGCCGGGGACAATAGAAACGAAAGTTTGCAAGAGCGAGCGCGACGTGGGGGGGAGGGGGGATGGAATTGGTTCGCAGGGGCCTGAGACGTGTCAACTGCGAAACACGGCTCGATAATTATCTGGAACGGGTGAGGGTTGAACAGCGTCGGTTCGTTAAATCCAGCGTGTACGCAAGAGTGGAGAAGGGTCGAGGGTGCACGTGCAGCGGAGCGGCGGTTCCCGCGGGGTTGTAGCCAAGTTGCCAGAGGAGAGGACTCGGTCTGGCCTCCGTTCGCCTCCTCTTTGTCGAGCGAATTACGTCCCCAGCAGAGGTCTCGCCTCGTCTCTCCTCTCCTCTCTGCTGTTTACGCAGAGGGCACGAGTCGACAATGAAAGAAACCGAGCGGAAAGGGGTGTACATACATTACGAGTTAACGGGTCAAACTGGAGTACCGCTTTCGTGCGAGAATCGTGGATCTCCGTGGACCAAGCACAACTCGACAGAGGCTATCCAAGATTTGTCGGACGAACTTTGATTGTGAGCTTAAACTTAACACCGATTGTGACTTCAAAGGTGCAGATTCTTTTTTAGTTCCTCGACACGAGCAAAAGTATCTCCACGCGACGATTTCTTGTCGTTTGAAAGGGAAAAAAAAGGAGATTTATTACGTTGACTTTGGAACAACTCAATCTTCAACTTAAACTTGTGATATAAACGTGTGGAATAAGATTGGAATCAATCTTCAACTTGAACTTGTGAGCTCAACTTCAACTATAAGCTATGGTTATAGATACATCTTCAACTATAAACACATCAATTTTCAACTTAAACTCGTGATATTAACCTGTAGAATAAGATTGAACTCAACTTAAACTATAAACTATGATCTAAACACATAATGTAAAAACATAGACGTAGATATAAACATAATAAATGATTTTAATAACGTAAAGATGCAAATTTTTCGACGAGCAAGTATGGACAGTATTTCGTATCATTGGAAAAGATAGGTTTATTACGCCGATTCAGTCTTGAACTTAAACTTGTGATGTAAATGTATAAACGTATAATGTGAAAATATAATCTCATATAAACGTTCATATACGATATAAACGTAATAAATATATAGAGATGTAAAGATTTTAAATATGCAAAGATGCAAATTTCTTGGTTTTCCCAACGAACAGCGTTTCTTACCGCTGGAACGTTTATTACGTTGATTTCAGGAAAATTAAATCGTTAATATGATAATACGAACGATTTCCAAGGGAAAATACTTTGCCTAGAGTTTCAATCTAAAAATGTAAATTTCCCGCGGAATCCCTCGCGCGCGATTTAATATTTTACGGTTTTACAATTCACCGCGGACGTAACCTCAGAATGAACATATTGCCACGAATATATCTGTCGGACGTGAAATTATACCTCGTACGTACACGACCGATGATCACATTCGTGGCATGGACGCATTATTTTTCAATCAGTCGAAGCCGACGCGTTACACGCGTAATCGTCTGATCGACTAATGGAGATACAATCAGCCCCGTTTCTATCTTTTTACATCCGATTTCTATTAGTTCTATGTTGCTTTAGTACGAAACTGTTCCGACACCCGGTATCACGTGACACGAGGTCTTTCCTTCGAGATTCCGTCACACCTCTGCCTGTTCTATTCACACGGCAAATAAACACGTGACCACCCTTTGAATGCAGCCACTGTTGCGAATAGTCCCGGCGACTATGGCGACGTAATTACGCAGCGAACAGTTAACGAGAACAAAATGTTGGCACACCTTGCGACTTTCAAAAGGGTCCGTTCAAGTCGACGTTTAAATCGTCGTGTAAATCGTCGAATTAAAATCGCGCTCGGCGGGCGCGATAATTTCCGGCCGTGCCATTAAAATCCACGTCTACAGATCAAGAACACTGTTTTCACCTACAGTGTTTGCGAATACGACGGGATTTCTATCGACGACAACATTCCAAACAAGAAAAATGCCAAATTCGATTTATCGTTCGGACGATTCAAAAGGTCGGAAGATCATTCGATTACTTCGCGCGGCTAACTTCACGTCAACAACGAACGTCGATTCGCGCGTTTCTTACAAAACACCAAAAAGACTTTGTCCAACGCGACAAAGCTCGTCAATGATTAATTACGTTGGTCTGCGTGGATCGAACTTACCGGAGGCGACGACGAGGGCGAACAGCAAGCAAACGATCGAAACGGAAAAGACACCAGGCCGGCCCATGCTTCTGCGATGAAAATGCGGCAGGTCGCAGCTGGCAATCACTTCATCGCCATCACTCGACGGAGGAGAACAACAAAGTCCGAAGAGACGAGGTGACGTTGACACGTACACGCGCACACGTGAACAAAATTCGGGCGACGATATCGCGAACAATCTGCGAGACAACGGAGAGGCGAAACTTCCACGAACGTAATGCCGTGACGGTCGAGCGCTTACTGACAGGTCTCCGTGGCTTTCGCGTGCTCCCTCCACCTGATCCCCACTCCGACCAATCAAAACTCCCTCTCCCCCTCCCCTCCCTTCCCTTTCCCACGTCCGCTCGCGCGCGTAACTTCGTCCTCGTTCGACCAGCTACGTGTTTTCTCCACTGAGAACCAGTGACGCTGGTCTATCGCGCCGTTTCTATCGGCGCGTCGCCTTCGCGCGGAAACTTTCGAAATTAAAAACTAATTAAGCGTGATCGTTAACGCGGTACACTTTGTAGTCTGGGTGTTAAATCGGAGGAGACTCCGCTTCACCGACGATTTTTCCCGCGAGACGCACGACTCGAAGACCGATTTCAAGGTTCGGAACGAAAGTTTGAAAAAACATCACTGCTTCTTTTTTTTCTTTTTTTTTTATGCAGGTCTAAAATTTCCAAATCATTAATACTAGAACTACCAAAGTGGTCAAAATGACTAATTTATAATTTCCCACGGAAATTTATCACTTTTAGATACTCGAGTGATTTTTAATAAAAAGTATTAATGGAAGCTTGTCTTCTTCATTGTATCATTAACTTTTTCTTGTAGTATTTTAATTTCTTTGCTACAAATATTACACTTTTTCGTCGCTAGTTCTAGCATTAACGACTAGGTATTTACATGGTATGGTACTTGTAATATAGATTTGAAATTTTGAAAGATTGTAATAGAAATTTTGTGATACAGATTTCTGTCCCTCAAGTATTGGAGTGTTCTCTTCGGATGATCTTGGGAAGTCGGCGGTGGGATTAATCCTGTGCCACTCAATCTTCTCTGCCACTCAAAGTTTGTGCATTCATATAGCACGTGTCGAGCTGTGACAGATCTAGACGTCTATCGCAGAAGGGAAAGTCAGTCTTCTTGATTAGGTATTCATGGGTTATTTTGGTGTGTCTTGTCCTTAACCGAGCCAGCACAATTCTTTCTTTTTTTGGGGTGGGAGGTTAATCAGTTAAAAGGAATTTCTTGGTAAAAATCATTTACTACGTTGTGCATCTTTGTTCGATTGACTTTTACATAGGAAGGGTCTATGACTCGTTTAGTGATAGAATCGATCCTTCCTTGGCATTCAAGTCTGTTATTTCGTTTCCAACGATGTCGAGAGGATATTGTTGCATTCTTGTTCAAAAGGAATTGGAGAGTTCAATATAATTTATAGAGGTGTCTTTAATAATGTTTGATAAGGCTTTGGTTATACTCATAAAATCATATTGCTCGTATAGCAATGTTTGGATATGCTTTAGAGCATCATAAATTGCTTCTGCTGAGAAAATGGTCTTGGGGAGAGAAGGAAGTAAGAGTTGCTCGAGCAACCGTGATCGAAATTCGTTGCGCGTTCATTGGGAAAAATCCGCTGGAAATTCCGTCGTTCCGCGAGTACATTGACGATCGATATTTGTTTTTTTCCCCGCTCGGTGAAATCATCAGGCCTGAAACGATCGACGACGCGTAAAATTGCAGTCTGGTGTTAAACGACCCGCCGTCCGAGTAAAAATTGATCCGACTCCTCGCGGATAAATCAGCGACGCGTCGGCGCGTAATTTTTCCCCGTGGCTGTGTTTATCATTCGAGCGAAATTTCGAGCTGGCCTCTCTCTAATTCCGGAACCATCGCGGAATTTCCAGCAGATTTTTCCTTCCCTCGTCGCGACCTCGTGGAGAAATTCGCGAACGAGAGGCAAGTATGCATAATGCCGCGGAAATTCCAATTCGGTGTAACACTTGTACGAGAACTTTCGCCATAAATTATAACGCAGACACGGGGAGGATCGGACAAGAAGCGGGAAGTCTGAACTAATATCGAAACGGCGGGACAGACGGTACGTTCAAAATGGCCGTGGCTGTGTGGGAACGCGGAACGGGGGAAATGGATTGATGAACGACCGTGAGGAAGACGGACGTGAATAGCTCGCGTGTGTACGAAATGAAACAAACAACGGTACGTTTGCTGGCGTGATACATCTCGCGGACGACACGAGGGCAATATTTATTTTCTTCAGAAGAAAAAAAGAAACGGAATAGAAACGTCGAAAGGACAGATCTACTTTACAAAGAGAGAGAGAGAGAGAGAGAGAGAGAGAGAGAGAGATCTTTTGTTTCCCCGAGTTAAGATATAATTTAACCCGTTGCTCGATAAATCAACGTCTGATCAGAATGGCTACACGTCGCTCAGTCCTCGAAGACCCGCTCCGAGTTTTCTCGATGGACTCTTTGTAACCTCGTTCTCGTGACATGACGCTTCGATCGGAAGCACCGTGTTGACGCGAGAAGTAACAATGGCGAACAGTTTCGAGAAGGGGGAAAAACGGGGGGGGGACGAGAGCTACGTGTATCGAATTGATAATTTTTTTTTTAGGAAACGGACGACAGAAATCTACTTGGGAGTGGATTTATTATCCGCATCGATAATCGGCGGATCGACAGTTGCGGAAAAATGTCAGGCGTATCAATTTAAATTTCGTCCGATTTAAACGCGATCCAACAAATGTTAGGCGATATTAATTGACACTCGATAAATTCAAAGTCGCGTCCAAAGATGGATACACTTTTGATCGCCTCATATATAATGAAAACAATAAACGTCGCGTTTTGACCGCGCGTCACTTAAACGGAGAATTTATCGGAATTCCCTCGGTCGCACGGCCATTATCGCGACCGCAACTGGTAACCAATGTTTCTGTCGGACCTTCGATACTATTTTGCCACCCGTGAAATTCATATCCGTCTCCAATTAACGACCATCAAACGCTTTCTTCCCCAATTCCGGTAGAAATCACCTCGGCCAAGTTTAGCGGATAGATAAAAATCGTTTCCCGATAATAATTGGGATATATCCCGGGCGCGATCGTTTAAATACAATATGTAATTAGCCGCGTTGCGAGCCTGCTGTTTTATGCGAGTGGCCTGGCGTGCGGTGTACGCGGTAGAGAATTCAGTTCAACCGCAGGGTAGCCGCTAAACGTGGATCATCTACCAATTATCGCTGCTATTGTTATTATTGCGTAAAGTCAAGTATCGGCAAACGCAGCTTGCCTACGTTATTTAATTAAATTGTTTCGCCGTACGAATTAATTAATAATCGCCTCGTCATCGACGCACCATTGACGACCGGCGGCCATTTTCTTTCCGGCCGGTCGCCTGAAAAATCGCACACTCTCGTTCACAAGAATTTGTCGACACTCGAATTATCTCGAGTACAATGCGTTTTTTCAAGCAATCAATCGTCTTTATCAAATGAACGTGTCTTGTTTGATATTAGCAAATGAATGATGTAAATTTAGCAAATTAAATAGTCAGGCTGGACCAAAAGATAGAAGAAAACTAACTTTATTAATTTTAATTTAAATTTAGGTTCAAACTTAATGAACTTAAATTAGTGTACTATATAATAAAAAAATTATGGATGTATTTTATAGAATGGGAAGTGACTTTTGGCCCGCCCTATATTAATAAACTGTATTTCTTAGTATCAAGGAAAAGTCTCTTTGAACGCGATGTCGAAGGATGCTTAGGGTCGATCGATGGAGGTGAAACGATTTCTAACGTGCCCTGAATCGATGAAAAATTGAGGAAAACTCTCCCCGCTTCTCTTTCCAGACTTCGGAGGCTCTTGGGACCCCAAATGGTTGACACCTACCATCAACTCCACGCGGAGCGCGTTTTATTCAAATATTTTTGGGAACTTCGCCTGAGTTGATGCCAGTTGAACTATGACACGCTGTACGCTATTGAGATACGCACAGACGTAACTTTCGGATAACCCGAGCCTCCAGCAAGGTTTTAGTCCTCTTGCTGGGTTTACTCTTCAAAAATAACGTAAGACCCCGAAGTTGCCGAACAATAACACTCGTTAATAGTTTTTCTCGCGAGTTTCGAGCCTCAATTCCCCGTAGATGGGAATAACTGATTAATTGTTTCGGATAGATCTTACAGATACAAACTTAAATACAAGGACGCCTGTTGATCGAAAGTAATTCAGAAATAGTTGAAAACTATTTCACCTTTTATTCAAAGAGACCAAATTTACATTTGCAGTGGGCAACATTTGAAGAGGGTCAGAGCAATTTTGAGAAGGCAGCCGAAGAATAAATTTAGAACGTAGGAGAGGAGGTTTGGGCGAAGCTTGCACATTGTACGAAAATTACATTAGCAACAGTGAGAACAAAACTGTCGCAAATAACGCTGCAGTAAAAGTGCGCGCGATTCTTATGCAAAGTAGAGAACGATCCCGCTAGACTTCTTTTCAGCTCCCAGCTGAAAGTACCATACCACGTTCCGATCGATTAATCCTAACGAAGCGATACTTCTTTGCCCGACGAAGCGCCGGCTAATACCACTTGCTGATTAAGCATGGCAAAACTGGCAGCTGCAACGAGTCTATTCTCAGGCGACCAAAGTTACCGACGTACGACGGTGCTCTTAGGAAATTTCCGGTAGCATTTGCCGGATGTATCATTAACATTGCACGTGTAATACACGCGGGAGAGTTTGGGGAAGAGAGTGATAAAAACGCGCTAACCGGCTGACCGTTATCGCCGACCATCCAGCTTTCGAGGTGATTTTCACGCGAGCATAAATAAAAGGGGGTGAAAACGCCGGTGAAAACAGGGAAGCCGGTGGATTGGGTGCACAGAAACGACTCGGAGGTCCGAGTTTGCGGCGGATATTTAGGTTGAAACAGGTCGAAGAAGCGGATTGGACGAAACTAATTATACTTACATCAGCACACAAACACACACAGCGTGTGTTAAACGAGGTGGCCAGGATAGGACGAAGTTACTTCGCTGCCGCCGTAACTTCTCCTATCGCGGCGGCCCCGGCGCTACCTACAACTTCCGGCTTATTCCGACCCTATGTCTGGCCGATCCGTCCAACTTTCGGAACGTGTTCCACCGTTGCGCCAGGGACGAATATTTCCGTACTAAGCCGCGCAAGACTGGAAAGCGAACGACGTTATCCCGTAGCCTGGCCGGGCTTTATACGTTTTCGCAGTCACTTCTTCCCTTTTTTTCTTTCTTGTTTTTAGAAGAAGGAAAAGAAAAAAAAAGGCAACGAACACGGCGCGATGGGATTAAACTCGTTCATCCTTTCGGTTGAAACCGCGACTCATCAGGATTTAATATTCCTCTTCTTTTATTCCCGTCGTCGAAGAATAATATCCCCGGGGGAAGAAACAGGAGGAGGAAGAAGAAATCTCTGGTGGTAATTAAGAAATTGATGAGACGACCCAGTTTTCTTTCTTTCTCTTTTTTTTTTTTTTTTTGTTGAACTTGTGTATGAAAGCGGGCGCGCGTCGCGGTGTGTTTCTGAATATTCAGCGGATCCTCATTAAATGCAAAGGAGCTACGAAACCGGAAGGAACGTCCTCTGTCAGAGAGTTTCGAACTAAATAGAAAAGTTTCTGGCTGCGTGAAGCCGCTCGCCACTTTCCATAACTACTCCTTCCTCGTCCGTCCTTGTTCGATGGACTCGCGAAATTTCGCGGATACGCGCTCTCCCGCCTGTTTGTCTACTTCTGCTACCGCGTCCTGGCATCGTCGTACGCATTACGCGCCCAGAAATCGAATTTAATTCCGTTCGACGACTCGCTTCGAACTAAGGACGCTCCTGCTCTGAACGAGTCTCGTTCCTACCGACTTGAATCGCTCAACTTTCTTACTCGCCAAGTTTCTAACTCGCTCGATATCACGTGCTGCCTTATTATAGGGTCACTTGCACACACCTAAAATAACGTTTAAATTATGCGTCTAATGTAAAAATTATTTAACACAAAAGTTGTGCAGTTCGAAGGAAAGGAGGAAAAATATGGGCTTCAATTTTTTGTGGGTTTCGAAATTTTCAAGCTTCATTTTTTTTTTTAATTGGACTTTAGTTTAAATATTAAATTCCAAGTAAAAAGTAGTATGAAGCCACATTGGTCCTAAAGCTAATGGTCAAGGAGATGTTTTAGGATAATTCGTCTCAAGAACGTTAGGACCATTTGCTTGTCACACATCAACGTCAAAACCCCTCAATATTGTCAAAAACCATATTTTGGCCTCCTTTGAAATCATACAATTTTTGTATTGAACAAAATATTTTCAGTAGACCCCCATAATTTAAATAAAAGTCATTTCAGGTGTGCAAGTTACACGAATCATCCTGTATGCGAGCACAGGGTGACCACTGAAAAACTGAAGGGTTTGAAAAAGTCATAACTTGTTCATTTCTAGGTTATCTTTTTCGTAGGTTATAGAACATTGCTTGGAGATTAAAAATACGTAATACTGAAAAAAATCCATCGAATACATTTCCAAAAGAACACGTGTTTTCCAAAAGAACAAATGTTATTTTTGTTTTGTGTCATTCAGTTTTTCAGTGACCACCCCTCTCTTTCCGGTGCCAACTCGCAAAATACACCTCTCCACTTAAGCGTCCGCTTTCGGTCCCGACTAAGGACGCTTAAGTGGACACTACGGTATTAAGGTACGGTTTAATCTCAAGGTAAGAATCGCCTGTACGTACGTTCTTGTCCAGCGGTGCGTTAAATAGAAGGAAAGTGAGAGCGTGCAACTCACACAGTCTGTCTGTGAAGAAAGAAGGGAAGGCACGGTATTCTGGAGAAGTTGGGGGAGGAGCAGCACGCGTTGGCCACGGTATCTCGCCGGGTCAGCTAACTTCCGGTTACTCTACTTTCGACTAACGACCCATCTAACTTCGGGATGCTCAAAGAGTGGACCAGGGAACGTCTGTCGCAATGCCCGGCGACGATGCAATTACTCGGGGCGCACTTCGCGGCGCCCGTGCAACTAGCAATTTCCAGCGATGGCGTTAACGAGAGCCCACGGAAAGGGACGATAGGCGAGAATCTTAATGAAATTGTCAAGTGCCGCGTCATCGTTAAATTTTACGGCCACCGGCCTCCTACAACCGCGAAAAAAAGAAAAACGATCGTGTATTTCTGGCATTGTGTCTCCCCGTTTTTGTGCTTCGATGTATCGTATTTTTAATTAACACTAGAACTACCAAAGTGGTTCAAAATGACCAATTTATAATTTTCGTTGAAGAAATGATATATTCTTTAAAAATTTAGGTAATTTTTCGAAAAATGTGTAGACAAAGGTTTGTGTAATTTATTGTATAAAGCTTTTCCATTTTTTTACTTTAATATTTCCGATGGAAATTTTATGCTTTAGTCGTTGGTAGTGTTCTAGTATTAAAACATTCCCGTTAACATATTGGTCAACGCTGTTTCTATTTCTGTTTAAATATTCTATAATTCTATATTTTTTATTATTTTCATTCTATATTCTGTATTATTTTATTCTATATTTCTACATTTTTTATTAATTCTAATAATTAAAATTAGATGAATATCGCCGGCAAGGAATTTTAGACGACGTAAATAATTAAACAACACTGTGAAAACGAGAAAATACTTTGTTGTAATGTACCTTGCAAAGCATTCTGTCCCACAGACAGAAATTTGCGTAAATTTTGCTTCGTACTAACCATTTGTAGCAACCGTTTGTACTTGTTTATGGAATAATTAAATTAAGTAATATAAATTAGAAAACTACAAATACATGAGGAATTCATTGTCGAAAGAGGAACAGTTATTTCGGCAATTTGCCAACGATTTCTCCGACTCGCTCGCCTACTCGTAAATATTCAAATACCTGTACAAGTTCGTTAGACGATCCGGGAGCATTTTTACGCTCACCCGAGTGCCACTAGACTTGAAATTTCCCGGGTAGAAAATTCCCCCGTCCCGTGAGTGGTATCGACCGCGTCTGACTGAGCGTCGTGTTACGCTACTGGCTGGTCACAGATGCTCGCGTAACCCTCCGTCCGATTAATCACACGGCCGCGCTACTGAAACACTCGAAAGTCCCTCTTCTCTCGCGGCCCTCGACCACCTGGACAAAGAGAACAAGGTCCCGTTTAATTAGGTCAGCGTGGCTAAAGTTACGTCTGAATTCGCGCGCTCGCTCGCGCGTGAGAAGCACGGAAAATAAAGAAAACTCCCCTTAGGTGGCGGATAAAGGGTGGAGGAGAAATGGCCGATTTAAAAGGCCCACGAGCGGGACGAGTCGGTAAAGTCCAGTCCCCGGACAGCGTTTGCGGACATTTCGAGCCATTAGGCGAGACACCGTGCAATTAACACCGTCGCCCATCGACACCCGCAAGAGTCCATTACGGTCGCCTTCGTTGTTTCCACCCTCCTGTTTTTCCCCGGCGAGAATCCCTTCACAACCGTTTCCTCCCCTCCGGTGCTATCTACCCGGAAAATCTTCTCGATTCTCAATTAACACTCACTGAGCGAAACACAAACGCGAGCCTCGCAATTCTTCCAATGAAAATCGACGAATTCGTTGAATTTTTATCGTCGGGGAGAACAAACGAGAGATTCCCCATTTTTTTTCTTTTTTTTTTGCATCCGAGACAAGCGATCTCGCTGTGAAAAACTGCAAACGAATTTCTTGCGAAAATTTCTTTGCACGGCGGACAGCGAGATCAAAAGAGGTTTTTTCCCCCCCGGACGCTCAGACGGTGGAATAAGTCTGATTTGTTGCGAGATTGCGAGGGGAGAGGCGGTAGATAGTAAGTAACGAGACTGCTTCGAAGCAGGAGAAGCGGGAGAGAAAGGAACGATCGGTAGGTAGTTAGGCAAAAAAGGAGGAGAAGATCGATTCCTCCTGTCGTCCCCTCTGCCCTCGCGCGCGGTCTCTCCCGCATATCTTCATCCCTCTTCGCCGTTTCTTTTTCCTGCAGTCGGCGCAGCGCGACTTCTCGCCTCGTCCCCAACGCCTTTAATGTCTCGCGATACGTTATACCTTTACCTCCTTCGGGGATATTTTTCCTCCGCTCGACGCGTCAATTGATTCGTACAGAGACATCCATGCCTCTCCGATGGTGATCGATGGGACGTCTCTGCAGGGGGGGGCGAAATCGATTTTTACACGACAGTTGGCCAGCAGAAACGGGTATATTTTCCAGGAACAAATATCACACATTCAGAGATATATTTCCACCGAAATATTTCCGAACGTTAAATAACCAAATGTAAAAAACTGCACGAATTTATTCTGACTAGGAAATGAAGACGACTTTTTTGCCATAAAATTTTATGGATATGCAAACATTTGAGTCCATACAAAACAAATTACAGGCGCGATCGCTCAGTACCAAACAACGCCACTTCCACTCGAGGTCTATTCCACGCCCCCTCACGTGACCCAAATCAACCAATCGCTAATTTTTGTTGCATCAGCGTTGCACCTGAAGAGACCCGATTTTCTGGGTTACAGGGTTTCTCTGCTAAAATCACTTTCAGTGATAAAAACGGTACGTTTCCCAAGAACGAATTCCGTGTAATATTTCACATTTTCGGAGAGACCTTTTTACACCGCACCGAGTAGGGGGGGAGGGTGAATTTTGCACGGACAACGATGTCTATCGCTTTTCAATTTTCCCCTCGCGAACGTTAAACGCGAAACGCGTTGGACGCGTCACTGAAACGATGCGAAACAGGTAAAACAGATATTTACGGAACAATTGTTTGCCCAACAGAGCGAAACGTTGGCATAATGCGCCGATATTAATTCGAAAAGTACAACGCCCGGCTACCAGCGGGGACATGTTCCGTCGGTTCCTTTGTCTTGCAATTTCGATTCCAATTCGAATTATGCGCGCATTGCCGGTGGATCGGTTAGGATCCACCAAAAAGGAGAAAAAAACAGACTTGAGCCAATCGTTCGAACCGAAATTTCAACATCGCCCGTACGGACGATTTTTCACTCTTTTTTTCACACCCCCTTCTTCCATCGTTCCTTTTCCCAATCGGCCGACTCACCCCCAATTCGAAGGTCGGTTTAAGATAAAACATCGTGCGGAACGTCGATTTAAGCTGACGCGATCGTTTCGTCAGGGTCGATCGGTTCGTTAGGTATTTTACGAAGGCAAACGATCGGAGAGAGAGAGAGAGAGAGAGAAAAAAGAAAATCCCTACACGTCGTTAATCCTAATCTCTCCCCAGGCACCAACCCTTTCGAGCCCCCATTGTCGCATACGATTAAGCTACGTGCCCACGTAGCTTCGTGGAATAAAGGATCTCGGATGACGAAGACACGCCTATCGAATTCGGCAGGAAACCCGAAAAACTCGAGTGACACGCCTGCCTGATTTTCATTTTTCCAAATTACTCGCGACGCGTTTTAATCGACGAGATTGAGCTACTCTCCGAGCGGACTTCCGCGTCCGGCTGTTGTCTCTGCTCGTTGTCGCGCGCTTTCCTAATTGGGAACATCGGGACATCGATTTAAACAGGTGAAACGTCATTGAACAGAGGGGCAAGGATGGAGTAGAGCCAAAGGACAATTAACGAGACAGCTGCATCTGACACTCCCAGCGAGGTCGCGTCTACTACTCGATCACTCCGCGATGATGGCTTTTCAAAACACACCTCTACCCCGTTTAACCTATCCCTATATTGTGCGCCGCGTCAACGTGGAATGGAGTTTCCGCGCTTTCGTTTACTTTCTGACAGCCCGGGGACCGATCGTTCTCGCGAAAATTGGCTAATTCTCACGCTCCCCCTTTCTTCTCCCCGCTCATTTTCCCTACTTTACGTACGTATATACGTATCATCATATTTCACACTTTCGCGTCCAATTACTTCTCTCTTTCTCTCTGCCAGTTCCTCCAACTTCTGTGCCGCTTCTTCTCTTATTTTTTGTCTTCTAATTTCGCCACAGCTGCTCCGTCATCGTTCATCTTCCCACAGTCCTCGCGACTATGGTCCCGTTCTTGGCTCCAATTCGTAATTTCAAGCTTTATGGAAAAATAAATGTAACAGCCATTAATTGAAACGAAGAAAACGAAGGAACGAGTAGCAGAGAACGCTGTAAATGTCAAACGTCAAATTTTCAATTACTATAATACATGAAATGTAACACAGTAAATGTTTCGAACGTTTAATGCATTATCAAGTACTAATGTACTGTTGTTTGATGTAATAGCACATTAAGAAGACTTGTACTCCAGTATGATTCGTCTCACTGAAAGGCCCAGAAGCAACTGTTCTAACTAGGAAATGAAGACGAAGCGGTCGCTCAGTACCAGATAACGCCACTCCTACTCGAGGTCTATCCCACGCCCACGAATCACGTGACCTAAATCAACCAATCGCTAATTTTCGTTGCATCAGCGTTGCACGAAACCTAACCTGAAGAGGCCCGATTTTCTGGATTACTCCCGCTAAAATCACTTTCAGTCATAAAACGTATTTTGCTTTTGGCACCCACGGTGTTTGCAAAATTTCAGTAATTTTCTTCCTCCTGAACAATTTGATGTCTGGCGCTTGCATTCTTCGTTTAATTATTTTCCAAAAAAAAAATTTACCCTTCCGGAGAATCTCGGTATTCGAAGGATCCGGGAAAAATGCCGGCAAATCCCAGAAAATTTTTAACCGGTATCCGAGTTTATTTTACAATAAAAATGAAATTCAACTTTCTCTTGACTTTATCAGGCCAACCCTTTCTCTCAAGAGAGAACAGTCGTTTTCCACGTATAGTATCGATTTCTTTGTCTTCGCTGATACGACGTAACCAAATTTTCCTCGATATATTCAGCGCGTTCACGTGCATCCTGACGCAGGATCGTCCGCTTTGGCAGCTGGGCAGGATAGCGAAGCATCCGACGCTTAGACACGTGACGGAGAAACGGGCGTCGAAACAGGCTGCATCGATGGCAGTGATGGGGAACGAAGTATGCTAAAATGATTACGGATGTGCAATGACGCGTTCAACGATCAGCATGCTCCCGGGCACTGATTTAATTGTGCGAAACTACTCGCCGGCACGCACTCAAGCGGACGCGAGCGTGTGACGGAGTGTAACAGCGCGCTTCACTGCGATCGTCGACGCTACGTGCCATCGTTTTAACTCGACTTTCCCCTCCGAGGGGACGTCGCGCTTAAATCTAGCCAACAGCTCCAACTTCCTCTTTTTACAATTTACTGATAATTATCACGAACGTGTACATTTGGCGTTGTAGAATGCAACGTATAACAGCATAGTATCTGAACAGACGCCTTGAGTGAAAACTCTGGAAGAATGTGAAAGTGAAAGAAGAGAATTTCTGAAAACAGTCCTAAATGATATTCAATTGATACTCACAATAATTCACATTCAAAGTATTTCACACGAACTAGACTTCTTATGAAAGTTGGAAAAATGACGGAGGATATTATTTTTCCAAGGGTTGAAACTATACTGCTCACAAAAATTAGGGGATGTTTCAAAACGAATGTGAAAAGATAGAAAAAAGAAGCATTTGATTTTTTTTTTTTTTTATTAAACAAGAACATCGGGAAAGCAAACAACAAGTCAAAGAAAGTTGTTCTTGTTTAATTCATTTTGAAATATCCCCTAATTTTTGTGAGCAGTGTATGTATCATTAACTCTGGTTGTACTTGTGCACGTCGATGATTGTCTTGAAATTCAAACGATATCAGCAAAATTTCGTGTCAAATGCCATTTGAACGATTATTTCCAATGTTATATCATTTTATTTGATGTGATATTTACGATGCTTCCGTAAATAAATTTCTGGCAGATGGTACGAAGAAAAGTTTGTCGAAGGAAAAGGATCAGCATCAGTTTCACACCGCGTTACGATGAAAAATGTTATAAATCAAATCCACCTCCGTGGACACGCGCGTGCACGCTCCGAAACCGTGCCACTTTTCAGCCCTTGGCTCGGTTTGTTTTCCTCCTTCGTTCCACTCGGCGATCTGTATCGATCCAGTTCGCAGTGCCACGTACTCATTCGACACGAGAAATGAAACTTTCCGAGGCTCGAGTCGTCGGGAAGATTACGAAGACTGAAGACTGCGTCGCCGAGCTGAAAATCAGTAGTGTGAGTCAATAATTCCAACATGCTCGACAACTGCGAAAGCGTCGTCTCATTAGCCTCGCGATCGATTGAATCAAAACGCGCTTTCGCGACTCGAAAAGAATCGTTCGTAATGACGAAACGTTGTTTCACGAAAAAAAAAAAAAGAAAAATGATTTTTCGCAATTACTTCGAACGAAATTTACATTGTAAAAGATTGATTGAGTGCACCAGCGGCACAATTTTAATGCACAGTTGCGAGCTTCTGGTGCTTCTCAATTTCGTGAAATTTCAGAAAATTGAATATTCCATCAAAAAGAAAAAAAAAGCATCGCGCGGAAGCAGCAACGAGCGCACCGAAGGAGAGCGAGAAACGATGTCCCGCTTCGGCACCGGCCGACTGCTAGACCCGACCGGGACGAATCGGCACGAATCGGGAATCGACCGGGGAAACTCGCGGTTTTTCTAATTTCGCTGCGAAAAGTTTCGACATTTTTATTAGATCACGTTTTGCCCTCGTGGTTGCTCTCGAAACGAATGGCGGTACGTTTACATTATCGAGTAAATTATCTTGCCAGAAAAGCTGGTCAAATATTTGCAAGGTATCGAACAAGTATTTTAATTCCGCGCCAAAAGATGAGAGTAAAAGGGAAGCTGCGAGTGGCGTGATAATAATCGTTTATTATAAATAACTATTAACACGTTCTCCTGTTCACGTACATCATTCGACGTGTTTTTTTTTTTTGCTTTTTTTTTTTTTGTTTCTTTTGTTTCGCTTCGTTCATTGCTTAGGAATCCATGCAATAGTATACGTTACATTGGAGCATTTTTTTTTTTTTTATCCAGTTACTTCGGAATTACAAACATTTACTTTTAATGCGATATAATTATTCATTCGTGTGACGATTATTTACAGAAAGAACGATCATCGATACTGATGCGGCCGCAGCAGTAATTTTACAACTAACCGTAATTATTCGCTGATAAGAGAATGGGACAAATACTATACGAACAGGAAATCCAAGCGCGGTCGCGTTGGTTTCTTCGCAAACCGCGAACGCCTTGGGGGGACCTCTGCGTCTTCCGATAATGCCGTCGTCAGTTTTCTCTTTTTTTTTTTTTTTCGTTTGCTTTCTCGCTTCATTAATCATAACAAATGCTACGAATGTCCACACGTTCGCTCTCTCTTTGTCTCGCAATGAATCGTCGGATTTAATATCCCCATCATCCTTTCGTTTCGCTTTCAATTCGGTTCGATTCGAATCTTTAAAAATGAAAAAGAAAAGGACGAAGTGGAAAGGAAAAAAAAATACGAAGGAAAAAAAATAAAAGAATGCTTAAAAAGATAAGAGAAAATGTATCGTCGCTCGATAATATGCAAATCTCGATTCTCTTTCTTTCTTTTTTTTTTTTTTAAATGAAGCGCTACGCGATAAAAACCTGGCCCTTGTTTTTTCGATGAAATCGTAGAAAGGAATTCGGTGTTTGAAAAATATGCGATCGTTTTTTAAGCCGAACACGTCATACTATTATTCCCCGTAAAAAATACAATACGGACCGTAATCGATACAGGCACGATAAATATTAAATCACACTGCGCACACGTATCAAGTGCTAACTGCAACATGCATTATGGAGCAATTTTCTGCATTGTTTTCTACTCGTAAATCGAGTGCAATGCGACGTCGAGTTAAACGGCCGAGACGGGCTTTACAAAGGGAAACAAAATTACAATAAATAGTAACGAGGAACGAAATAAAACGCTACGGCGAGAAAGTGATGTACGCACGAAATTATATAGTATTTGCAAGCAACTCTTACGTTCGTTTCTTTTTTTCCTTTGAGTAGTACGCGTGACCATTTCTCAACAAATAAAGTTCGTATCGTTGTTTTGTTCCGCGCTCATTACCAACATCGTCTCGTCCCGTCCTCTGGAACACGTGTCGTTTAAAGTCAGTCGCATTGCTGTTTGAGGGGAGGGGGGAGTTACCGGCTACGTAAACGAGGAACACGTATAATAAATATCGAATAACAGTTGTTACTTATGATAATACGAAGTAGTAGAATGCAGCGTACATATAGCATAGCAGTTGCCACGGAGAGTACCTACTACATACGAGTTTGTCACATTCATACTAGATTTTTTTATGTTCGCTGGCTATTTCTTTCTCTTTTTTTTTTTCTTTTTTCTTTCACCGATTCAGCCTACTTAATCGTTTCTTTCATACCTTCTCATTCATCCTTCGTGCACACTTTTAGTTTGTCGTTTTACAGAGCTCTTTCATCTCGTTGTCTCTCGTGCATTTTTTTTCTTTTTTTCGTTTTTACTAAATCTTTCATCCATGTACACATGTTCATCTACATACGTACTCATGCACACATTTGTTCTCTTCATTTCTCAAATTGTCCACGATTTTTACGATACCGCCATGTGTTCAACGAAAAGATACTGTAATCTTTCATTCATCTAACCATCCGTTAAACAACTGAAAATTTGCCCGTGTACTAGGATTTCCTTTCATCTTCCGGTCAGTCCGTTATTTGTCCGTCATAACACAAACAATATAGACTTTTCAAAATGTCCAACAATGTCTATTAACATCCTTTAGCTATTCACACACTTTCGAAACCATCTTCTCCATCTCAACGTCCGTGTCGATGTCGTGGTGCACGTGAGTGCTAGCACTGGCATTGCTGATGGAATCGACAGCGTTATTAATTGGCGTACTGGTTGGTAGAACCGTCGACGCTGGCGGCGTGTTCGGGGTACCAGGAGTGCTAGAGAGTTCGATCGGAGAGCCCGGTGACGCGAGTGGTTCCACCAAATCCTCTAGACCCTCGGGAGTTGGTAGTTTACTCAGTTCTTCCCTCAGTAAACTGTAGTGTCTCTGGAAAGTATTGTAACATAAAAGAATTGCAACGTACCGCTCCAACGTACGTAAGTTTAAATAAAAGTGAAAGTC
Organism: Melipona bicolor; assembly: GCA_030673865.1. Classification (NCBI taxonomy): domain Eukaryota; kingdom Metazoa; phylum Arthropoda; class Insecta; order Hymenoptera; family Apidae; genus Melipona; species Melipona bicolor. The sequence goes on along the minus strand of JAHYIQ010000004.1, from coordinate 9,473,296 downwards.
ATTGATTACCCTTAAAGCTAACGCGTTGAGAGAAAGGGTGCGACCAAATCTGCGATCTGACCCGTGTAGTTCCATATCCCTTATCCATCCTTCTAATTGTGCAACAATTTCGTGCCTCTTTATCCAAAAGTGAGTATGTATAACCTGTGGGTCGAACGAACGAACAACACGAATGAGAAAATTATTCGTCCGTATTCGCGTAATACGTAGCGTGTAAATAGCTGTAAGTGTAATTACCTCTTTGAAACAAGGGCATGGATTGCGAATTTGATCAAGCATCGCCCACTTAGCAGTAGCCTGGCAAATATTCGCGTTGTACTCCTGACTAGATTGAGCCCCGCTGGTCGTACCTCGTGATCGTTCGTATCCTGGCTCGTTGAAATAAGGCTCCGATACCAAAATCAACGACTGTATCGACACCAAGACCTGTTTCAACATTCGGTCGGTTAGTAATTTGACGCAAGAACTATGTACATTTGATTGATCAATATCAACACTCACCTGCAGGAAACTACTAGTGTGTGCATTCCATTTTTCTTCAGGACGACCGTGCCAGGTATTCAACACGCTCAAGCAGACTTTCCCGTCGTTGTATAGATTCGGGTTAAATCGCACGGTATGACGACCAGTAGTTTCTAAATTTATTAACATCGGGCTGTTTGGATAGTCCGGAGGGAAGTACACGTCAAACTCGAAACAACCGTTCGCGTATGGTGTTTCCGCTGGCCCTGTTATGAGCACCTGAGAGAAAAGATTTTGACGTTAACGATAAAAAAAAAAAAATAAAACACAGAGAATAATTTCGTTGTGTTAGTTATTTGTCTCGTTCAGTTGTAAAGTCATACCTTCATTACGTCTAATCTATCTGCGTCGCACCTAACGAAGACACTACTGCTGTATGACAAAGGTAACGCAGTGGATAGTGTAACAGCTTCTTGCGCCAATCTCTTGACTCTCATTGGGTGGCTTCTCTCGCCAGCTGCCCTCATGGTGGATTCAAAGTGATACGAGACGGCAAACTTGTACCCACCAGCTTCTGGATTCTCAGTGATCATTTCATATGTATCTACAATTGTGCGTGATATATTAATATAAAATAACACATGTATATAGAGGATGATGAATGGATAGATGATAGAAGAAACACGTTTCCTTACCAAATTGTAAATTTTTCATAACTTCTATGTATCGTTGTTCGATAGAACGCAGAGGTAATTCCGGAGCCGTGGGACTAGGGCCAGGCAGTTCTTCTTCGATTCCTGACAATCTGGAAGTAGCATTCTGCACTATGGTGGCACTCTCTTGAATGTCAGGAATCAAAGTTGCTAAACCTTCGTCCTGTTCGGTATCGTCCGGATACTTGAACAGCGTTTTCGACTTGTTACTCCTGGTGCGATTAATCTTGTGTACGTACGTGTCCACGCAAACCCTCATACTGGATAGAAGCGACACGACGGACGGCTCGCCAGACTTTCCGCCTCTAGGTAACAAAAGTGGAACTAATTGATTCGACAGAGCCATAGCTCTGAGCAGCTGCAGTACTGCTCGATACAAAGGAATGTGCCTCGCCATATCCAACACCGAGTCGTTTCTCAGATACGAAGACAAAGCTGGAAGTAAGCACGATCGGGCTAATAGATCGGAGAAAGACGCTGGCAGTTCTATTTGCGTTTGTCCACCGGAACCGATGTAGCTTGCTAAAACTTGTAATAATACTGTAACGTGTTCCTCTTCGGATCTTTGTCGCATCAAAGCTTGCTCGACGTTCCACGACTGCTGCGTAGACCCGGTGCCAAATCCTGTACCTTTCGCCCAGTACAAATGCGAATTATCGTCGCTACGTCCTGCTTCGCCCTGATTGCCAGCTACCTTTTGCTCCGAGTTTTCGTTTTGATTCGTTTGATGGGTAAACACGGCCAAACAGTTTAACAACAAAAGCATAGCACCCACTTCGATGGTTGTTTTACGCAAGAGAAGACCATCGTCGGTGGTCGCGGGCGTGGCGTCGAGTAATTGTTTTAGAACTTGAAATGGCAAGGTTGGTAACAACGCGGCCAATGGCGATGTCAAGACATCTCCACCCTCACCGTCGTCCGAAACACCCAGAGCGAGACGTAACAAACACTGTGCTCGTTTCCGATCTCTCAACAGTACTTCTGCGTAACCCGGCAGCCTAAGGAATAACCCAAAGGCAGCGAGGGAATGCGGCGGCACGTAAGCAGCTGGTGACGATGCCCACGGAGAGGAATTATTTCCACTTTCTTCCACAACTTCGCAAGCGTCGTCGGTGATTCCTAATTTGACCCACTCCTCGTACGTTTGCTCCGGCGAGGGTAACGGGACGGGTGGCGGTCTGGAGTCTGGATACACCAGCGGCAAATGCCGGGCTAATACCGCTAAACCACCACCGGCGCTGAAAATACCTAACGAGCTTTCTATACTTCTATAATTTAGTAACTCGCTGTCGTTTTGCTTCGTTATATCCTCTGAAAGATAAAAAGACAATTGCAGACACAAACGTTTTCTCCCTGTTGATGTACTTCGTTTGATATATACCTTTCGAATCTTTGTTACGTTGACGCAATATAAGGTGCAAACAAGGTTCCGATAAAGATATCCCACTATCTTCGGCAATAGCCAGAAGCTGGGCAATGGTCAGCTGTGGTGGTAAAGGAGTATTTGGGCGTGATGAATGTATCAAATACTGTTGATTGGTAGAATTGGCAGAATTCTGCTGAACGTTATTCGTCGATGTTTTACTTGTACTTGCTGCTGCATCTATTGATAAAAAAAAAAATCTCAAATAGATTGATCTTAAATTACTCACGTTTTATATATTCGAATACATCATACTGATAACAAATGATTTACCAGAATTTGCACGTGACTTCCTTACGATAGGGCCACGAGCTTGTGACCGGTTAGATGCTTCTTTAGCTCTTTTATCTTTCGCTGTATTTCCTGCAGCTACGCTAAGAGTATCTACTATAAAGGCCATACCGGATTCCCAAAGTTCTCTAGAGCGATTATTATTTGCTCCAGTGTCATTGCCCTTATACGTATTTGGTAACAGTAAAAAAAGCCATGTACCTTTTAAAGAAACATTTGGAATTTTGTTAGAAATTACATCGCGAATGTAATTATTATTGATCGAAGAAAAAAAAAAACTAAAATTCAAGTCACCAGAAACTTGCTGCAATATATCCGCAACGGTTGATTGGGTAGACATATACAGTAATTGATGATAATGTCCGAGTGGATGAGCTGGATGCGGAGGCATAGACAGCATACTATAATTGACTGCTGTGTTTGAAACTTTCATAGGTGCATCGGAGGTTACGGACACTAATACTTTTTCACCTTCCAACAATAATTGTAGAATCAATCGCCTCGTGAAACCCGAAATCCCATGAAGGTAGCGCACGTCTGTTCAATAAATGCCGTATAGTACGTGAAATGAAAAACAATCTGAATAAAAATAAATAGAATCACGTCTTACTGGAAGTTGTTCGTTGTTGAGAAATAACATCAGTTAATAATTCGGCTAATAATTTTTGATTTTCGAGATGGCACCAACAACACCTAGATAAAAATTTAATCATTGCACTTTCCAATGACGCGTATGATATACTCGTTTTGGAACATCTGTAAAATATAAAAATCCTTTTAGTATCCAGTTCTTTTTTTAGTTTTCTAAGATAGTACAAATAAAGTTTATGTGACACCACCTTAAAGAGGACAACGATGGATTCTCTACAGGTCGATTACTAAGGAGAGAAAGAAGGGGTAACCAAAATCCACGTCCTTCCTTCCCAAGCCAATCGCGCATTCTACCTTCCGAGCACACAAGGGTTAAAAATTCTAACACCATTGCTATACTTTCTGGTTCTGTCATACATAATCCACCTAAACAATGATTATCATAATTCCGTTTGTATAGACTATATAAATTAGAATTTTTTCCAAAAAAAACTGCACCTACCAAAATAATTATTTGTATCCATGGAACTTTCGCCAGCTTTATCGCTATCCGTCATCGCTCCTAAGTTGCTCTGACAATTATCCTTCGTGGACATCCGTCTACTTTCAGCCTGCTCTTGCCGTGAACTTTCCAGATTGCAAAAATCTACACAAAAGTTTCGTCCTTTGGAAATTTGTACGATTCTAGAGAGAGTGAGATCCCACAAGATAATATCTTACCGGTAATTAACATTGTCAATGAAGTAGGAAGTCCAGAATCAATTAATTGTTGAATACCTGGTGGAGACCGAGCGGCTGCAGCCACAGTAAGCAACTGTCCTTCTGTTAAATTTAATCGTTTATATTCTGATAACACATAACGATAATACCACTCTTCACCATTAAATTCGCTCTTTCTATCATCTGTTTGACCTTCTCTTTCCTTACGATCATCCGAAATCGACGCAGAATGATCTGTTGCCATGTTAGGTACCAAAATTTGTACTCTTTGAAGAAGCAAAGGAAACAATGAAGGTCTCACGTAACAAAATGCACAAAGAGCAGAATCAATTGCTTGTTTTAAAGCAGAACCCGTTCCCAAGACCAATGTCCATTGATACAGAGCACTGTTGAAAACATAGTATATATTAAAATTTAATTTATATTAAAAGGAAATTAAATAAAATGTGCAAAATATAACCTACTTGAAAAGTTCATCAGTCAATAAAGCTTGCAAATCATAATTAAGATTTTGTTGTTGGTGAGCTTCCCATATAATGGAAGACACACAATGGATATATACAGCAGGTGGGTTAATAGTATTAGGGCCATTACTGGGCCGAGAAATTCCATTTACTGCTGATGCATGAAGCCACGATAACACCGCTGTCATACGAGCTTCCGTGCAAAAATCTTGTATGGAACATAATTGTTGCAACAATTCTACAACCAATTGAACAGTTGATGTTTCTTGCGTCGTTGTGGCACCTGTAAAATATCAACCAGTTGCATTTCAGTTCGTTAAGTATCCAGAAACGTAAATTTGAAAAAAAAAAAAAAAAGAACAGAATCAATTCCCAAGAAAAGCAGTACCTTGAAAGAAAGAAGTAGACCTGTTGTTGAGTAAAAGACCAATAAGTCGAAGTCCAAGCTCTCGAGAATGTAAGCCTAATTGCAAAAGAACCCTCTCCAGATTGGGAGTAAAAAGAGATGGTGCTGGGAGTAACAGAAGATTACAACATGCTTCAACCAGTCCTTCAACGGAAGCCGCAGAATTAAGCACTTTAACAGCGAGATTGCTGTTCAACGTGCTCACGGATAGACATTGATGTAGCAATCGCAACCAACCCAAGCTAGACAGAGATACGTTACAAAATATTTTTTACTTGTGAAATCACAGAGGTTCGCTTCACAGTAAACGTGTCAAAAATTGTATCGACAAATGTACGAATTACACGATCATTAAAAAATTACCTTGTCTTGGTTAGTTGTTCTTCGTCTATAGTGTCACGATTTGTTTTTATTTCACCGAATGCTGTGGTACCTAATAATCTAATTTGACTTAAACTTATACTTCTTGAATCACGCGGTTTATACAATCGTACAAGTACGGATGTTGCCACTTCTGGCTGAGATAAGGTGATGCGTATAAATGTTAAACCTGCCGTAGGCATCGGTGGACAAACTGGTGTTAGAGGACTGTTACTTTCTCTTGAAACTTCAATAGCTACAGCTGACGGACATGCTGTAAGATAGTGATATAATCATAGTGATATCAAAACATGACATTGTCCGCGTGTTATTGCTAATAATACATTTATATATCTTACTAGCTAAAGAGGTAAGATGTGGCTGCAGTTCCACCTTTCTCAATAATATAGCACAGGGTAAAGTGATCGCAAGATCAACCCATGCTTCATCAGGAAAGCAATGATATAACCAGGCAGCCGTCCTAGCTCGTTTGTGTGGTGTGGAACTCTGTATAAGAACATCTGCTGGTTGTGCAGCAGGATTAAACCAGGATATTACGCCCAAGGGAGCAAAGTTTAATAATCCATCCTCGTATGTTTCTAGCGTATTCATGGACTTTTTGCTGCTTGAAGAAGCTGCTGGTAACACAGTAGGAACATTCGAAAGATGTTCCATTACTAACGCAATCACATCAGGCGAAGCAGAGTTAGTATTGCCACTGTTACTTGATTTAACCAAATTTTCACATAGTACTTTTACTCCATCCATCGCTGTGAACATTGCCAGTGATACTTCATTGTCTAGTACCCTTAAAATGTACCAAAGGAGAGGCTCGGACAATTGCATAACACCCAATTGTCGATTTAGTTCTCTTTGTTCACATGCTGAAAAATATATCAGACATATTAATAAATATATTAAGATTAAAATATATAATTAAAGATTAAAATTTCCAAGAATAATTACACTTACAAGAGGAAAGATACTGGTAAAGTGGATTGAGAACTAAAGAACGATTGCTTGCTTTTTTGGTAAGAGTAGTCAAAAGTTGGAATGTAGCATCTGGTATCGAAGCAGGATCACCAAGTTCAGTTGCTGTTCCTGCACCAGCACTCTCACCCAACAGCATTGCTAAAGATGAACCCGTGCTATGACCTAAAGCTCCTAACAATCGCATCATGGTCGGCTCATGTTGTAAAACTGAAAATTATAACATTCCACCGATTAATATAATTAAGTTAAAATAACATTGTCGCATTTTGATACATACCAGTGTCTGCAACGCATCGTACACGGGGTTTATTAGATGTACACTGTTGCAAACGAGACGAAGATTGTTGTTCTGCAACTTTACTTTCATCCGTTTGTGAAATATTTACATTCATTTGAGTATCATTAATATCAATATTTGCATCGAAATCAGTTTCAGAAAGATCGATTTTCATTGAATCATCAGATCGATCTGAGCAACTCTGAAAATATAAGAGTGCAATAAGATATTATATATTATTTCCAAATATCTATATATGGAACATTTTAAACAATAATGTATACCTCTGGTAAAGGTGTTTGAATAAGTCGACATACTAATTTAATAAGAGCTACGACTAGAGTATCCCACGATGTGGGATGATCTTGTCTGGTATCTCCACCAAATACACAAGCAAATAAACTTCCAAATCCACCAGATGAATTTGCTAAATCACCAGTGCCGCTACATTGAGCTCCAACTGTTGTAAAACACGATCAAAGGAAATAAAACTTCATAACAGTTTGGTTACAAAATCAATAGTTTATAAGGTTACCTTCAGAACCTCTAACATAAGTAGAAACTAGTACTCCGACGCATTCTGTTATACTCATTGCAGTTCCTAGATCTGTATTGGCAAAATATAGATTTGTTAATGACGTTATAAGTTTGTACTGTGCGTCTAAAGGTCCTCTTCTTGAAGATAGGGCTCCACCAGGTTGTACTAGTTGATATATCACCCACAATAAGAGTTCTTTTAATGCATTCCCTAATATACTGCCAGGTGTAATTACATCGCATCTCATTTTTAATCTAACTAGAAAATATTGCAATGCTTGGCAAACAGTAGGACCAGCCTGAAAACCATATATCGAAACCCAATTACAGAATACAGGGATAAAGTCTTGAAAAGATTTATAAACTTACCATAATATATTGTTTGTCCATAGCGTTAACATTTAATCCGCTTCCAGAAAGTAAACGCAATAGCATAGGACCCATATTACGCTCTTTTACGATAGACCCGGCCATACCACCGAGAAGACCATCTAATGGTGGTTGTCTACTATTTGCAGCTTCTGCAGGATTTGTCTGTAATGGTTGATTACTTGCCAGAGTCAAACACTGAAGAGCGAGACACCAAGCTCGCAAAGAAACTCCCGGGTGCCTACAAATTGATTTTCATTATTGAACAATTTATATTACAAATTTCTATCATTAAAGTGAATTTCATATTTACCAAGACAATGCAGATATAAGGTTTGAAATAGCTGTTGAACTTAAAGGTATAACGGGTGTGAGTGAAGGATCAAATTGATTTGAGGAATTTGATTGTTCTGTGGAAGCATCTAAATTCAACGTTAACCAAAGCTGAAGAATAAGTTCCAAATTTGTTTCCACAGTCTATTGCGAAATAAAAATAATTCTTAATTTACTCTGAACTCCTTGGAAATCATATAAGTAGTAGTTATTGTTTAATCGCTGTTACCTGTAAATATAATTCTGTAAATATTTTGTCAAAACACCTTGTTAACATTATTAAACTCGAAGAAATTGTATCAGGTGAATTCCAAATGTCTTCACTTCTCTCATTCCAATTAGATTCTGCTTTTGATGTTGACTGTTGGGGATATCGATTTGATTCTGATGGTACCTTTTGTATAAAAATTAAAGATAAATTTTATTCAAATTGTCCTAAAAATAAATATAAATACCATTGACTCACATGTATCGTGGTACTTATACTATAAGGTAAATTATACATGCTGAACATAGACAATATCCTTAATGACAATTCTATTCCCATTTCTACTCCATATTCCAATCTTGCATCCATTGCTAAAGAAATCCTATACAAATTTTCAATTAATTTAATGTTTCATACAATTAAATTATATTCAAATATTTACATATATATTATGTACATACCCGGATATGTCTACATTCTTAGGTAATGGATGACCTTTTTTTAATGTATTTCTACCACGTTCTAAAATATCATCCAAGAAATCTTCAAGTTCACTGTCATCAGACTCTAAAAGGGAAGGCAAAAATCCATTGGACTTTGATGTTGAAGCACCTGCAGACAACACCACTATACCATCATCGTCTTCCCCTTCACCATCCGCAAACCCTTCATCATTACCAAGTGGAACAGTAGTATTACTTGTTTCAGCAGCACTAACGTATTCTTCTTCTGGTGTTCGACTCTTCTCCGTAACAAGAGATTCAAAGTTTTCCTCGGAAGAATTTCCTTCATGCGTAGAACACGTTTTCGGAGTTAGTTTTCCGCCTATAATAACAAATAATTAATGAAGATTCAAAAGAAACATATATATATATATATATATATATATAAATAATAAATCTTACAACCATACTTTATGACAATAATACAACTGTTTTATACCTTCTAATAAATCCTGTAAAAGGCACGAAACTGCATGTGAAGACCAGGCCGCGTCAGAAGTACCCGTTGCCAATCTGACTAATTTTAGGAGCTGTTCTTCGCTCATAAGCTCACACAAGCTAATTGCAGGACGTGTAGATATCACTAGCCTAGCGACTACCTATATGGCACATGATACAACAATTCAAAAAGTTGCCTCGTAAAAAGCATGAAGCTTATTGTATATTAAAAATTATCAAATATATCTACAAGCTAACAATATTTTGATTATAAATTGTAATACTAAGCACTGATACAAATAAAGCATCAATGAACTAATTTCATGATTTATATTTCGTTCATAAATAAACATTATATATTATGGTTTTAAATCGAATTAACTTACCTTGCAAGCTAGTAGGAACATATCCACATTAGCAGAATTATATAAAATAAGAGCAATAAGTCCACGTGCAACAGGCAAAACATGTTGATGTGATAAGTTGGATATATATTCAACATCCATATCCGTTGTTTCCGGTTTGCTAGAACTTATAGATATTAAATTATTATTAACTTATAGATATTATTATTTAACTTATAGATATTACTAAAATATTAAAGATTGATCAGATCATTATATAATTTTTATTACAAACCTTGTGTTTGCCTGCGGTTGTGAACTGCGGGAAGAATGTTGCGTATCATTTTTACGAATACTAAGAATATCTTTGAAATGCTTGGCAGAATTTTGTTTTAATGTTTTCTTAAAGAACTGCTCCTGTGACTTTAATGTTGCTTTCATTTTATTGCACAACGAAGCAGTATGTGAAAGATTAGTCCATCCCTTAAAATTCATATATTATTATTGAAATAAATAAAAAAATGTATATATATGAAATAAAATAAATATATAAATATATATGAATTATAATTAATATATAAAATGAAAGTAGTTTTATACCTGCGATGACGTATGGAACGCTTTCTTTGCTTGCTCTAACTCTTGAAGTTGTTGCTTGTGATGCATTATATGTTTCTGTAATTTTTTACGATAACTAAAACTTATAGAACGATTGGCATTACCATATTTTCTCTGCATTGCAGATTCTCCTTGAATAAACTCCCAGCGAGAAGATGAACCTTTTAAATAAATTTTTATGATAATAAGAATTTGAAACACTAGTACTACTTTTTTTGATATAAAATATCTATATATGTGATACCTTGTTCTCTGGTTTTGTCATTATTTTCCTCCAAACAAGTAGATGGAATCGTTATAGTATCTAAACATACTGACAAGAAAAGCAGTACCCAGCCAATAAGTGTTATGTCCAAATGATTTGTATCAGATGTTTGAGAATTTGATAGTGGTGCCAATAATTTGCCTAGCGTACGAACCATAGCATCTATCACAGAAGACCTATTAACTCCAGCAATCAATGATTTACGCCCAAGAAGAGTTAGCAAAATGAATACTCTGAAAATTAATGTTCGATTTAAATAACATTTTTAATTTTTATTGAAAAATTGAAGAAATTATTCCATACCTGTCTTGTGGGAATATGTGCGTAGACGACGACGAATAAAGATTAATTAAAACATTAGACAAAAAATTACCCCACCAAGGTTGATGACCTGCCATACGCGTTAAAAGTGCAACGGCTTGTAGTTGTAACCGTGGAGCTGGGGTAACAACACAAATCGAATGAAAAAACTTTTCACAAACAGTTGGTGTAAAAACATCACATATTGATAACGGTATCTAAAAAAAAAAAAAAAATAGATATATACTTAGAAATCCTAGATAATTATAATGAATATCATAATACATAAAAATTAGGAAACGCACGCTAGGTATTGGACCAATTTCATATCCTACAAACAAGAGAATATCGAGTAAAGTTTCTCCCAGGGCTCGCAATTTATCAGTTGGTGCATTCGCTAAAGACATTGTAGGTATGGTTTGAGAACCTTTCCACGATTCCAATCGTCTCCATACACCACGCACGACATTTAGTTGATGTTGAAACATTATACATTCCTATAATATGTAACACGTAAATTTTTTACACATGTAATTAATCTTTGTATTAAAATACTTGGTACATAATTATTTAATTTACTTGGTATGTAGTCAATATTTTTACAGATGACAGCTCTTTATTTTCATTAGATACTTTACTAAAAGAAAGATAGTGTTGCATATGCATAACATTAGTAGTTTCTGAACACAACAGTGGATCCAATAGGCTTTTTAGTTTTTCAGTAGCTAGACTAAATCTAGAAGAATAAAAAACAAATAATGACAAGTGGTATAAAACTTATTCAAATAAATACATTCAAACAAGTACCTGCACTGAACGTCTTCTGCGAGAGCTGACAATATGTTGCACTGTGTATTGATAGTAGCTTGCACATTAGAATCAAACGTGTCGTCACAAGCTGACGAATTACTGTTTAATTCTGCATAATCTTCTCCAGGTAAAACCATCATGTGTCCGTAGAAAATCCCTAATGGAATTTTACACATAGTAGGAGACATTCCATATCGACCTATGATTATAATCTAAAAGAAATAAAACAGTTTTTTTTATCGTATAAATGAATAAATAAATTAAGCTAAGTGAAATAAATTATAGTAAAAGCGAATATTATTAAATACCTTGAGATATCTACAAACAGGTGGTGGTTGAAGATCACATACAACCAAAGACCTATTTCCAATATCACCAGCAACAATAAGTCGGGTACCATCGATTTCCTCTTTTCTTGTCCATATATCTATAGATAATGATGCTAAATCACTGCAGCAAGGTATAATCAAATCCGTAAGCAACACAGGTGATCCAAAATCGAGGATGACAAAACGGCGAGCACCAGAATGCATTCGATCGACCACTAACGCTTGTTGGGGTGGCCAACACAATAGTCTTCCCCATGGAAATGTAACATCTTTTCGCTGTAATATATACAGATAACATGAATTAGTTTTTTAACAATGTTTACTTTGACAATTATTAAACATCTACTTTATTTCTACTTTATGTTATGAAGTGGATCATAATCATTCAAACAAATACATGAAAATACAAAAATAAATAATTTCATCCTACAAAGAAGTATATTAAGATTGAATGTTCCCAAGAATTAGAAATTTGGGTAAAATCAATCATGTTTTTGTGTACACTTAATTACTCTATACACTTAATTTCTATTTTTTATAAAATGTTATAGTAGGTATAATTTTATATAAATTATTCTTATGTTGTTACCCAAAATTTCATGGTATAGGAAAAAATGTATACTTAATAGTAAAAGCGTTACAGGAACAAATTTATATAGATTTAAGAATTAAATCTATTAAGCCGAAGTGTGTGCACCCGCATATACATATATTTGTGTATGTGCGAAATAAAATTAGAAATGATATTACACTCGCAAAATTAAATCATGGAAATATATTTGGGCAATTTCGCATCATATTTGCTCGTGCGTTGATTTCAAAACAAATTATTTAGTACAATAGGACTTGTGCAACTGGATAACATTCTTATCACACCTATGTTTCATTAATCTTGTAGATAATTTAAATGGAAAAATGTGCAATATGATAAAATAATATCAAAATGACATTGATGTTAAATGCATGGAATCCTAAGGCTGTCATGCAATTTGCAATTTATGTATCTAGCTTTGTACCCGATATATTAATGAAATTATATAAACTGAGTTACAAACAGCGTATTAATAAAGCTATAAAAATTCATGGTGACGACAGGAAATCGTCAAATCGAGAAACAGAAAGAAAAAGGTGCAACTTCTCATCTATATAATCTACCTTTTTATAATTGCTGTCTTCAACTTTGTTTATAGTAGTATTGATATTTTGTACAGACGACTTTTCTTTCGTTACAGTAGAACTTAATATACGTGAAGTAGGCATGTCATTTTGTGTATTATGCCATGTCTGATTGTTGATAGGCATATCATTAGCTTCATCACAGTCTGATTGATCATCAGGTGTGAATATCAGTTGTGGAGCTGGCTTCTTTAACATTCTTCCTGTACATAGACTAAGTAGATCACTTAACATAGGTGTTGACTTAGCCTGAACATCAGCTCCTAGTGATCCAGCATCCAAGTTCTACAATGTACAATGATTTCTATCTAGATTATGTTACCTCTATTTGAAAAAACATCTATACCATTTAGGTTTAATGTTCGACACTAAATGACTGTATTTTTTAACTGTTTTAATTAAAAAACAGAAATTGTTGAATTGCCTGTCCTATTTTATCATGTTGCTCTGTAGATAATTTTTTTTTTATTATTTTTGCTAATGTATTGTCATATTTAAAATAATTGCATGTTCCATAAAATCGTTAGTTTTGAAATGTAACAGAAACAGAAAAACAGAAAGAATGCAATATATTAATGAAAAAAAAAAAAACAAATGACTCACGAGAACTTACGTAAGTGTGATGAGTAGTTTTGATGTCAGGTACGCCGTTATTATTTGTAGCTGTACTATCATAAAGAGGTGCCCCAATATTCATGCATGGGTCAATTTTCTCCATCTTGGTACCATCAGAAGCAGCAAGACAAGTGAAGTGAAGAGGCTCAACCTGAATTTTTACAATTTTTGAATTTTTACATTCTTATAATTAAATATAATTGAAATATTAACAGATAACTACCTCCAAAAGTCCTTTCATATTGTGATTAGCGCATAAAGCCTTCAACTTGCTAGATACCACAAGTTCACTAGTTGGATGTGTAGGCAGTGTAAGTAGGTCCCTCAAATCAATAGCATCCTGAGAATACATGAAACTTGGTGAAGCAGTTGACGGTCCCGTTTGTTCATTAGCTACAGCTGACGCATATGTGGGAGATATAGGACTATACTTGGGAGGCACCGGCGATTCCAAGTCGAATAATTCGGTCTCAAACGGAGAATTATACAAACCAAATCTGTAAAAAGTTGAGAAGTTATTAAATTGTTTCAATGAAATGCATTAGACTAAGAAATTGAATTATACCTCGTCGCAAGTAATAAATGATATGGATTTACACGATTCGATATTTCAGCAGCTATTTGTTGTATTAGAGAAATACATTGTTGAGCAATACTATGATTTCTATCTCGTATTAAAGTTCTATTAATTAATAGTTGTAACCAACGTAGTGAACCAGCCCATTCAACTTCTACAATCGATGGTAATAATGTTACTAAAACAGAGACTAAAGCTTCATCAAAAGATTGAGGTGGAGGGTCATCCAAATTATAAAAACCACTGAAAATAATTTATTGGATTGTAGAATAAATTTTACGTATGTTTTTATTTATTCAAATATTGTTGCATCATTAACTTACCCATTGCAAAGCATAATTAATTTTATACACTTGTGCGCTATACTTCGACCAGCATGCAAAAGACAAGTTCTCAATAAATTAGATAATCGTGTCTGCACTGAACGAATTGTTTCCAATTGAAAATTTTTTATTTCGGTATTGTTTTGATTGCTACGAAGCCTCGTTAATCTAATAGAGGCTATCCACACAAGAATATCTAACGCAAGTGATTGTGCAATTGGAGACCTATAACATTTCAATTACGTTATAATGTATTTTCACATAATAAATATAGCTTCATTTATTCTTGTTACAAAGTTTGTTCTTACTTGTCAGCCGTCTCTAAACAAGCTACACTTAATAAATTTTCAAAGCAACTTTTAGACTCTAACATAGCACATCGTTGCGCCCTTTCATTTGGTATATTGGTAGAATACACCGTTCGAACAGTAATTGATATTTCATAAATACAATCACAACCTTAAATAAACATTAAGAAAAAGAAATGAACCACATGTTTCGTAATGTTTAACAATAAATAAAATTATACTTACCAATGTAAACGTCTAATTTCTTACTACTTCCACCTTCTACAAATCGACGTACTTCAACTATCCTTAACTTTTTAGATATAGGAGGTTTGTTGTCTGATGAATTTGTTGTTTTCGACTTTGGCGTGGTCTAAAAATAAGAAAATAACATCTATCACACGTATCATATTTAAATTTCGACATACATTTTAAATAAATACTCACATTATCTTTCGCAGGATCAATTAGAGCCTTGATATGAACAAGAAGCGTTCTGGCTTTAGAACGAAACAGTTTTGGACTAGTCAATGTAACACAACCAGAACGCCAAGATAGGTCTAAACTACGATGTAAATCAATCGGTCCACATAAAATTTCAGTATTATGTTGTTTCTGAAACTCTTCTGTGATTACAGGATTTTCTCCCTTTTGTTCATTACTTATGTTAAAATCTATTCTTTCATCCACAGGAGTTAATAAAGGCTCATGATGACCAATTCTTTTAATATTTTGTTTTAATAAAGTAATTTGAATCGATGGCAATTCTTGACAAACTGAATGCAAACTATACCGTACATCTACGTGACCAATACGTCCTGCAGCACTTCGAGGAAGAGTCAATTCAAATATGTGCTCGTCCCAAGTGTTTCTATAATTTATAATATGAAACATCCAAACAACATAAAATATGAGTAAAATTGATATCTAATAAATAGCTATATATTCATACAAACCGCTCATTGTGTAAACGCCATGTACGAGTATGGTGTTGATCTTCTGATTGATGAAAATGTTGAGGATGACGACGTTGTCTTTGGGCTTGCATCATTTCATTCCAACAAGGAGGAACAGTAGCACCATACGCGGGAGAATGATGGTCAAATCGTGTCAATTCATAAAGGGAACGTAAATCCGAATACGAGAAACTTAATTTGTGCGCAATTAATTGATCTCTGAAAAAACATATTTCATGTTTAAAAAAGGAAATATTTTATCTAGATTGCTATTTTAATTTTATTTTTAATCTTACTGAAAAGCAGATGATGTTGACGTGCTAGGAATTGTACTTTTATTACTACTTTCTTCAGCTGTCATCATATTAATATCCTCAATATCCTCCTTATCTTCCATAGCATCTTCTTCGTCTGTAGTAATAAAAAAGTGAAGAGCACCATCACTTGTACATGCACACAATCTCTCTAAGCCTGAAATTATTTTGTACAAAAATATTATATTTTGTACTAAAATAAAAAATATTAACAGAGATACAAATATTAAAACTTACTAGTGCAATAGGCTGCAGAAACAAACTTTTTGCCTTCAACTCTTGCTTCAGTAACAGTTTTTAACGAATTTAAATTTAATACTCTGACAACACCATCTCTGCATACTAGAGCCACTTGTCCTACAGGTTCTGATACACTTGGAGTAGCAGTGGAACACCTACTAAAGTTTTCATCAGATAATGTATATTTATTTTTGTCTTGAAATGGTAAAAACACATGTTCAACAGGAGCTTCATCCGCAGATAATTCTCGTTTTGCTACTGGTTCAGAAAATACCTTCACCACTTGCCCCGAAAAATCCAAAGCATACACAAGTAATACGGTATTCATATTATTTATGTCATCATTACCACTTATTAGTCTATCAGACTGTGTATCATTATGGTCCCAATACACATAACCTTTCTGAGGGAAAAATTCACTATCCTCATCAATATCCATCTGATTATTATTTGAATTGAATGAATCTGTATTATCTGTCGTAGGAGACATGGCAACATATAAATGTCTTCCATCTTTAGATGGTTCAATGTGTGTAATTTTAATAAAATCAGGAGCTTCGATAGGTAATGTCTTTACAACAACTGGTTCAGTCTTTGTTATTTTCATAATATCCAAACTTTTCTTATTTGCAGTTGTTAGATCAGATGTTGACGCAAAATGTTCTGGACAATTTATAGGATTAAAATTGGCGTCAAATGAACTGGATGCTGGTACTGTGATACCAATTGGACTTGAATAGATCCCATTGGAAGATGATGCAGAAAGAGCAGATGTTGGAAAAATACCATCAAAATGTGGACCAACTACATCTGCATCTACATCCTCTATTACTGGAACTTCATAAAAAAATTTACTAACCAGAAACTCTTGATATAAATTTTCTTGACGTTCACCGTTTGAACTAGCACTAGTGCCTGTTCCAGATAATGTCTTTTTAGCCTTAGTCTCCTTAGTATTATCTTCTTTAATTGGTTGTGTTGTTGCAGTTTTGTGGTGAAAATCATAAAATACTAAATAGTGCAATCTTGATGGTGCATACTTATCACCTGCTACCTTCATTATATCTAAAGTATCACTGGCAGCACTATTTACACTGTTCATTGCACGAACAAGAGATGATGATGAAGCTAAATCTGTTGAAGCAGCCCACACATTTTCTAAAGTCCGTAATTGTGATGGGTTACTAACTGTCACAGTAACAGCACACACTACACATGGCCTGATTTTAGAGTCTGATGTCTCTACAGATAAAAGCGTAGAACCAGATGTATTTGCTTCACTGTTTTGAGATTTAGGAGAACCTACTACAGACAATGCTGTGACTTGTACTTTATGAGAACCTGAATGCTTAAAATCAGAAAGGGGATCTGCTTCTGAATTAAGTGTCCTTAAATATGATGTCAAATTTCTCGTGGAACCAAATTGAATAGAGTCTTTATTATTTATTTCTTGATCTATAGGAGCCACATAAAATGACACCTCCCTCTGTGGAAAAAATGTATTTTATGAAAATATTTTTACGTGAGAGAAATCAATTAACATGTACAACTAAATATTACCTTTAATTGATTTGTTACATTCCAAACATTAATAAAACCTCCACTGGAAGCTGTAGCTACAAGGCCACTGACGTTTGTAGTGCTAATCACATCTACAGTATCACCAGCCTCACGTGCAGGAGCAGTAGCAAGAATAACAGACAAAGGAACATTTTGCGTATATTCTCCTTTGACAAATGGACATGCTGGGGAATGACGTTCATGTTCCGACCAAGGTTCATCCGTTGGTTCCCAACAAACTAAACACACATTACATGTAAAACACATTATCCTATCATCACCTGTTGCATTTGGTTGATGGTAAAAACCAGCCTGTGCCATTTGATCTGGCAAAGCCCATCTAAAAATAGAAATACACATAATACATTTGTTCAACTATTATCTAATAAAAAACTTGATAGTTTGAGCATTGTACTTGTAATTCATGTGTGGCCATTTTGAAAAAGTATCTCGACGTGTAGCTTCACTAAACATTAATGCTTTATCAGCAGGACCTCCTTCTAATGGCAGGCCTGGTAATAGGCCATTTAATCGTTCATTAATGGCAGAAGCAATTGGCAATGCTGGAATATATCTGCTTAATCTCTTCAATTCCGTTACTAATCCTGAGCACACAAGTTTCAGAGAACCATGTGGTAATTCCAAACATACTGTATTCCACTGTTAAAAACAAAATAAATTAGTACTTGAACAAACATCAACTCATTCAGTAATTTAAAATTTTACTATGCACTTATTTGTCATACATACTTTTTGAGCTTTGATTCCCTTTTTCTGATTTGCTTCTATTACAAAGGTTTTACTTATTAATTCTTCTTTTACTTCTTGCACATGATCTACACCTGGTAACTCTACACATCTTAAACACTGATATAATAAAGTAGCTTCAGAAAACAATAACTCTAATTTTACAATGTCTTCACTTCTTGAAACAGGTGTTTGTAAAAGTGTGTCCAAAAAGAGTACACCATTATAATCACTACGTACTCCAATTCCTCTCCCATCTGTATATAATATTTTATCTACACCATTTGACAAATATGTACCTTGAAGTTTTCCATTTAATTTTCCTGCAAAAATAAAAATCAGAATACTTTAATTCATTAAAGATAATCAGGCAAATAAAATTTATTTCGTTAATTAAACGAATATATCTTAAAGATCACTAGGAATAAAATAAAAACATAAATATGTTTATGTAGCAATATAGAATAAATACTAACAAAACATTGCATAATTTGCAGTTTGGATCATTAGAATTATCATTACATAATTATTGGTATAATTATAAAACTGACATGCTTCTTATACAAATTGTGCTTTGATAAAATAACAAATGGCAAATACGTTTTTCCAAAAAAAGGAAAAACATGCAATAATAGGTATAGTTTAAGACAGTCAGATGACTGTAAGAATTCAGTTATATTTTAAACAATGGCAAACCAATGATAACAGTTAATTAATAACAAAAACTGATCACATTCAAATTAATAGAAATAAGAATAGAAAAACTTGAGTCACGCCTGACATATACGACCTTGACCATGAGGCGTGATTGTACATTACAAATAAATTACGTACAGGATTTGTGATAAAATGATTTGCTATCAATACGAAATTCTTTTATGTAAGATATAAATGAATCGAAATGCTTACCTGATAAAGAACTTTTTTGCAAAATTACTCCTGAGTTGACATCAAATACATATACTTGCGCACTGCCAGTAGTAATTAGTAACACATTTAGATTAGCATGATAGATTATACTTTTACACTCAGTATCCACATTTAAATAACCGTCTTCCTTTAATAACCACGGATCATCATCAGCCATTTTGCTTATACAGATTACAATTCTCAAAAAATTTGCCTAATGCACGAACATCACAAAAAACATGGCGTACTCATAACCGCCATCTTTGAGTAGAACGTCAGCAAATCGCTCTGAAGTCAGCTAATAACTGTCAAACGATTAATCCGCTAACGATACATCGATACACATCCATCGATTTTCAAAACTGCACCTACGAAGAATACCACAAATGCACACGTGCAATCTAAGGATAACATTATGCAAGTAGATAATTACGCTCATAATTCTTCGTGTGTCAAAGAGATGTCAAAAGTAATTATAATGCATTTTCATGAATATTTAACGAAAGATTATCATATGCTTTCGTGTATGTGATTTCGTCCAATTTACATGCACGATCACATTTTTCTATGTGTATTCACGAAATTAATTATTAAAAACTTGTCAAGGAATATAAATATAACTCAAGTTATTACATATTTTTTTTTAATTTCTAGTATTTATTTTGTATTTTGAATACAAAATAACTGAGATAAATTTATACATTACAAACCACAAGAAAAAAGTACATAATAATGTGAGAACGTAGTTAAATAAAATTACTTTGTTTTTATTAATTATGTACAACAAATGTTCTTAATAATGTATTTTAAACTGCCCTACGTATCTTGGTTTCTTTAGTAGCTTCTAACTCTTCCAAGAATTTATTAACAGTTTCTTTCCTCTCCTCCATAAATTGTGCATGTTCTGTTGGATCTAATTCACGTACAATTTTAATACCGCAAGATCTAGCTACTCCAACAAGCATTTGACAAACTTGTTCTAAAGTTAATAATGCTAAAGTTGGATCTTGCGCTTTAATACTAGCAATTTCATATAAATGTTTAAATGTTATTTTCCCTGCTACTTCCTCTGAAGAAAATAATAATATATTTAATATAACATATAACATATATAATCTTATCTTTATTTTTGAGACATTTCATTTACCATTTGGTACTTTTCCTTTTTCAATTCCAGCTGCTTGTTTCAAAAAATATATGGCTGGTGGTTTATGAATTACTAAATCATAAGTCCCATCAGATTTTACTTTAACACGACATGGTAGAGGTATACCTTCTTTAATATCGTTTGTCCTTGCATTAAAATCTTTGCAAAAATTTGCTACATTAATATTTCTCTAAAAATAATAACATCAATTTCATTAAGTCATAAAACATAAATCAATGCATCGTTTAAGATGTAAAGTGTCAATCGATGCATTGTTTATTACTATGTTTACTACTATTGTAAATTATTCTGATACAGAATAATTTACGATATTTATTTGTAACTTCATGAAATACTGTAAATTTTAGATATAACATCTCTTAACCTGTGCAAGTTGTGATCCCAATGGTGGTTTAGGATTTGCCATTCCTGCGGGAATGGTTACTCGTAAAGGTGAAACATGAATAACCTTTTGCACTGCTTTCTTCCAATCTTTCCCTTTTCTCATTACCTTAGACATTTCACTTTTTTTTTTCTTAGATCTATTTAAATTTTTACTTGTATCAAAATAAATCCTAGTATCTCGAAGGTAATATAGTAATAAAATAGTGCAGTTATTTTATCAAGTTGACAACGCTTGGAAAAGAAATTCACTATACTATAGTATAAACATCAATTATTTTAGTTTATGTCAAAGTGCAAACACTTTGTGACAGTAAATAATTTAAAAACTTTATTAAATTAAGAAGATACAATAATTATAAATCTATCTTAAAGAAGAGTAAATCAATAACAAGTAATCAAAATGGGTAAACGTCAGCATCAAAAAGATAAAATGTAAGATTCTCTAAAATATTATTTAGGTTATGATAAAACAATTTTCGTTTTTCTGTTAAAATTTTTGTATCTATGAATACTTTTACAGGTATTTAACGTATACAGAATGGACAACGTTATATGGTGGAAAAAAATCTGGAACTTCTGAAGCAACTGAAGATACAACATTTCGTCGTTTGCCTTATGACCATTGTTGTTTAACTTTGCAGCCTTTTCAGCATCCTTATTGTGATATGCAAGGAAATATTTTTGAACTGGAAGCAATATTAGAATATATAAAAAAGTATAAGCATAATCCAGTTACAGGAAAACCATTAGATTCAAAAATGCTAATAAAACTTAATTTTTATAAGAATTCAGAAGAACAATATCATTGTCCAGTTCTTTTCAAATTATTCACCAAACATTCTCATATTGTTGCTATTAAAACAACTGGAAATGTATTTTCATACGAGGTAAAAATTTATTAAGTTAAGAAATATATTTATTCGTAATCTATAGTTATTACTTATAGTAACATTTTTTTTAGGCAATAGAACAATTGAATATAAAAACACGAAATTGGAAAGATTTAATAAATGATCTACCTTTTACAAGAAAAGATATTATTATAATACAAGATCCAAATAATGCAATGAAATTCAATTTATCTACATTCCATCATATTAAAAATAATATAAAACTTGAAGATGAAGGTGATATCTTATATTTCAAAATAGAGATTTTAGTTGATTACAATAACAATTAATATACATAAATATAATATACATATTGATAATTGTTCTAGAAATGATAAAGGAACGTAATAATCCAAATGCAAAATTGAAAACTGTATCTATGGAAACTAAAGAAATATTAGCTGAATTAAATAGAGATTATAAACAAATTGAAACTAAAAAAGAAGTCTCTAAACCACAAGCGGATAAATTTAATGCGGTTTGTATATTAACATTGACATTTTCCTTTCATGTGGATAAAACAGCATATTTTAAAATAAAAATTTCATAAATGTAGGCACACTATTCTACTGGTGCAGTTGCAGCTGGCTTTACATCAACAGTAATGCCAACAGAAACTACACATCAAGCTGCAGTTATTGCAGAGGATTTAGTGCGATACGAAAGAGTTAAAAAGAAAGGTCTATATACAGCATAATTACTATTGTATATTGTTTTATATTTTAATTAATTGAAATATTTTCTTCCAGGATATGTAAGATTAGTCATGAATTTTGGTGCTTTAAATTTAGAACTTCATTGTGATCTTGTTCCAAAAACTTGTGAAAATTTTATAAAACATTGTCAGAATGGTTATTATGATGGCACAAAATTTCATAGATCCATACGAAATTTCATGGTAAATGTACAAATATTTTAACAAATTTATAAATAAGAATCAATTAATATTATTTTATTTAGATACAAGGGGGTGATCCTACAAATACTGGTAATGGAGGAACATCAATTTGGGGGAAAACATTTGAAGATGAATTCAAGCCGAATTTGATTCACCAAGGAAGAGGAATTTTATCAATGGCAAATTCTGGACCAAATACAAATGGATCGCAATTGTATGTATTTTATTATTATATATTTACATGTTTACAAGTACAATTTCACTAAAACCAATTCCGTTGATTCTAGTTTCATTACGTTTCGATCGTGCAGACATTTAGATCGCAAACATACTGTTTTTGGAAAAATAGTAGGTGGACTAGAAACGCTAAATGCCATTGAAAAGATTGAAGTAGATAACAAAGACAGACCAATAGAAGATATAATAATACAAAAAGCGCAAGTGTTTGTTGATCCTTTTCAAGAGGCAGATGAACAATTAGCTAGTGAGCGGGCAGCTGAAATTGAACGATTGGCACAAGAAGCTATGAAAAATAAATCAGATAATAAGACAGGAAAGAATGACGTATTAAAAATATATCGATCAGGCATAGGAAAATATATAAAGCCAAACAAAGAGGGAGACAAGTAAAATCGCATTATATACATTTTTAATTACTTATTAATTACGTATTTGCAAATTTCTAGAATAATATTAATTGCTAATTTTATTTACAGAAGAGAAAAAGAAGAGTCAAGTATAGCATCTACAATTAAAAAGAGAAAAGTTATAACAAATTCATTTAGTGATTTTTCATCTTGGTAGTTACATAAATTTAAATTTAAATATAAAATGTACAATTATAGATTACTTTAAATTTTATAGATTAAATATTGATTTAATTTTATATTCTGTAATTGTAAATAATTTTTATAATTATAAGATATTAAACCATAATCTATATTTTTATTTCTCTCATTGTGATGGTGTATAAAATATACGGAAAGAAATGTAATTACTTATAAACACATACATAAATATAATTTTTTTCATTGATATTATAAGTAGCCTTGCTGCAATAAAAAAAGATTATATTTATTAATTCGATAGATTGTATTTATGTACATATAGTAAAGGTTAGACAATAAACGTTGGAAGTCATGAACCGGGTTCTCCATATTTGATATTTGCTTTGCCCAACTGAGGGAAGTAAATTGATCACTTAATATTGACACATTTCACTATCATTTTGGTTAAAAATTATTACGGGTTGAGTGTCATTTGTGCAAGAATATCTACCAGGTTAACATATATTAAACATGGATGATTTAGGTGAGTAAAATGTATTTTAAATACGCAATCGACTTTGAGCTAACCTCAAATTTCGATCGTACTGTCAGAAATATTTGTGTTCATAAAAATACTTACAATATATTATCGTTTAATGCTGTAGAGTATTTACATTTTTGTGAGGTTCTAATTTTATTTTTTATTTAAAAAAAAATAAAAGTATAAAAATGAAGATACATTGTTTTTTTTTAAATTTTTTTTTTAGATTTTTCAAATACAATATCTATAAATTTATATTGTCGTTACATTTGCTTATTCAGATAATAAATATTTATATTATTTGGACGAGTATTATTGATGAAGAAGGTTGAAAAAAATCAAAAGTAAACATTCTCTTCTAATATATTTTTACCTATTGTGAATTTTAATTCTATTGCGTTTATTAATATTTAGATACACTCATATATAAAAAGTATACAAGTATTTATCTTGTTATTTGCGATTATGGTTGTATTATTATATTCCGTTTGCAGTAATTTTCATCATCACAAACAATACAAACATGACGCGTTTAATTAAAAATTGATCAATACCGGATTAGTTACAAAATAAACACATAGATATGCTGTAACGTTACGAATGCCAGAAGTGAAATACGTAACTGTTATCTGTATTAGCACGGTAACATTTCGTTGCGTCACGATTAAATACATGGCATGCAGTTCATCCCCCAATGACTTTATTAATTACGATGAGATCCAGAATATTACTTATTGTATTTAACATATATAATCAATATTAATTATATGTTATGATCATATGCAATCAAGTGCGACACACACATACACAAACAAGATTAATATTTTCAATCAGTTATCCATTTTGTGAGAAAACTATACAATTTTAACGTAATAGCTTTGATTTTGAAATAAAATTACGATTTTCAAACATTCTTGTAACCTCGAACAAAATTTTAAGTTAATTTCAAAAGCTTTTGAATTGGGAATTCGTGAGATTCGAGTTTCCGGCACGTAGTACCGGAAAATTTTTCTCAAAATCAACATAATGTCGCGCGAGTGTGTTCCGACGATGAATTGTCGCGTGCCAACGATTCTACGTATTTTTAGTGTATTTCACGGCGCCGTTGTCCTCTTGTTTTATCGTTGCGGGGAGAGGATAAATGTCGCGAGTGCGGGCGAGCGCCTGAAATACACTTGTACATTTGAACTTCTGGTTTTCCTCCCGTCAAATTCGCCTCTATTCACAAGGTATCAATATCGTGATTCTCGTTCGTTGTATTTTTGTTTTTTTTCTAAACTTATTCTAAATTTATCCTACAATTGTAGACACTAAAAAAACATATTTAGTCGTTTTCGGCATCTCGTATGAATTCTCAATTCTTCACGTTACGTGCGCGTAAATACATTGACCGTAGTGCGGGTAAAATAATCGAAAGTACAAGTGCAATAACGATCGATAGATTACAACTAGCTTATCAAGTTTCTTACCTGCACAATCTTTTCTGTTTTCATTCTTTTTTTCAAACGTAACGCTTTATCTTACCTATTCGCGGACTTGTCTGTATAAAATTCACAGACGACATTCAACAAGTGGTCGTGTGATGTGTGCATCATCCCCACCACTAATCGATCGTCTACACAGCTCGGTTGTTCACGATAGACAGTGAGGAGAAGCATTACCGCAGTAAAAGTGCTACACAATATCATACATACTTATACGCGATGAATTCGTGATCCCGTGTGAAACCGCATAAAATAAATAGACGGTTATAGAGTGTAATTATATTCTCAAGTGCTATAAGTGTAATTATATTCTCACGTTAAAAAAAAAAAAAAAAAAATAATGGCTATGGATCGGACAATGTATGGAAAAGTAGAACCAAGCGCTATTTATCAGCCCTATAAAATCACCGTCACAAAAGGTTCACCACCAGGATGTGAGTCGATAATTCTTTTTTTATATTTTTAATCCCTTTGCCCCTTTAAATTTTAACGTGGTTTTAATTTTTTATTCGGTAAATAATACGGTACGACAACGATATAAAATTGTGTCTAACGATTACGGATGCGAGTGCGCGTTCGTGCGACATTTTTGCATACGTAATTTGAATACCGGATTGAATTATTAATTAGTAATTGTCCTCGATATATTTAATTTTAATAGAAATTAAGATTAGAGGCTTGATAGAGAGTTAATACAGAGTTAATACATCGACCTAATATCTGGTCTGCGTTCGCACTGTTTTGCGCGATAACGTAATGCGAACTTTTAAATTAAGCTCAATTGCTTTTGACCGTATCATTTTTCGCCGGTAGAGCGTTTTGAAAAATTGGTCGTGCGATTCTTACATGCTTTTCTAGACATGTACGTAATTATTAAATTTAGCTAGTTTAATATATTGTGATATACCACGCGATAACCTCTGATATTGTACTCGTGCGTACACTCCATTTATGAAACGATTTACTATTTAATGCTCTTAAATTGCTGATGAAAACGAATCTCTGGCATATCTTCAAAAGTTGGCGTGCATGGTGGCCAAAGGTATAGATTTATGAAACGATTATAAAAAATTAATTGTGATTATTTTTCAAACATTTTTTAAGAAGTCCTTTAAAATTAAGAAGCGTATTTGTTTATCTCTTTCGTGCGTGTATCCGCGCAATATATTGAATTAAATTAAATTATTTTTAAAATGCACATTTATTCTGTCTGAAGGGATGACTCATGATGCAACAGATCACATCATTTTTTTTTGGAATACCTTTCACCTACAATGTGGGTCGCCTTGACACTAAACTTTCTGAAATAATTCTCGAAGTCATTATGTACGAGCGATCTTTTTATGGAAATCTATAAAAGAATGTGGTAGTTCATTTCTACACGTTTCGAAAGAAGTTTGAATTAAAAATATCGATTTTTTCGAGTGGCGTCATCTGTTCAATCGCGGCAAAATCAAAGTGTCGATACATGTATCGACGCAAGGGATCAATTTTATCGATAGTGCCGCTGTCATATAAATTAATTAATTATTAATTCCTAAAGTTTCTTCTCAATTTCTGAAGTAAAAAACGAATAAGCGGATGTATATGCATATTACATATTTAATTTAATTTTTTGTTTCTTGTTAAGTAGTTTACTTTATATAAATTATAATGTATCAATTTAATTTCTGTAAGCACTGCAGTAATTGTTTAGTCACATGGAAGTTATTATTATTATATCATATATATTAGATATATTCCTACGTTTCCAGTTGTAATGCACTAGCTAGTAAAATTCCTTTTTTTAGAGATACAGGAAACTGCGATTATTTATCATGCATTCCATTGCATGAAAGATCATATAATGATCCGATATGTGCGTAGGCATCTCTTCCTTGAACGAACCTTGGCTTGATCTATACATATCCATATGAAGCACGACAGTGTGTGATTTAACTTCCTACGCTTACGACTGACATATATGACTCGAATAGAATCAACGTGATCCCCATTTCTATCTTTATATAGCATTTTTTTCCCCCCTAAAGAGCTACGTCCATATTCGAAGGATCCTCCCGGAAAAAAGAAATTCAAACTTCAAAATACCGGCAGAATACCGCGGTTGAGAGATGATAGATAGCCGAAGTTATTCTTGGGAAGTTTGTCGTCATGAATCTAGGTGTAAACGTTTGCATGTATCATGTGTAAAGTTTACGAAGATGTAAAACAGAGACGAAGAACAACAAGGCTGAAAAGAGGGAGGAAAAAGAAGAGTGTTCACGTAACACTCTGAGATTCTGTAAATGCAAACTGAGAAAACACGTGCTGGCAGTTCCACCTGGTCTCGCAACACATACATATGTGCCTTCTAACAATAATTTCTTCGTTTGCTCGTTATTTTCGACACGTTGCACGTAATAATAACTTAAAGTGGTATGAAATCATTTTTAATTTTATCTCCATATGTCTCTGTAACCATACGTCAAATTATCTCAAGTGTCAAAACATGGTTAAATAATATAAATATGTATGTATACGTACGCTCGTTAAACTCGCAATGACAAATGTTATTTTGGATGCTTAATTTCATGCGAAGTATACAGTAATTAGTAATTGGCAGAGAAGGGGATTTATATCTATAGAATGTTTTGAACAGAATGTTTCTCTCGCCAAACTGCGGCCTCGTATTCATTGCCGTTCCTCATTTGTGTCTGCGTCTCCCTGCTAGTAGAAAGAATCAAAAGTTAGTGTTCAATGATCAATCGGTCTTAAACAAGTTCATCTGAAATCGATCGAAAAGAATCGAAGAGAATTACATTGTTGAAGTTTCAATTTTCATTCCACATTCCAATTAAGTTTAAAGCGTTGTTTAATTTGGTGCCATGTCGTTGAAAACAGAGTGATATAACCAACATTATGAATCCTGTATCGCCTATTACACCGGCTCGATTGGCGACGATCCAAAGACACGCACGTTGGGAACAGTATATAAGTAAGTAAATTTGGTCAATAGGAGTATGAGTTAACGAGAGTAATTACTAACTTTGTCTATGCATAGAGATCGATGCAAATTATGATTGCATCAAATTCTAATTGTACTCTCATTACATGCTTTTCTAAGATAAATCTTTTGTTTTGCTTAATCAGAGCAAACGTAATCTAAGTACTAAACGTTCAGCGTAATAATATAGTATATCTCGATTTAAATATCTGCAATTATAATATTTCTATAGGATTTATTAACCATTTGGAGTCATCATCGCACGTCTAATCTCCGAGATTTATAACGAAAGTGCGTTACGCATATCGCGTAATATTAATGTTGAAATTGGCCGTATGATTCAGAAGTATAAAATAGATCCGAGGAAGCTTGGCAGGCTTTCTGCCAACAACGAATCCCATTCAAAGTCGAGATAAACTGAAATTCAATAGTTTCATCATTAATTAAAAACTATCACTAAAGTAACGACATTAACCTTTAATGGTTTGAGGCAGCCACTATAGCGGCCAAAAGCAAATTTGGGGATCTTGCAGAACATGCAAGTTGTACACACATGTACATAAATTTTTCGTAAAAGAAGAAAAATTCAAAAAAGTGAAAAAATGTTGGTTCTCTAAAGGTTAATATCTTCATTTCACAATGCAAAAAATTGATTACCTTTCTCTTAACAATTTACTTTATCAACAAAGCAAAGTACGTTGCATTCAGTTTTTTTCAAGCCACCAGTAATCAAATTGCTTTATGCTCGTTTCCCAGCCTTTGAGTTAAGGACATCGAACATTTGATTCAAAGAACGCTCCAATTTCCGCGAAAAAGCACAGCCAGCCGATTCGCAAGCATCTAGTTCAGGTTTTATCCGCGAACCATTTCTTAGTAGCTGGTTAGGTTGCTTTTCCTTGGTCTCGAACCCGCCTCGGGTTTCTACTTCCCTTGTTGCGAGAATACTCCCTCCAACTCCTGTTCCTTCTCCTTCTCCAGACCAACTTGCCTCCTCCTCCAGGCTTCTATTCTCCGGCTTGGTAGCCGGTCGCTTTACCGACAACTTGATTGACAATCAGTACCGTTTTGTCGATCGTCACGGGTCCGTATGTGCAAATCTCGCCAATATTTCGATAAGCACGTGACTGTTTGCTCGCTCTATCGTGCGTTTCCTCGTCGTTCTGAAAAAAAAGTATCAGGCAGAGATAAACGGATAAGGAGCAATGTATTCTTGATACTATACGTCATTGTAACGTGTTTGTGTAAGGCGAACGTACATGCATAAAGTATTTATACGGGCAATCGTTGAAAATTTCACGAGATCTGTGAATATCGTCAGTGTTGAGAATCTATCTACGATCAATTCGATTTCCCTTCCTGCGTCAAAGGATAATTACATTACTACGGCTGTCTATAGAAACGTGAAGACTGCGCGTTTTCGCGAATATCTCGCGCTCGTTGCTTTCGATTCGACCGGAAATTCGTGGCGAAGTTCGACGTTCTCGGAACAGTGGGTGTGTCGCAGTTTGTCTCACGATGGAAGCAGGATGCGAGTCGCAGGCCGAGGCCGATAATCTCTACGAGCCTTACAGCACCGAGAAAACGGAAACAAATCTTCTCAGTCTTGGTAAATGGTTCTTTGATTCGTGAACGTTTGATGCTCACCTTGTATGCTTATCTCTAAAGCTTTGCCCGTTTAAACAACGCTCACGTCATCATTTTTTTTCTCTCGTTATTCTGCCGTGAGGTGTCGAAAACACTTGCGTGTGCATACTTTCAGCGCAAACATTTTTACACGGGGCGCAGGCGCTGACGATCAATCGATATTACCAGACAAATACAATCGGAAAGGAAAGTTCTTTGGTTGCTCGTTATAAGAGAGAAAAAACTAATCGTAAAAGATATTTTGATAAACGGATAGCATTAAGGTGATTACCTGACGAATTTACTCATCTTGATACAATATAATAGACGACCTGGTCTAAATTTACCTGGTTTAAATTTTTTTTTACACCGAGTCAATCTTATTGTTGGTAACATTCGTTAGACACTTTGACGAATGACACTTTTACTTGATATAACCTATCAAAGTCGCTGACATCGATTCTTGTTATTTAAGCAATATAAACGGCCATTTTATAACATATACACCTGAAGCAATAATCTGAAAAAATAACAAGCTCAATTGTAACTATTAATATCTTTTATGTGAAATCGAGCAACTCGAAGAGGCTAATAATTCAATTGTCTCCTTCTGAACTCATTGAAGATGTAATTGAAGATATTTCTCAATCCAATAACGGTTCCTTGATTTCAGATGCGTTGCTGGCAGACCTGCAAAACACAGTGTCGTCGGAAGGGAATCATGTCGGTAGCAACGCGACTCCTGGTTACGGATCACTGAACGGCGCACGAACCACCGCCTATAGATCCTACGATAATCGAACTTCTCCTCTTCCGCCGCAATCGGTATGTAACTCTGTTCACATTTCAACAGGGACGAATTTTGTTCCCCAATTTACGCTGATGCTTTAACGATCAGTGTTGCCAAACGTGAGAATTAATTACTCATCATTTGCAATGCCATAAATGTGTATTGTATTTACAAAACAGTTGCTAAAAACATTCTTTGTAATATTTAGAGGGTGAAACGAATTTCCTACAGCCTGCTCATCACGAATCATAACGATCAATTATGAATTTCGTTACTGACAAATTTCTGTAAAAACTAACATCTTTACCGACGTGCAGCTACGCTGGTTTTATCTACGGATGATTAAAAAGACTCGGTTGACTTAGGTTGTGATTTGTTAAGGTAGATGGCGAGGGTGATACATTTGGCGCGGCGCGATCCCATTTTAAATTTCGCGGTGACCTTCCCTCGATTTTCCACGAAACGAAATGAAACGAAACGAAACGATCAAATGAACGTTAAGTCTTGGCTGACAAATGGCAGTCGGTCGAATTCGAAAATAACCAAAACTTTACGATCGTGATTCCCACGTTTCCACCGGACAAATTGGCGGACACAGACAACCGATCGAGATATTTTTCGTATTTATCGAATCGCCAATTTCGTATCACGATTATTCTCGTAACATATTTTTAGAGGCGACCGTGGAAACGACCGTGCACTTTGTCAGAGCTCGTGCAAACGGTTTCACGTCACGCGTTCGAAATAAAGTCGAAACAATGGCGGGTCTTTTCTTCCGAGTACATAGATCGATAGAATTAAAAAGAAATTCTCGCCAACGTGCAAACGTGCGAAATAGATACATTCCAGAGATAGATGTGACGCAGAGAACCGGTTAAAATTAGAATCAATATCGCCTCTAAAATTAACCATGGCGAGAGTCGCCGAGCCACAAAAAAACTATGAACCGGTAAAAAAAAAGGGGGGGAGAGGACAAAAGTAAGACGAATGTTCGGCGAAAAATGAGCTCGGATTACACGCGTTCAGTTTCCTTCAGTTACGTTTGTTTCGTAGCTATGAAAATACATACGTCCAACGACCGAATCACCGATCCGCAATTTCATGGTTGATCGACCCTGAAATATGTCCCACGGTGATGAATCGCATCAGATTCCGGCTCGATCGTTACCGTTCGAAATTATTAGCGGGCGGTGTTCGATCGTTTTGCAGGAAATTGACCAATTACCAACTACGTGCGCAGCCACGTTTATTATTACATGTTGAACATATATGTAAATGAAGTCGTTTCCGAATCTGGCTTCCAAAAGCAACACCAGAGACTTCGTCGGAAATGATGGCGAAATTAATTTTACGAAATAACTGAGGAGCCTTCCGAGTCGAGTCAAAGTCAAAGTCAAAGTTTAAGTTTAAGTTTAAGTTTAAGTTTGGGTTTACTTATTTTGTACGCACACGTAAATAAAATATTTTTCGCGCGTTTTTGCAGCAGGCAAACGGAAGTTGAACGAAGACAGAAGAATGTTTTACAGAGGGAGAGAAAGAAAACGTAAAATATTATAGAGGCTTGAAACTGGGAGTTCCCGAAGTAGACTTGGACGTTTATCGATCTTCCCCGCGGAATATTTGTTACGTCCTCTCCGGTGGTGCTATCGATTATTTCCCGGTATAAGCGACGACCCATCAATTATTCAGGTTTTCGACGTTCGAGTTGGCTGCCGAGGCTTTGTCGGTTCGCGCACAACGCGGCTTTCAACGCGCCAAGTGCAACGGTAACCAATTGCCAAATGCGATCCCCGCTATAAAGTACAACTTCATCCGAGGCTTAATTGCCCGATTCCGTCGCCATATTTTTCGATCGCTTCGAGTACTCCTTCGTTGCGTAACGGCGCGGTCGCCGTTACGCGTTTCGCCGAATCATCCTGACGACGAAATACGAATCCTACTTGCTGGAACGTGCATGCAGTAAATAACGCTTAACTTTCGTAATAAAAAAGAATAAAAAAGAAAGAAAAAGAAAACAGAGAGAACTACGATCGCGTTTTATTCCGTCGTTTCTATTTACGGTAGGAAATACAGTCTGAGATATTGATACGAGATTTATTTATACATGAAATAGGAAATGCATTCGCCGAACGTCCATTATAAATGGCAGGCTGCGATTGATTGAAGTGTGTTTGCTGAAAGGTTTTGAAATCTTTATATATATATATGTAACATTAATTTTGTAAATTAAAAATTAATATATATATGATTATATAACTTATATATATATATGATTAAAGGATTAGTTATTATTATTATTTTTTTATTTTAATAGTAAACAGATGTTGTAATTTTATATTTTAAATTTTAATTTCTGTAAATTAAAAATTAGTATATATATATGATTAAAGGATTAGTTATTTTTTTATTTTAATATTAAACAGACGTTATAATTTTATATTTTAAATTCTAACTTTTTTATTTAATAAATTTGTTATTATTCAAAGTTTCTCATAGTCCGTTAAACTTATTTATTAATTTTATCATTTTTAGAATTTATACATCAATTTATATCTATCTAATTAAGCCATCATTATTGTTATATATTTATATAATCTTGATTATTGTAATTAGAGGAATAATAATTTTATTTTTTTATTTCATTTGTTTGATTAACTTGCAAAAAATAAGTTTAAAATTTACCATTTGGTAGTTTATCTACCAAGTAAGTTTAATTTTACATTAATAAATTTCAGAATCTATAATAACAACAACAATAATTTAGTAATAAAATTATTTATTTTTCCAAATTATTATATTTTAATTTGCAAAATTAAATTAAATTTTTTAATTGATTAATAAATTATATATATACGTACAGCAGTGTGTTTTGAAGACATATAATTCACAATTTCTTGAAGTCGAAGATGAACCGTAGTAAAAAAGAAAAATCTGTACATACACTTCTCAAACGTACTAGTAAAAGTTTGAAAATTCAGAGCAAAGTTCCGCAGATACGTTTTCTCCTTCGTTTATTTTATCGACCACATCTAGCTCGTCGAACAATCACGCAGAACATAGTTTTCCATGCCCTATCGCGTGCAACCGAGATAAAACAACGGTCTCCGTCTCGGTCTGCGTGCTTTTCCATCGATCGAAGATCCCAATTTTTCTTCGCGAGAATATTCGGCCTCGCCAAAGGCTTCCCCGACATTGCAGTAAATATAGCGGACATCCTTTCGAACGTCTCTGGAGCCTCGTCTTATAAATAGATTTTATTGCACCTATGAAAATCGTCGTCTTTCGTTTGATAGCAGCCGTAACGAAACACCGAGTCCAAGAAAAACATCGGTTTCGCGCGAAAAGTTGCTGGCGATAACGAGTGGCACGTGTGGTGTGCACACGTCGGCAATTTATGCCTGTTACCTGTCACCGGCGAGCGTGTAACGTTCCTTTTTTTTCAACTTGAGCAACGTTGGCGCGAAGTAAATCATAAACACGTCGAGTTCGTCTTCTTGGAACGCATTTCAATGTCGCGGTGCATCGGACGAGCCGCGTGACGCGGATCGGCGCTCCCGGATCGAGCTTTCTGCCACGAAAAGTTGGCGAAAATCTGTCGAAATCGGGCACTATCATCTCCCCTTCGATTCGGATTTAGCACAAAATACGAAACGGGCTGTTACGTATTACGCGCGCGAGTTATCGTACGAGGCGATTCCTGAGAGCGTTGCGCAAACCGATCGTACGTGCCATCCTTTTAAAGAAAAAAATTTCGCCGCGAGTCCCCCCTCCCCAAAAAAAAAGAAAAAAAAAACCGAACTAATTCCATTTATTTAACTTTATCGATGATTTTTTTAATTTGACGAAGCTCCTTTTTTAATTCGCGAAGCAGCTTTTAAGAATTAATTTCTTAAGAATCTTTCCTCCTCAAATTGGACAAATATTAGACGACGTCGAACGGCACGGAGGAAACTTCGGCCTATTTTCGAATATTTGGCGAATCGATGATTTATTAAATCACGTTATTCTCGCGTCACTGTAGATCGCCGCGGTTTGTTTTTTGATCGAGCAAAGCGCCGCGCAAAAGGCCTCCAGCCGATTTCGAGAAAATCGTGCGAAATCGATGAAACTTCGACCGGGGTTCCGCAGGATTCTCAGTCTACGACGGCGACGTGTTCTCTCCCATTCTGTGCTGTCGTGTTGATTGGTGGTTCGCTACGAATATTTTTAGAACGACAACCTAGTTTCCACCATCAGGATGTATCGTTCCATGCTGTTTCGTCATGGACAAACGAAAAGACACGTTGCGATCGATCAACGTCGCCGCCCAGTCGGTTAATCATCCCGAATCTAGTCAGCGATTTGAAACAAAGTTGATTCGGTTCTGGTGGTTGATCGCCGCGTCGCCGGGAACAAATCGAGGCGGTATCCCCTTTTACTCTCGAAGATTTTGCAACAAACGAGAAATCTTGGTCGGTTTGGCGGGCAAGTTTCTATTAAAAGTGTATGACGCCTCGTCCTCAACCGCGCTTCCACCCAATTGATAATGTATTTACAAATTCTGCGCGACATCTAGTGACATCATGTTTCGAAATAATGTGTTTTTGCGGGAACTTGGCACCAGTTCTTTTATCCATGCCACTTTTTTTCACTCCTCCCCCCCACCCCTCGCTCTAATTAACGAACAAACGAACGAAATTACACATCTGCTCAACTGGAACTCTTAAAGTCCCTTTTGTTTTCCCCTTCGGATGATGAATTGATAATTTTGATAGAGTGTGTCTATCCGTGAACCGACAGCGAGCGACAAACTGTTACAGCCGACTTATCAGAACCGCGAGGCCATCGAGGAGAGCATCGCGAAATCTAGCGGCGGAGGGAAGATGCCCTCCCTGAACAATAATCTGTCGGAGTTGGACACGTTGCTCCAAGATCTGAGCAACGCTCGTTACAACGCGCACTATCAGGAAAGAGGTCAGCAATCCTACTTCCCCGTATACTCTCCCTATTTTTACGATCAATCGTAACCTGCACGATGACCGAAAAATGTCGCATTGACCGTAGAAAGTCGCATTTCCTCGGGGGGGATGAACGGAGACTCTAGTCCGATGCTTCGTTCGCCAAGTAGCATGTCAGCCTCGAGACCCACCGTCGACTCGTTGCTCGAAGAATTGAGCACCGCGGTGCCGAACGGGTAAGCTCTTTTATTCCTCCGAAAAGAGAAACAGAAAAAAGAAAAAAGAAAAAGAAAGAGGGTACAAAGAAAGTACAAGGTTCAAATGTTTGCTCTATTTGAACGACAGGGGAAGGGGTTGATTCTAACGCGATTTTCTTCGTCAGAGACTATCCTCCCGATGGTAGAGTGAAAGTTACCATTCAGGAAACGTCCACGGAGATCCAACCCGTGTACGACGGTTATCCTTCTAGGCAGCATGGATCGTTGAGTCGCAGCGAGGTCCAGAGGAGCTACACCAATGGTCACACCGCCAGTAACGCTACCAAGGAGCTCGATGATTTAATGGCTTCCCTCTCCGAATTCAAGGTACGCGTAACAACCACGAAATTTGTCTCTTGCGTATCTTGTCTCTCTCGATTGCGAGACGCGTCGCCTCCGCGAACGACAATCTCCTACTACCTGGGGAGTACAATTGCACAATTTGCAGGATACCGAGTGCGATACCGGGTGCGATAATGTTCGTAATGTTTGTTTATTATGTAAAATCACTACAGAATGAGAAAACAGTGCTGTTGAAACTATCCCTGCCCATTCTTGGCTTCCTAGGTTACCAAAATAACTTCCATTCCACCATCCACCATCTACCACTAGTCAACCATCTACTTCTCTTTTCTCCTTCCCTCTCGTCTTTTCTTCATCTCCGCTGATTTTCCGCGGCAGGGGAGGGGAAATATAGAAGGTGGGGATTATAGAGATCCACGAAATCTCTCAAAGCTTTCAGCCAGTCTGTAAGCTCGCCTCTGCCAATCGACATCTCTCGCGGGTCCTTAAACATTTTTTTCAATCCTTCAAGCCGCTACCTTGACGCTCCGCTACTCTTGACACATTTCGGCTCTAAAATAACGTTTCCCTCGCCCGACTTCTCTCGACTTCTTACTCTGTCTTAACAAAAATTATTAATGAAAACTCGTTCGCTCTTCCATCCTCCCTTCTTGCTTCATCTACGAAAATGTTCTAAACACGCATAACGTTTCTTGCTACTCTGTGCTGGCTAGTTTTTTCTTCTTTTTTTTGTTTTTTTTTTATTGTTGTTATTACACGTATCGTACATTTACAGATCAACAGTAGTTCCCACCAACATCAGACAGTGACCGACTCTCCGTACGCCAAACCGAACAAGGCGACCAAGAGTTCGCAGAGCCCGTTGCCACCCGAGGGCACGCAGACTCGGATTCACATCACCGAGACCCAGACTACTCATCATTACCAGCAGCAACACGGAGAGCCTTATCCGCCGCAGCCAGCGACTCAGACCAAACAGAATCAGTTGGATTCTATGCTAGGGAACCTTCAAGCCGACATGAGTCGCCAAGGAGTGAACACTACTCAGAAAGGATGCTGCAGCGCTTGCGAGAAGCCGATCGTGGGACAAGTAAATTCGACAGATGGATCCTTCCTAGATGTTCTTTTTTTTATAAAAAAAGAAAAAGATTCTCAAGTAACAAGATGGATTTCTTCGTTGCAGGTGATCACCGCTCTGGGGAAAACGTGGCATCCTGAACATTTCACGTGCACGCACTGCAACCAGGAACTGGGCACGAGAAATTTCTTCGAGAGGGAAGGCCATCCCTACTGCGAGCCGGACTATCACAATCTTTTCTCACCGCGTTGCGCCTACTGCAACGGCCCCATTCTAGACGTAAAGCAGCGTCCAATAAACACCCACACAGCGCGCGTGGCGTGTTTCGTCCCGAGTGTTACAGCACGTTCCTCGTTATTTTCAGAAATGCGTAACCGCGTTGGAAAAAACTTGGCACACGGAGCACTTCTTTTGCGCCCAGTGCGGCAAACAGTTTGGAGAGGAGGGCTTCCACGAGCGAGACGGAAAGCCGTACTGCCGGGAGGACTACTTCGACATGTTCGCCCCGAAATGCGGCGGATGTAATCGCGCTATCATGGAGAATTACATCTCCGCCTTAAACAGCCAATGGCATCCGGACTGTTTCGTCTGCAGGGTAGGTCGTTCTATCTTACGTTTACACGTAACAGATTCGTTTCCATTTGCAGCTACGTTTCCAGGATTAACGCGAATTATCGACGACGATACTCGCGGTTTCGCAGCATTCGATAGCTTTAAAATGTAAAACTTGCAGGATTGCAAGAAGCCGGTATCTGGAAAGTCGTTTTATGCAATGGAGGGTAAACCCGTTTGCCCGAAATGCGTCGGCGTCGACGATGACGAAGAAGAAGAAGAAGAAGCATAGAGGCCGATGGCCACGGGCCGTCGTGTGTTGCTTCGATTTCTTATGTAAAAAGCCCTATTGTTCCCCTCTTTATGCTGTCAGGCTGCTACAATGTACGAACCTGACATCCCCCCCCCCATCTACCCCTGCTCCAAATTTTCTTTAAACAGGTGATTTAGGTGGTCCAAAAAGAAAGAACGCACCGACTCGATGTCATCCACGTCGTTATCTCGTTTCTCTCGAAATCCTTATTCATTTGCATACACGAACATACATACACGTACACGTATATGGATAAATGTATAGCACACGTCACAAACAGTTAGGGCTACAGTCGTTAGGGAGGGTTACAATGGCGTTCTATGGGAATGCTGTCCGAGCATCGAATTGAATTTCTTTTTGCTGTCAAATTACGTTTTTTCTAGATAGATAAGCATTATTAACAATCGATCAATCGTTACGCTGATGTTAATTGCTAGTATTGTATGCGAAATAAAAAATAAACTAGGGAAAAAAAAACAAAAAACACACACGACACAAAGAGCTAGCTCGTGATGCCGCCGTCGCTTGTTGCCACGTGCCTTCGTTCGGAAGGCAGGTGTGCGCGGACACCGGCATCCTATATTGCTCTAACGATGTTTGTCAACGCATAGATTAGTTACGATTTGCAGATCTCACGTGTTATTCGTGTATTAACTCTACGTTATTCCATACACGTGTACACGCACATGTACGCACGCTTGGATGCATCCAATTTATACTTGTCTCGTTGAGTTATCCCTTCGCGAGTTGTAGGGTAGTAGTTTTAGATTCATTCATAAATGAATAGGGAACTGGAGAAACGGCATTGTCATATGGTCATCTTTTTTTTAATACTCTATACGTGATTTTATTCAATGCAATCGTAAATTCTTCTTCTCCAGTGAGAAATATTTCTAGTCGATGTACACGCACTTGTTTTCTTTTATTATTCGCAGGATTGTAGACAAAAGTTCCAAGGCGGCTCGTTCTTTGATCACGAAGGTTTACCATACTGCGAGACCCATTATCACGCAAAGAGAGGATCCCTCTGCGCAGGATGTCACAAACCGATTACAGGTTTCTGCGCTTTAATAATTCTTACGTCATCGGTCACTAACACTTTTTTTAAACAAACGTTCTTCTTTCAGGTCGTTGCATAACTGCCATGTTCCGGAAGTTCCATCCCGAACATTTCGTATGCGCATTCTGTTTAAAACAATTGAACAAAGGCACGTTCAAAGAACAAAATGACAAACCGTATTGCCATGGTTGTTTCGACAAGCTATTCGGTTAAAAATCTACCGCGAAGTATTCGTATTTGTAACATAAAGACGAACAGGCGCTATTCCGCTTGGTATTACTTGCAATTTTTATAGGCTCTACACACACGTCTATACCGCGTAGAATATGTAATCGCTTTAGTCAACATACGGAAAATTTCACGATTCGAGCTTCGCGTCGTGATTCGAGGCAGCCTTTGAAAATTTTTACGAACCTCGATACGCAAATGGTGCAACAATTCAATTATATCACGTATTCTTATGCATTCTTATAATAAGAGTAAAGTAATAGGATAATCGTGGTCGTTATTATCTTCCATTGCCCTTAATAAGGGTACGTTGCTAATATTTTCACGAATATTTTATATTATGTAATTCACTTTGATCATACAGTCTAAGGATTATTAAAGGGTGCTAATTAATAGCTTATTTTTACTAATAATGTAATCGTTGAGAGGATATACTGGAGAGAAAGGAAACTGCCAATTGAAAAAAGGTATTTGTACGAAATTCGAACATTACCAAATATTCGCGATTTTTCTGATAGATTTGATACGTATTTCTAATGCTGAAAATTAGATTTTCCGATCGGTTTGTTTTTATATAGAGATTAATACTTGCCGAATATCTGGACATTCGCAGAAAATACAAATATAGATAAATAATAACATCAATTAATCAAACGCAAAGTACTTCATCAAATGCATAATATAAAAGCAGTAAAAATATGAGGTAAAGATTAACTGTAATAGTATTTCTTTCCTGAACGCTTTCCCTGCTTCCTACTTTCTCTATAAAAACCAGGATAGAAAAATAGACAAGTTTTTTTTATGGATTGTTTTTTTATTTGGCATACTGTTGCACAGCAGTATTCCTATCGTTTTACCAATAAACATTTAAGAGATATGTACAATAACATTTAATATTGTGCTTACAAAGTCTACATCGAGATAAATAAAACAATGTGTGTTAAAGGAAACTTAACGTCAAGAGCACAAGTATAAAAATACGAATGTGTTGTCAAGTGTTTAGACTGACATATTAAAGACAGAAAAGAATAAATAGTATTCTAATCATACAAAGGCTTTCCTGCCGAAATAAGAATGACGCATATCACAGATATTGTCTTTTAGATTTTTTCTTTTTTTTTTTTTTTTTTTCTTTTTTAGAAAAACTGTCATGCCAACGTTGGGAATAATTCAGAAAAACTTTCGTGCCAAAGATCCGACAAACCCATGTTGCTCTTTTCGAGTCGTATATCTGAATTTGGAGAACCGTGTGATTCGTATCCATAATCGGATGCGTTAGAGTCTAATTTCGTGTGTGTGTAATTGTTATCCACATCTTCAGAATGTACGCTCGATGGTGACATAGAATCCGTGTTTGTATAACATGGTGACAACTGATTAGTATAATAATTCGGCGTTAAGTAAGTTTGATCGTCATTTGAACAACTACCATCCGTAACTACTTCTTGAACGCATTCTTGAACGCTCACGTTGGTTTCATCTCCGGGGTAGATGATCATTACAGAATTGGTTGCCTCGTCGTAGGTACCATAAATGGTGTCTAAGTCGTGCGTTTCGACTTCTTGTTTTACTTCGACCTCCGACTTTATTGACACAGGTGCGTTTGTGCTTGTGGTATAAGACGTACTGGCTGTGCTTGAAACAGGATGCCACGATTGATGTGTACTCATGCTTCTACAGGTTCCATTGGTTTCCACATCTTTTGGTGTCTCCCCCACCACTCTCTTTGGATAGTGACATTTCTCAGTGGTATTTTCCTTGGTTGACACCTACACAAGACACAATCGTTATATCATTAACGAAAGGAAGACTGAGTTGTAAATGAAAAACATGAATTTAGAAACGAATGATATGTTTAATAAT
This sequence comes from Melipona bicolor, assembly GCA_030673865.1. Classification (NCBI taxonomy): domain Eukaryota; kingdom Metazoa; phylum Arthropoda; class Insecta; order Hymenoptera; family Apidae; genus Melipona; species Melipona bicolor. Next base: position 9,431,719 of record JAHYIQ010000004.1, on the reverse strand, counting down.
ATTTCACAATATTTGGATATTGTTCCAAAAACTACCAGTTTCCGATCGACATGAAATATTGAAAAGAGGGAAGACTCCAAATATAAAATTTCAGTTTCCGGCATTTAATTTCCTCGTTAGAGTTATTCATTCCCTCCATTCTCTCAAAATTTCAGGTCGATCTGCTTTTCAGAACTGCAGCCAAATTTCGATAATTTCAAATAAATTACACAATACAATATCAAAGTTCTATTGATCTTTCAAACAATTCATTCATTCCTATAATATAAATGAAATTAAAATATTCCGTGATATAATTTTCCAATAAATTGGCAATAATCGAAATACTCACTTGTTCATTTGTTCTATGAGAATTTGCTTCCACTTCTGCTGTAACCTCCCGTAGCAGGCTCTCTGCAAGTTCTTCAAGTCGTTCGATGTAATCGTCTCCTTGGAGGTCACCAAACAATTCTTCAAGAGGAGGTAGATGGTCAGTATCTTCAGGAGAATTGTTGCTCCTGGGGTTAGTGTCAGGGACGGTGCCAGCTGTGTTGTTCCACCCTGCTGCAGAGGGTGAGTAGGGGATACTGTAGATCCCAGTGAGGACACAGCACAGCCGACACGACTCTGGCACATGGAACAGGCAAATTCTCCCGCGTTCTTGCTCTCTCTTTCCTTTCTCAACCGTTTGTTTTCTGTGACCAGTATTTCATTCTGCGATCTTAATATCGAGCATTCCTGCGTCAACAATTCATTTTGTTCTCTCAATGTTCGAACAGTTTCTTCCAATTCGTCGAGTTTCGCCTTTTTTCGGTCCCGAGATGTTTGAGCTGCTACCCTATTTTTCAATTTCCTACAAAATAACATTTCGAATTAACCAAATACCAATCTTGTTGAATGTACTTATTACATGGTACGAATATTTGAAAACCACATATGACAAGTCAAATTTCCCGCCTTTTTTGAATTCGACGTGTGTCTCAAAATCAATATGCTTTATCAACTTTTTTACGTTTAAATATTTTCTCAAACATTTGGAAAGTATTAATAAAATATTGGCTACGAAGATCAATATCAATAAAATTGAATTAATAATAGCGTTAGTATGATTCGCGTAGTACAAAACGTCCTAGACTTTAGTATCTGTTGTTTATTTTGAAGAAGCTGCTATTTGAATCTATTCGATCAGACTTTAGACCAAAACACTTCTTTTTAGCCATTGAATATAACACAAAAATTGGCTTATCATGTTTCTCTCGCGTGTTTATCATCTTCATTTCTTATCAACGTACTTCCTCTGTAATTTTTCCTCCCACGTCAAGTGATCCAATCGCCGTTTCTTTCCACGGACGCATACATCCGTTTTGAACGATGTATCGTCGTCTTGCATTTCTTCGTACTTGGTAAGTTTCTTTGAATCCATTCTCGCGTTGTCGGTTAGTAGGGAGGCGCAGAAATTTAATTTCGGCGCGGATTTCGACAATTCGGTCGCCGATATAACGCCAGGCGTCTTCGACGACAGGCCTTTAGGCAACGTGATGATAACACTTTTCAATACGCTCATAATCAGCCATAAAATATATAGGATGAATTTACTATTGTCACTTGAACAGCACCGCTCCTATCTGTCCCGTGCCCAACTTCTCGAACCACTGGCTGTCGAACGACTGATCCGATACATAACACTGACCGACGGAACGAAAATTCCGTATTCGTTTCCTAGCTGATGTAATCGTACTGACAGAGTGCAACATCTAACCGGCCGTAGAATATCCTAGAACCGGATTTGCATCAGCCTTCGTCGTGACTGGCTGAAACCGCGAGCGTTCTATGTGGAGATCCGTTATTGGTCGCTTGCTCGTGTACTCTTCCACTACTACATGGAATTGAATAATTACACCTCACTGACGTCATTCCACACGGTATTATCATATCACTTCTCTTTTTATGTTGATTCCACCTACCGTAGTGATATCCTATCGCGTTTGGAGTATTTTGAGAATGTTTCATGTAAAAATTTTCATAATGTTTTACGCTGCTTGTGACATCATTTTTCGAATTCATCGCGTCATTTGACGAGAAATTTTTTACTTGCGATGAATATTAAAAGTTTCATTATCTGTAAAGTATTCGTATTCGTTGAACAAGTAGGCATGTGCGAGGAATGCAAATGGAATTCCAACCACGCAATGTAAAACAAAAATGGTATAAATATGAGAAGAAAAAAAGTATGAGATATAGGGTTTCTATGAACAATTGACGTAAAAATAAATGTAATATAGATTTATAAACAGATGCGTTCAAATCAGAATTTCCAGATTACTGCAGTGTTTTACAGTGTTCAATACAGTGGCGACGTCTATGTTTCATGTAGATATTACAGGTCATCAACTTAACGATACAACAAGGACGGAGCATTGTGTAACAGTCGGTACTACAGATTGTCAAAAAACAAAAACTTATGCAATTTAAATTATAATTTAATTATATTTAAATTATAATTTAACCTACTTTGTTCCAATTTATTCACTCACAACTATTCACCTGTTACGACAAATTGTAATTTCATCGAGCGGAAAGTATTTATCACTCATTTGCACGATCATTGCTAGACAATAGAGACACGTGTAGAAAGCGTAATGTAAATTTTCCGATGCAGGAACCAATCAAAGATTTTCGCACGAAAGGCAGCTGAACGAACACGTAAGGTTGGCCATCCCGACGATTGCATCGTGCATCGTGCATCGTGCATCGTGCATTTCATAGATACTAGCCATTAATCTACGGAATCGACCACGCTGTAGAGAAGGAAATCGCGGCTGCCGAGCAAGATGAGAATAGCGAGGGGAAGAGGGCGTTGCAAAATGTGGTGAGCCGACACGAGGGTTCGACAGGACTTGGCTTTCAGTCGCGACTCGGCAGTCTGCACGAGATGATCGAGTTAGGTACAGTACGGTGTGTAGTTTATGTATATATGTACGTTGCATGTATACGCGTACGGTGCTTGTATTAGTGTTCATAGGCGCAGTCTCGCGTGTGTACGAATAACCGATACGCCGGACGGGTTGACACACGCGCAGCAATGGCGTACCCCTTCGAAGAGGCCTGAGTGTGTTTTCCGTCGTCGAGTATTCCCTTGTGCCGCTGTGTGTGCCATGTGTAATAAGGACAAATTTCTGTAAAAGATCATACATGTAAGCCGATGATAGAATTGCGAAACGACGTCGACGCATTAGGGTGTTTCAGGCTTGTAATCAACGAACGAGACGAAACGACGTTACGCCCAACCAGCGTGTCACATCCAAATCGCATTGCTCGCACCGATACACGAGTCGGCTCTCCGTTTCCACGAACATAGTTGAAAGTTCTATCAATGAAAACGTCTGGCCAAGAAGGAAGTTCGTTAAAATGGGAGTACGGCATTCTAACGTTTAAATGCAAACATAACGATGCGTGGATGTAGCAGCCGGAACAGTACGTGCGAAGGGTAAAGTGAAGGTGATTGGTCTCGTGCAAAAGAAGATACGAAGGAAAAGGAAGGAGAACTAAGGAGTCGTACAGAGAAGAACTAATTTGGAGGTATGAGCAAGAGATCTTAGTGAAACGGGGTATAGAAACGGAAGAAAATCGGTAAAGGGAAAGATCAATGTTGCAAGGAAGCCGGTCTCGAGCGAATCAGGGACGGTGGTGTTCGAATTCATAGTTGGTTGTAAGCTCTTTACCTACAACTTCTTCCCCCTTCCCTCTCTCGAAATATGCGATAACACTCCTTTGCTCGTGTACATTGGGGGCTTCCGCCTCGAGGGCTTTCCTCGGTGTTGGATATAATAGCTGATTGGTCCAACCCTTGGATAAGGTAACCCTCTCTTGCTGCGATGAATCGTACCGATTTTTCTCGCTTCGTTTCAAGGTATGCCCGTGACAGCGAGAAATGCTATAATCGTTAAGACGTTCGCACCCGTGAATACACAATTCGGAAGGAGGTAGAGAACGAATCGAGGAAAAAGGTATAAGAAAGAATAAGAGGAGGAAGAAGAAGAAGTCGAGAAGGGAAAGAAGAGACAAAAAAAGAAAAAAAAAACAAAAAGTGCCGGAGGATCGCGAATTCGCGTCTCCGGTTGTGTGGCAAAAGATCGGGCAATCTTAACGCTGGGCGAGACGGAGAGCAGAGGATCTTGGTCGTCATCGGGGAGAATAATCACGAGGATCCTACGAAATGAGAGCCTAGCGTTCGAGGTGGGTCGTTGGTCAGCGGGCGTGCAAGAAGGGACGGTTCGGCGGCGGAAGCCTGGATAGTAGGAGGTTTCCAACATGGCCGCTGCCTGCTATGAGAAGGAAGTGGTGGTAGGTGCCGCTATGCATGGACACGGTCATCACCATCACCACCACCATCATCATCACCATCACCATCACCATCATGGGATCGCCGGCGGGTCTACCGGCAGCGGCGGCGGCGGCGCCGCGGCTGCCACGACTCCCGCAACGGGCCCGACCGGACAGCAAACCGTCCTACCGGCCGCATCGACCGGTATCCTCGACACCTCCACCGCTGCCGTTGCTGCTGCTGCCGCCGCCGCTACTACCGTCGGCTCCAGTACCACCGCAAATTCGAATGCAACCGCCACCGCCACCGCCGCAGCTGTTGCTGCCGCGACGGCCGCGGCGGCAGCCGCCGCGGTCGCAGTCACTACCTACAAGGACTACAAGGATTACTCGCAACCTCTTCACGTCGACTGTAGCGTCGAGTACGAGCTACCAAGCCAGGCAAAACCACCGCCTGGCGGCGGTGAACCCCTTCTCATGATACATCCGTGTTACTATCGACGCGCCGAACGCGAGAGAAGAAGTCCTTTCGTCAATAATCTACCACCGCCGGCGAACGCGCCGATGTCATCCTCCAGGCGAAGCAGCAGGCGAAACGCGTCGACCAACGTAGCGGCTGCCACCGTGGCCTCGGCCTCAGCCTCCGTCGCCGTTTCCTCCACTGCGTCCGTCGTCGCACCGTCCTCCACGGTTGCCGCCGTTTCTACCTCGACCGTGTCATCTTCGAGTTCCGCTGCCGCTGCCGCCGCCGCCGCCGCCGCGGTCGCCGCAGCAGCGGCCCCTGTCTTATCGGCAACCGCAGCCGTCGTCGGAAATACCGATTCCGGATCGAATCTCGTTTCCACAACCGGTCAGATGTCCGCCGCGGCTATGGCGGCTTCCTATCGCGCGGCTCTCAATGCTGCTGCCACTCTTTCCCAACAACAACAACAACAACAACAACAACAACAGCAGCAGCAGCAGCAGCAACAACAACAACACCAACAACAACAACAGCAGCAGCAGCAACAACAGCAACAACAACAGAGGCGTCTTCATCCGCAACAGCAGCAACCACCCCATCCATCTTCGTCGCAGCAGCAGCAGCAACAACAAACTCATCATCATCATCATCGACCTCATGCTCATTCACATCACGGTCAACAGCAACCGCAGCAGCAACCGCAGCAGCAACAGCAGTCCAGTTCGGTTACGTCGACCTCCGCCGGAACCGGGCTGATCTCTGCTGATGAAAAAGCAGTCATATCAGGTATTTATCAACATTACTTCCGTGCGATGCGCGCTCACAATCATCAGCATCGGCAGCAGCAACAGCAGCCGCAGCAACCGCCGCAAGCCACGCAGCAACATCGAACGACTCATCAACTTCATCATCAACCTCACCAAAGCGACCGAAGTTCCTCCTCGTCAGTGACGCCGACGGCCACGTCGATCTCTGGCATTCTACGACAGACCTATCAACAGACGTACAACGCGACCAACAGTTCGAACTCGTCGACACATCTGCGTGCAACGACAGCCTCGGCGGTCGGACATCATCCGTACAGGCGGCCGTCAGCGACGTTACTATCACGTGCAGCCTCGTCGCACGTTGGTCATCAAGCTTCTTCCTCATCTTCCTCGTCCTCTTCTTCCTCCTTGACGTCGATCGGTGCTTCCAGCGGCGTTTCCAGCGTGTACGCGAGCACGATACACAGGCATCACGCGACCTCGCTGCACGCCCTTCAGGCGGCCGGTTTTTACGAAACGCCCGGTTATGCGCTTTTACCGCAGAGTTAGGTGTCTACCGGCACCGGCAACAGAAGCAGTAACAGCAGCAGCGCGACCGACCCCATTGCCGCCGCTACCGTTCATTTATTCACCTAATCCGGCTGCAAAGCTGTGTGCTCTCTCTTCCCTATTGTACGACTTATCTTCCATACTCGTTAAAGAGCATACGGGTTGGTCTAAACTCTGCCTAGTACACTCGGGATACATCTATCTCTGCGACGTACACGCTACTTCTATCCTACGTGTATATTCCATCGTACATACGTGGATCTATATGCATACGTACGTTTCGTATGTATGTATATACGTACGTATATATATGCATGTATCGTCGTCGACGCAACGATCGTACGTGCCGTGCTCACCGTTGTGTTGGCAGCAGTGTGCGGGTGGCCGGTCGGACGGACGGACGGACGGACGGACGAGCAGAAAGCCACAGAATAAACACAAGACGTATACACACCACCATCACCATCACTACTATCTCGTCACACATAGAGAGAGAGAGAGAGAGAGAGAGAGGGAGAGAGAGATGTACATTCGAGCCAGGAACAGATGGAGGGAACTAACTATACGAGGCAACTGAAATGGTCGCGTCCGTGTATGTATATTCGCATCGACCGATTTCATCCACCTGCGATACGTGTGCACTGCGTTCAGGTATAAAGATCAATTTGCTTAGGCTCTCTGTATTAACGACTTATTTTTAACCGGCACACACTTTCAGCAGTAGAGAGACAGCCGAGAGAGTTTCCTCCGCGTAAATTCCTGAAACTCGGATGCCTTTCTTCGCCGGGCAAACATCGTGTACACGCGGTCGCCTTTCGTTATATACCACCGCCGTGGTGGCGACGGCAGTCTCGTCCTTTTTCCCTTCTCCAAGATCGTCAGCCGCAAATTTATACGTACGTAATAGTACTTTCTTTAGGACTTGAGCCTCCGTAAGATTCACAGTTGGAATACTTTCTCATCCGTCTTCTTCGTTTGTACGTACATACTACGTGTACGTACTATGTATACCCAAGCCGGATCGACAATCATCACAATCGCAAGTGCCAAAGTCCGAACGCAAGCTTGTCGAACGTTGTCCAAGAGGGTGGCAAGCGCGACATTGCCAAATCGAATACATATATATATATACATATATATACATGTATATACCAGTTTCCCTTGTATCTGCTTCTCTCGTTTCGCGATGCCAAACGTCGCAGGAAATCGTTGCGATCGTACAAGTTTGTCCAGCTCTGACGGAACGTTCCTCTCTCGCGCGCGCCCTTTCACCACCGCGGCTTTCCACTCGTCCTCTTCTAGCCCCTTTTGTCGTTCGTTCGCTCCGCGGGCCTCTCTTTGTTTCTCTCCGTCTCTGTCGGGAGCATCTTTGGAAACTCGAGGTCCGAGAAAAAGAGAGAGAGAGAGAGAGAGTGAGAGAGAGAGAGGTTGGAGCAGGATTTCTTCTTTTTTATCCTGCGCCCTTTTCAAAGAGCGCGCTCAAGGAGAAACGGACGGGGACCGTATTTCGTTACACGGTAACGATCGATCAACGTGACCGCACGACCGCACCGGCGGTACGGGCGAGCCGTGGCGAAGCGAGACGAAGCGAGGCGAGGCGAGGCGAAACGAGACGGCGGGTTGGAACGGGACGGGATGGGACGACCGGGATGGGACGGGACGGAACGGAACGGATCTGGGCGGTTACGGGTCGAGAAGGGAGCGAGGGACGTGACCAGACCAGACGAGAAGGGGGCGCGGTCAAGATGGGGATCGGCAGAGACTAAACCGAGAGACGACGGCCCGCACGCACCGGAGGGAGCAGGATACGTCGACTCGTATTCCGAAAACACTGACGACCCATGTGCACGGGATGAACGTTAGACTAACAGTCGCTAATGCGAACCTGCACCGCACATCGCCCTGGCTCCTATAATTTCCACCCGTCGCGCCTCGCGAACCGCCCGTGGAAAAATGAAAGAGAGAGAGAAAGAGAGAGAGAGAGAGTGAGAGAGACCAGCTTCGAGGAACTGGCGTCTGCTTCTCGAGCACGCCGAAATAAACGAAGAAAAAGGAAAAAAAAGGAAGAAAAGAAATGTGAAAGTCACGGAAGGCCACTCTTTTTTCGCCGCGTTCGCCAATGGGTAGGCCTAATAGGCTCAATAGAGGGGTATCGATTCTGATAAATTTCGTTTCCCGAATTTCTGTTCAAAGCTCGTCCCCCGAACGCGCACGGCTGGCGTTAACGACCTGTTTTCCACGACGCGTTTTGTGGAATTCGTCAGTCTCTCCTCCGTTCCTCGAAACAGCGCGACGCTGACGCGTTTATTTTTGTAGAAAATGCGTGCTCTTGCGACACGTCTCCTCTAACTGAGAGATCCGTGATTGATTTCGAATGAAACCGAGGCACATGTTACGTGTGAAGGAGGAGGGTGGGGTAAGGAGGAAAAAACGCGTAATCAACGTAGTTTTTAAACGCTTGCGCGGAAATTAGCTTCTTTGCTCTTCGACGATCAAACCGATAGTAGAAAATACGTTTCCCAGTAACGTAGAACGGTCTGTTTACTCGTCAGAGGGTTAAACTTCATCCACTGATAGATATTTATACGACGTGGAAGGAAGGAGAGCATTATTGTACCTCGTTGAAACCCCCGTCGAACTCGTTATATAATGTGACGTCGACATCGGGTAATTAGGAAGCGTCGCAAGCAGAAATGTTGGCTGGTGACTTTGAAAAGGTTTCACCGGTTCGTTTGTCGGTTTCCTAACCTATCTTTCTCTCTCTCTCTTGTTTCTTTTCTAGCGGCGAGTAAAAAAAGTTCGTCGGCACGTTATTTTTAAATTTCACGATTTCTTCGCGCGGCCCTAGGTTTCCTCAGCGTTTTCGCGAGTTTTCGCAACATTCGTTCGTTGCTAAATCGACTTCTAACATCATCAGTTCACGTGCCGAATCCCCTCGTCGTATACTTCGCGTTCCAAATCGAAACACGAAGGCGGCACACGTGGAAATTTTCAGCTCTTCGGTCGGTCGTGTGTGCTCTCATCTTCGTTCCTGGTAAAATTTGTTGGCAGAAGAGACCGGTTGGTCGAGAGAGAGAGAGAGAGAGAGAGAGCACAGTTCGTTCCTGGCACCACTTACCCTTCGCCGTCCATCTCGGCCGGGGCATTTCCGCCCCGGTGTTTTTGCTCGTTCAAAGGGAACGAACGAACCTCTTAGCGGCAAAGTAGAGGGAAGGCTAAACGGATACAGGGCCTAAATAGAGTTACTTGGACTGTGCGCGACGTTATCGTCGTCGACGAGAGAGCATTCTCTCTCTCTCTCTCTGTTTCGTCACGAACAATTTCTCAATCTACAACCCTCCCCCCCCTCTCTCTCTTCAGCAGTTAAATTCCAACTGCAGTTTTCGACGATCAATCAAGCACGTATTCAGAGTCATTCTCTCGGATGGTGTCGTCGGTGTATCGAGACTTCAAAAATAGCAGAGTGGCTCTTTTCTGAGTTCAGCTTTTTCAGTGATCTCTACGTATACACAATGCGTGCATGCGACTTTCTCTCGTCTTCGGTCGTCTCTACGCTCCATCCGTCGTGTATCGCCGAATCTCGCTTACTATGCAAAGTGTACGCTCGTAGAATTCGATTGTCGTCGGTCGCGCGGTGTGTCGAAAGAAAGAACGAGCGAACGGACGGAAGAGGGAAAAGGGGGGAGGGCAAGCGAACGACAGAACGACCGAAAACTCCGTTAATCGGGGACATTGTAGCGTCGAAGAGACGCCGGGGGCGCACGGTCGAATGTCAAGCAGAGTTGCTGATACGATCGAGTCTCTACGCCTTAAACTTCTTCAGCTCGTGCATATCCGGCGATCGACGCTTAAAATTATTTCGCCCGTTGACGATTTCATGAAAATGAGCGAGCTCTTTGAACGCTGTTACCAACGCTACAGCGGAGCGTTTCCGTGTGCCAAACACGTTTCTCGTAACGTATACTGTATCTCTCGTCCGTGTTTTTCTCTCCGTTCAATTATAGCCGAAGCGTTTTTTTCTTTTTTTTGCCTAACGTTTCAGTGGAGAACGTTTGGACAGACCTTCTTCCTATACGTGTCAGTATTACTTCTTGCATTTACACATATCTCGCGTATAAACCGAGACGCGTTTACCATCATCGGGCGAGTATCATTGTCACCGCTATCTCGGGAAAAAACCTACGGAGCGTGTTACGTAAGGGGAACGTTCAACGACTCTCCTGGCTGCGCGCATTTTCCAGGGAAGATAACTCGATAGAGGCAGGCGCTCTCCTCTCCTCCTCCGTGCAGTTGCCGGCGGAGCTTGTTTTTTAACCTCTTAGCCGGTAATAATGGCTTTCGCGTGTATCGCCTTTTCGAACCGGCACGCCACTATAGTGGCCTCTCGCACATGTCATCTTTTTCAACGGTACGCCACTATATATAGTGGCTCTCGCTTGTTTCTCACAATCGGTTGGAATTCGTCGTACATACGAGTCGTTCCGAGGTACTTTGAATCAGAGATCAAAGTACAAATAAAGGAAAGGATATGCAAACGCATTGACGAAAAGGACTGCAGCATTTTTACTTTTTCAATGAGCCACCGAGTGGAAAGTCTTGCCTAGGTTCAAATAAAAGTTCTGTAAATTTGTAAAGTATTATTTCTAGTAAGTTGTATGTAAGTAAGTTGTAAATTATAATCTTAATTGTACCCTTGCAATGGGCATTATTCGAACTTTTTATATGGAAAAATATTATGTATATTATATTGATATTATATTTTACTCGTTCTTCCAATTCTTCAATTTCTAATTACGTGGTGTCGGATATAAATTTCGTTATTTACAATGAAAAGTGAAAAATCTCGCCGCGGCTAAGAGGTTAGAAACACGTACGCTGCTGCGCGCGTTTCTCTCGCGTTTCTTCTCTTCTCACGGGGTTGCGTTCGTGGTTCTGCGGTGGCAGGATCCCTTTCGATTCCGTTCCATTGAAATTTTGCTCTGCCTGTTCGCGAGCGAGTCGCGATCAATTAGATTAGAAACGTTCCCGATCGAAGATATATTTTCAACGAACATTGTGCGTTCGCTGAGAGAAGGCACAACGTACCACGTACGTACGTGTACTACCTACACTCGTCGAGGCAACCAGAGCACGCACATACATACACACACACATACATGCATAGAGGAGACCCACACAACTCGACACGACGCGACACGTGTGTACCGCGAAGGAAGTAATACACGGCATGTGCGGTCGTTCCCGGTGATCTTTTTATTTAACGTTGCATTCAGTGAATGCATCCGAAGCGATTATTTTCTCCGTTCCGTATTCCTTTCCCATCTTTTCCTCCTCGTTTTCTCTTCTTTTTTTTTTGTTCTCTTTCTCTCTCTTTCTCTTTCTCTCGTTTCTTCCTTTTCTTCCTTCCTTCCCTCCTTCCCTCCTTCTTTCCTTCCGATCGATTCGCGAAAAAGAAAAGACAAGGCGAGCGTTCTTTCTTGGTCCGTGTTGTTATCGCGGTTTTGTGTAACCGGCGAGAGCAAGGCATATAATATTTACTCTGTAATAAAACGTGCTTCCTTCGTAAGCGGGTACGAGAGACAGAGAGAAAAGAAAAAAAGTCTGGCATCAAATATTTTGTCCTACGCCGCGCGTAACGTAGCTATACGTTAAAATAATACAAGTCAAGCTTATTCTTCGGGATAAATATACGTGTGCATCGCGTCGTGTTTGACGGAGAGAAAGAGAGAGAATGAGAGAGAGTGAAGAGAGAGAGATAGAGAATTCGAACGTGCCTCGCCCTCCGCCTATGTACCAGCGTACTTTTGTGCGTGTGTACAGTAGAGACGCGCGCCGGATAAAAGCTCGATTCACGTTCGACGGGCAACAAGGGAGGAGGAAACGAGAAAAACAGACCCGTTGAAGATAAGAGTGAATAAAGTATGCCACTTTTTGACGGCGAGGAGGGACCCCCTCTCCCGGGGGCTGCGGCTGCGGCTGGGTGCCCCTTATCCCTGCCTCGGCGAGAAAAAGAAGCGTTGTTCGCCAGCCGTTCGAAATTAAACTAAATTGCCCCCGTGGATTTTCGCGAGACAACCGGGGGGACAACTAACCGAGAGGGGGGGAGGGGGGTCACGCAGAGCGCGGCGGTATTCCTCCTCCAGGTTGCCCGTTCACCGACACGTGAATCAGCCACGAGGAATGGCGCGTGCACGACGTGGCGCGCGACTGAAAAACGCGTGCGTGTACACCTTCTGGAAACGCATAGTTCACTACTGTTAACTCGGCCTTAAACAAAATGACGTAAACTGCCTCAGATAATTAATATATTAAACGAGCTAGCGCCCTCACTTACACTTCGACTGAATGAATAACGAAAAAAAAAAAAAAAGAAAAAAGAAAAAAAATGGAAAAAAAAGACGCCTAATCCTGTACATAATTATATAGTATTATAAAGAAAGAAGGGGAGGGGGGAGGGGATCGCGTAGGAGTATAAGTTTGCCCCCGGCGAGTGGAGTTACGCGATCGCGAGTCCGGCGGCAGAGAAAAAAGAAGCAAAACGAAGATGAAAGAACACGGGGAAAGGGGAAGGGGAGTATAGATAACGATCGATCGGAAAGAGCAAGCGTATAACGTGTGCGTTCAGCGAGTTCGGGAGAGAGACGGAAAGACCGAGAAGAAGAAGAAGAAGAAGAAGAAGGAGAATGCGCAGTGTGTAACGCATTCTTAAACGAAAACTATTCGCGCGCATTGCGAGAACGAGCGTGTGTACAGAACGATGTGTGAGCGGGTGGATCTCGTAGGAGGAGGTGGACAGCCTCTGGAGAAGCGTATCGATCCAATCCGGCAACGTTAACTCCTCGTTTATCGGTTCAACGATTCATCGGAAAAAAGTAATAAAAAAAAAAAAAGAAAAAGTTTTTACCGATCGAGGTGATGTATGCACACGGACGGACGGACGGACGGACGGACAGTGACACACGCGGTGTGTACGATAGCCGAAAGAGAAAGAGAAAGGCGAAAGGGGGTGCCAGAGGATCATCGAGACGAAACAAACGACGAGATCTCGTTGCTCTCGCGGAGGAGATGGTTCGGATAAGCGAGGAGGTGACCGCTCGAAGGTAGGACACGGTTTAACGGAAAAAAAGGACACGGAGAGACGTATTTAATTTTGGTATTTTGATGAGACGAGACGAGAAAAAGAGAGGATAGAGGGGGAGAAAGAGAGAAGAGGAGGGAAGAGGCTGAGCCGAGACGACGGCTGTTAGGGTGTTAAAAATTCGGTGGTGTGAATCGGAATCGTTAGCGTTCTCTCGGCTCGAGTATTTCGAAATCGATTGACAGGGACTATGACGATGACGATGACGATGACGATGTGTTTCGAAGGGCGACGGTAATTCCTTCGTTCGCATGTATTATACGGGCTCGAAGAATATACACACGACAATAAGGATCGTAGCCGGCTGAACACGATCCATACCCCACGAGAGTTAATCGAGAAACGGACGAACTCCTACGGCTTTTATGGCTCCGCTCGTAAAGATATACCCAAGGCTTTTTCTGTGGAACTCGGGACCCCTCCGAACACCCGGTCCAGGAACACTGGAGCAGAAACGACGACGGAGCGTATAGATAGACGGGCGAGCGAGCGAGCGCGCGAACGAATGAACGAACGAACGAACGAACGAACGAAGCTGGTTGGCCAGGTACGTGGTATGGTAAAGGTAAAACTCTTTTGCAAAGGGACGTGAAGCAGCGAGCGGTGTGCCAACCGTAGGCTCTCTAGCAGGTAGTTGCACGCCGGAAAGCACACCGGCTTTATAAAGATCGACCCGAAGCCATTTTTGATCCACGATCCTCTCTCTGCTTCCAGCCGAGATCCCGAATTACAATGTGCGCTCCTCGTGTGCGCCTCACCGTGGGTGGACCACCTTCTCGGCTCTATGCGAATTTTTCTTAAATCGCCTACCCTCCCTTGAGAGATGAATGATCTCTCTCTTTCTCTCTCTCTCCTTTCTCACACAGGCCACAACAGCCTTCGAATATAGGCACCAGAGGAAGAGGGAGGGACGGGCGGGAGAGTTAAGATCGAGAGAAAGAGAAGCAGGAGAGGACTGTACGCTGTCAGCCGGCGAATGAAAAGCGCTTAAGAAGCCGCGCGGCGTGCACTTAACAATAACCCTACCTACCTCTGACGCACGAATTGTTCCTACAGCCCAGAGTACACCGGCTGATTCGGCAAATATAACGTACGCTATTTTATGCTATTCTTTATACGCGCCTCATCGCGCTCTCGGTTTATATATGTATGTATGTACACACATATATACATATATATATATATGTGTGTGTATATACCGGAGGCACGGCTCGATCCCAGCCGGAGCGCACCACTCCTTTTCTTACCCCCTATAATTCGCTTCGAGTTACCGAATCTTTTTCAATCTCTCGATCCAACCATCCTGCGATACTCTCTCCTCCTTTCTTCCCATTCTATTTTTACAATTTTATTTCATCTCTTTGTGAATTTTTTCTTTTTTCTTTTTTTTCTTTTTGGCTCGATAGTTCGCAGCGAAGCAATAACAATCGTCTGCCGGATCGTTCGAATCTCTCTCTGGTACAATACGACGGTACAGTCGCGTCGAAAGAGCAGCAGCACAGTCGTCGCGCCAGGGGTTTGTCGCGGCCTCTCGATAGTCGAACTCTCAAGGGGAGATAGGTGGGATAAGCGATAGATACGAACGTAACGCGTGCGAAAGAAAGATTCGGAGAGAGGGTGGAGAGAGAGTGTGTGTGTGTGTGTGTGTGTGTGTGTGTGTGTCGTCGATCGTGGAATGAGCACCGCGTGGCCATAAAGGGAAGAGACAGACACCGTTCGTCCATGTGTCACGAACGTCGGGATATTATAGGTTACTACTCTGTCTGTCCTCTCTATGGATAGTCCGAACGATTCGAAACGATGGACCACGCCCTCGGCCTGCCATCTCCGCTTCGACGAACTCTCGACGATCGATCCCTTTCCTCGCGACAAGCTGGCAAAAATTACCACCGCAAAAGTCGAGCACGAAACGGGACAACTGAATACGCCCCTGGAGCGACCCGAGGCCTGCCTCTCTCCAGCCAATCGATACCATACCGTGTGCCTCTTCCGTTTGACAGCCTCCGCGACGTTTCTCCCTGTTATTTCTCCTTTCTTCCCTTCTCCTATTTTTACTATCCACTGCTAGCTTTCTCCTCACTTTTATATCCTTCCTTCTTATCTTCGAGGACCGACGTTTTTTCCTCTCCCCGCTAGCCCCTTCCAAAGGAGAAAGAACGAACACACAGGGGGTTCGTATCAAGCAGACCGCTGCACGCGCGCGCGCGCGCGCGCGCCGGCTCGATCGCATTCCTTCGTCTGAAAAAGAAAGAAAAATAAAAAAGATAGAAGAAGAGAGAAATGACTCTCTTTATCGCAATACGGCGCATCGACGTATGGCGAACGATCGATTTACCGGAGATAGAGTCTCTTTTCTCCGCGTGACCACGTGCCGCGCGTTCGTTCGCTTTCCTACTATATACGTTCCTCCTGCCACGTTCCACGAAAAGCGTGTAACTTAACGAGCAATTGTTCTCCTTTCTAGTTCCTCGGTTCTGCGATTAATCGAAAGTTTCCCCCGATCGCCTTGCGAAGCGGCGCACTACTACCTACACACCCGTGTGTCTCTTGTTCTGTAAACTGGCGTATTCGTTAGATAGCGGCGTGTGTGTGTGTGTGTGTGTGCCTGTGTGTCTGTGTATGTTTACTTTGCTCGATCGTTCGTTAAAATTCGTACCGATGCCCTTGTTATTTCTTCCTGTCACGGTGTTGCGTGTACGAGCTTTTACGAGAAAGAGACGAGGAGAGCGAGAGGGAGGGAGAGAAAAAGAGAGCGTGTGCGTGTATGTGAAACGTTCACATGTGCCGCGCCGTGTGTTACCTTTTGCGAAACGCGCCGCGTGTCGCCTTGTTTATCCATCGCCGCCATCGTCGTCGTCGTCGTCGATGTCGACGTCGACGTCGACGCGCTCGATGTTTGACGATTGTTTCCTCGGTTCTCGAACGACTACGGAATCTTCGTTTTTTGGGGTGGGAGGGAAGGGAAGGGGGAAAGGGAGGGTACGAAGCTAGCTAACCAACTACTACTGTATTATCAGTGAAAAAAGAAAAATGAAAAAGGAAAAAAAAATACAGAACATACCTACGCATTTAAGATAATGTACAAGTCTCTAGTGTGATACATTTCTACGCTTATTCTCTTAACTGTAGTCATGAAGTCTAAAGTAACGATACCTCGTTGTGGTTTGTAACGCGGATTAAAAAAGCAAAAAGCAAAAAAAATAAAAATACACAAGTAACGAGTAGTTCTGTAACAGTAAATAAACGATTAAAAAAAAAAAGAAAGCAAAAGACTAAAAACAAAAAAAAAAAAATGAGTAAAGTAAAAAAGGGAGAATAACGACGACCGTGAACGATCAAAAAATCCGCTTAGGCTGATGTTGAACTGATGAAGGGAGAGGCGATGAAAAAAAAGTTCGCGTCAGAGAAGGCGCCAATGTACTCGTAGAATGGAATTGTCCGGTGGCAGACGTCCTAATTAATCGCAACACTTGAAATTGTAAACGACAGCCAAAAAAAAAAAAAATACCAGTTGACTTATAAAAACACAGGATAATAAGAATAAAAAAAGCAAGGGAATGAGAGAGAGAGAGAGAAAGAGAATTTGCAGATCCAAGAAATGGATGAGATGGATGTGTGGATCTTGATGAATGGATGACCATTTCAGAAGAAAAAAAAAAAAACTTATGGATCGACCGATTCGTCAAACGTATGCATGTGTGAGTTTACGCGCAGAGTACTCGAAAATGTAGTGTTCGGCATGTACATAATTCTGTATATACAAACGAATCACTGACTGTACAATACCACCCAAATATATTTATATTTCATGTTAAAACAATTTCAATAATATTCATTCTTGTCAATAGTAATTACTATTTTGTATGTGCTAATCAAAGTTTGCTTATGCAAAAGTACTATGTACACGATGAAAACGATTATTATTAGTGTGGTTCTGGAGTTCCTACAAAGAGATCCGGAGACCCGTCTAGGCTGCGAAAGAAAAGCACGCTTGTGTTGTCTCTTATCTTGAAACTGGCAACAATAATAAAAGGAAGGAACGTGTGTGTAACAGTGATTTTCAGACAACATCTGAATCGACAGATTTTTTTACTAACGGCAATATGACGCGTGTGTATCGTCAAGGAGAACCAGTCCATCGGGTGGCTCGTGTATAGAGTTTAACGATCATGTGGAATCTTCTTATTTTCGTTGCATCTCGCTGTCTCCTTCCGTTTCCCTCATTCTCGATGGATTGCATAACACGTACGCGCTCGTCAAATAAATTATGCGCGATCTCGGTGGCTCAGACATGGAATTACTTTTCACGTCGTAAAAAAAAAGGAGAGAAAAAAAAAAGAGGAAAAGAAAAGAAAAATATCGCAAGGGTATATCGCTTGTATTTTAAAAGCGTATATACGCAGCAGGCGCAAGATCTTTTGACCTTTGAGCGCGTAACCTCCCGTTCAAACTGAATAAACTTGCATACGGAAGGTGTGCGACCCCGGTGGTCACAATGAAGTACAGGAACCACGCTTCCTGATGCAATTTCAACCTTTTGTTACCATTATTTTTGTCATGGCGTTTCATTCTATTTAACATTCCTTCGGTCTGATACCGTGCATTGTTTTTCCAGTATGCGGCATGCGGAGAACTCTGTCCGATAATGTTCTCTCTTGCGCATGAAACATTTCGTTGGGAAATAGCTTTTTCCCTCTCTTCTTTTTTTTCTTTATTTTTCTGAAAGTATCGACGAGCCCGCGATTAAATACAGCCGCATAAATACGATGACTTTACGATTCTTTGTTATTCATGACATTCTGGCGAATACGCCACTTTCCGTAGTATAGTTACCATGACGTCATTAGTCTTCTATTGTATTCGATGACACGTTTCTATCGAACTCGATACGGAATTATAGTCGCCAAGGGGGAATTGTAGATTACTCTGTAACGTTTTCCTGGACGCATATTGCGAAATATATTTTCCAAAATCTCTCTGTAAATTTTCCTCGTGAAATCTTTCGAATCGATTCACCTACAAACGAATAAAAAAACGTAAGATATTATCATTTAAAAAGTTAATTATTCCGCCGGCAGAAGATACAGCTACATGTATCAAGAGCGTATCTTTGTCCGTTCTACGTATATATGTATACATACTTTTTCATAGTCGTCACATACGAACGAAATTAAAGCTCAGGGCCTGCGATGCACACGCGCGCGTGTTTCAAGCATCGTATCATCGATCGTCTCCTTAAATGAAAGAAGTCCGGTTTGATTGCATCTCCAAGTGCATCGGGGCTAGAGAGATGGGGGTCAGGGAACATAACTATGCGAACAATATTTTCAAGTTGTAAATTTTCACATGTTCCTGCGATTTCCTTTTAGCGTATCGCGAGTTGCAACGCCACACATTCCGGCCATCGTATATGTACCATTCTCTGCTTCGCTCGCTCGTTTCTTCAAGAGATATTTTTTTATTCGCAAATTTTCACTCGTTCAATCCTAGAACTCCATAGAGAAACCACAACCAAGTTTGCTCGTTCTTCGAGTGTTTTTGAAAAATGAAACACACTACACGCAAGAGTCTCCGCCCTTCTACGCCACTGGAATAGCCCCTATGTAATGTGTATAGAATGATGAAAATACCGCGATCAAATCAGCAACGTGGCAACGTCTACGATGGTAAAAGAACCCACCAGGTTTGTACACTCTAAAATAAAAAATTTTTCGGTTGTACGACTCTGTTGTGCAGAGTAAGCATTTACTTGCATTTTCATTGCGTTACACCAATGCGAAAGCCTTATGTACACAGGGCCCACATCGAACGGTGAAAAGGATACGGACAGGGGTCTTCATAGTTCAAATGCTGAGTTCGCAATCGATTAGAATAACGCTCCAGGTATCCCAAGTATCAATTCTTTCGTAGAGCGTACATTCGAATGTATCCCTGGAACTGTCAAAATCAGTCGGTATTGAAGAAAAAGAGGCCAGATGTTCCGAGCGCCAAAAGAGGAGCGTAGATATTGCAGCAAGTATGGAATTTAATGCACTTCCGTTCTTCTTTCATGTCTCAATCGATATTTGGGGTTCAACGTCACGATGCATGATCATTTTTTTCCCCCTTCGATATCAGCAGTATATAATTTCACGAATGAAAAAGAAATTGACGAAATAATCTCATTTCTTTGTTTTAAATTAAGAGGCTGCCAAAATGTTACAGAAATATACTCCCAATACAAGTTCAAAGTTTCCCTTGTAACAACCTTTAACCTTGAGTATTGACATTAGCATTGACCTTGCGCGAAGAAGTTGCGCTTTTGAGTTAAAATAATTTCACAAACTTTAGATTTCATCAAATTTTCAATTTATTTTGTTGTTATTTAAGCGTGTTGACACGACAAGGATTCTACTGAAATAATTCCTAAACGTACGAAAAAGATATTTTTCGGAGAGGAAGTAATAAACGACTTAAAGAATTATAAATTAAGGGTCCGAAAGTATAGCTACTGATGTTACAAAGATACAATATATATTACCTTATACATAATAATTTTCAAGCTTATGTCCATAAATTTCCAATGTCTCGCAGGATTTTGCAGGATAAAGGCTAATTCATTCGTCTTTCTATTTATATAACCATTTTATTGCTAGGCAATCGCATTGAAATATTTCCTAGAAATCCAACCATTTTATTGGACGACGATTATGGTAAGATATATCGTTCTTTCAAAATTGGCCTTTAGGTTTTTTGTAAATATCGGGTATTTTTAAAATAGCATACTTTTCTTATTGTTAGAATTTTTATTCAGAATCCACTTATATTTATTATATTACAAAAATTGAATCCTCAATGTGAAGTTAAAGAAACGTGATTGTCAGCGATCGATGCTGCCATCTGTACTTTGCACGATGCGTTGTTCACTTTCTATTGAAAAGGCATGACTGAAATGCCGCAGTGTTTGCACGAAATTCCTTCAAAAGTGTTCCTATTTTAAATTCGTAAATATCAAATGTGAGTCGCGAGTTTGTGTTGTGTATACTATGTATTATTTAGACGTTTCTCTGTTAGTACATTCATCAGCTTTTAAATTTTCGTCTAACACGTGTGACCTAACCTAAATTTCGAGAACTATCTATGAATAAAGTTTAAAGCTAAATATAATTAAATATATGAATGCTTTAAATTACTCATGTTGTTTTCAAAAACATATTCAGTACATTTCATTCATAATTTGCATTTGTCATACTTTTATGATTTCATTATACTCGTTTTCTAGCAATTTGACGAAATCATTTTTCGTTTGCAGGGATATTTGTCGTTTTTTTTTTGCACACATAACTGCAATCGTTGCACTTTGCGTGTATAATCTTCATATTCATATGTTTTTTAATTTGCAGAATACTGCCAGATAGTCCTTGTTTTGACTTCACGGAGGTCTATCTGAAGAAGAACATTCTTCAATCTGTAAAGCAATTATTTGGTGAAGAAGGAATCAAGTCTACTATAGACATCCTGAAATATAATTCGAAAGAACGCAGATGTATCCTAAGGTGTGCCGATGAATCTTATGTACGTTTGAGGGCAGCTTTAACTGTAGCTGGGACATACGAAGGACAGGCTTGTACCTACATTATTCATCGTGCCTCAGCAAATTTATTATCATTTAGTGCAGACAGTCGAAATTATCAACATTAAAGTTGATTTAGAACAAATTAAAAAATTTAACCCAATTCATTCTTATATCGTTTTAAAGAAAAAAGTTGACTTTTTGCCGTCTATGTTCTATTAGTTAGTCAATAATGCCATTCATCCACAAAGATGGTAAAGACACAATAATCTTTGCTTCAAAGGAAGATCATGCAACGCCTAGTAAAATAGAACTTCCAGAGCCAGAGCCAAGTCCTGGTCTCTTATTATCCAGTGGAGAAATCAATTGGAACTGCCCTTGTTTGGGTGGTATGGCTACTGGACCATGCGGTTTGGAATTCCGTGAAGCCTTTTCTTGTTTTCATTATTCAGCTGCGGAACCAAAAGGTTCAGACTGTTACGATGCATTTAAAACTATGCAAACGTGCATGGTACAGTATCCAGCATTATATGGGAAAAAAGAAGGATCTTTGGAAGATTTAGAAGATGAAGACCCAATGGAAGAGCATGGAAAAAATTTAGAAGTGGACAGCAAAGGTTCCCATTTAGAATCGAAAGTGAAAGAGTTACCTCGTACATCTAGTGTGGAAACGGGAATAGAACAATCCAATGCCAAGTGAATGTTTGTGAATAATTAATGTATTTGCATAGTATAGGTAGAATAAATTTTTATCAGGACTTAATGAAACAAGATCTCTGAAGTTTATGAATAAGGGATAGGTTGGATAGGTTGTGCAAGAAAGCATTTTTTGTACAAAATAAAGTACTTCTAAATGCTGCTTTCTACTTACCTGTTTTTATAACCTACTTAGTACAATGTTTGTGGCACATTATTTACGAGGAATTGGTTGCATCAGTTTTCGTTTCATTTCAAAAAATTTGTACATCGTCACGGACGTATCATTTTTTATTTCTTTCTTTTTTAAATTGAAACAAATTACCAAAATATGCAATTAAGTAAATCTTATTACGTATTTTTGTACTTCAAATATCTGCTCATTGTACACACTTTGTACGTAGTAAACAATAAATAGTTCCTAGAATTGATATATCACTCCCCTTCCTTTCACTTGTGACGCACAATTTGAGAAGAGAGATAATCTCTTTTTGTGCCAGTGATATCGAGTTTTGAATATCTCACTTTGTGGCGCGGCGGCAAAATGGTTGCCGTGATGGCCGTTCGATGGCAGTGCAGTCACTACGAGGAAAACGGAACCAGTGGTGTGACGTCAACCTCCCCTCTTCCGTTCCAACCCTTGGGACAGTTGGCTCGTGTATACAACCTCTACCACCACGCCGCGCGGTCGTTTACCACCACCACTGTTTTACCGAGTCTCACTACTACTACTATTATTACTACTACTACTACCAGCTTCACCATCGTCATCGTCATCGCCATCACACCATGAGTTTGGCGTTCGTCGAGCGTTTCATACGGACAGAGAACCAGCGATGTGTTTTCGTTTCGTAACGTTGATGGAAGTAACTAAACACAGGTGACGTCGCGTACCGTGCGGAGAACGTATGTTGGTGCATCGATTTCGATAACGGGGGAACACGAGAGAGTCGGTGCGAGCAAAGTACGGGAGAGACAATCAGAACGAGGAATTTCGTGACGAACTGTGTCGGACGTTCGTAAGTTGGATACGTTCCTTGGCAGTGACTGAGAGTATCCCAAAGTGCCGTAGAGACCATTTGCAGAAACTTTGTCGTGAAGTTTTCGCCTAGCGTTATGGAGTCATCGAAAAAAGAGAAGAAACACAAGGAGAAAAGAAGGTGAGCGAAACTGTGCGAAAATTAAAGCCCGATATCGCCCGTATGGATATTACTTTGCTCTTGCCTCGTGCTTTCGTCTGATTTTCACGAGGGAATTCCAAGCATGTTCGTCAAGCAAGGACGTTCTACCTTGTTCGATCGAATGTTTGTTCGTAGAGCCACTGTTTGGCTCTTGGAATTCACGATCACCAAAGGCAAATTCAGTGTATCGCGCGCGCGCATGTCGCGTTCAGTATGCGTGAGTGAGTGCGTGCATGTTTGACGCAATCGCGTTTCCTCCGAGCGGTATCTCTCTCTCTCTCTGTTTCTCTCCTACTGTTTTTGTTCCTTTTCCATTGCCGATATTTTCTTCTCCCCACTTTTCGTTACAAAAATTACTTTTGCCTCTTCCCTCTAATAATCCGATCTCTTTTCATTTACTCTCCAGCTACGAGTGGGATAATCAAAGTAAAAAAAATAAAGTATTTCCCGTACTAAATGCAGAGGTATTTCACCGGGTTAAGATGCAACTTTGGTTTTTACGTGGCAGTCGCGTTCTATCGATAAAACCCGGGTGATCTGGGCGTGGATTTAGCGATTTCTCTTTCTTTCCGTTCAAATTGCGCGCCATTCGAACAGAGTTACATGCACTCGAATAGAGCATCATTACACTGATGTAGATATCATGCCTCCCCTGGGATAATTCCATTCTAAGGCCAAAGTGCGAGCTTTCTCGCCTTCTCTGCGTGTTGTATTGTATCGCGATAGAAAAACAAGCTGCACTGTACATAAATCGTGCTGCGTGTTTGTTTTCGGTTTTTTCCACGTGCACGCGAGGTATTCATTCTAATGACGAGGATCGTACTATGTACATATTTACGTGCTGAAACAGCAACTATTTATACTGAACGCAATACATTTTGGGAATTAAGAAGTAGGAAATGATGCGTAACAGCGTCATAACCTAAAAATTTTCTCAACTGCCGTGAAAACATATATATACAGTACGTATATCGTGCTCTGCGACGTTATATTTCCTTACTAGTTTTCAAGATGTGAAATTCTCGTTCGAAAGTTGTGCGCGTACGTGACGAATAAATCTAAGCCGATTATAAAAATAGTTGGATCGTTTTCTCGGAACCATTAAAATTTAGATAAATCAAGAGCGCTAGTGTCACGCGTCACATCGTGCATATACGTATGTATATATGTATGTATGTTAATTTCGAACAGTATAATCAAAGAAACCACACGGAGATAAACTGTTGTGTCTTATCCGTATTTACATGTACGTCAGTTTCGTGGTTTTCCCACAGATTCTGCCCACGTACGAGTATGCCTAGTGTATTTTCCTAGTGTTTTTTTTTTTATTTTTATTTTCAGAGCGATCAATTGAGCGGTAAGAATTGAACTGTAAGACACATTAATAAATTAATTTCTATGGGCGAACCAATCAACGAACGACCAATTGTTTCGTAGCAATCGTTGACGTCGAACATTAGTTATCGTATTTTGATCGTCGTAACGTTTGAAAGATGTGCTCCTACATCGATATACGAATAACGCACACGTGAACAAATGTAGCGTTATTACATGAATTCATAATGATGGTTCGGTTCTTCGTGTAACCCCATTCGGAGTAAAGAGAGAACTCTCTCTGCTTGAGGCTATACGTACATAGATATATGTGTTTCCCTTGTGCGACGCACACCAAAGAGATGATCGTTCGTTTGGTAGTGTATTCATGTGACGAGCAAACATGCGACCTTCTGGAAACTTTCTTTTTCCGATTAGTCCCGTATATTAACTGATTGTCTGCAGGAACTATCGAATTTTAAACTATTTTTAGCAGCCTGTTGTAACAGTTGTATGTTTTTTTTTTCAGATGCATGTGTTAATCGTAGAAAACTTTTTCACTTGTTGTTGATCTGATCGATTTCTACTTATCGATATGATTAAGAGCAATGAAAGATACCTGTATATCTTTGCATAAGATAGGATATTCATCTTCTATCTGTTGAAGAATAATTGAGTTCAACGATTTATAACTGAGAATTAATCTTGGATTGAAATGACTCAACAGAGCTCATTTTTGTGTTTATGAAAAATTTTGAGTTAATTATAGATAGTTAAGTATAGATTGAGCACAAAACTTTCATATGCTTCTTTATGAGAGATTTACAATTAAAAATAAGTTGAGCATATTGTGCTAACGAACCATTAACTGTTCAGAATCAGGTTTTTGTTATGAAAGATCCTAAATAGAATTTATGGATTGATCACAAAGATTTTATATATATATATATATATATTTCTTTACAAACTAAAAATAGACTAAGCACATTAAGGACAAACCATTAACTCAGAATCAGGTGTCATTTGTGAAAACTATTAAAACTATTGATCACAAAGATTTTCTATACTTCTTCATAAGACGCAATTAAAAATAAGTTAAGCACTACGAATGAATCATTAACTGTTTAGAATCAGGTGTTGTTTATAAAAAGTTTTAAATAGAATCTATAGATCACAAAGGTTTTATGCACTTCCTCATGAAACATTTACAATTAAAAATAGATCAAGATCACATAAGTGAATAAACCATTAATTGCCTAGAATCAGGTGTTGTTCGTGAAAACTCTTAAACAGATTAATCCATAGATCAATCACAATGGTTTTATCTGCTTCTTTATGAGTCATTTATAATTAACAATAGATCAAGCACACGGCGAATAAACTGCTATCAATCAACTATTCAGAATCAGGTGAAAAGTTTATGAAAAGTTTTTAAACAGATTTCACAAATTGATCACAAAGATTTTCCATACTTCTTTATAAGACGCAATTAAAAATAAGTTGAGCACTACGAATGAATCATTAACTGTTCAGAATCAGGTGTTGTTTGTAAAAAGTTCTAAATGGAGTCTATAGAGTCTATAGATCACAAAGGTTTTATGTACTTCCTTATGAAACATTTACAATTAAAAATAGCTCAAGATCACATTGTGAATAAACCATCAATTGCCTATAATCAGGTGTTGTTCGTGAAAACCCTTAAACAGATTAATCCATAAATCAATCACAATGGTTTTATCTGCTTCTTTATGAGTCATTTGCAATTAACAATAGATCAAGCACACTGTGAATAAACTACTATCAGTCAACTACTCAGAATCAGGTGAAAAGTTTTAAACAGATTTCACAAATTGATCGCAAAGCTTTTCCATGCTTCTTTAAAATAGCTCAAACATATTGCTACCGAACCGGATTAACTACTCGCAATCGGAATCAAGTTAAGCGATTCGGTTCTGATTCATTGCGATTTAGCGCGTTGCAAAATCGCGAGAGCGTGGAGAATCCATCTGTTCTAATTCGATCTGATCCGTTTCAAAGATATTTCACAATATACAGCCTCGGTCGAATTTACAAGATTAATAAATGCCTCTGAAATCACGGTTTCAGAATTGGAAAAAAATTTGACCTGTTACGCGAGGAGATTTGACTTCTCGCTTTCGAGGAAATCAAAAATTCGTGTCAAGTGCGTGTATGTTTCGACACGTTTGAATTTGGCTAGTTCGAACCTCGGTAAAAATATAGTAAAATTGGAAAATATCTAGGTTCCTCGCTACCAGATGTTCCAACAAAGCTTTGCGCAGTACTTTTTAATCTGATAGATTATCGGATTCGTTCGATATCGGCCTCCACTGATTCGTTTCGATATCGACGCAAACATCGGGCATTTTCAGGCAAAATCGGCTGATTTTTCGAACATCTACGGTAGAAGGGAGACTAACGTAATTGGAAGATCAGCCGTGATAGGCCGGAGAACGAAATCGAGAGAAACTGGTCTACCGCGATTGGTAGTGTCGTTATCGTCTGAAGATAGCCATCGTCCCGAGTGTGCGAGACAACAAGGTTTTGTGTTCTCTGGTTCCAGTATCGCACGAGTCGTCGAGTCAGCGAAAATTCAATCCTGCCGAGAACGATTTCCAAGTGCGTTTCCAGACGAGCCAGACTGAACGAGAATGTCGTCCGGCTGCGATCGTCCGCAGGATACAGTCTCGCACGAGATTGGATATGTTACAATTGTACCAAATAATTCGACACGTGCACGTTCTCCCGTGTTTTAATCGGTTCGTTTGACAGCGCGCCACTCGACCAAAACGAGTCTTGGAAGCAGAAAGAAGAAACCCAAAGCTGAGAGAAGTCGAAGAAATATATATATATATATATATATACGTGGAAGAAGAGGAAAATCAAACGAGAGCAATTAGCTCGCAGTGGGAAAGAGTGTCATAGGAGAGAAGAGAAAGAATCGAAGAAAGGAACGCGCGTGGCCACTTACAGCAGCAGCGTTTCGTGATAAGAAAAAGAGAGAAAAAGAAGATCGCGTCGGAGGAAGAGGAGGAGGAGGAGGAGGAGGAGGAGAGGCCGGAGCGAAAGGGAGAAGAAGAAAGAAGGTGCACACATGGCAGAGAGGGGGAAGTAAAATCAGGCCAAAGTTTTATTTGTCGTCGCTTGGTTATCGACGTAGTCGAGCTAACGGTGAAAAAGAAAAGAGGCCCGTGTGACGCGACGACACACTCGGCGCCGGCGTCTTCTTCTACCGATCGTAAAACTCGGGGATTCTCGCCGGGTACATCCCTTTCCCCGAACCTTTAAGGTCGACCTTTTAAGGTTCGTCGCGGAAGCGATCGAGCCACGATGATCGCGCCACGTGTCCAGCCGATCGACAACGAACCCGGTCGTTGCTCCAGCTGGATTGCCAGACACGCGAGCTTTTACGACGACGATCAACCCGCTCTACCCTCTTGCCGATTCGCTCGTGCACAGCTCCAGATCCAGCAACCCCTTCCAGTTAACTATCGCTCGCTTAATCCCTGCGTGGAGAGATCTTACGACGATGATCCGACGAGATTACGCGGGGATCATCCGACGTTCGAGTCGCTCCCCATGGACGTTGAAACGCTTCCTTATCAAGCTTCCCTGCCGTGCGCGGTATCGTCGGCCTCTATCGAGCAATTGCAATCTCAATTGCAGCCACAGTGTAGCCAGCTTCGTGACTGCGCGCAAAATCTCGCGCACGGAGGCGCCAAGAGCTGCCAGTTGACGGGCCCGGTCGACGTCGAGGATCTAGCTCTGTACTTCGAGCCCGACAAACCGCCCTCGATCAATTGCCCTCCGCGTGTCTATCGGCCGTCCTCGTCTGACTCGTCCAACTTTCGTCGAGCAAAGTCGACGAGGTACGGACCCTATCCAAGCTTGACCAACAGCGACAAACGACTCGAGCGATCTGGATTTTCGTCTAGCGAGATTCCGCTGCCCCGCGTGAATTGGCTCGACGAACGTGAATTCTGCAACGATTGTCCTCGATCGTTCGCTCTTTGCAACGAGGAACGATGGCTCCAGTGTCCGGCGAGCGATCGTTGCCCCCTGTACGACGGCGACACCGCCTTTCCTTACGGACAGAACGTCCTGCCACCGTGCCTGCTCGAGGACCTGCGAAACGAGGGTCGGTTCCGATACGAGGACGAGCAGCTACTCGAAGATTATTTGTAAGTGCTCGGTTATAGGAGCGGACAATAGGAGTTCAAAGTTTCTTTTTTTTCATTTGTTTGCTCCTATAGGATAGGTACATACGTTTTCTCTTCAGTCGCAGTTGGTTTTGATAACGTAGACCGTACGAATGTTCGTCTATATTATCAATTAGGATTAATCAAACGTCGACGACGCAAATAGCGATGAGCGCTGGGTGATTTTCTTGTTTGAGAATTTTATTCCAGTCCCCTCTGTGGATTTTCTCGTGTTTGCGCGGAAATTTAAAAATGCAAACACGCGCGAGCGCAATTGTAATATTTATTCGCCGGATAAGACTGGATAAGTCTCTGTTTATGTAGGTCCTGCTTCGTCATGCGCGTGATTCACGAAAGCGGAAATATCCTTAGTTTTTTCGATTAAACGAAATTTCGTTCCACGGCGATGGCGCCAAGTTCCGAGAGCGTTCCGAGGGAATCCCCGCGTTTGACGATTTCGATAAGAGGCCGATCGCTTCGAAGGGGAAACCATGGGCAAGCACCGTGGTAGCGCTTTGAAGGAGCGGATAAAAGAGCACCGTTCGAAGGTCGTTTCGCGCGAGAGATAACGACCGTTCGAGATAGCCGTGAATCTCACCTCCGCCCTATATTGCCGTCATTCCGTTTTTCAGTGACTGACGTCTAATATTCGACGCTGAAATATCGAAACTGTTGAGATTTTGTAGAAGCTAGCGCAACGATACGAACTTGGGCTCACTTTGGAAGCATCGAAGTATCGTTCATTTTATTCTTGAACGTAACATTAAACGTCACGTAGTATTAAAAAATTTTTTTTTTTCACGACTCTTGAATCAGGTTTGGAGATTGAAGACTCCCCTTTGCAACGATCGCTTAAAACTTACTGTACGATTTTTTTTTTTTTTATCTTTTATTGACTTTTACTTCATTTTGTTAATCTATTGAACTTTGAACATCGATTTTCGTCGTTAGAGCCTAATATCCGTAGAAATAATCGTAATTTAAGATTCGAAGGGTCGCTGTATAGAGGAGGCTCCGATCTTCAAACCCACCCATTGTAGATTCAATCGTGAAAAACATTTTTCAACGCTTTTACGTTAACTGTGACAGTTTGTGATATTTTTGTGAGAAGATAA
Organism: Melipona bicolor; assembly: GCA_030673865.1. Taxonomy (NCBI): domain Eukaryota; kingdom Metazoa; phylum Arthropoda; class Insecta; order Hymenoptera; family Apidae; genus Melipona; species Melipona bicolor. Next base: position 9,402,425 of record JAHYIQ010000004.1, on the reverse strand, counting down.
ATGTCTTTAGTTTTTCTACCTGCCACGTGGCCTTCAGAAACATTGAAGAGAAAGATTTCCTTCGTAACTGAATTTAAAGATCGAAGCCTGCCCTTTACAACGAGTCCTCGAAGCTACGATTTTTATCGAACTTTGAATTTTAGACAAAAATGTCGCTATTTTTTGACAATATTTTAGGATAATAATGGCCTCAAACTATAAAGTGAATCCAAGTTCTTATCTTTTTGCAAAATTATAAATTTTGCTACAGGCGATCGTCGTCGATCATTTCGGGGTGATCGTGCATTTCTACGATCGAGCGTTCAGACACGTACCTTTGTCATCTCGTTGGGAATCACGGCTCTTATCTAACAGCACGATCGTTGTTTTCGTAACTTCGAAACAGCCGATCGATCGCGTCACATTACGCAACGATGTTGGAAAGAAACGTCGATCCATCGATCAGATACGTTCCCCGTTTAATTCGAAAGCGTTTAGCGAAATTGCGAAAGTACTTGGGTAATTGATACGAAAAATTTCCCTTGGACACGGAAATTCTAGATCAGGGCTGCTCGAACTTTTCCACTTTACCCGAGCAACCCTGAATACAGAGGTATAAAAACCTTTTTTTTTTAGGAGTTAAAACATTTGCTGATAACGAATCGCAAGGAAAAAATTTATCAAAATTATTCGAAAACAATTCCTCGGTATATACACTAATTTTTTGGTAAAAATTTAGTTACCTCGCATGAAAATTACACTTTAAATGGTAACTAAATTTTTCTCTCGCCCTTTTCCTATTCTCGACTCGTGTAACAGAGAATTTAGACTCGTTTACTCGCGAATTTCAAGAGAAGGTACGGAGTAACGGAGCGGGGTCAGTGTGAATAGAACTAGAGATTGAACAGGGAATGGAACATTTTCGCGTGTTGCAGGAGCAACGAGAAGAGGAAGGAGAAGTCGCGCGACGCTGCACGATGCCGTCGAAGCAAGGAGACGGACATTTTCACGGAGTTGGCTGCTGCCCTTCCGCTGCCACCGGAACAGGCAGCTCACTTAGATAAGGCCAGTGTCATGAGACTAGCCATCGCCTATCTCAAAGTGCGTTCCGTAGTCGATTCCAGTGAGTATCTATCCTCTTCATCGCTCGAAAGTTCGAAAGCTCTCCCCGTTACCTCGCCTTGCTTCCTCTTTCAGTTCCAGGGACGGTGGCCAAGTCCGAGACGTTGAATCAGATGGACGAGTTATTTGCCAAAGCTCTGAACGGGTTCATGTTGGTGCTGTCCAGCGATGGAAACATGATCTACCTCTCGGAGAACGTCAGCGATTATCTCGGCGTCTCTCAGGTGCGTCTCCCGCTGCGGGAGTAAAGAGGGTAAAAAGAAAGGGGAATCGGTCTTTTGAGAGGATCCGTTCTCGCTCGTTTCAGATGGACATGATGGGTCAGAGCGTGTACGAGTACAGTCACCCGTGCGACCACGAGGAGCTGCGGGAATGCCTGTCCTCGAAGCCGCCCGAGAACAACGACAAGCGCACGTGCAGCTTCTTCCTGCGGCTCAAGTGCACGTTGACCAACAAAGGAAGGAAGGTCAATCTGAAAAGCGCCTCCTACAAGGTTAGGCTTTGGAAAAAAACGTCGAATGAATTTTTGTCGAGCGCGCGAACACAGGGATCGAGAGAGACATTCGTCGATTACGCAACGTGTTTTTTTGTGCCAGGTGATTCATTGTACCGGTAGGTTGACATACATCCGCGATCCAGCGTCGAGCCGATCGGACGAAACGAACGAGAACGGGGAACAGAAAAGCGACGACGAGGAGGACGAACGTGACAGCGGCGCCTCGTTGGTGCTGCTGGGATGTCCCATACCGCATCCCAGCAACATAGAGATACCGTTGGGACGTCACACGTTCCTCTCGAAGCACAGCCTCAGCATGAAGTTCACGTACGCCGACGAAAAGTGAGTACCGACACTGCGAAAGTCACGGGCGGAATGAACGTGAAATGAACGTCACGTGGAGTGATTTTTCTCTTTCGTACGTTTTTTTCTTTGTCCTCAACTTGATAGGTTGGCCGAGTATCTGGGTTGGGACAGCGAGGAGTTAGTGGGACAGTCCGTTTTCGAGTTTCATCACGCCCTCGACAATTTGGCTCTGGACAAGTCTTTCAAATCACGTGAGTAAACGCCAATTGACGGCCATTTGAATAAACGCGGTCGTTGACGACCCACTCGCTGTTTCAGAAGCGGGCCGCGAATCTTCCATTCGCACGCGTGCAAAAAAAAAATGAAGGACTTCCACGCGCAACTTCCCAATTCGAGTAAAATATAAATTTCTTCCTTTTTATTTTTGAAAATAGAAGAAAAGTTGAAATAGACTTTCTCTCAAATCTTCAAAAAAGGGATTTAGACTTTTGAAAAGTAAAGAGAGATCTAGCGTTTTTTTTCAAGCGGAATGTCCTCTGGTCCCTTCTCGTTCTGCATCTGACATGAGAGAAAGTCGTGCGACGGCGTCGATCGATTTACATAACCGCCATGGAAAAAAAGATTAAATCGTGTCTGTGGGATGGGAGGAGGGTGTCGGTTGGTTTCGGGTTGAACGACATCATAAAAAGAAGGATTTCAAGGGTAGCAATCCTCTTAACGAGATTTTAGGGGCTAGCGCGTTTTACGAGTTACTATATTTAATTGATAGCTGGAACCAACAACTGTTGTTGCGCGTTTTAGCTTCGTTTTATCCAAGGATAACGTACGAAACGATACGTTTTGAACGACGGCCAATCTTTTTGATTTATTCTTCAAATTCCTTTGAAAAAGAGAAATTGAATCAATGGTTTCATTAAGCTTCTTACTATTGTAGATACTCGTTGTTTTATACTCTGGAGATTCCACGATCGGATTTGGCTAATCTCGCCAATCTCGCCTCTCGAGATTTACACAAAGGGACCAATGACACGTGCGTTCGCGATAACGGAACCTTCGGAGAAACCATCTAAAAACCGTGTATAAACGTCGATAAGCCGATCCACGAGTGTTATAAAAATTTACGGTGAGAATGTCGAGTAATCCTCGATCGGTTTATCGGAGAGGAGGGACAACGTTCGAAAAATTTTTCCTCGTCGCCTGGTTGATACACCAGTGTCACCGATACGTCGACAAATTACACAGGTTTTTGCAATTCCGACCATCTCTGCGTAACTGTAATTAATTCCGCTATTGCCTCACGCTGCTCAAAAATTTCACGTTCGCTTGTACGTTCACGAGCGAGAAATCGAAGGTGGGGAGAGATTGGCAATTCTGGCGCGAAACTTTCGTCATCCAGGACGCGTTGCGTGCGCAAACGCCTCTTGCGTTTATATAGGGTCGGGGAGACCGCGTGCACCGATTTCATCGGCAGATCCGCGAGATCCTCTGCAACATCACCTGATATAACCTGCTTCGACGTTGTTTCAGTGTTCAGCAAGGGACAGTGCGAGACGGTGGCGTACAGATTCCTTGGGAAGCGAGGCGGTTACGCGTGGGTGGTGACACAGGCCACCCTGATCCACTGCACGAAACAGCAGAAACCACTGTCTGTCGTCTGCGTGAATTACATTCTAAGGTAGGATCTCAGCAATCGATCTCTCTGGTCGTTCACGTCCATCTGCATGAAAAATTGCCGTACGGAGTATCTTCCACTTCCTCTTGTTTCTGTGTCGCATGCTTATTCACGTGAGGATTTCCCTACGAAAGTTCAAGGTGGAGATGAATCAAGGCCGAATGAGATCTGAATTTTCGAATGATTCATTTCGATCGCGAGTGTTCAACGGAGACGAGTATTGCTTCACACGGAGCAACGGAGAAAAGCGTATCGCGTGCTTTTTTGAAGGAAAGAGAACGAAAGTTTCGCTTCTTCTCAATTTGTCTCCCCGTCTACCGTCGTCAGATCACGCGTTTTTCGTTCAGCCAGCTTTCTTTTAGCTAGACGAAACGATCTCGGCCTACGGGTGCTAATCACGCAAGGTAAGTGCTCCCTCGTGTTTTACTTCCACGCTTGCATGCTGACTTGGATTTTGTTTATCGGCCGGAATCTGACGTCCATTTTCCTCCTCGCTCCTTCCCTTCGTTTTTACGGAAGATACTTCTGACCTAGCAACGACTTCTCCGCCTCGTGTACGGTTTTACGGGGCGGATTTGTCGCGAAGATCGAGAGCCCGCTAGATCCGCTTTCGTCCCCCTTTTACTTACGTCCTGCGGCTATAGAGAACTACGGAGATCGTCGTCATCTGACGTAACGTATCCCGGAGATATCCCGTGCGTTTCGAGAAAAAACTTGCGTCAGATTTTCGGGCACCTACTTGCGTATTGTTGAAAGCTGAGAACGAGTGTGCATGGCAGGAGGGCAAAAGGGGACGGTTCTTTCCCACCATTCACACTGCGTTACGTTTATTGTGCGACACTTTCGGCCAACAGAACTGTTTTTTTAATTTCAGTTAATTTCTGTCTTTCTCAGAAACTTGCGTTACAAATTTTAGTAAAGATTGCACGTTTATGGTTTCGCGAATGGAAGTAGCGAAGAGGTTAATCTTGTGACAAATGTAGTCGATCAATTTGTCGCGCTTCGAGCGAATTCCAGGCGTGTGACGCGCGTTTTTTCCGCGAAACGTAGCAAACCGGCGATCGTTACTGGTAATAGAGGCGTTAACTGCGATAACTCACGTGGCGTGAGCTGGCAATGAACTAGGCGACTTTTATTCATTAACATGAATCAAACTGCGCTACTATATTGCAATGGTTTAAATCGTTAAAATAAAACAGTTAAAATACACTGGAAATACAAATAGAAATCGTGGGATTAGTTAAAATGTTTGAATAAAGGAGTTAAAATATTCACTCGAATTAGTGAAAGTATACTAGAAATATAGATATAGAAATGGGAATAAAAATGGAATTGAAACTAATCAAATTCGAATTTAAATTAAAATACTCGCTTTTCAAGATACTCACCGCGTTATCTTTCAAGTGAAATTATATTACATAATAATATATTATAATAATATATATAATTATATTACATAATAATATAATACAAAGAGGAACAAAGGCGACAGCAGAATCCATTTTCAACGTTTTATTTTAAAGAGAGATTCGTTTCATCCAGATCATTTTATTTTAAAGGGAGATTCGTTTCATCCAGATCAAACGTTTCATTTTTAAAGACGATACCAGAATCCATTTTTAATATTGTATTTTAAAGAGGATAAAAATAGCAAGAAGATTCTTTTCGCAATTATCGGGTGAAAGAAGAGCGAGGAATAAAAGAGGCGAAAGAGCCGTAAAAAGATTTGTTTGACCAGTTGGACAAACAGGCGCGCCGGTGTTTAGTACTTTCTTCTTCGGAAGAAACAAATGGAAGAGCGGCTACCATTTCTTCCGCCTTTCATCCCCACGGTAATTTCGAGAGCCGGTGGCACCCCCCTTCGCGCGTCTCGTCTCCCTCTGTCCTTGCGTGACACGCGTTCAACCCTCGGGGGAAGTTAGATGATCGCCGGGCAAGCTGAATCTCGTGGCCCATATAAAAAGGTTCCTGACACCCTTCGTCGTCGTTCCCTCCCCACTTCAGTCGAGATCCGAGCTCGCCATCTGAATCGGGTAGCTTTCATCTCTGCCTCTGACTCTGTCCTTTTTTTCTTTCTTGCAATTTTTCGCCCTTTTCCACACGCTCTCTCGCTCTCGTTACTTTATTTACCAGCTAACAACGCTAGAAAATTGGCAAGTTACAAATCGCTAGTCGTAAATTCCTTTCTTAAACAATTGATATTTAACATTTTGTTTCATTATCGAACTTGTTACTCAAGAACGTTTACTAACCTCTTCGTTTCTCTGCTCCTTTTCTTTCTTGCAATTTTTCGTCCGCCATGTTCTTTCGTTTTTATTACTTTATTTATCAATCAGGAGTATTAAAAAATTGGTAAGCTATAAATTGCGAGTCGTAAATTCCTTTCTTAAACAATTTAAATTTAACATTTTGTTTCATTATCAAATTTGTTACTCAAGAACGTTTACTAACCTCTTCGTTTCTCTGCTCCTTTTCTTTCTTGCAATTTTTCGTCCGCCATGTTCTTTCGTTTTTACTACTTTATTTACCAATCAGCAATATTAGAAAATTGGTAAGTTATAAATTGCGAGTCGTAAATCCCTTTCTTCCGATTTTCTTTCTTAAACAACTGAAATTTAACATCCTGTTTCATTATCAAATTTGTTACGCAAGAGCGTTTACTAACCTCTTCGTTTCTCTGCTCCTTTTCTTTCTTGCAATTTTTCGTCCGCCATGTTCTTTCGTTTTTACTACTTTATTTACCAATCAGCAATATTAGAAAATTGATAAGTTATAAATTGCGAGTCGTAAATTCTTTTCTTCCGATTTTTTTTCAACTTGTAAAATTTAGTTATTTCATTGTCAAACTTGATAATGAAGCAAGAGTGTTTATTAAGAAGGAAAGATGAGTTAATTCGTCTGTTTCTTTTCTTTCTTGCAATTTTTCCTCCACCGCTCTCTTTCACTTTTATTACTTTATTTATCTGCTAATAACATTAGAAAATTGATAAGTACAAATTCTTCGTGATTATTTTCATAAAATATTTTATAAATTTTAAAATATAATATTTTATAAAATATTTTATATCAGCTAATGACATTAGAAAATGATGACAAATTGTAAGTTCGTGATTATTTTCATGAAATATTTTATAAATTTTAAAATATAATATTTCATAAAATATTTTATATCGTGATTGTTTTATAAAATTTAGTTCTTTCATTATCAACGCAAGAGTCCCTTTATTAACCTGTTAACTGGAAAAGAAGACCTAATTCGTCACTAGAATTCCAATTTTTTGAATACAATAATTTCTCCGTTTGTTGATTTTTTTTCTTAAGATCACGTCTATTATGTTGTAATTTCATTTGCGAAAACCAAGATTGACCAGGTCAATTTGATCAACCCTTTAATTTTGCAAGTCGAGAAATGACCTGGTTAACAGGTGAAACTGCATGCACGATCGCATCGAATCTCTCTTTCTCCCTCTTATTTTCGCTGAGTTTTCAATTCTTCACCGAGAAGGAGGAGGAAGGGATTCAGTCCAAAGTTTATCGTTCCCCTCGAGGGTGGTCGATCTCTGTCGCGTCGGTTCATCGTCGTGGAAAATTAGAAATCGATACGGCCACGTTCCAAGTCGCGGGCGCAGAAGAGCGATCGATGATAAAACGGATAATTTCGAGTAACTCGCTATTTAGACGAATCGGTATTTATCGCATCGATCTCGAACATTTCGTCGCCGAGTGAACACCGCGTGGTGTGTGGTTTCGCGTACGATTCGCGACGTGCCAAATTTTTTCGAACGCGCCAGTCTCGCCGGTTTCGCAACGCGTAGCTATCGTAATCCTGAAACTAAGACGAAAATATAGCCACGCTACACGAGTCTAAACGCTTACTTCGAGCTTACGAAAGAGCGATTAAAAACGTCTAAAAACGAGCAGCCATTTTTACGAGGCATTAGCCACCTAGCTCTTTGCAATTCGGTGGGAGTATCTTTGAAAGGAAAATCTCCAAAAACTTTCTCTCGGAAATTTTTCTGGAAAGAGGTGGTGATGCAAGCTGCAGCAGTGTTTTTCATCGATCCTCGCGGGCCTTGTTACCGCTAGAAGGTCAGCTCTTTTGAAGCAAAGACGAAAAGTGGTCTCAATGGTCGGATTTCAATTTCCTCCCTTTGTGAAATCTCCTTTGTCCCCGTCGAGGGACAACAGAGCTCCTTGCCCTCTAAATTTCTGAATTCCTTCTCTGCAAATCTGGTATTAGCGGAGACAGAAACTTTTGTGATTCGTGGACGAATTCTAAATTTTGAAACTCAATATGACTCAAACAATATGACACGAACTTGCCAAATTTGCCAACTTTGGAGAATCTCGAGATCATGTAAATTCTGCGAGGCAGAAACTTCTCTGTCCCGCAGAATTTACAGTTTCTTAAAATTCTAAAGAATTTCGGGATACTGAATATTTTTAACCCTACTTAAATTTAGCCAACAGCTCGGACTTTCTCTATTTATAATTTGCTGATAATTATAACGAACGTATACATTTGTATGGTGCCATGTATGATGATGTAATATCTGAACAGATGCGATTATAGAGTGAAATGACCTAAGGAGAACAAAAGAATCTCACAAAGAAGAAATTCCTGAGTCAATTGAAACTCAATAATTCACGTAATCTAGTAACTCACATAAACTAGACAAGATTGATAATTCACGTAAACTAGGTAGATTCTTAATGCTCTTCACGAAAGTTCAAAAAATGGTGGAGAATGTTACTGTCTCAGAGATTGAAAAATCATTAACTCTTGTACTTGTTCTAGATTTAAACGATGTCACGACTTTGGAAAGATATAATCAACAAAATTTCGCGTTAAACACCATTTGAATGATCGTTTCCAACGCTGTATCATTTTATTTGAAGTGACGATGTTTCGTAAATAAATTGCTACGGGTAGATGATACAAAAAAAAAGAAAAAACTGCACGACTTGTACCCCAGTACGATTCGTCTCACTGAATGAAACGAAGACGACTTTTTTGTCATAAAATTTTATCGATATGCAAACATTTGAATCGATACAAAACCAGTACCAGACAACGCCACTCCTATTCGAGGTCTATCCCAGGCCCCCTCGCGAATCACGTGACCCAAACCAACCAATCGCTAATTTTCGTTGCATCAGCGTTGCACCAGAAGAGACCCGATTTTCTGGGTTATCCCCGCTAAAATCACTTTCAGTGATAAAAAGTTTGTCGAGGGCAAAGGGTGAAATTCCTACATTCCATTCAACAAAAAGTTTGTCCGAGTTTTTCCGAGACCCGCGACTCGACTCGAAAACGAAAGCTTCGCTTCCGAATAATTCCGTTGAATTCGTTTACTGGAGCAGCCGAGGGGTGGTTCGAGCGAGCCGGGGCCCTAGCGGGCAAAAAAGAGGAGAGGGTAGGGGGTTGATCGGAGAGAGAGTGAAAGCTCTCCTCGGAGAGAGCGTTGGGATAGCGCGTGGTATCGTCGCGGCGCCTGCGCGACTTGCGTATCTCGCGGCTCTCTCTCTCTCTCGTCCTCTCCGCGTTTAACCGCGTTCTACGGGTGGCGGTCGTCGATACTGCTCTTGTTCGGCGGCAGTGTCAGTCGGCGCGACCCCGAACGAAAGTGAGAGCAGTCAGTCGAAGGGGAGAAAGTCGGCCGAGCGCGCAAACTCGGTCGAGCCGCGACTCCCTCGCCACCCAGCAGCACAAAACCCGCAACACAATCCGACGGACGCGATATTCCACCGTCGAACGAACCGACGTCCTTCTTCCCCCGCGTCGTTTGCCCTTTTCTGTGAGGTGTAAGTAACGCCCTTCACCCGTCCACACGAGAATCGTCTCTCGCTCGCGTCTTTTCAGCCAGTAGACTTTGCGAGTATTCTGATTGTCAAACTGTCTCTCTCTCTCTCTCTCTCTCTCTCTCTCTCTCTCTCTCTCTCTGTGGTCGGAGGATTCTCTCGGGAAACGGGGCTGTGATACACGCGTGGATCGATCGATGCACATCGAGGCTGGCGCGGGCCATCGCGCGCAAGTCGGCGCTTCATTGAGAAGCCGCGGGCCAGTTTTCGGAGGTGTGTGCACCAATGACGAGAAGGGGGAAGGTGACGTGCGTCGTTGAAGAGATGTGCACGGTGGTACCGGAACACGGCTGGCGTTGTCAAAGAGGCTGACAAGGGGATTCGCGGGATTCCGGCAGAGTGACAGAGATGGAGAGAGATGGGGAGTAGGTTCGCTCTCTTGGAAACTCGTGTTTTGGAGGGGCTGGTTTTCGGATGGTAGGATCGATCGTTTCCCTCCGCGAAGGGAAAGGGATGTATTCAAGAAACGAGGATGACGATTGTGCTCCCCGTGCTCGTTCAGCTACCCAGTGTTGGACTTAGTTTTTCCATGTACGGTGAATGGCGCGACGACCGGTGACGGTGAAAAATTTCTCGACGATTTCAACTGACGTAACTTTTCAAAATTCGTAACCTGTTTGAAGTTAAAAATTGGTTGTTAAATTTCTTTGGTAACTAGATCCACCATCATTTTGAAAATTGATGTTTGAAACTTTTGTTTTCTACTACTTTATACTTGTTTTTCACTATGGTCGAATGTTAGACAAAAGTTGAAGAAATTCCTACATTTCTAATCCCATTGTTCCAAGTTCCATAAAATCGCGAAGAAAGATCGTTGCGATCTTGTAAAGAGCAAATTTTGATGTTCAAAACCACAGGGTCAATTTTTACATTTACAATTTTCGAGAGAAAAGTATCACTTTTCCACCCGTTATGTAATATAATATAAAATCGTCTTGAAAAGAAAAAAGAAAGTTGGCAATATAGAAGCTTCGCGCTTTAAAATGAGATCTTTTTTCGTATACAAAGTTACATCAGTTGAAATCATCGACAATTTTTCATTGTCTTCGCTACAGTTACACTCTTCATTGTAATAACATTCCCGAAGAAATTTGTGCATAAATGTATCTCGGTGAGTCGCGATGTTCGACACTTTTGTCGAATTTATCAAGGAACGTTTCGCGCGACCGTACAATTAATGGTGCATTCACAACGGACGAATCGAAAGTTTTCGAATTCCGCGACCGAATGGTGTGAAAGTGGCTAATGTCGGTGATAACAGCCAGCATTATGGTATTTCCCCAAAGAAATTCACCGAATCACGGCGTTTCGAATTTCGCGATCGTGCGACGTAAAGTGACTGGTGGCAGTTACCGTGTTCGAGTAGAAAATGCGCCGGAAGTAAACTTCCCTTCGAACGGACACGTATTTTCGCACGCGCGGGTGAATGATGTCAGGTGGACACGCGATACAGCAGGCCAGATCCCCGAACGCTAACGCGTACTATCTTAATGGATATTCGAGTTTCTTGTCTGCGCGAACCTGCGGGAAGCGAGACTTCCGGGATAGACCGGCTCTTGTCGTGAACAGGATCTCGGCCCATTCTGACGCGTGGGCAAAACGCATCGCACGTAGACACGGTGTCTCGCGATGCACGATGTACTCGCTTATGTATAATCCGTTTGTGTCGTTCGTGTCACGCCTGACGTAATATCGTTTCATTTGCTCAGTATCGTTCCAAGAGTCATTATCCTCGCGTCGCTGTAGAAAAAAAAAAAAGAAAAGACTCATTAGCAGATACCTTGCATTAATTCTTTGCACTTTACTCTTCCGGCGAGAAAGATCGAGTTTCTTTATAGATTTATAGTTTTTTCATTTTATGGAGTTCAACATTGATTACAGCTTGTTGTAATTATCGTCACAATTAGAGGTCGCCGGTGATGCGTTAACACGACATTATTCCACTTGCAATTTTTTCCATTTGACGCAGATTTGATTGATATGCTCGTTTTTTAATTCGTGCAAAGTGAGTGGTTTGAAGAGCTAAAGTTGAAAAAAAGAAATTAGAAATTCTTTCTCTCGCGTAACCTGCGATTCGTAATCCGTAAATTAATCTCTTTTCCAATATAGATAATATATATATATATTATATAATTTCTCAATTATAGGAAAATCTTTCTCTGTTAGATACAGTTATTTATTATCGTTGATAATACTCTGCCTTAGTTCTGATCAATTCTACACGGTATACTTAGTCGTGTATTAGAAATAGTTGCGATAGCGCTAGTTTATTTATGGGTTGAAGAAGAGAGGGGAACACTTGTCGAACGTCAGAAACACGATGACCGCGTGTCACGTTTTGGAATAATGAGCGCCTCTCATCGCGCGACAACTATGCTGTCGCGATCTCGACCCGATTTACGCGATTACGGTTGATCGGTTTGCAATTCCGATCGCGCTTGGTACGTCATCGCACTCTTCTTTCTCTCTTGTCACTTTATTTCTTCAATTTTCTTCTCTAGTTGGTCGTAGAACAGTTGGCGCTCGATATATATATATATCGTGATCTTGACTCGATTACGCGATTATGACCTCTCTCACGCGTTGAAAACAACGTCGCTATTTTTCCCTTTTTTCTTTGTCATTTTATTTTTCAATTTTCTTGCCTATCAAGAAATTATGTTGTGACCTCGACTTATGCGATTATGATTGCAATATTTCTTGCGTCCTTTTTTATTTGTCATTTCATTTTTCAATTCTCGAAGAATAAGGGAATGCTATAGTCGCGCGATTATCACTTCTCTGGATCGCGATATCGCCCGAAACGACCACTCTTCTCTCTTCTTTCCTTATCGCTTTATTTTTCAGTTTTCTCGTCTGTCGAGTCGAGAAACAAGCTCGCATCTTTTCCATCGAGGCTCTCTTTCTCTCTCCCGTCTCGTTTCGCCGTTTCGTCTTGTCTCGTCTCTTATATCATCGATGCTCACCGCTTCCAAATAGGAAGCTAACAATACGCACGCGTTATGCAACGCGCGTAGATAACGTTTACACGGTAACCAGCGACGTAGATACGCGTATCGCACGACGAGCCGATCATATTTTTGTCACGTGCGTTTCGCGAGGAAAATTGGGCAATTGAATTTCTACATATCTGGCTCTCTCCCTCTACCCGTTCGATCGAAGTAAAATCATACACGCGTACGTACGGACAGCGTATTCGAGACGATTCTGTTTCATAATATTATATATTAAATATATTTAATACATTTGTATATTATTATATATTATATTATATAATATATATTATTATATATTAAATATTCTTTCAGAAGGTTTCTCAAACATTTTAGAAAGTCTCTTAAACCAAAGAATCGTGCAACTTCTAGTTTCGATTAGTACGCCAATGAACAGACCTGGTGAATTTTGAACTTTCGTGCATCTAGCGAGACGTGCATCATAGATGCAAAAATACACGCGAGACTGTACACGGTGTAAAAAAAAAAAAAAAAAATACGCACACATACAAGTTTATCTTCTTCGAGCATTCTTTCTTGGGTTAAAGCTAAGGTTCAACTCTCGTCAACAGCAGTAACTCCTCAAGCCTTCCAGTTCAGATCGAGTTTCTTCGAATTGATGTTCTTCTCGTTCGAGGTAACAACTCCTGGTTTATAGATCTGTTTGCACTCGGCTTGGCTGAGAAACGAGCCTCGTAAAGAGACGGACGTTGTTCGGCTTTCGCGGGCGCGAGAGGCGAGAATCGCACGGCGCGTCACGCGGGCAACCTTGACTGTGCTAGCCCGTGGCTCGATTGCATAAGGATCGTTTTCAGCGACGAGATAGGAGTGGCTCGGACAGTGGGTTGGATAGATCCGATCCACCTTATATCGATCGATATCTATTACTGAACTGCAGCGAACGGTACTGTTTCTTTTTTTTTTTTCTTTCTCTCTCTTTTTCGCTCCGAACGATCGAAAAGAGAAATTGCTGTTGCGTCAGTGACACGTGTTTTCGTCTAAATGGAGAGGAATAGCTTTCGAATAGGAATTGAATGCTTCGATTGTATCCTGTCGTATCTGGTGAATTTCCATCGTTTCCTTATCTGTGATTGCGAGAAATCGGCACTTCACGATTCGTGCACGTTGCTGGCAAACGATGGTCACTCGCCTCGCTCGCGCGCGCCAACGTGCCTCGTCCTTTGCCCCGGATAACACGGCTTCTACGTTGCAACGCGTTGTTCAAAATTGAGAAGCCAAATAATTAGAATTAAATAAATAGTTTTTTTTTTTTTTTTTAATAAAATTGATATAAATATAAATCTTCCGAACAACTGATTTTCGTTCGAATTTCGCGAAAAGTATTGTTTGTTATTCTCCTGATGTTAAAAATAGCGAGAGAGATTGCCTCGCTTTAATAATTGGGCAATTGCGATTTAAATAAATTTCTTTTACTTTAGTGTACTTTAAACAAGTATCGCTTCCCTCCCTCCCCTTCTTGTCATGTGAGAATATCTCAGTAGAAAAACGCGTATGCTTTCTTGTCGCAAATCTTTAGCATAGTTTACCGGGAATGTCGACATTACGGCGATGACGAATCACGGCTTATCTATTATATTCTCCGGAAGTTGGAGGAAGAAATAAAAAATATCGCGAAGTTGAGAAGCGATTCGGCGTTACGTTCAAGTAAGCGCGACGATGTAACTATGCTCCGATTTTATCAGTATCAAGCGATAAGAATCTTCTTTCACAGATTTCAGTATTCCATCTTCTATACGGAAATCGAATCGATAATATTTAGATTATTATAAATATTATTATTATTATTAGTTAGATAATAAATTCGTTCGCCTGTTGATGCGTTTCGTTTTCGAGGATGTGAAAATATTTATTTATAGAAAATTCGGTGTTTACACTGTCTGCCAGTTCGTCTCTGTAACAAATTGTTAGATTGTAGAGTAAATTCGTTCGCCTGTTAATGCGTATCGTTTTCGAGGATATTGAGAGTATTTATTATAGAAAAATAATCGATGAATCCACGATGAACAAAGGAACGTACGGTATGAATAAATTACACTTACATTTCAAGTGTACCGAGTGTTTAAAATATTCCTAAAATAGTCGAAAATATAACAAAAACATTCAAAATATTTAAAGTATTCAAAGAATCGTTTATTATTGATATTGGTGGATCGAACTATTGCAAGTTTATGAAAATGTTCACGTTGATCATTTTAGAAGACAGAAGAAAGATTTAGCATTCAAAGAACGTAGAAATACGTGTATCGTGTATTCTCCGATAAAAAAAAAAGAAAAAAAGATTTCAAGTTCATTTACAGAGAATAATCAGAGCACATTAATTTGATGTGAACGAACTTGTTACACAATCCGTGATGAACTGGTGGAATTCTCGATTCTCGCGAGAGAGGGAAACAGGTTCGATACACACTGACGCGTCGCGTTTGTCGAGCGTGCAAATAAAAGCGTTTTCAGACCAGAGATTCGAAAAAGGAGCTACACGATCGTCACCACGATATACGCGATCTTACGTAACGCGACACACGTCTAAACAAACACAATAACCACATGCTGCGGGCCGCATACAGGAGCGTACCGAAATAAATTCATTCACAGCCTCCGCTAACTAGATACGTGCATACGCACTCGCGTTCGAAAGCGACGAGGAAAGAGACACTTTCTGCTTGGAACAAAGATGGAGGCGCGGAAGCCGATGACGCGAGTGATCTCCTCCCCGGATTAGCTAGCGCCGCGTGACACACATTTCAGCGAGTGACCGATTACGCGGCGTGCCATCGCGAAGAAGGAGGAGGGGAGGGGAGGGGAGGGGAATTCGTGTGTGCAAAACTTGCAACTAGATCGTTACTACGTTAAATCGAACGATCGGAGATTCGTTTAACACTTGTCATCGGTGTCCTCGAAGGTTCGCTCGCGTGTCGCGATCCCTGTTCTAGATCGGTATCGTGGAAGTAACGTCGGAGTGGTCGTAAAAAAAAGTACGCACGTGCTCTTTGTTCTTGGACTTTAAATAGTTCCGTGGCTGTGAATTGGAAAAAACGCGAATCGAAATGAAATGAAACGAGATCGAGCTGAGAGTTACGACCACCGCGCCATAGTGTTGGAGGGCACGGCACAGTGACAGCTTGTAGAAGAAACGAATTGAAAAAGAGGTGCGAGAAAGCGGTTCGATTGATAGGCGGATCGAGAGCAAGGCCAAAGTACACCGAAATAAATTAACGCTGGCTGACAGAGAGCTATTGATATTTGTCCAATTCGTGGCTCGGATTTGATCCCACGGTGACGAAAGTACAACGTATTAACGGGCACGAGATTGAAAAAAATCTCAACGATCGTGTAGGGTGACGATTTGAAGGGGAGGGTCTCGTTCGAACTCGATTTAGAATGTGAAACCGAGGTGGTAAAACCGTGTCGCCGGTTTACCGACCGAGTTTGCTACCGAACTCTGCGTTGTTTAGCGTTTAGATCATCTCGCGAGGAGAATTAATAATTCACCTTTCGAAAGAGGATCGAATAAATCATCCTGTATGTAAATCCTGTGGCTATATTCTGTTCGACGTTCATTAGAAACTAAGGTTTAATCTCTTGCGCTGCAATGACGTGCCACGCACGTCGAGAATATTTGGCCCAAAATTGCAATATTTTCCCAGTTTCAAGTACATTCAAATAAAATCCAGGCAAAACAAATAGTAAATTTATTACTTTTTAGTAATTTCTATCCAATGAATCATGTACCGATGAATTGAAAAGGAAGACGAATTATTGTACACGGTTTGGTCACTCGTTATGGTCCGTCAACCAGTTACTAGCGCAAGAGGTTAAGCTCAAGTAGTTCAATCGCTCTTTCATCGGAGAGAGCGATTTGAAACAGTCCGAAACAATTTACATACGTTATCGTACGGTTTTCTAACCAGATTGCGCAATACGCTAAATATTTTTAACTGAAATGCTCGTGGTCGAGTTTCCACGAATTTTACAGCCCTCGTAAAACTGAATAATTTATCGTCAGGCTCCAGAGAAGGCCCTCATTGTCCGCTATAAATACAAACAGTACACAGCGCTCTCCGCCGCTTTTATTTTCGAGTTGCTTCATTATAAATTCATCGAAACGCTAAATAGGGCGAAATTTCGTTGCAGCGCGAGGTATAGATCGGTTGGCTCGTTATCAGGCGAAACACGTACCTTATATACGTATATCGTGTACATTGGCAACGAGACGATCGTCAATTTCCTCGTCAGACGCAGCTGAGAAACAAACGTTTAATATTCCCAATTATCTACAATTATCATAATTCACAGCGATGTGTATCGTGTGTTTTACAAGTTATTTCACTGCTTATTTTATTATCTCTTGCGTAATATCTTTTTCACCGACACGTGCAACGAGTCCTTTGATCGCGATCAACGATCTATCCAGTCTGTCAACGATCCGTGAAGCCTGTCAATTTCATTCTCAATAATTAGACTTCTCTCCACGTTGCTCTATCTCTTTCTCTTCTGTAGATTTCTCTACACGTTTACGAAACAACGCGTCGTTCTTCGCGAGTGTCTTCTTCGTGGTTTCGCGAGGCCAAATTGGACGCCCGTCGAATTCGTTTCGTTCAAGAAACTCTGTTAAGGATTTGACGACATCTTGGTCCTTGGAATCGGCTCGCTTGTTGTTGTTGATGATCGAGCGCGTGTCGGATATTCGCGATCGCGAGTTGCGCGTGTCGGGCACGAACCCCGCGCGCGAGTTCGACGTCCCCGATTGAAAAGCACGCGGGCTGGATATTTTTAAGTTCGTCGGCGATATACGAGACAACCGGTGCCGGGAGAGTACCATTATAAAGTTTCCAAATTATTTTTCCAAAGGGGCCCCCTCTAATGGGTTGCGAAATACACGACTCTTTTAAAATGTGGATCACTGATCAACTGGTCGTTTTTTATCAAGTTCCATTACTCGTGATTCCTATTTTTTTATTTCTGGAGTAATACGATTCTTTTGAATGAGTCTCTCAAGTGAATCCTCTTCTGCGAGTGAATTCCTTTTAACTGACGCGAAACAGTCGCCACAGGTGGAGCCAGGCGAATCAAAGAGAAAATAACTGTTCGCAAACTGCTCATTAAGAATAACAAAGAGAATCGCTGATGTTTGTTATCTTCGTTACGTTCTATCCAAACGATTTCGTCTTTTACGAATTTTTTTCTTTTTTCTCTCTCGATTTCATTTCACCGGACGATTTTTGAGGTATCGATTTAGTTATTTTCGATAGCAATTTCTTCTTACGAAACGTAAAATTACGAGGTGAATCGGAGAGTAAGTAACGAAATTGCAATTTCGTTGCGTTCTATCGAACAGCAACCAATTTCATCATCCAGATACGTAGTTTATTCCCGACATACTAAAATTGGTTACTTGTCTTTTCTCGAGGCGAGTCAAAGAGAAAAAGTAACATTTCCAACCTTGGTGTATTTCTATCAAACGACTTCACCTTTTTTACGAGTTTTTTTCCTTTTTTCAATTTCATTATCTGAACGCGTGATGCGTCCCAGTTCCAAGGTAATAAATTACTCTTATAAGTTTATCGCAAGGGGTGTCGTAAATAATCGTAATAGTGTTTCGAAAAAATAATATCTGTAATATTTATTATAGTTCTAGCTCGAAACTTGCTGATCTTGAATTGATCGACGCTGACGTCTAGAGAATTTTTTTGTGAATTTTTCAACTTCGTTACGTAAATGGTACTCTCGATTAATATTCAACTAAGAGCCAGACGATTTATTTATTTACTTCATCGCTGTTCGACATTCAGAGACACTTTTTGTGATTTTTTCAATTTTACTCTTTTTTTTTTTACTCTTGATTAATATTCAATCAAGAATCCGACACGGAAACGAAGAATTTCAGTATTTGCTTATCGTGCATTAATTGCATAATACACGACATTATCAAGATAAAGTTGCACTTAAGTAAAAGTTGATGCAAGCTATGGTCGATGAAGTGATGCGCGCGTTTGTCGAGCACGTTGGGTAGATAGCGCGACGAATCGCGGCGAATCGAATTTCTGATATTAGAATCGGGGTACGGATCCAGAGAGGGTAAATTTCCTTTGTCAACGGAGAGAGGAGGATATCGAAACGGAGACCTGGCTCGTTTTCCCTGCTGGGGAACACACACCCGGTTTTCCCTCTATCGACTATCGACCTCTGTAAACGGTTATATAAAAGAGCCGCGGTCTTTATCTCGATCCCCCCCTCCCCGTTGGTATTAATTTGATCTCGGGAGGGTTTGAACTTCCTTGCGCGTTCGCCTTTCCCACGAAAAGATCCGTCCATAGCCTGCCGTGTGGTAGATGCCGTGACAAAAAAAAAGTAGAATAGAATAGCAGAGAATAGCAGCGTAGAATATGGATGAAAAAAACGCATACTATGTCAATGTTAGATTTATAGTAAGTTACACGTAGTTATAACACCTTGAACGCTGTAATGTTAAAAAAAATTATGATCCTCTGGCCACCTCCTTTTTTCTTTTGTAATTTGCTCGAAGTAACATAGAATAATCATGTGTTATGTTTTTGTATTTATTTCATGCAGCTAAGTAGATTTTTTATTCAACACTAGTACGCTTAAAATTTGGCCCAAGTCAGGTATCAAAATGGCCAAATGATAATTTTTTTCTTACAATTAGATATTTTGTAGATGTAAAACAGTAGAGTTTTAGAGATTTTCAGTATATTTTTGAATGATCCTTCGTAAAATACGTAAATAAAAGCTGTGCCCTGTTGCTTCTCCAACTTTTCCACTTGGCGACCCCGTTTATGTTCGTGACCCTGGGTATAGAGATATATATATAAACTAGAAGAGTAAAGAAAATTTATTCGCAATTCCTATACAATTCCTATCAAAGACAAAGTCAAATATTCGTACTAATTTTTTAGTTTTGTTAAAATTCCTCTGCGACCCCCGAATTTATACGGTTATACGCGATCCTGTGTGTGAAGTCGCGAACTAAATACTTTTAGAAGCCCCGCCCTTTTGTATTACAAAATTTCCCGAACATTTCTTTTCACTTTAATATGTCTAATGCAAATTTTGTGAACTTTGCTTGTCGGTAGTTCTAGCGTTAATTATCGTCAGCTTGCATTTTACGTATCGTTTGAACTTAACAAAACTAGGAACACTCGGGATTTTCTAAAAATACACATTCCCCGATAAGTGATCAGATAACGCCTTACCTGGCAGTTATCGAAAAAACGCTAGACTCCTCGGATTCGAGGAATTTTCTTGCGTTCACTTTTCCCATAACAAAAGAAAAGATCCCGAGAACATGGAATAGAGTAACAGAGGAATAGCGTGGAATGTGAATGGAAAAGATACACGTGTAGAACCTGTAATAGACCACACGTAGTGTGCTACTGTTATACACTGCACGTTGGATTTAACTAAACTACGAGCTTTTTAAAATAAAACGTGCATTCCCTGATATAACCGACCAACAAAAAACCAGTTCAGCTAGACACGAAACGAGATTAGAACAAGAAAAGTGATCGAAGTGTCGTAAATTCCAAACGATAAAAACACACGTGAAGTAGTTCGAGAAAAGGGAGGGGGGGGGGGCAGCGAGCCTGCAAAGTATATTTTCGTCTCCTCCTTCTTCCCTCCTTCTTTCTTACTTGTTTGTCCGGATTGTTATATCCATTCTGCAACCCACGTGTTTGTCACACTTCCTCCCCTCTCTGCCTCTCTCTGCCTTTATCTATTTTTCTCCCTTTCATTTTCTTTACGACCCATTTATCGTTTTCCTCCGCCGAGTCGTTCGTTTCTATTTTACATCCAGCCATAACAATTATAATAGTCGTCGGGCGAGAACCAGCGGCCAGTGGTTTTCGACTCCATCGGGCCGTCGGGCTCTTCCTTCCCTCCCCTCGCCCTCCCGCCGCCGCACGAAAGATTTCGCAACGGTGGGTTTATCTTCGAACCGGCAGATAATCGGCGACGCGAGTTGAATCGCCGCGCCGTAGCGCCGTAGCGCTCGGCTAGCAATCGAAGAAAGCCTCGTTTTCTTTCTTTTCTTTTTTTTTTCGCGGCGTCGCCCGAACCGAACCGATCTCGCTCCTCGCCGTCGCGCGTCGAGCACGCGTTCAGTGACACACAGGCATCGGCAGGGATTCGATCGACGCGTCGCGAGGCATCATCGTTCAGGTTAGATCACGAGGTAGTATAATATTATACACTCATTCGAGAGTCGATCGCTACGCGAGTTTTTGGATTTCGCAATATTTAGAACGTAATTTTCAAGTTTTTTTTCTCTTTTCCTTCTCTTTCGTTCTTTCATTTTTATTCGTGGATCGTGCGTTCGATCACGTTTGACGATTTCCCGGAAATGCGCGCGAGACCTCGCGCGATACCGGGCCCCGGCATGAAATGCTCTTTTTTCGACCCGCGGTACGCTTCGACCGACGTCACGTTTCGCGATACCCGGCAACCCGACGTTTTTACCCGTGTTCGGTAACGCGGGTCATGAATATTCACGAGAATACTCACAATTGCGCGTTTCGACCGACTTCGCCTTGTTCAAACTTCGTTCCAGCGGCGAAAGTTTTTTTTTTTTTTTTTTTTTTTGGAAAACCGCTTCTTCGTTTGATTCAACAGAATCTGTTCGCTCGGAGAGAAGCAAAGAAGTTTTTGCAGAGCGAGAGATTTGTTTAGTTGTTGCTCGGCATCGCGCGTTTCTGGTAATTTTATCGACCGCTCGATAAAGAGAGCTTAACTCCTCGTTCGATTGATCCTTGCTAATTAATCAACGTTCCGCCGCATATACCTCGTATAAATCGATCAACGTAATTTGCTCGTCTGGCTGTTATCGGTCAGATATCGCGTACGACACCGCGTCGTACGATTGAGACACGAGAGAGAGAGAGAGAGAGAGAGAGAGAAGGGAAAGGGAGGGAGAAAACTATCGAGTGACAAGGCAGGATCGCGTGCAATTGGCGGGTTCGGGCGTCATCGTCCGTCCACAGTAACGAGCGGAATCGAACGAGCAGAAATCGCGATTCGAAAATCGAACGAGTGAATGAGAGGACGGCGCGCGAGCGAAGGAGGGAGGGAGAGGACGAGGCGCGAGGCGCGAGGCGCGGCGTGACGCGGGGCATCGTGACGGCGAGGCCGTGCCGACGCGTTGCAGCGAGCGCGATCTTCGCGGACGACCAGGCGACGATCCACGGCTCGCCAGTGCGAGTGCAACGCTTCTGCCGCTAGTGTCAGTGTGCCAGTGCCAATCGCGCGTCGTTCAGACACGACCGACCATTTTTGCCGGAAGAGTCGCGCCGCGAGATCGCGAGATCGCGAGATCTCTTTTCCGCCTTCCTCCCCCCCTCCTTCCGCCCTCCCCCGACTCGCCTCGACGAAAGAAATTCGTACAGGAAGGAAGCTCCGAGGAACGACGAGGTTCGAAGTCGAAATGTAGACGCTCGGGAGGAGAGACGCTGTTTCGCGAGAGCCGATATTCCCGATTCCGATCGAGTGCGCGACGGTGCGTCGACAGGAGGAGGATCCCTCGAGTATATCCGTGTACAGGCTTCTCCCGCAGCTGACGTGAGGTATCGAACAGCCGCCGATAGGAATCGCGAATAGCTTTCTAAGAATGAAACTGCGCGAAATGTCAAGCCAACGTGACAAACTGCACGAACGACGGGAGTGTCGTTACTTATTCACAGGCCCGTTGGTTTGTCCATTTTCGTTCGACGCTAGAACGACAGACGAAACGAGACGAGACGAGAAAGATAGATAGATAGAGAGAGAGAGAGAGAGAGAGAGAGAACGACGCTCGCGGATCGCACGATCGATCAATTTTCAGAGAGGCAGGGGTAGGTAGCTAAGCTAGCTGGTAGGTTACGAGCAGCGTCGATCGTGGCTTTGGTTCGTTACATAACCGCTCTCTGTCGCTGCTCGAACGAACAAACCACTGGCAAACATAACGCCGTACGTGCGTGCACACACGCGAGCAGGGACGCAATTTCTTCCCGCTACGTGCAACCGCTCCGCGAAACCGGACACTGCTCCATTCTTTTCCACTGTGCGTGCCAGTTTCTCTACGAAATACGGACAAACGCGTACGCGTTTACGTTTTCGTTTTCGTTTTCGTTTTCATTTTCGTCTTTTTCATCCGGACGATTGCTGCGCTGCGCGCGTCCAACTCGCTCGCGGGGGCTCGTTCGTTTGTATCCCAGCCAACAAAATCCTCCTCGCCTGTCGGTGTTGACGAGTTACGCGCGTTATTTTCGCGCGCGGCGCGCGGAAGCGCGTGCCGCGTTTCCGCGCCAAGGGCACCAGCCCTCGGTGTGACACTTTGTTTTATTTTCAGTCGATCTCAAACGAGTCGATGCTCGGTCGAGTTCTTCTAGTGTATCTGTGTTTCGTCTAAAAAAGAAGGAAGAAAAATCGCGACGACTTTCTTCGTTTCTGAGACTCGAATCTCTCACGATCTACTTGGTGCGTTGCCTCTGCCGTGTGTTCCGCGCGTGGGGCCACTTAGCACATCTTTCGATCGATGCCAGATCGAAAGCGAAGACAGACCGCGAACCCTCGTTTTTTCTCAAAGGCGAGGGGCGCGAACGAGGCAAAGGCCGCGACGAGGAACGCGTGTCGCGTTCGATCGGTGCCAAAGTCGTTGCCAGAGCGAAACATCCTCCTCCTCGTCCTCCGTCTTGCTCTCTGACGATTTTCTCTTCTTACCTCTTTCGAAGCACGCACGCACGCACGCACGCACGCACGCACGCACGCACGCACGCACATGTTGCAAAGAGGGACAACAGAAGTCCCTGGTGGAGGGGAGATGGTTGATGCGTGGGTGACAAATTTTCCACGGAAAGATCAGAGGAATCGGGAAACAGCAGGGGGACACGTCAGATGGAAACGTGGAAGAGAAGAGGGGGCTGATCCCACGTGCTCGATTGCACAAGTAACCCGGCGGTTGGCCGTCACTCTATTTTTAACAATACCGGCCGCATATTTAACTTGCACCTAACTCAACCTAGCCTTCTCTCTGTCTCTTTCCCTGCGTGTTGCATCTCTCTCCGCGTCGTTTCGCCGCGCGGCTCGCACGATCATTCGTCGTTTCTCCGTTCGAACGTGCGGACCGCGAGTCTCTCTCTTTCTCTCTGAGATCGAACGAAGATCCAAAGTCGTGGATTGTCAGGAAATTGTTATCAAAAGTTGAAAAAGTGAAACCATTTAATACCACGACGAGCAAAACTCTCGTTGATAAAAGATGTTGTTTTATTCGTGCGAGTCGTTCTTTGAAAAATTAAATTCAACCACGCGATTTTCACTCTCCTTCCCCACTTCTTTTGTTTCCAGATTATCAAACGATTTTCCAGCCACGTGCTGGGCTAGTCACTGGCTAGTACACATTTGGTTCAATTTTTCAAATGAAATTTGTCACGTTTCTGTTTAAATTTTGTCGCTTTGTCAAATTTCTATTTATAGAAATATCCTCTTTTCGTACGCGCGTCAGCGGCCACGCGCTTTTCATAACCTATAAATTCATAACCTATTTTTCGTAATTTAATTATCGTTGCATATTTTTGCGTTGCTTCAACACGTCGATACGACTTTTTGTTACAAAACACGGTGGAAGCTAGTGTAGTGTCGGGGAAAAAAATAAAATAAAAACTGCACGACTTGTGCCCCGGTACGATTCGTTTCACTGAAAGGCCTAGAAGCAACTGTTCTGAATAGAAAATGAAGACGACTCTTTTGCCATAAAATTCTATTGATATGCAAACGTTTGAATCGATACAAAACAAATTACACGCGCGATCGCCACTCCTACTCGAGGTCTACTCCACGCCCCCTCACGAATCACGTGACCCAAATCAACCAATCGCTAATTTTCGTTGCATCAGCGTTGCAGCCGATTTTCTGGGTTACCCCCGCTAAATTCGTTCTCATTGATAACAAAAAGTCGTATCGACGTGTCAAAGCAATGTAATCCTCTTGTCGTTCAGGTAAATTAAAGTAAAAAAGCTGAATTTATAAGTTATGAAAACGCCTACGAACTCCGGTTGGTCCATACGCGCAAACCTGAATGAAACAGTCATCGTAGAAGCTTTTTTTTTTTTTTATTTATGTTTTGACAATCTACGAAAAATTGCGACGAGTGTCGATGAGAGAAGAGAAGAGAAAGAAGGTTTCGCGGCGAGCATGGGAGAGGGGAGCGTTGAAAACTCGCGGGTCGAACACCTTGCCGCGATCACGAGGCGTCACCGCGCGCGCGCGCGAGGTCGCGCCGTTTATTTTCCTACTTGAACGGCTCGGCAGAATTCATCTCGCTCGCCAAACTCGAAACAGTCGAAGACGAACGACCCAACGAACGTACGGCCAACTAAAAATAAGCCCCGCAGCTCGAAGCCGCGTTTTTTTATCTGCGTGCCCGTTATGCAAGTTAATTCGCGGACCTCGCGAGGTCCAAGCGTTTCTCTCGTCGAGATCACCGGCTTTTCGTTAATTCGACTTCGTTGACCAAACGATCCGAGAGGCTGTAGGAATTTTCCTTCGATTTCGAGGATAACGAAGAAAGTTCACGCGAATCGTCTGAATCGTCATTTTTCAATCGTTCGTCAGATTTCATCGCTAGGATTTCACCTTTAGGAACGGCTGTCGATTGAAATACGTTTAATCCATCACCACGTGTTGTTGGGCGAAAACAGTTTTTGGGCGCATAAAAATTTATCTCGGTTCTTCGAACTGTTAGAGTTCTTCGATTTTTTAATTCTAAGAAATAACGCGAGATTTTCTTTATTCTAAGAGTAACGTCGTCAAACGAAAGTAAACGTGTCGGAAGTTCGAGAAGAGAAACGAAAGAGGAATCGAATCGAAATTGATTCGTTTGAAACTCCATTTCTCCGTTGAAACGAAGACAAATTCCCAATCGAAGATTTTCGTCTTTGGAAATATATATATATATATATGTGTATGTACGAATATATGAAATCAGCTGGTCGCCTGTTTGCAGGTTAACAACGGCGGGAAATTCAAATTTTTCGCGCGTGGTATCGTCGTTTATCTTTGCCCCGCGCGTTTCGTGTTTGTTGAGATTCTCGCGCGTGATTTACTCCGTGCAGCGAGAAGGCACGGCTGCGACGACGATCCTGTCGTTCCACGTTTGGGGTCCCGCTGGTCAATTTGCGGCAATTACCGAGCCGTTGCGACTGGTTAAAGTTAGTTAGTGCTCGGCTCGGCCCGCTACGACTCGCGCAACACAGGCCTGTCTCGTCAAGCTGTCCTCTCACCATTCTCTCTGTCGCGTTCTTCTTGTCTTCGCGTTCAGCTCATTAATGGACAACGCCAACATTTCGCTCGCGGTTAATTTACGTCATCGGAACTCCGCCGTACTGTTACAATTACCATTATTCTCACGCGTGTCACGCGTGTCGTTCGTTCGTTGCTAAACGAAATGCAAATATCGCGATTCACTGCCCACGTTCCGTGAAAATCTGAAAGAAATATCGCGTCGCGCTTTTGGTTACGAATTTTTTAAAATTGTACGACACCTTCGAGCTGACGCGCGCAAATTGCGATCGATAGACGAGTTAATCCCTTAACCGCGTGTGGCGTGTTCTAAAAAGATCGACGAGTTTATCGTTGAAGCAGATTAGAAATTTCACAGCGCTCACTTTCGATTCCCTTTTCGTTGGATCCACGAGTCGTAATTGGATCTCGAACGGAGGATTAAATCCTGCCTCTCGTCTCGCGTAGGTCCGCGAAATCCAGTCCGGTCGAAAGATCGTCTCGCGTAACACCTTCCTCTTTTCTTTTTCTCCCTCGTCCGTGAAAATTGCCAGCTCGCACGCTCTTTCTCTCTCCCTCTCTCGATCACGCTGGTAGGCATCACGAGAGTAGCCTTAACCTTCGCGATAACCTACATCGAGCGGAGCGACGATGAGAGAGAAGAAAGTCGTCGTAGATCGGCGCGGCGGTTCGGTCTTTCTACGCCGTCCTTGGCGCATTTCGGCCAAACGATCGAGGTGCCACTGCAACGTTAAAGAGTGACGCGCCTCTCGTCACACACACGCACATATACACGCGCTCTTCCTTCCTACCCCTCTGCCAACGCGTTTTGCAACAAACAACTTAATGATCTTATTTTCTTCTAAGCGAACAATCTGCGAGAGGCGAACGACGCAGCCCGAGTTTCGTAACGATTACAATATGTAACTTTATCGTTGCCGCGTAATTGGATAATCCGTGTCTTTTATCCGGAGAGGTTGCGCGACGCGCAACGTTGAAATTAGAGATACGGGAGACGTTATCGGGATTTCGAACTCGCAGGATCCTAACCTATACCGTAGACACAGATAGAATAACGTTTGTAGAGATTTAGTCATTCACCCATTTTGGAATAAATTGTTGTAACGCGTTGTAACGTAATGATGCAGTTATTCTATGGGGTGGGCCAAAAATAAATCCGTAATTTTGCAGTCAACGTTTGAAAGAAGTAATTTTTAAAATCGTAATGAGAAGAAATCACGTTTGAACTTGAATTTAGTTAGTTTTTTTTTCCCTTACGTTTTGATATTTTGTTAAAAAGAAATTTTTGATCTACATCTTGTATTACCATCCGAAGTACCTTCGTCGGTTTTCGGTGATGTGAACAAACTTTGTCAACAAAAGTTAATTTGTAGGAGGGGGGAGAAAGCTGTAATTATTTTTTTTTTTTGTAGCTGAAAGAATTTCAGAGATTTCGATGTGGCTGCGAAAAAATGTATCGTACGTGTTATTAATTTAGAAGGGACATTTTAATTAGACATATTTTAATTTTTTTTTTTTAAACGCGTTGTTCTCATTTTTCGCGCATAGATTTTACAAAATTACAGTTAAAACTGTCTATCAAACGAATAATTTTTTAACGCAAGTAGGTTAATACTTTTTTGTCGAGCTGCATGAAAAATTTGAATCTTCTTTACCTACGGGTCAATTATTTCTGTATTATGATCCCTTCTCTACTGAACTTTTGTTGAAAACATTCAAAATGCTAAATCACCCTGTAGAATCTACTACTCGATTACCGAAGTCGATTTAAGATTGATCTCGAATCGGAGAACCATCAAAAATATGGAGTTCGTTTCTCGTCCCGTTGATCTCACAAAATCCTCACGATAAAATGTCAATTCAGCCCTCTAGGACGCGAGAAATCGACCAAGATCTAATGGTTTAGGTTAGGTTTAGGTTAGATTTAGGTTAGGTTCTCACGGGGAACGTTGAGATTTCCCAAAGCGATTGAAACTTGCCTCGTCCAGACATCTGCGTGTTGGACGGATTCTAAAGCCGTGAAAATCTGTCGAAAGACGTGATAATGGAGAGGAGCTCGAGGATCGACCTTCGAGGTCCAGCGTGCCGGCGAGTCGCGCGTACCAATCGAGATCGAGGGACTCTTCATTGAGATAGCGAGCGGTCGGTTTCGAAGGAACTCGTTTCGTTCATCTCTCTCTCTCTCTCTCTCGAGATAGAGAGAGAGAAAGAGAGCGGAGAGCACGCGTTCGCAGGCTCCCCGGTCGATGGCAAACGGTAATTGTTACATAAGGGGGAACTCGCG
This sequence comes from Melipona bicolor, assembly GCA_030673865.1. Classification (NCBI taxonomy): domain Eukaryota; kingdom Metazoa; phylum Arthropoda; class Insecta; order Hymenoptera; family Apidae; genus Melipona; species Melipona bicolor. The sequence goes on along the minus strand of JAHYIQ010000004.1, from coordinate 9,374,403 downwards.
AGCTAAAAACCGTGGCCATGTGCTTCGCTCTCTCGCATACGAGGGTCAGGACCCGAACGAACCAGAGTACACGAGGGGGGAAGCACGAGCGGTGCGCCCGTTCGAACGTCTAACTAGGCCGTTGAAGACGGCTAGTACCATCTCAGTTGACCATCCAACCTATTCGCGTTCGAGTGGCATGAGCCAGTCGCGTCCGTTGGTACCGCAGCTCTGCAATCTGCAGGGTGTTCGAAAGAAACCTCAGCAGCGCGTGGTACTCGTCAGAAACGTCTCGCAACAACTGTGTCACGGTTGTCACCAACGTCGTCTGCAGTAGCGAAAAAATGAATAAACACGAAAGCTCGAATAACGGTTCTATCGTAGATACCTCGAGTTAATCGGAAACAAAATATATTCGTGAGAAGAGAAAATATATTCGTGCAGAAGAAACGAGTTTGTCGAAACGAGCACAAGCTGTAGATGTATAACATGTATTAGTGACTATTTGTTTATTTAATTCCGAAACTAATGGTTCGAGAGTCTGTGTTTATTAAGACTATTTTCCTTGTTTCGGTGAGTACTGAGATTTGGCACAGGCTTTTCTAAACACCCTGTTGTATTCTCCTCGCGGTTTCTTGATCGCGAATTTCTACTTTCTTGCTTTGCACAGAGTTGACTCTCGGCGGAAGCTGGATCGTCGTTGTCATCTCGCTCTTTCATTAACCACTGTTGTTTCATTTTCGAAGAGTAGTTTTTGAAAATTACCAAGAGATTCGAGAAGTTTGGGTGATGGAAATTAGGATTATCTTTCTCGAGAGAGAAGGAGGGAAGAGCTTCGACGCTAAACGCGCCAATGACCCAGTCATATGACCGGTTTAAAAATTTTCATTTAAAATTCCGCATTTTTCCTTTAACTCTTGTTCTTAAAAATCTATAATTTTTTTCCCCCCGTTGTCCGAAAGTAATTTCATGCATTGTTTCCTTTATGAAATTGCCCTACATATTCCTTTCGTGGGAAGACCCGATCACAGCAGGAATACACGTATACAAAGATACGTTTAGTGTTGTCATTTCGCTTCGCAGTTCCACCGACAATGTCCGACAGTTGAGTTAAAGTTCCTCGAAACATCGCAAAGTGAGACGTCCTTGCGAGCGAGAAACTTTTGCCCGGCAGCGAAAATTAATTTAGAAAGTGACGCGAGATATCTCCTCCTCGGTTAGCCAAGGATCGATCCAGCCTTCTTCTCCATCGTCGTCAACGGATCGACAGAGAGAAAGTGGTCGCTTAGGGGTGGGAGAGGAGGGGGGGGGGGTGGTTTGGTGGCCGCCGACAGTCTCCACCAGGTAGGATTTTCTGCTTTCAGCGGCGTGGAGCGCGAGGATGAGGTGTACAGCGCGCGGCAGCTCGCAGCACGTGACACCGAGAAGAAGGAGCCCGTGAAGTCGAAGGAGCCGGCTGCTGTCTCGGGCAACCTGGTCGTCGAGCCACCGCTCCAAACTACTGCCAAGCTTTGTATTCGCATTCAAGTGAACAACAACAACAACAACAACATCAATAACAACAACAACAACAACAACAACAAACTCGTCGGCGACGAGAAACGATTCTCCGTGGTTGCCGTGCAACCGGAAGAACCACCGACAACCGTTGCTACCGCCGCTTCCGCCGCCGTCGATCGCGCGAAACCGTTGACAGTGACCAGCTCGACGTTCCGCGCGGCGGACAACAAGCCGAGGAAGGAGCCGGTACAGTCTCGGGACGGCTCGCGGAAGGATAACACCTTCCCGAGACCGGTCCAGCCTACAGAGAAGTCGTTCGCCGGTGTACAGGCGCTGAAGGAGTCGCTCGAGGAGTCGCTGAAGGAGAACGACGAGCCGAAACGGAACCAGCAGTGCCGCCAGCAATCGGCTGCCAGCCGCGCTCCGTTCGTGTTCCAGGTACATAATGTATACGTAATGTGTTGCAGGGTAAGGTATTCACATACCACAGGTATTCCCTCTCTTGGGAAATGAGATTGTAGATTGATTAAGAAAATTATTACACTGGTTATTACATTCTATTATAAATAGTACATGTTGTACAATATAATACAGTATTTTTTAAAATTAATTATTCGAAACAGTTCCATTGAAAACCACGAAAAATGGGAATGTTAGAACAATTTTCTTAATCATATATATAATTATTTAATTATATAATTTTGCTTTCTACGTTATATATATAACAATTTTATATTATATTGTATATTATATATATAACAATTTTCTTAATCATGTATATATATATATATATATATATATATATATATAATTAAGAAAATTGTTCTTACATTCCTATTTTATGTTATATATATAGAAAACAAAATATATATAGAATATATATATTATATACATTGTAGATAATTTTGTTCTCGTCTTGGAATTTTTGCCATAAAAAGAAACGATCTTTCAGGGTAAGCCCGCGGTGGAATACGATCAGGAGACAGCGGTTCGTCAGGATAGACCACACGTGGTTACTAGACATTTGTTTGCCTCTATAACGACGCAGCAGCAACAACAGCAGGAACAGATCACTTGCAGACCACCGCCACAGACAGCGACAGCGAGCATCTTCGCACCTCGTACCGAGGACATGAACAAAGGCTTCTTGACGTTCAGCGAGGATCATCCAGGTCTTACGAGTGGGTGTCATTCATCTCTTGGATCTCGTTTTGTAACGAGTGTCTCTCGCGTTTTCCCCGCCCGCTCTTTGCAAACTTGACGATTATTCGCGCAATAATCGCGAGAAACATGTGTCGCAACACGCGACTTCGGTACGATAACGGTGGAAGAGAAACGAAGATAATAACAAGGGGAGAGAGAAGCTAGACGAGATGAATCTCGTAGGTAAACAGAGTGAATCTTGCCTATCACGCGCGAGGAGATACGACGAATGTGATTTGGTAGTCGAGTGAAAAACACGATAAGTCCATATTTGCCGATTTCCCGATTTTTCTATTGTTCAGTGGACAAAACAGGGTATTTTATTTAGTCGCTTAGCCGCTCAATTTTTCCGACATCGATGTCGAGACTTGTATCTATTACATAACAGATTGTACATCTATTTTCGTTGGGTAATTATTTTCACAAGGCGGCGAATATATATGTATCGTCACTTCGTGGTCATGAACTATATCGATATGTAAATACATGCAAGGTGGTTTTCTCTGCACGACGAGAACTTTTTGTCCTCAAATTGCAATATTTTTTCAGTTTTAAATATATTTGAGTATAACCCAGGCAGAACAAATAATAAATTTGTTACTTCTCAGTAATTTCTATCCAGTGATATTATACCGACGAGTTCAAAAAGAAAGCGACGAATTATTGTATATGGTCGCTCGTTATGGTCCGCAATCAGTTGCCAGCGCGAGTGGTTAAGGGGTTGCACGATTGAATCGTTTCCTCATAAAATACAGATGTTTATAGTAACTAACTCGTCGCGTTTACACAAACCAAATGACTATTATTATCTGTTATAATAGCGTAATAAACCAGTTAGTTGATATATAAGTGTAGCACGTAAAGATATCGTCCGTGGGATGTTACAGTGCTAAAGGACGAACCGGAGGATCTAACGCATCTGGCGCCTACACCTGGCGACGTGTGCGTCCCCCTCGAAGACACGCCTTTCCTCTCGGACATGCTCGACGAGTTTATCCTCGGCAGTGACAACTATTGTCCCCTGCTCAGTCCTGACGGAACCCTAGCGCCCGAATTGCGCGCCACCGACTTCGCCGACCACCTCAAGGACGCCGAGTTGGGCGACACACCGAGGAACAAGGACCTAGGAGAGTCTCTGGCCGACAGCGATCCGTTTATGTACGGTGACTCGCCGAGCAGTCCGTGTAGCATCGATCCCAGCGCGGTCTCACCGTCGCTCGCCAAGTACCGCCAAGTGAGTCGATACTCGTTATATGGAATACTCCCAAACAATTCTAAATATTCGTACGTCTCTCATCTCGTCGTGAGAGGAAAAAAGTCGGCAGCTCGCGTGCCGATTGACTTTTAAAGATTTTCATAAATTGATATTTCAGAGCCCGGAACGAAGCATAGACTCGTTGGGCAGCCCGACAGGCGGCAGCGGCGCGGACGGTTTGTCGGAGGACGAGATGTTGATGTTAGGTCTGAACGACAGCATAGCCGACGACGAGTTGGAGTTGAGGGCGCCTTATATTCCAATGTCGGATCAAGACGAGGCCCTGGATTTGCTCATCAGCAACGACATGGTCATGTGGAGCCCGCCACAGACGACGGATCACAAAAGTCCGAAATGGTACGAAACTACGGAAAGTTATAATTGACGAGATCGAGGACCTTAAAACCTTGAGAACTCGCGTATATTCGTATACTGTTTTCTCTCGTAGGTTGTTGACGGAAAAGGAGCAACGAACGACGGATTCTAGTTTAGCGCAGCTACTGAAAACAGATCAAGTCTCCAGAAAATACAACGACCACGGCGGGGGTTTGGTGAACCCTGTTCAAGTTCTCGGTCAAATCCCTAGAAAAAGTAAGTGGTACCCTCTTGGCTGGTATCCATCCGCCAGTAACAACTAGCGAGAAAATAAGTCTTTTCTATCTGGAAAGAGACTGATTTGTCATTGTCCTGTCTCAGATATGAATCTAGATAACTGCCATTGGTCCTCCAGAGTGGAGAGACCAGCGAAGCGCATTCACACTGCCTCGATAGACACAGGGAACGACAATAAGCGCATCAAATGCGACGAATCCACGAAACGTAGCTGTCACCTCGGCCTGGAGGAGCATCTACTAGTTAAGCAGCAGCCATCCTCGAGGAAGTCGTCGAACCTCGGCAGCAGTCAGCTGTTGCGTCGCCTGGTGTCGCATCAGAACGTGCTGCGAAGTAATTTCACGAACGAATCGTTCGATGGCGCGACAAACGGCAGGCAGAGCGTCGTTGATCGAGTAGAAGCGGATCTAGACGTGGAGGATGGCGAAGGAGACAGCGGTGGCGGTGGTATCAACGACGGCGGTGGGCGAAAGTGCGAGACGAGCGAAAGAAGGTGTCGTCGAAACGTCATGGAGAACGGCGACGGGATCAGCCAGATCTCTCAGCGGAATCCAGCGTGCAACAGCGTGCTAATGAATCTCCTGGTGTCCGGCTGCGACGTGAGTGCGGGATACGTTTGCTTCGCGAAGCCAAAGCCTCCCAAGAGCATAGCGAGCACGTGAGCCGGACGAATTTATTCGTACTCGCGATCCGAATTATGCAATAACGTCTTCTACCTGGAACTTTGGTTGGGTCTTTCGTAGATCGCGAACCGCGTTCTCAGCGTCTCGGCTGTGTTGCCGCCGTGTAGCTAGAGTACACGAACGTCAACGAGGACACGAACAACGTGTCGCGATGGGTCGACCGTCCACCGATCTCACGAACACTTTCTACACGCACAGTTTGGTCGTTGTTCGATTCTTTTCATTACTTTTTTCTTTCTTTTTTTTCTTTTTTCTTTTTTTTTTTTTTTTTTAATTCTCGACAATGTTTCGCGACAGTCGGAAAGGGAGAGCGAGAGAGCGAGAGAGAAGGAATGTTTCCGATGTTTCTCGAGGCTAAAACGATAAAAGAGTTACTGGCAGTTCTTGAGTTTTCTAGAAAGATTAGGAGGTACTATTCGTAACTATGATCGCCGAGAGAGAGTGAGAGTGAGAGAGAGAATGAGAGAAAGATCGAGCGAACGAGGGATCCTAAGCGAGAAAGACAAAGAGAAGAGTACTCAGAGGTGCCAAAAGTACAAAATATTCAGACACAGAGCATCCGAGCGTCTCCCCCGTGGCTTCGGATAACACGGGGCGACTTGTTAGGCGAGACGAGAGATGTAACTTCGCTCGGTCGTAGTTCGTTTAACCGTGCCGCTGTTCAACGTCACGTTATGTATTCTACTTCAAAGTATATGAAATTGTTGATTGAAGATTGTCCAAATACATTGAACATTGAACATCGAATCATCTGAACTGCTGCGTTTCGTTTCCTCCTTTCTCATCCTTCCGCTCCAGTCGCCTTCCGTCCGTAGCCAAACCGTTATTATTATACGTCACGTTCACGCGTGAAGTATGAACAAGCAACGTTTCAAGGAACAGCTTGCTTTCGCTGTTGAACAACTTGTCGAGAAACAAGTGATCGATCGTTATCGATATATATCGCTGATCATTAACTCTTTTTTTTCTTTCTCTCTTTATTTTTTTTGGTGTTTAACTACGTCTATTGTCTGTTAATCTCTAGTAATGAGATTATCTTTAAAGATAACCGCGTCGATAGCTTCCTGTAATTAGAAGCAATGAATACCCTTCGACGTACGTGACAAAATATAATTACATTGCGCATTGAATTTTTTTAAAATAAATAAACGATAACGAAAAAGACTCTAGTTTCGATTTTCGCATTTGTATTTGTAATTTCATTTGTCGATGTTTTTATCAATGCTTGTTTGTTAACTATTACAATAACGCTAGTTAATTAGAAATTAGTTAATTAGTTTGGATCATTGACAAATCCGTATGGATTTTTAAACCTCCGACTGATCGTATAAACAAACGCGATAGCAAGTACAGAATTTAGCTTTCATAGTTGGAAGTGTTTCCTAATTTCCTGGTCTTTCTCACACGAAACGCAGCAGATTATAAAAATATGCTCGTACTTGGAGGGCTGAGGTTTTTCAAGCACAACTCGAAGAAAGTAAAAATAAATACAAGTATAAATATAAATAAATAAAGATGAAGTATACAAATCGATAGGACGTAGTCAGAAACTCGCGTCGATTCGCATTTTGCCTTTATTTTTTATTGCGAGTCTCCGTGCAAACCTCTACTTGTCGCGCAACGTACAAAAATCTGCAACTTAATCTTTTTACATTCACGCTTTGAAGAATTTCAAGGAAACTCGTTAAAAACAAAGTAGAATAAACTGAATTATTTCCTGTGTGAAAGCTACCGTTCTCCATAAACCACGATGTAACACAAATCATGTGATTGCATATACTGACCTCGTCCTATCCATTTACGTAATACATTGCGCTGCATTACCCTCGTCGAGGGTTGATTAAAATATCGACAAAAGAGTCACGCGACATTTAGATAATCACGTAGCTTGACATACACGAGGAATAATAACAATTTGTATGATTATTCAGGAGAACCTGATGGACTCGAGGAACGTGCCGTCGATGTACCTGAAGAGCCTGATGTCCCCGCTGTCGGTGAACCTGGAGAATCACCAAATGGTGCCTCAGTGTCCGGATTCCAGAGGGTCCAGCGTCTCCTTCGACTCGCTGAGCCCAGCCTCGAAGAAACAGCAACTGTCCGGCGCGTTCTCCAACGGAGGATCGATCGTGTCGCCGCCGTCCTCGCTGCTGGTGCCGTTCGACAGTTTCGATTACGATCCGAGTATGTCGGCCAGTGGATTGCTTCAAGTGGAACCGGATCTCTTCGGAACTTTGCTCGACCGGAATCTCGTTTAGGCGCGGGTTTCGCGTTCGATCCGAGGGACGGGCCGATTCGAACGAGTCGAATTACTTGGGGAAGGAAGATGATAATGATGATGATAGATATCTGGATGAACTGAGTCGAAGACGATTCACAGTAGCGTGTTGATCCTGTACCATTCGATCGCGCGTATTGTCCAAATCGATATTTTTTCATTGGTAATTGTGCTACGTGCAACGTGCGCCGCATGGACTCGTGAACCATCGCGGGCTTTCTCACGCGAAAAGTGCCAATGCATTTTGTAGGGGTTGTTTTAGTCGTTAAGTCCGTAGCATAGAAGAGAACGAGGAAACGACACAACTGTGGCGTGTAGACCGGGATTCGATTTGACTGTACAATGGAGCATAATTCTCCCTGTCTAATAATTTTAAATATATATATACATACATAAATATATATAAATGTATATATATATATATATATATATATTTGTTTACGATTTTCGTTATACATTGATTTAGATTGTTGATGAATTTGACAGTGGAGAATGTTATTGATTGAGAAAGAGAGAAGATAAGCGATGAAAGAATAAAAAAAGGATTGACAAAGGCCTGTGTGGCATTCGTGTTTCTATATTACAGCCGATAGGCGGTGGTATCGCGATCCTCGTTGTCGTTGTTACTGTTTTTTATAGTTTTTAACGAGGCCAATCCAAGTATCAGTTGTTATTACCATATTACTGCATATTATTATTCTATGCACGTATTGTAAGAAACACTATAAATTCTAACTTAGTATATATACATAGATATATATATATATATATTTTTACTTATATAATTCACCTACCACTGTAATAATGTATAATTTTATTACTTTACTACTATCGCCTCTGTATTTTTATTATCGTAACGTTCATAGTTATTACTATTAATCCTGTCTCTATATTACAGTGTTGGTATAGATCACGAGAAAAGAAGAGTTACAAGTGAATAAATAAATAGTCTTTCTAATACTTCACATTGCTTATTTTTATAGCACTTCGGGCGTTGAGAGTGAAAACAAACCAAGTTTTAATTCTCGACAAATCAAGTACCATTCACTGCCTTCGCTTTTGTATGATTATTATTACAGCTTAGGCAGTGTTTGCTCTCAATGTCTTATAAAATCATTTGTTTAACTTTATTAATTTCTCGTTCAAAAGAGGTGAACATATTTCAATTTTCTGAAATTATTAACAAGTTGTCGTCAAGCCTACAGTGCAAAGATAGCACCGGAAGGAGTTGTCGCGCGATACTTCACGCTTGTATTAGGTCGAAAGTAAAGCAAATTTCACATCGTGATCAATTGGAGGAGTTAGTAGTTACGAGAGCTATCCAACCTGTTTAGAATGACAGGTACGATATCATTATAAAGCGATACATGGGCTTGGTGAATGCCGTTTACAACTGGCCCTCCGTGAAAGCACTTTACCTTACTGTTTTTTCCATGAATCTGGCCGGACTTCTGGCCCTCGTTCTGGCCATTGTCTGGGCCGTACGATTCGAAAGAAGCTTTGGCGATTACCTGAATCTCATCACTCCAGGTTAGCACGAAAACCGTCGAACATCAAGATGGGATAAGGGTCGTCCGTGAAGGCAACTAATCTTTAAATCTCTTGATCCCTTACGTTCTTCAATCCCGAGAAATATCTTTCCGAGAGTTTTTCTCTATACCGTGTTTAACATTTTTCTTTTTTTTCAGCTTAATCAAAAAGCTTTATCTATCGAATCGATCGTCACGAATGATTTGTAGAATCTCATTTATCTAAGCTTGTTGTTGATAAAGAGCATAGAGAAATTTACGTAATAGGAAACGAGTTACGCGACACTCGCGATTATTAGACCTAGATGACTGTATTTAGAACACAGACGCGGCATTATTACAGAAAATTAAATTGCATTACGTTTTAAGGATCTTATTGAGTCTCCTGTGACTTTAGGTCCTCGCTCCAAATTTTCATATCGTAATGTTGTAGGGTATTATATGCTACACAAAGATCCTCCCATTTCTCGTACGACAAATTCTTTGGAATCCGCTTTTTTTTCGAATATGTGTGTGTGGGTTAACAAGCAGATCACGACGAGCAGGTGACGGCCACGTGTGGACCGCAATCATCGTCTCGGCCGGCGTTTGCTGTTCCCCTGCTTACATTCTCGGCGTCAAGTGTTGGCTTTGCTTGAAACTTGAGCCAGCCAGGACGGATTTGGAGGATCAACAGAGGGCGGACGACACCGCAACGGTGGACCCACACGATGTGAATCGACTCTTGTTTTTCCACGTGGTTGCCTGTCTGCTGTCAGGATTCTTGGTAGCTATTCTAAATGCCACCTATTTGGTCCTGTTGAGCGGATTTCAGCAGAAAAGCCGCGATGGCTTGATAGAGGCTATCGAAAAGTATGGAGCCGACGTGGCCGTGAAGGCGAGGGTGGACGCTCTTCAAAGTGAGCTCGAGTGTTGCGGGGATGGCGGCTACGAAGATTGGGCTCGAGTTCCCTGGTTGAAAATGTCGATGGAGGAGGAACCGGAGGATGTGGAAAACGGTCCCCGACTGGAAGGGCAGTGGGTATAATCGAACCAATTGCCATTCATTATTATTATTATTGTTATTGTTAAATTAAAAAAAAGAATAGGCTGAGGTAACAAATGTGAAAGCCTGAGGAGATTTCTGGGACCATGAAATAACATACATTAAGGAAATAAAATTTTAGTTGTAGTCTTTTTGATGTTGAAATGGTAATTGCAGTGAGGCCAGCAAAGAACTTTGTCCATTTTTGTATTTATCAAATGATTCAAAGATTTATAAATTCCTCTTTAGAAAGCTTTTTCTCAAATACGTCAAGGTTATTCCTCAGATTTGTCATAATTGTTCTCTGAAGGAAGAGAAATTTCCTTTCCGAAACAATACCGCGTTAGACATGTTCATTGTTGGATATTTTTTTGATCATTCATCTTGACTGACTGAATATCTCGCCCCTTCAAAGATCAGTATCGGAGGAACGAGAAGAAGAAACTTCCACGCCCGTCGACGTACCTTTCTCCTGTTGTTCCAACGGCATTGTGAAACCTTGCGTTCATCACAATATCCTCAGCCCCAGTGCGGTCTACGAGTACAACCCTAAGCATCTGACCATCACCACCGACGGTTGTAGATCAAAGATCATAAATAAGGGTGAAGTCATTCGAACGTTCTTGGCAGGATATCTTGCTCTTTTATCCGTGTATCAGGTGCGTGTAAGAGGGCTAAAATTTTGTGAAAAGAGCTTAAAGCAGGATCTTGAAAGTTTAGAACAGTTGATTCTCGAAATCAGCGTACCGTCAAATTTCCCATGTTTGTCGTTGTTGTTAAATCAACCCCTTGCGCTGGCAACTCGTTTGCGGACCATAACGAGTGACCGAACCGTATACAACAATTCGTCGCTTTCTTTTTCTTTTGAACTCGTCGGTACGATATCACTGGATAGAAATTATTAAAAAGTAATAAACTTATCATTTGTTTTACCTGAGTTACATTTAAATATATACTTAAAATTGAGAAAATGTTGCAATTTGGGACAAAAAATTTTCGACGTGCGTGGCATTCCAACGTCATTCCAGCGCAAGAGGTTAAACAAATATATTTTTTGATTAATTATTTCTTACGGGTCTTTAATTTATTTGAAAGCACGTGAAGTATCCCGCAGAAGAGGAAAATGATCGAGAGCCACTGTTTCAAAGAACAAAGCTCGATAATTAAAAATAAATTAAAATCTTGTATACTTTGTTCTTCGCTTTCAGGTGGTTTTGTCGTACATGTCTCGACTACTGCAAACTGCTCACAGCAACGAGCTGTACATAGGCCCTCAAAAGACACGCTACCACGTCTGGATATTCTTCAAGCCGGAAAATCTCCCCGGGAGCGAGCGAAGAAGCGAGCGAGTGCGTCCGCGGAGAAAACGATCGAGATTGAGCTTTCCGTCCGTACTCTCGAAAAGTTCGGACGACGACAAGGAGGAGGAGGAAAGAAGCTCGCAACGTTGTAAAAACAGGAAGAACAACGCGAAAGTTTTAACGAAGTTTCGCTCGAGAATCTCCTCGGTTAAGTCGAAGAGCCTACCTGTCGTTAGGCCTAGTTTCCTCTCCGGCAACTCTCGAGGCAAAAAACAGCGAAGCGCGCGTCGATTGGAAGAGATCAATGAGGAAGCAAAGCCGGAAGAAGAAGCGAGGCTTCTTTCAGAATACGCAACGAGGTCTGAGTCGATTTTGAAGAAAGATCGATTGTCAGTCTTTTCGTTGTTGTCGAACGGCTCCTCGGCAAATTTACCACCGCCGCCTCCTCCGTTCGTGCTAACCCTAGAAAACGAAGAACTTCTCCCCGAGATCGTCCCTTCGAAATCCTCCGGAACGAGGACGAAATTTAGTCAACCGCTGAGCGAGAGCGTAATTACAAGCCAGAACTCTGGCAGGCGTGTAAAGGTATTGGAAAAGTTTGGCGAAATTCGAGAACGTTGCGACAAAAGTACGCAGCACCGAGAGAGCGGAGGGGCGGATATTTCGAATGGCGATCCGAGGTTTGTTCGCGCGAGGTTGAGTTCAACTGACGTTTACGACAGATTTCGTGGTACTCTTCAGCACACTCTGGCCAGAAGAGAGGCCGTTCGAGCTCGGAAGGAATCGGCAAGATTTTACAACCCTGGAAGCCAGAAGAAATTGGACGTCGGACGAAGCAACGTTCTAGCTAGGATAAAATGCAACAACGTTCCTCCCTCTTATCGTTTGCTGGCCGATTTTGAACTCCACAAGCGATCGGTTCTTCAAACGCGTACAATGCAACGGCATGTTCCTTCGATTCCGTCTTTTCTTCCACCTCCTCCGCCTCCGCCTCCGCCTCTGCCACTACCATTCAGTCCACCAAATCCAAATCCAGTCAAACGGAGCAGAAATTCAGCGAGAATTTGCGGAACAAAGGTGTTGCCGCGAGAACAACGACAATGCAGCATCTGCAATCGTCCTGTCGTGCAAAGCCCAGGCTCTTCACGGGAATCCCTCGACGAGGCTTGTAACGATGCTCGAACGTTCTCTAGCTCGGCTCGGAGAAAAGCTCGCGCCACGTTCTCGCGGCACAGGGAGTTTCTAAGAGGAGATTACGTGCCTTGGAATCGATCTGCTCCCGTTTCTAAATCCGTCCAACGTGGATGACGACTCTCTATCTCTCTCTCTCTCTAAAATGATGTTCCCGGTAGTAATCAACAACGTGATCGTGACTGGAAGCGAGAATTGGATGTAAAAGAAAAGGAAAAAAAATATGTAGATATAAGTGAAACAGAATAGAGGATAGAAGATGATGTACCTGATACAGCGGTCATCGAAGATGAGTGAGTCCAAGGTGAAGAAACAGCAGCCACAAGTACAATACTTGATGTTTATTTGCCGAGAAGTAAAATACACAGGCATTTGTTATAATAGTACTGCCGAAGAATACTTCTTACGTCTCTGTAATACATCTAGCGACAATACATCGGTACTAAAAAGAGAAAAGCTGATTTTTCATCAATTTGTGTCTGTTTACCAAATAACTTTACAATGTTCGCGTACTTCCCCTCTCTCTCTCTCTTTCTCGCGCGCGCGCGCCATCTTAGTGGCTTTGTTTCTCTTTTTTTTTTCTTTTCGTTATATTTTCTTTTTTTTTTTTTTTTGTTTTTTGTTCGTTTGTTCTAACTTTTTCACGTCAGGCTTCGCGTGATTTACTCTACTGAACATTCGCGATTTCTCTTCTCAGTTTTTTTGTTTCCTCGCTTCTCGAAGAATAGGAAAGCGGCCCGGCGACCAGCGGGGAGGTTGCGGGCGCTCGTCCTCGTCGAACGGAACAAAGAAAAGAACGAGGGACGAGACGTCGAGCTCCGAAACCCGCCGCGCCGTTGTCGCTTTCGTCTCGGCACCTTGCACTGTTTTGCACGGTGGTCCCAATTTTGTGTTAATAATCGCGATCGCACACTCGTTATTGCAAACGTTAGACGTCGGTTCTCGCACGCAGTTCTCGTCATCTCTCGTCTCTTTTTGCAGTATACCGCGCCATACCGCAATAACATTTAATATACCGTTCAGGGGGCAAGCAAGTCTCGATTCGTCGAATCTCGAAACGAAGACCTTTCTTTTCTTTTAAAAGAGATTACTCGAGAGAGATTGCGCGCAACCACGTTCCACGTGTGGAGATGCACACCAATCAAATGGGACAACATCGCACTAACAACTGCAAATTTTCTTTTCTTCTTTTCGTATCGCGGTCGCGGGCGATCTCTCGCGAGTTCTCGCCTCTCCCCTTTTTTTTTTATTCTCCTTTTTCTTTCGAGTTCTCCTACGATCGCTGTTCTCGCAATTTTAGCAATACTCCTCATTCAAAAACTGCCGTTCAATTATTCGGCCTATAGTAATTTCTTCTCGTTCACTCGGTCTCTCATTCACGCCGTAAACCGTGATCTCCCACTTTCCGTATGCTACTTCGTCTATTTTCGACCTATCTACGCGAATATCTACTTAAATCTGCGTGTTTCTATACAATTCTGTGAATAGGTATTTAAAAGTACGCGTACCACATAGACCTATAATAACATATAGGTTCGATATGAGTTACTCGTTTTCAGATACGAGGGATTACTTTGTAAAATAGGTACGTAATATAATTCTTCGAATAGGCGGTGATAAATGTTAACGACGAAGTAACAATACAATATTGCTCGATTCCGTATTGTATAATATATATATATATATATATATATATATATGTATATAATATTTATGACAATATAACAACATTATCCGCTCGCAAATAAAGTAGTCTCTTCTTGCATCCGACTCTCTCTCTCTCTCTCTTTCTCTCTCACATTCTCTTTCTCTCATTCTCTTTCTCTCTTCCTCCTCCCTTTTTTTTTCTTTTTTAAAGATCTACATAAGAAGGGGGCTCACCGCGCTCGTTCCGTAAATATATGCATGTATATGTTTGCATCATATATATATATATATATATATATGTATGTATATATATATATAATCTTTATATATATTTATACTTATTTTTTATAATCGTTTGTATATTTCTTCTCCGTGTCAAAGTAAATAATTACGATAGGCCTAACGATCTCGAGTAACAATCACAATCATCATTGTCATCTATCATTTGCTCTACGTTTCTCTCTCTCCCTCTCATTCATCCATTTTCTCTATTCCCGCGTTCACCACCAAATTTCCCCTCTCAGTCCCTCTTTCATTCCTCTCTGCACGTTCGTCCGGCGAAACGTCCAAGGAGCTTTGCAAGCTATCGACCACTATTTCTCTCTCTCTCTCTCTCTCTCTCTTTCTCGCAACTTCATTCGTATTCACGTTAATGAAATAAAGCAAACGAACAAGCGAAATCGAAAGGAGCTACGCGTAATATATTTCTTTTCTTCGTGCTCGATTCTTAACACAGCGCGCGATTCGAGGGTTGGTACCATTTGTAATATTTATACAGTATCGATATACATATACATATACACATATGCATATATATATATACGTGTGTGTGTGTGTAATTAATTCTATAATTCAGAATAAAGTTTACATATATATATACATATATATATATATATATATACATACATACATATATATATGTATGTATATGTATATATATAGTTAAGTAGTACGTGTATCGAAATCATCTCATGCTTATCGACGATATGCTAAGTACGGTATATAACATACGTATTTTTTTTTTTGTTTCTCTTCTCCGGATGTGGTCTACATAAAAAAATCTGTTCGCGCTCCTCGTTTGTTCATTCTCTTTCATTCTCGCTCTCTCGCTCTCTCTCGCTCGTTTTCGCTTTTCTACAGACTAATTTTGATGCTACTTTGAATTGGGGGGAGGATCGTGTCAGCGCTGACAGCATTTCTGCTCTCTGTCTCTATGCGTTTTCTCTTAAAGCTAAAGAGGTAAGTGTAAAGATGCTGAATACTGTTAAGGCTGACAGCTGCTTCGAGAAACGTCCCTTGCCTGCGGCACGTTGGGTCATACTAATCCGCGGTAACCACCGTCGTGGTTATTCATCTCTACTTGAAAAGTTACAAATTATCGCGTACAGCGTAATCGATCAAGCTACGTCTACGCGTATTTTTATTTTTGCAAATTGCAGTTCTTAGCAAAGAAAGAAGAAAAAAATCGGATTCGAACGGCGACCACGCGTTCGCTAGAAGATGAAGACATTAAGAAGAAGAAGTAGTAACTGTGTCGGATGCGGATACTCGCAGACCACGAAACAGAAAAACTGGGGAGAACTGGGAAGGAATCCCTCGGCGCCGTGGCGACACGACGTCGTAAGTACAATAAATGGGCTATACTCGTTCATTCGTTCTTTCGCTCGTATATAGTACAAAGTAGAGGTACTTCGCTTCGTGTAAATACAATAATGTACAATCTTTGTTTTTTTTTTTCTTTTAAATTCTTTTGTCGTGTTTCTTCGTATCTGCACCTTCCTTCTTATCGCATTCGTGGCTTCTTTCGTTTGGAGTTAAACCTTACAGTGATAAACCCCCAGCGCGTTGAGCGTGCGCGGGACCGCAAGAAACGGAATCGATCTACGCTCTATGGTGAGTCGACAGATAAAACGATGAACAAAATTCTATCTACACATTTAATACCTTCTTCCTTTCTTTCCATTCTCTTCGTCCCCTCTCTTCTAGATTCTCTCCTCGACGACCATCGTCTTCGTTGCTTGGATCATCAAATTCTTCTTCCGCCATCATTTTTGTCTCCGCCTCTCTCCTTCTCTCCGTCCTCTTTCTTTTCTCCTGCCTCTCCCCTATGTACAGGAGGCGCTACGCTCTCTGCTCCTCTTCGTAGACCTCGACTCGCTGCTGCCGCGCTAAACTCGCTCCTCCTCCGCTTTTCTTTGCCTCGTCCCCCGTCTGTCGTGATCCCTTTCCGGTTTTTTCTCGAGCTCTCGCGGGAAGCGAGATTCAATTTCGTTGAATATAACATAGCACGATGTTCGACGTAGAGCGCAATGGGTACGTGTCGGGAGAAAAAAAAGGAAAGAAAAAATAGCAAGCGAATAACTCGATCGCTTTTCGAGAGAAACCTAATGTTACTTGCCGCTTATTCGGCATGAAGGGGAAGGGGGGGGCGATATAATTTCCCTCGATCCATCCGATATATAAGACGTTCGCGTTCTTCGAGCGTGGTAAATCTCGCACGTACAGATACAATATCTCGAGGCTAACACGCCCGCTACGACCTACTAGAGCTGCTTGGAATTACCGCGCGCGGCACGCGCGTGTGCTCTGAGACAAACGCACACACACACACACACGCACGCATCTCTGCTCGTCTAACTAACGTACGTATCGATCTACTGTACACGGATATTTTGGTCGTAACGCTAATCGTGATAACAAATTACATGTTACGTATTTTACCTAAAAGAGGGGGCGGGGGGACAACTCGCTGTGCGTACGTATCGTTCACATGTGCACTCCCACACGCTGCGTGATCTACGCTACTCTTCCCTTTCTCTTTCTCTGTTCTGTATTTGTTCCGTGTGTGTATATATGGGTATATCTCTAATTTTTCGCTGTACACTTCTCAACAGATGTATGGCTCGTCAATATGTATATATATGCGTGTATGTTTGTACGTATATATGTATGTATATATGTATGTATATATGTATCTATGTATGTGTGTACGTACGCGTGTATGTAATACACGGGTCGTTTGGATTTGCGTGTGTAACGATGCAGAGAACTACAGCGTGTGTGCGCTCCCGTCCAACTGACGTTGTCAATATTCCCGTGTAATATGCTTTTGTTTTCGTTAACGGCGGGTAATCTTTAACCCTTAAACAGGTGCACGATACTTGACGCAATTCGTCCTTTTTTTTTTTTCTTTCGGCTACAGGATGTCTAGATATATTTCTTTTTTTTTCCGTTAATGCTCTTTTTCTTACTTTAGAAACTGTTTAGATAAATCGTTAAAAGTGTAAACGCTATATCACGAGAGGAAGAACTTGGATAAACGTGCAATTAAGACGAAAAAATCTTTTTGCTTGCTCTCTCTCTTTCTTCTACTTTCTCTCCTTTTTTCACGTGTTCTCTTTTTTTTTTTTGTCTTTTTCTCGTGAACGTTTCTCGTTCGTCTTTTAAAAAACTCTACCGGATCACTGAATTGACTTGGCGACGTTGCGTCGACATCTTCGTTACGTGTAAATATTATTCGTAAATAAACTAACTTTTTCTCTCTCTCTCTCTCTCTCTCTTTCTCTCTCTCTTTCTCTCTTCTAATTTCCGCCTAAGTATTTCTAGATTTAAAGATGAAAATTTGCCCTCTTAAGGGTTAAAGATGATGTTCGTACAGGTACGCCCGAGCAGATTCGTTGAAAAGATCACTCGATGGTAGTTGAACGTAAAAAACGAAGCAAAGGGTGGGCAGAAAACAACAAAAATTCGTAAGAAAATAAATAGAACGGCCGAAGAATCTTCAGTGTTTACGGTTGGAACAAGTAAACGCAGTACATTGAAATAGAATGGTCATAATTTATTTCTCAGTACGCAAGTAGCTCTTTCGAAGGCGAACAACGAACAACGGTGAGTCGCCTAATCGCGAGTTCAAAAGTGCGACGAAAGCCGATGAGAATGACTCCTCTCCTGGTCGTACGTGCCCTGTGCAACGTACGCGATTTTACTATTTACAGATATTCTCTAACTAAACAAAAGACCGGTTGAACAGAACGAAGAACGTAGAACGATTTCAACGTAAGGACGGAAAAAACAAAAGGAGAACGTATCTATAAGAAGTCATTCGTTATTTCGATCGCCTATTTTGTCAACTCGTCTCGATTGAAGGTTTCGCGATGACCCCGAGGTATGTAACATATACAAGTAAATAGTAATAAATAAATTGCAAATACATGATCAGTACGATTAACTGAGAGTAACAACCGGTTGTGTGTGTCTGTATCTGATAATCTTTTTTCTGTTTCTTTGTTGTAGACACTGTGTACTGTTGTTGTTGTTGTTGTTGTTGTTGTTGTAGTTGTTGTCATTGTTATTGTTGTTAACAGTAGTGTAATTATGGTAGTGGTTGTGACAGTGGTGATGGTAGTATTTGGTGCTGTTGGTGGCCGACGACGGGGTGCAGGTGGTCGAGAGTGGCCTTACTTGAGTAGCTGATGGGCTCGCTCGTTGGCCACCTTTATCCTCGTCTCGTTCGAATCGCCCTGCGTGCCAAAAAAACAAACAAACGAAAGATCGTAAAACCAAAAAACTCAAAGCGTGTATCGACATCATTGTTATTGTCGACGACCCCGTTTTTTTCCCCTTTTTCTTTCAACTTTGATTACTTCAGCGCTCTTTATACTCTCTCGCTCGTTCATCGCCCTCGTAGTCGTTGACTCGTGCTACTCGCTGCTCGAGCTCGACTTCGAGTGTCTGCGTTGCTGCGTTCGCCCGACTTAAACTCCGTCCCCGATTGGCGGAATCGCGATCAAACCCGCGAAACTGCGAGATTCGAATGGAAGGAAACGGATAAAAAGAAAACCGGAAGTCGAGAGTTTGGAGCGTGATAGCGACCAACGACGAGCGTGGGCGACGATCCTGCGGGGTTTCCATTCGACAGGTAAGATTTCAAATGGTGTGGTGCACAAATGTACGTACGTGTACGTACGATAATAATAACTGTATAATAATAATAATCTGTATATGTAATTACATCTGCGATTTTACTAGCGTAAAAAAAGAAAAAAAAGGAGAACCAACTAGACACGAGGTAAAAAAGATAACGCGGGTATTTAGAAACTAAACGACGACACGTGTGTGTAATGGCACTAAGTACGCGAGATATAAAGGTAATACACGTAAATATACAAATCGATGTAACACCGGAAGGCTCGATGATTTTCGTTGTAGCACAAACAGGTGGATCGAGTTGGAGACAACGAGTTGGGTTGACGGATTGGTGGTGTCCGACCGACGACGAGAAGGCAGAAGAAGGGGTCGTGGGCGTGTGAGCGTACAATATTTTGGAGCTGATATACATGTACATATATATATATAGATATATATAAATATAGATATATATAAATATATATATATACATATTCTTTTCTTTTTTTTTTTGTTTGACTATTTGGGGCTCGGAGGAGACGGGTACGTGGGCAGAGAGACGCATTTTACTTGAGTAGAGCGTGCGCACGCTGATTCGCCACGGCTATCCTCGTTTCGTTTGACTCGCCCTGCGGATTATCACAGTTTGGATTTGGTCACAGGTGGCACAAAAAACAAGAGAATCTTTTTTCAATTGAAAACGTAAGGCAAGAGAAGAAACAGAGAAAGAAAAGACGAAAATAGATAAAGACAGAAAAAATGGGCCAACAAAGCGTGTGAGACACGGCCGGGATCAGCCGATAGCTAATATAATTAGGTGCAATACAGTTTTCCATCTGTTTCTCTTTTTTTCTTTTTTTTTTTACTTCGATTTTTGTTATCATCTATTTTTTTTTTTTTTTTGTTAATCAATCTTTTTCAATTCTTTTCTCTTCTTCTTTTTTTTTTTTATTTGTTTTTATTTCCTGAATTTTCTCGTGATTGCAGTATGGCCGAACATAGAAGACAGCCCGTGAGGGTGGCAGAAAAGAGGAAATGACGTTCGGTGGTGCGATGACGAGAAGGGGTTAATTAAAGGGACGGCTAGTCGTGCGGTGCACGTGCGTACGCATGCCAACGTGAGAACGAAACGATCGTTTTTACCATCACTGTACACTCAACAACAACCACGCGCTGCACCGCGTGTTCCACAATCGGTCCTCACACGGTGCAACGCTCCCCCCCTCCGCCAGCAACGATCGTTTCGTCTCCCGTGAATAGAATTTCCGTGCTAATACAAAAATAATGTGTATATATATATATATATGTATATATATATACATATAAGTATATATAAAAGTGGAGAGAACGTTCTATCAAATGCGTTCTCCTGAAAGGAGAGACAATCCCGACGTACAATTAGAATAGTCTTTCAAGTCGAGGAACCATTTTCTCGGTGGTGAAAGGTACATGTACGTACGAAGAGAGGGAAGGAAACAACAATGCTACCAAGTGGAACGTATATTTATATACTAGGTACGACACGTTGCCCATCGTCGGCGGACAATCTTGCAATCAGTCTTGCAGTTCAGACCGCGAACTTTTTTTTTCTTTTTTTTCTTTTTTTGCGTAACCGCGATTTGGTAGAATCTTCCCGCCATTTATCATTGCAAAACAACACGATGTTTCGAGCTTCTTTCGCGTTATCTTTTTCACCATAATCCGTGCGCCAGTTTTCTTTTCTTTTCTTTTTTTTTTTTTTTTCGTTCCAATATCCAATAGTAATTTGATTTCAGTGAGAAAGAAGGCCACGTACACGTAGGACGCGACGGAATTTGCCAAAGGGGAAACGTGAAACGTCGAACCGACGACTTTTGGGACCGCGCCAGAGGAACGAGGGGAGACATGGACACGGTTGGGTATGTAGATATCGGAGGGCATGTAAGAAAGCGAAAGCGACAACAAACGTGTTGTGCATCGCTCTGAGCGCGTGCATCATGAGATAAAACAATCCACGCATGCTCCGTGGAAAGAAAAAAATATAGCGGAGCTAATCAATTTACGTGTTTCTCCGAGTCGTCGTTTCAATCGACAACTCGTGCTCGGCTACTTCAGACGTTCCTCCTTGCAATGCCGTATCGATCGATTGCCCCGATCGTTAACCCTTTGGCTACTGAAGGCACTTTCGAGGTAAATTTTGCTTTCGAGGTGCTCTATAGGCGCTCGCTTCGAGGCATTGCTCGAATCAAACTAAAGGTCACCTGTTAATTACGGCAAACCTCGCTTGGATTAAACGCGAGTGAATTCCAATTCAAGAGTCTATGTACTGACCCATGCTTCGAATTGTACCACACTTTATTAGACATATTACGAAACAAAGCTTAAAGTTACTGCTAAATCTGTAATACGTGCGCTAGCAATTCAATAAAAAATACGAATAAATAAATAATATCGATTGGTAATCTGGTGCAATTCAATGTTTTGATCGTTTCAATATATACTGTTCACAAAAAATTGGGGAATATTTCAAAATGAATACGAAACGATTAAAAAAAAGAAGCATTTGACAAGAACATCGGAAAAGCAAACGACGTGATATTTTCTGACGTTCTTGTTTAACAAAAAAAAAAGATATCAAATGCTTTTTTTCTTTATCGCTTCATACTCATTTTGAAATATCCCCCAATATTTGTGAGCAGTATACTTTCTGAGAAATGCGAACACGTAGACAAGAAATTTCGTCGTTCTCACAGTCGGTGTAGGCTGCGATTAAATTTCTATCGTACGCTACGTGCCGTAGCGAAAGGGTTAATCGACACGCGAGAGGATTGCGCGTGATCGCAGGTTGAGAATTCCGACGTGAAACGTCAGGCAGAGATCGGAGAGGAATGTCTGAAGGTCCGCGGTTCGTTCGTGACATCTCTGAACACGAGTCTTTGAACTCGTCGGGACGCGAGTCGTTCCACCTCACCTTGCGATTGATCCTGTCGATTTGCCGATTCTGATTCTCCAGCTCGCTGCCCATGTCGATCGCCATGTTTCTCAGATTGCCGATCATCGTGTTCACCTGGCCCATGTTCTCCTCCATCTCCGTTTCACGAGCGTCGTTCGTGATCTTGGCGATGTAGCCACCTTGAGGGCCGAGCCCGTTGCGATCGTCCATCACCCGCTGGGGCTGGTTGTTGACAACCTTACCGTCATCGTTCCCCTTCCACGTGCCCTCGTCTTCCTTGAAGCTGGCGCCTCTGCGGAGGAAAATCAACAAGTCCGTCAGCAAGTCGGTATCGTTCGCGCGTTCACGATTGTCAGAGAGACAAGACACATCGAACAGAGAGAAATGCTTTTTCTTTTTCTTTTTCCTTCGAAAGATTCCAAGATTTGCAAGGAGTCAAAAAGAATTTTATCTTTAGCTTTCTTTTTTTTTTTTTTTTTTTTTTAACGAGACAAATGTCGAAGCAAAGCGGTTAGAATTACTCGGTATTTTACAGGGTGCGCTGTAAAAAATAGGTTCGATTTGAAAGGGGTGAGAAGAAGAAAAAAGGTAAAGCGATTCGGGACAGCCCTACTTGTTGCATGGAAGAACGCAGAGACCGCAGCACTTTTCCATTCCAGTGAGATTTTTCTCGGCCTCGCGCATGTCGGCGTTGATCTGGTCCATACCCTCCTCGATTCTGTCCAGTTGCTCTGTTTCATCGTACGGGAAAACATTATTAACACCATCCCCGCTGCGTGTTCGAGCGTAACGTCTCGAAAGAGAACGGACAGCCGACGCGGAAATAAAGGAATCTCGTTGTTCGTTGTACCTCTACGTCTTTGCTTGTATCTAACAGAAACTTGCTAAAAATCGAACGCTCGAGAAAAGAAAACCAAGGAAATGAGGGATAGATACACAGGCTGTCTCATTCTCTTTCGAGGGTTGAATGCTTCCTCAAAAAATTCAAGTGAATCGTCATTTTCTAAGTTGTAAGTTATATCGAAGAATAGAGAGCATCTCGTATTGAACTCGTTTCGAAAAAGTCAAAGCGCAACAATTAGAAAAATTAGACAAATACAAAACTCTGTTCCTCGATTTTAAATGACGATTGGTGGTATTGTAATAATCTACGAGGCTTCGTCGAGAGATCCACTTGTGATTATCCGCGATACAAAATTCCAGAGAAAGAGTTGGAAGTATTCAAAGGAAATTTGCCAATAGACATTTAAAAAAAAAAGAGAAAAAATATTTGCAACAATGACATTACCGATACCGATAGAGCTATTTGACAAAAAAACAGAAAAAAAGAAAAAAATAACAAACGAACGACGGAGGATCTTCTCTCTCGACGAAGGACCCTCGGAAAAGAAAAAAAACGAGTGCAACGAAAGTGCAACAGCTAAGCAAAGAGTCTCCCTACTAAGGGTAAACCTAAAAGATCCTAAGATCGGGTGAGTAATTCTGTATGTACTGGGGTGTACGGTCTAAGGGTACTGGGTACGAATTGAACCAAATATATTTCGTACGTAGAGTATAACGCGCTGATGCAAATGTGCCGGTCAACAAAAGTAATTACAATAGTAGAATTGCAAGTAGGTTTTGACTTACACCGTGCCGGAAGTACCGGAGGGATGCGTTTAAAAACGTGGAGCGCGTATTCTTTTTCTTTTCTTTTCTTTTTTTTGACATGTCTTTCTATTTCTCTTGTTTTCTTTTTTTTTTTTTTGGGTTTGTTCGTCTACTTGTTTTGTTTTTCTGTATTTCTCTGTTTTTGTTCGTTCGCCTTCGTGAGATTACGTTCACGGAAGGAAGCGAAGTTAAGAATAGGAGGAAGCAGGCGGAGAGAACCGATAGGACGCAGAGAGAAAGAGAGAATATAAACGAGAAACAGAGAGATAGAGAGAGATAGAGAGAGAGAAAGATATAGAAAGGCAGAGAAATAAGAGAAAGAGATATATATATATATATATATAGGACAAGGCGGTGGAAGAGAGCAGAGAGCGATGATTGAGAAAATCAAGAGAGCGAAGGAAGTTCGAGGAGGAGAGAGTCGAGAATGCAACTGGAGGAGGGAGATCCAAGGTGTGTCAAGTAAGATGCAGTACAATTGGAGAGAGCAGAAACGCAAGAACAAGGGGAGGAGAAGTAATCGATGATTGTTCGAACGTAAACGATCTGAACGTTGAGGGGAATGTGAAGAGATGTCGAGAGAACGAATCTGTTGTCGTTTGGTGCTTTTTTGGTTTAGTATCAGCCGTTCGATCGAAAGTTAATTTCGACGTACAGGGGTTGCATAGTGTCTGGACGATTATTATACGTATAATTAGTGTCGTATATGCATATTTATATAATGTCTATATATGAGAACTATATATACAAATATATATATATATACTATATATACTATATATGCATATTTATGTATATACCATATATAAATATTATATACATCGACGGGTGGAGAACGTATGGAGAACATATAATAGAATACATATATAGAATATTTGGTCGTCGATCGTTTGCATTTGTGTCAGTCGGGACCAGACAAATATATATATTATCTTTTTTTCATATTTTTTTTTTTTCTTGTAAGAGACGTTTTACGTAAGTTTAATGTTTGTATGTCTAGATTGAAATGGCTTACCGCCTTGCTCGTCCAGCATTACGAGGGTTTTCATCCCGACCTCGTGGCTCTAAACAGGCAACCGACCAATCAGCGACGTGTTAAACGTGAGGTACAGGAAGCACCGTCGGAACGCTCCCTCGCTTCGCTCCACGAGAACATTTTCTCTCTAGCCGTGTCTCCCGTCCCGTGAGATTGAACCACGGGCCGGACAGAGACGGGGCGAGTTGCCACCTCAAACTTCTTTACTCTCTCTGGGACGCTAACCAACGAGGAATCCGAACCGCTCTGTCCCACATAACAACCCTCTTTGCCTAGAGAGAGAGAGAGAGAGAGAGAAAAGGAGCGGGCAAACTGCTCGGTTAACAGGTTGACTCGAACTACTAATTCAAAGCTCTATGTTCCGTCTCTCTATGTTCAGCTAGTGACATCATTGACAACCACAATCTGTGTCACTCGTTTCGTGCATTCTTTTCCTTTCTCTTTCCGGTTCCTTTCTTTTTCATTTCTCGGTTCTCGCTCTTACTGTTTACTGGACGTCCCGTTTGCTCAGGGCCGAGCAAGTCGGATTCATCGTGGATAGCATCACATGACACTTTCTCGTCTCGATGACACGTCGGAGGAGCGAGAGGGCGCGTACGACGACGTTTTATCCTGATTATTAATTCTATTGCGGGTCAGGCTGCTGGAGGACTTGGGATTCTCTTATGCGTGACGGCGAATAGAAGTCGATGCGAAGTTGGATTTACCAACTGCGAGACAAAGGTAAGAAAGAACCTCGCGGACAGACGAGAGGAGAGAAGCCAGTCGAGCGTCTACGCGCGGAACAGACATCGTCCTCCGCTGGTCGCTCTTTTGCGCTTCGTGCAATCGAGCGAGACGACCGACGGGTACGCGAACTGAGCAATTCTCGCAGAAATGTCACGAGACAACGAAACGAATTGTTCGTCGATTCGATTCCATTCGATCGACGAAGCGAAGAACGAAAGGGGACGACGATTTTTAAACGACGATGGGTTGGTAAACTCGATCGAGCGGTTGGTAAATCCAACTCGGCTTTCCCCGGGGGATCGAAGAATCTCTAGATTGGACTTTTTTTTTTTTTTAGGGGGAAATTAGTTCGTTAAATTCGCACGTCGATCTGTGAAATTTCCAAGAGCAAATACAAATTAGCCACAGATGAGAAAAAGAATTATTTCAATTAGCGTTGACTAGCGGCGAAACGCAGGGTTAACACGCTCTTCTGTACAATTCTCTTATTACGGGGGTGGGAGGGGGTGAGAGGGGGTAGCTGAAAGTCTCGTCGAGGAGCTGGATAATCGAGTCTACGATAGATAGAGTTGCAGTGGGGGGACGGCAGGACCGAGGGGAGGGCGGGAGAGAATGAAGGGGAACAAAATGGATTTAATCGATGAACCGAATCGAATTAAGGGCGAGAGTGGCGCGGTGGCGATGATGCGAGAAGTCGAATGTTAAATAGGAGCAGACAAAGGCGTAGAAGCAGATTAAAGGAAGAAAAGACACGCTTCGTTTCCAGTGTTGGCACTCTCAGAGCACCGTGGCGCTGTAAGATGCAGAATTAGAAAGTTGTTTTAGCTAAAGGACAGAAAAAGAGATCAGAACCACAGAGAATAAAAATTGAGCGCGTTCTCAGCTTCCGAACGGACAGGCGGAAATACGCTTGCACAGTCGTAACACGTAGCATTCAATCTGTCGATATTGCCGGACGACTTGAAAAAAAAAAAAAAGAAAAAAAGCTACTTCTCTTTCGCCGCGATTTCCCTTCGTTTCTCGTACGTCAAAATGTCGGGGTCGCGCGGTTCAACGATTCGATTGCATATCTAGCTCGAAGATCAACGGAACTCGCGACGTTTCTCCCAGGGAAATTAAAGTCAATCGACGAATTTACACAAATCGCGTATCTTCTAGCATGAAAGAACAAATACCATCGAACGATACGTGTCAAAGTGTATCCTACTTCGACGTTCGAATCCCGTCAACCCTTGATAAGATGAAGAAGTGTATATACGATAAAAATATCCTGTCCTCTCTTTAAAGCAAACAAAAATATTAAAAAAAAAAAAAAAATAGAAAGAGTTCTCCAACCATTTTTTTCTCAAAATCTAGTGAACTAAGAAGAAAAAAAAACTTTGTTCGTTCGTGAAAACTTTGTGATTTCTTTTTTTTTTTTTTTTTTTCGCTTCTTTCCACATTTCGTTATTTCCTTTCGTTTCTTCGTTTCACTTTGCTCTCGCCTTTCTTTTCTTTTTTTTTTTTTTTTTTTGTTTTCAATGTTCTCATTTTTCGACAAGAAAATTCACTCTTTTTTTTAAACTCTCTTTTTTCTGTTGTTTGTTTTATTGCTGAGGGAACTGCTTACCGCCTTGATGGTCTAACATCGTCAGAGTGTTCGCTGCGACCTCCTCGCTCTACGACAGGGTCGAAGGGCCCACACGTTAACGGAAATGAAAGATCGTTCAGTGATGCGCGTGAACAACTGCGAAATTAAGTCAGAGACAAACAAGCAAACCGCGGGCACGTCTTGCCACATGCGTGGATCACACGTTCGTTCTCCATTTTTTATTCTTCGACAATGATCTCAACTCGAAGCTGCGTCTCGATCGAGGTTCGTCTCGATCGCTTCCTCTGCCGCGTTCGCGCGAGTCGTGTGACAAAACGTGCCAGGTTGTAATAAAAATAAAAATTGTCATATTTATCTACAGAAAGAAAAAGGTTTCCCCCGCTCAAGATGTACGTCCGTGGGGAACGATATATCGTGCGAGAGAGATGTGTCGTCGACTTTAGAAATTGTACGTGATTCCTCATGGACGGACACCTTGAGCGTGATGGTGAGTCGGAAACATAACGTATGACGATACAATGATAACGACGAAAACGATAAAGGGACTGATGATGGCGCGAATGAAAGAACGACGTGGCGAAATGACGACGTGATGAGAGCGAAACAATTGGGGAGCGAGTTACGCTAGTGCTGGAACAAACGGTTTACATGAACCTCCACACGGCGACGTCGACGTGACATTACACAGCACGTCTGCTTGCACCATGCGCATCGCATTTGCTATACACTTGGAACTAGAATTGTGAATGGTAAAAAAGGTAATTCGCAACATTATTACTCGTATTTCGGCAGCTTCGAAGATGAGAACGTAGCGGAGAGACCTATACATACATACGTACGTGTAAGAGAATCTACACGTATTGCAGTGCAAATAAATTACCGGACTGAGAGGAAACATTACTATTGTAACACATTGCAACGAGAGACAGTCTCGTCGACAGCTTTTCTTTCTTTTTCTTTTTTTTTTTTTTGTCCCTTCGTCGTTGCTTCTCTGTCTCGGAAAAGCATCACCAAAGAATCGCGCGCTACTTTCTTTCGGCTTGAATCGATGACTATAAATCGCACAGTCGCTAGTATTATATGCACGATATATAATAATAATAATAACAAAGTAATAATAATTGTAATAATAATAATAACAATAATAATAATAATAATGGTGATACGATGATGATGATGATGATGATAATGATAATAATAATAATAATGATAATAATAATAATAGTAATAGTAGTAGTAGTAATAGTAGTAGTAGTAGTATGTACACGACGGCATCGGTAAACTCGCAGATAAAAAGCGGAGGGCAGTATTAACACCTACTTGGTAAGACGACGGTCGACAAAAAGTACGTTTGATGCAGAAGAAGGGTTCAAGAGTGAGAAAAAAAAAAAGAAAAGGACAGAGTCAGAATACACGTGATGTGTATACATATATGTACATACATACGAACATGTGTACGTGTCGAGTATATATATACATATATATACATACATATGTATATACACTCGTTTTCTGTATATACACACTGTACATATATACAGAAAACAAGAGAGAGAAAGAGAGAAAGAGAGAAAGATGAAGGAAAACAAAAATTCGGATGAGAGAGAGAAAAACGATAGAAATAGAGATAAAGATAGAAAGATTGGGGGGGAGATAGATAGACAGATAGATAGATAGATCGATAGAGAGAGAAAGAGAGACAAACATCTACCGCTAAAAACGTTTATGAGTTTCATCAAGTACTTGTTTTATAGGGTTTTGTACACTAAAGAAAAATGAGGTACATAGGTTTATATACATACACATACGTGATATATGTGTACAATGTTATCTATATAGATTCGATACGTATATTCGCATATATATATACGAACAGATATATATATATATAAACAATATGTACGTATTACACGTTGACTGACAAAGCGACACAGCTAGAAGCTTCGTGTTTGGCTACGAAGTAAAAAAGAAAAAAAGATATATATACACAATCCGAAAAGAATGTGTGTATCTGTGAGAAGTAAAAAAAGAGAGAGAAAGAAAGAGAAGGAGAGAATATACATACGTATGCGTCTAATTGAGATACATACATATACACACGAGATACACGTCTACGCTTCAAGTACTTTACTGCTGTGTGTATAGAAAGAAAGAGAGAGAGAGAGAGAGAGAAAAGACTGTCGAGAAATGGGGAGAAATATAGAGAAAGTGGAGAGATAGAGAGAGAGAGAGAGAAACGGAGTAAAAGAAGCGCGAAGAAAGAGTTGTTGAGAAAAGTAAGTACAGAGTCCGAGAAGAAGGGCAAAGTCGAAGGTGGAAAAGTCGTAGACACACAAAGGGGGACGAAGAAACAAAACAGGTCGTTATATATAAACGAATCAAACTTGATCCCGCGCATGATGCTCTGTACAGACTTTCGATTCGATAAACAGCGTTCTCGGATATCGAATATTCTGTGTTACTGACAGCAGCAGCAGCAATAGCAGCACCAGCAATTGAACGTGTTGGTGAACAAGTCAAGTGTCATTGTCGCATTAGTAAGTATAATTGTAATTAGTGGGCAGTGTCGGTTTTCCAGTTGTCCGTGCAAAAGTGCAGGGAAATCGATCGAGTACACGTCATTTCCGAGCATATAATTTTTTTATAAAAAAATATACACGCTAATAACAATTGTGTTTCCCAATACTTTTGCACTCGAGAGCAGTTGTAAAGAAAAGTCAACGTGTTCGTATTAGTAGTGTTGGTGATGTGATACTAGTAGTCGTATAGTAACGGTAGTAATATACATATATATAGTAATAGTATCAAGTAGTAGTAATAGTAGTAATAGTATTTTGTATAGTACGACTGTACAGTGGTAGTTGGCTGTCGCTTTTCATCGTCAACCGCGAAATTATCGTTCGATACTTCCGCTACAAATATACATATATATATATATATATATGTTCTAGCCCGAATTAAAAAAGCAAATCTACCGCTACTTTCTCCGTTACGGAAAATACTTCACCGAAGCAGGGAGTTGCGTGTATAATTTTAAAAGTTTTTTTTTTATGGCGTTTTTTTTATAGTGTATACATACGTGTATATATATATATAATATATACACGACGTAGTAATAGGTGGAGAGAGAAAGAGAAACAAAAGAAAAAAAAAAAAAAAAAGAAAAAGAAAGAAAGAAAGAGAACGTCTGCTGCGTCGAATGCGGAAAACTTTGGTGTCGAGTCGATTAGCCAAGAACAGGGTCAACTCGCGAACGAATCTCAAAAGACAAACCCCCGACGGAGATGTGTACGTATATATATATCTGGCTTGACGTACATACACAGGGTGGAAGCGTGCGAGGCGGAGGCACGATCGATCGAAAACACGATCGAGGGTGTTTCTTCGCGCTTCATGGTACACAGAATCGCCTCTATTAAAAGAATGCCTTCCTACGACCCGTGTGTAACGAATAAACAGAGCGGTTGAAAAATAGAAAGGGCAAAAAACTGAAAAGGAAAGATGGACGGTGTGTGTATCGCGAGCAGGTCGATCGATGGCTTGGTTAATTTGCTTTCGGTCTCTCTTCGGCCGTGACTAGCCGACGAGGCCTGTGGCGACACGTACACACACAACTCGTGACGCTTTAAAACCAGCGGTGTCGTTCGTGCCTGGGTTAACGAGGATATACATATATCCCTTCGATGCGTATCGATCGGCGAACGAGGGACGCAAAATCAAGAAATAAATAACCCCTCCCCCTCCCTCGAAAGTCGGGGGAGGATGAAAATAAAAGGAAAGAAAAAAAAAAAACGGAGACGCGTAGAGACGTGTAGAACGAATCTCTCTCTGCGGAAAAAAAGGTCAGGAGGTCGCGAGAGTGTTCTCGAGATAAGCGACCGGTGGCGAAGTGTCTATCGATTTTCAGAGTACGGAGAGTTGCGGAAAGAGTTGTGTCGGGGGAAAGCGGAGTTGTCGAACACGTTGGACGATAAAAGGGGAGGAAATGAAATAGAGAAAAGAAAAAGGGGGAGGGGGGGGAGGGAAGAAGTGTAGATAAGAGACGCGACCGATCGGATAACGGAGGAGCAAGTTAGGTGAAACGTGTCAAACGCACAAAAGGGTCAACGCGCGATATTTTGTATTCCCCCCGTGATCTTCCGTGCGAGCAGTGAGAGAAAGAGAGAGAGAGAGAAAGAGAGAGAGAGAGAAAGAAAGATATTTTCGCCACAAGAAACGGAAATCGAGGAACATCGAGGAGAGGAAGAACAAGGAGAGAGGAAAGTTCCATTTTGTGCTGAGGGTGTGGCACGAGACACAGTTCAATTATGTATGTAATCTGTGAGAAAAAGCCGGGGTTCCTTCTTGTTGTTTTACTTATATGGCTAAAAAGCGATTCACTCACCTCCCTGGTCATCGAGTGCGACCAGAGTACGGATGCCAGCCTCCTTGCTCTACGACAGACAGAGGCAGCACAACACAGACAACCACCACCAGTGTTAGAGAGTTGTTTTTTTTCTTTTCTTTTTTCTTTTTTTTTTTTTTAGTAGTAAGTATATAGTATAGTAATATTAGTAGTATATTAGTAGTAGTATATAGTATTACGGTAGGTAGAAAAACGGAGGGTGTAAACGGAAGTCGATGGAGAGAAGTGGGCAAAGCATGTTAAGGTATATATATATATCTTTTAACAAAACGGTGCTGGATATATTACTATGACCGGGTAATTAGTATTCGGGCTAAGTATTCGCGGCATCAACGAAAACGACAGAAAGGTCGATTATTATTTGTTTTAATATATCAGTTTATCAGTTTTGTTTTGGATGGATCTAAATCCGACGCCTTTTTTAGCATCTGTGGATTTGTTAAAACCTTTAACGCGCTCACGACATAAGTGAATGCAATAATATATATATAATGCATAGACAGGTGGGCAGACAGATGGACACGTACAACGAAACGTTTACGAATTGACACTAGTTAGAGAGACACGTTATCGGTATTGCTATTTTATCGTTTCTCGGCTCGAACGAGTTATATAGTATATATATATTTCTCGATCTCTAGATTAGGCTTGTCGCTTGTTGTTGCTGTTGTTGTTCTTGATGTTGTTATCGATCATGACGATGTTGTTGTTGTTGTAGTTGTTGTTGTTCCTGTTGCTCTGTAACTGTCGTCGCCGTTGTTGTAGGTTTATTTATATTTACTTTATATTGCTTTTATTGTTATTATTATTTGTCAGGTCTTCCTTCTGGCTAATCGAGGTATCGAGTTTACACAAGCTCGTGAAGGCTCGCACTGATTTTGATTCTTTTCTCTGTATTGTTATATTATCGTTACTTTCGTTTTTTTTTTTTTTTTAATGTCTTTGCGTACGTATAATACTCATTTTGTTCTGTTTTCAGTAGCGCGTGACGAGTTAAAAAGAACCGCTCTTTTTTTTTTTTCATTTTTAAGGAGGAAATCTCTCGTTCTCTTCCCGGTCGCCGGTCGTTCCTCCGTTCTTCCTTCGTTCACCGAACGGGAGGAAGAAGAGAGAATCTCCTCGCGGAGAAGAGAGCTCGAGAAAGAGAAAAAGAAAGAGAGAGAAAGAGAGAAAAAGAGAGAGAGAGATAGACAGACAGATAGAAAAAAAGAGAAAAAAAAGAGAGAAATAGAGAAGATACTACTCGAAGAGTCTCTAGGAGTTTGAATATTCACCAATGAAAAAAAAATATATACATATAGTGTATGTAAAGAAAGTACCGCAAAATACAGAGAGAGAACGATACACAATATATAGTATTTCTTTTCTTTCTTTTTTTTTTGTGGAAAGACAAAGTAAATCGAAAATGCGCAATACGAAAAAACGAAAGATCTCGGTCACGCTTTGAGTCGCGAGGGACGTCGATTATTTTTTCAAAGGCAAACGAAGAGAATGGAGAGAGACATGAAATTTGTCGATTCCCTTGGAATCGAGGAATCCTCTCGTATCAACACGAGAGAGATATCTCGGGACTCAAACGGGACGAAAGATACTTAAATAAATACAAAGTAGAACACACGCACACAGAGAGAGAGAGAAAGAGAGAGAAAGAGAGGAATGGAAAGGAGAGCATGAAGAGAGCGGTGAATGACCAAATGAGAGAGAAGAGAAAGAGAGAGAGAGCAAAGAAAAGGAGCCGAGCTTTTCAACTGGGGTAAACCCAACGAGGGAGGAAACGTAGTCGTCTTTCTTTTTTTCCTTTTTTCCCTTTTCTTTCAGCAAACGGCGCTTATCTTTTTCTCCCTTGCAATTCGAAACGGGACTTTAACGGCGGGAGAGCTCGGTAGATCTAACATAATCCCAAACGCACATATTCGTCCTTTCGTGGTCTCTCGTTTCAGCCAAACGAGCTCTGATTCAAACGAATCACGTAGAAGAGACCAGACTCTTTCGAAAGGAACGAAAACCAAAAAAAAAAAAAAAAAAAGAAAAAAGAAAGGAAAAAAAAATGTGTCAGACCCGAGAGACTGCAAGGGAAACTCGTGTTATAAAATTATCATCCATTAATGCTCGACGCGTAGCCCGCGGAACTAATTAAGGGCTTGAGCTTTTTCCTTTCGAACCTTTTTTTTTTTTTCTTTCTTCTTTATTTATAGTCGGTCACGAGAACGGAAACAAAAGAAGTTCTTTGCTCCTTTCCTCGTTCAGCTTGAAAGAGAAAGCGTGCGCATTCATCCACGTAGGAAATGTGCATGAAAAAGTTTCAGAAAAAAGAGAAAGGAAATCAAAACGAGATAGAGCGAGCCGTTTGAATTTCCAAGTTTTGATTCTTCTTCTTTTTTTTTTTTTTTTTCCTTTTCGAGTATTTACCGGATATTCAATTTATTCATATTCCACTGTGAGTATTATTCACCGTCGCATCGTTACGCTTTTTTTTTCTTTTGTTCTTTCTCGGGTAAATACTCTCTTGATCGAACATCAGGTGCATATAAAGAAAGAGTTAAGTGGAGGAATTTGATCGGTCGTATAATGGTTGCGGCGGTGGTAGTGGTGGTGGTCGTAGTGGTGGTGGTGGTGGTGGTGGTGCTGGTGGTGGTAGTGGTGGTGGTGGTGGTGGTGGTGGCAGTGGATGATGCATGGACATGTGAATGGCATCTTTTCTACACGATGACACGAAACGAACGGCAGACAAGACGAGAACGATAGAGTTCGCGACGAGTCCGCGACTGAAAGCAAATCAAAACGAAAGAACGAAAGAAAGGAGAACAAGGGTATGGCATGGGAGGAGATTCGCACGGCGAATCTGATGACACTGAGCAAACGGCAAAGCAGCTTCCACGCGATATCGATCGTCGACGAGTCGTCTGTCTGTTCGCCTGCGAATCCCTCGCATGCGAGCTGTGTTTCTGTGAGTGGTGAGTAGAATGTGGTTGTGCGCAAGTGAGTAAATGTGGTTGAGAGAGAGAGAGAGAGAGAGAGAGAGAGATCGACAGAGTATCGATAGAATGATATCGAGAGCCAGAAAAGTGACAGCACGATGCATCGATAGTCGAGAGAGAGATAGATAGATAGAGAGAAAATGAAGAGTGTTGTTGCGGAGGACAGGCACAAACACACACAGGCAGCCAGACAGCCAAGGCAAAGACACGCGGCAAAGTTCGCGAAGACGTTCGCCAATTTTGCGAAAATCTCGTCCGAAATCGATATTTTTCTTTGACCTGTGAATGGCAATTTCCAGTCACTCCGTCGTGACAACCTTTGTGCACGCGATCGATGATACCGATCGCGTGTCCCTGATTAAACTTTGCTTCGGAAACTCTGCGAGCGAGTAAGGCAGCGAGAATTTCTCCCAGAATACAAAAGATACACCGGCGACGAGAAGGGGGAGGAGAGAAATAGTCGGTCAAGCTGAAGTTGAGTTAATTTGCTTTCGTTGAAATCGATCCAACATTGATGGAACGGTCAATATTTTAACAGTACGTCATCGGCGTAATGGCACGTCTCGCAAGAAATGCTGACTTGTCTCCGGTGTAAATTTTGTATCGCGAATATGGGCAGGCAGGCGGGCGATCGAGCAAGCGAGTGTTGTAGTTTCTGTCGAATTTTAAGCAAGCGAGCACGCACGTGGCCACACACCGCACACGTGAGAATACACATACATACACAGCCAGCAACACGGACAATATCGATAAATGCCCGGTTCAGCCAGCAAACACGGATTACGTTGGTAGCAGCGATTACACAGGTTGCCGGTAAGTTTATACGCGCTCGTTTCTCGACTCGCATAAGACAGAGAGAGAGAAAAAAAAAGAAAAAAAAAAGAGAAAATCGAGAGAACGATCCTTCCTTCTTTCGTCGAGACCAGAGCTATTGTTTTACTGTCGTTTACCTGTCTCGGCCGGCCTCTAACAGACAATCGCTTGACAAACTATGAAGGGAGGAGAGAATCATGGCGTTTTCCCTAGAGGCTCTTTCACGCTCCAGTCGAGGGGCGAGCCCTTTTGTTCTCGATTCCACGATCGATTCTTGTGTTTTTTTTTTTTTTCCTTTCAACAACAGATAACCAGGTACGGTACTTGAATTGAATTCTTCCCAAAGGTTCTTCCGATAAAAATTTTTTAAAGTTAAACAACTCGGAAGTTTGCTCGTTCGTAGCAGAAATGATGTGAAAGAACGCCTCGAGCATTGACGATCGTCGAATCGATGTTCTCTCGAATGTGATATTCGCAATAGGGGCAGGGGAAGAAAAAACGGTTGCACGGTTTTTGCACGCGGGTTGCATGGAAACAGAGAGGCAAAGAGAAACAGAAAGGGGGGAAAAGGAAGGCGGAAGCAACTGAAAGGGGATTGTGCACGTACATACAAGAGGATCGTTATATTCTTCCGATATCTTCCTTCTTCGTGTTTCGAACGTTAAACGAACACATTCTTCTCGACCGTTTCAACGAGTGAAACCGGCTAAAAGTCTCGATGCGAGGGAAATTCTTTCGTCCTCTCGTCGAGAATGGTCGAGAGATCGAGAAGAATTCGAAAGAAAGTAGAGAGAAAAAAGAAAGGGGGAGAGGTGGGAGGGGAAGAGGTCTTCTGGGAAGAATAGAAAAAGAGAAGAAAGAGAGTGGGAGAAGACACGCAGAGAAGCCCTACATTACCCTCTGTCTTAATCGCTAACGACCGTAGTCATCTCGGAAACGTTCTACGCAACGTATGTATACGAAAGGCCATCTTTTGCGTGTAACACGTGATGTACACGACACGACAGAAATTGTTAAAACGATACCACGCGCAATCATCGATGTTCCTTCGTTCCTTCTAAATTTCGTTTCGCTCTCACAGAGCGTTCTCTGTTTTCCTCTTTGTGTCCATTCCAAAAAGACCCAGTGCGTGCGCTGGAATTCACCAGTTGCTGAAAAAAGATATCCTCCACCACTGGTAGTAACATTAAGAGGTATTTTTTTTTTCTTTCGTCTTTTTTTTTTTTTTTTTTCGTTTAACTTTTCTCCGTTCGTCCTAATTTTTGCGTTTATAGCAAAACAAATATGCGGCAACTGCCCCCGCCGTCCAGGTTCGTACATTCGAAGCCTCTCGAGAGCTCGAAGCCCGAATCTCGAACGACTTTGACTGACATTGACAGCAACTTTATATATATATTTTTTTATATATATTAAATATATATAGGTACGGATAGCTCTTTTTTTTTTCAATGGCATCCCGCGTGTTGAAGTATGTACGTACACTAAATAGTTGTTGACGTCTCCAGTGCTCGAAATGCGACACGTGCTAATTAGTGCAGCCACAGATAAGTAGCAAAAGAAACTGGAATGGAGCGACGCAACAACCTTTTACACCCGTCGCATCGTCGTCTCTCTTTATTATAATCGAATTTTACGTTCCAGCTCAGCGGATTAAAAGAGAATATTTTTACAATTACGTACGATTCGAAAAGATATATATACGCAGGCTGTATTTCGAGAAAAAGGTGTTTCTTTAAATAGAAAAAAAAAAAAAAAGATGGTCACGCCGAATAGAGAATGGACTGACGTCCGGGTTATATTAAGCGTCGATTACGTTCGCTCCTTCGACAATAAGTAATAGGTTAAACAGGAAAAGAATGAAGACATCGGATGTACACAGTAATAGTTTCCGCACACACTTATATAGAGACGTACATACATATATTCGAGAGTAGATATATATCCAAGATACGAGCATAGACAACGAATAATTATGCATGGGAAGAAAAAATGCGGAGCTAAAGAACGTAGACAGAATACACGGAAAAAGAGATTCGCGCACGAATGCACGCGAATGTCTCGTGATTTTAGCTTCTAGATGGATTTTTATCAGCGCGACAAGATCGATCATCTTTTCGCTGGTGACTCTCTCTCTTTGGTTTAAACAACGTTGCTTAAACGTTGAAGCATTTTCGCGCGCAATGAAACGCTTGAAATCAAGGTTAACACGTGAGCGAATCTTCGGCAGTGACGCGACACCCGTTCTCGTCGCGTGCGTTCGTGCTGCGGATTACCGTCGTCTCGGACCGCGTCGATGCGTCGTCTTACAATTCTTCCGAGTACATTCGCGACGATCCCAAAAAATTAGGCACGGACAGATGTAAATTGCTTGCTTGCACCCGTGCGATAACTTTTTTTTTTCTTTTTTTTTTTTTTTTTTTTTTTTTTTAAGAGGAAAATGTCTCTTTATACTTTCGTCGCGAAAAAAATCCGCGTTACAAAGCCACGACATCCCGGACATGGCTGACATTTAATTCCACCGACTGTATTACCGTTGAAAAATTGATAGAGGAATGCCGCTTTGGCGCCAGAGCTGGGTCGAAAATACTATTTCAAGATTCTTTGAACGCTGCGTAGAATTTACCCATTTTCACCGTATATACATCGAGAGATCTCTGCCACGTTCTGTAATTTTCACGAAACGTCACTTTACGCACTCTTGTATGATCACACGTATGATCTCAGAGCTTTCGTTCGGACTCTAGCCGAAATAGTATTTTGCCCACATCTCTCCAGCGCGTTTTTCGTTTCTTTTTTTTTTCCTTTTTTTTTTTTTTATTTTTTTCTATTATTCCTTTCTGAATTTGTCCCTTCAACTGCACACCGTCAAGTTTACCCGGACTGGATTGATCGTGATCGATCGCCCATCATCTTTTGCCGCGACACAACGCGCAACGATTCTTACCAGCGACAAATTAGACCTCCATAACTCTATGACAATAGAAACAATCTGGGAGTGAAAACTCCGGGAGTAAATCGCTATAAGTAACGAGGATCGAGGATTAGTACCGAGGATGATCGAGGATGAAGGTTAATGCGTAAATAGAAGAGAATAGTTTCGTAAGGATGAGACGAACTCACCTCCTCGCATAGTGCCAGCATACGCCTCGTACTTTCCAGGGACTGAAACAAGACGAGTCACGTGGGTTAAGCAACGCGTTGTAACATCCATGCATTACAAGAATTACAAAACATAACAAAATTACAGAAATTAGTTCCATGAGCAAAGAAATTAAATAACGAATTAATAAATATTCGAGGTAACGATGGACCTCCTAGGAAATGAATCAATAAAAAAAATTACAAAACGTAAGAAGTTACAGAAATTAGTTCCAACATGAGTCAACAAATTAACGAATTAATAAATGTTCGACGTAACGATGGATCTCCTAGGAAATGAATCAATAAAAAAAAATTATAAAACGTAAAAAGTTACAGAAATCAGTTCCAACATGAGTCAACAATATAGTTAATGTATATGGACCTCCTAGTAAATGAATGAATAAAAAAAAAAATTAACGATTATGGCAGACGTTTTGGAAAAGTATCAAGTAGACGCACGTACCTCATCTGTAGTTTGATCTGCCTTCAACTGTAATTCCTGCAATTCGGTGCGAGGTGGTCCCTCCACCGTGCCCGGTGCTGATGTCGGTGCAGGCATCTTGTCGGGTGCCTGGCGATTAGCTTTCTTCTACGATCGCGTTTCCTCTTCGCTTCCTGTGCAGCCCGCGCAGCAGCTCCCTGTTTGGAGAGGCTCGAACGAGGTTCTGCAACGTTAAGGGATAAACGGAGAGATTAAACGACCGATTGTGAAAACCCAGTTCCCCCAATTCGTAGTTCGATCGGACGGGGAACGTGGCCGAGTCACCTACTGACTTAATGAAATCCAGGCGACTGCGGAATATCAATAACGGGGATTAAATTCAATTTCTACAGGGGCGATTAACAATTGCTTTTAAGTTCACGTGACGCGTACGTGCTGGACCGAGAAACACAAATACCCAGCAGATACGTATGTACGTACGAGCAAAACGTTTTCAGGTGGGGGGGCGGCAGGAAAGAACAGAATAAACGAGAGAGTCACGTACGACGTACTTTCGAAAAACGCTGTGGTGGAGAAGCCAGTCAGTTCGACTGATGTCAGACCGATACGATAGAACGAGCAAGAAGAAGAAGGAGAAGAAGACCAGCGGAGGATATGCGATTCTTTCTCCCTGGAGGCGTAACACCAGAATGAGTCGATTTAGCGTGCGGAGGATCTGCGATTGCGAAATTTTACGCAGATATTTGGCAAAAGCAGCCAGCCAGCCAGTCGTCGTGGATGCATGTACACGCGTTTACGTGGTGGAATTACGTGTGTGCCGGTGCTCCTATGAAAATCAATACCACCACCGACGACCGACCGACCGACCGACCAACCGACCCACCGACCGAATCGCGCGCAGACGCACACGACCGCGCCTTCTCCTCGTCCGTGCTCCGTGTGCTTCCTGCTTCTCCAACCCTCCCTCTCCCGCAGCCAACCCCTTCAGCGAGCTCTCCTCCGCGCACACCTACCTACTACGTATGTAGCGACCTGCACCGACCACCCACCACTTCTTCAATCCAAAGCAGCAGCAGCAGCAGCAGCAGCACCACGAGAACCGATCAGCTGGGATCTATCTACGATATATGCGTAGTATGTAGATTGTTCCGGAGGAACATCGAAAGCTTGTTCACCGATGCATCCACGATTTGTTAAGCTTCGATAAATAAGTCGTGCGCTGTTTCGACAGGAGTCTCCCAGGAGAGGAGATCGTAAATATAACGGCCAATGGACAAATTTTCGTCGAAGCATTTACGTAACACGTCGATAACCGTTTACTTTTCTTCGATGAATTTTCTTCCCATCTCGACGGGACGAGCGTTGCAATTAGAATATCGAGTTTCTAGAAGTACTCGAACAATTGATGCTAAAAGGCGTTGTTCGAAAATAAATCGTTCTCCGATTTATGCTATTTCGAACCGAATCTCCATTCAGGAGATTCCTATTCAGAGGAAAAGGCAGAGTTCAAAGCGCGCGGTGCAGCTTGTTAATGATGACGCGAGAGCTTGGTAATTGGCACTTGTAAATTTAATTGCAAATGAGAGGGAGAGAGAAGAGAATGTGAAAAGACATCTTCTGTGTAACCTCTCCTCCAGGGGAGAGGGGGGGAGAGGAAATTAATTCACGCGCGTAATAAGCCGCGTGACAAAAGTACACAGGACGGCCACCGGTGGACGATGGATTTCCGTACCACGAGGAGAAATTATGGCGTGATCAATTGACTGAAGCTGTCCTTGCCCTCGAGACAAAGTTGGCTCGTTTCCAGGGCGAAAGGTAGCGCGTCGCTTCTCCCTGGTCACGGATGCACCTCGCCAAGATCACGGGCGACCAGTCAGACCTGGAGGACGCCCCCGCTTGTATACCCTCTCAAATCGCAAACAAACAGATATTGGCGTCCGATAAAGCGAAAATGAAGAGCATTGGGAGGAAATCGCGTTTAAAAATCAATACCGACCTCCGAGGAAATGTCCCGACGAGCTACGTACTCTCTCTCTCTCTCTCTCTCTCTCGTGCCAATACCAACGACGACATCCTTGAACATCCTGTTTCGGAACAGACTCTTTCATGCATGACGCGAATACGAAAACGAGACTGATTGATGTTTCAAGTACGAGATGTACACCAACTCGAACAATGCTCGACTTATTTTTACCGACACAACGAAAACAACGAAAACTTTAAATCGTTTAAAACGATCGAGTTGAAAACTGTGACGGAAAATCTCGAGGCAACGGCAAAAACAATGCCTCGTGGTGGTTGCGATTCGTTGCAACTGATGTCGTAATCTTCGATTTTTTTCCCCCCCAGGACGTGCGAAGGAGGTGACTTTCGTGCTTTCAGCCGCGGAAAATTCCCACAATGAGATCTAGCGATCGCGTGGAAAAATGGTAAATAGGTACAGATGCGTTTTGCAGGGTACGATTGTACGGCGCAACGTACCGGATGCCGGCAAGATGATAATGCGGCCATGTCGTGACGCGGTACTTCAATCTACAGATATATACACATCGTACAAATTGCGTGAGTGTCTTCCGATTTAGAGTGACTCGAGGTCCAACGAAAATCACAGATAGTCGAGGTTTAACGAAAACTGATGCTTTGAAGAGAAACTCGTGAGAAGACAATGGATGAATTAACTGCGAAATTTGACTTTTTGCGTAGATATACAAAATACCCTCGTTCGATACTCCTACTCAAGTCATTGTAATGTTAAAGTTCGAGTTACTTGCATGGGTGGCTCCAACTTTTCCCTCCCCCGAATTTCGTGTAAAATCGAACATATACGGGGACGTTTGACGTTCTGAAATTTTAATTGGAAATCAAGAGAGCTCTAAATAGAGGTGGTGATCGCGATGGGCAGCAAGGGTGACGATACCTTTATTCTTATTATAAAGCATGCATCATTTCAATTACGCAGTCTGCCTTAAGTCGAGAAGAACAAGAATAAAATACAAATATTCTGACGTCATACATGCTCTCTCGTCCTTCCTGCACACACACGCTGACGTATGTCTGTGTGCGAGCGCGCGCCAGCGCCCTCTTATCATGTACACACACACTCGGGTGTTTTTCATCAATGACGCTCAGCTGTTAACGCCGGCAGAAAAAGTGTCAGAGGTGCCCGCTAGCACAGAAATGCTCGTCGTTTCTCCGTGAATTTCAATTTCCACGGTTGAACTGAACGACGGAGAAAAAAATATATATTTACAAAGTTTCACGTACGCATTAAGTAGACCGCGCCATACGTATGACATTAAGAAATCAATAAATAAAATAGCCTGTTCGAAACCGTAGTGCGTTAACGCGACGTTATCTGCCATCCAAACAAATGTAGAAATTATGTTACAATGAAACGAATGTCAAGCTTTTCCTCGAACAAGCCTGCTTTTATATCGTCAGACGCATTCCTCGAAACGTTAAAGCCAACAAGAGCGTTTGAGATCATCTGCAACGTACGATTCAAGTATCAGACACTTTTTATTTCATATATAGAACTGAATTAACAGAATTATCAAAATTGCTTCTAATAGTAAGTGAACATTTAATAACGCGTATCTGACGTCTCATTTTGTTCTTACAAGAAACTCAAAATCATTCAAAATACTGTCATCCGTGCGATAAATACGAATGATTTAAAGTCATCGTTTCCAATGATGACTACGAGTTCTTGTGTTGCTACGAAAATTTCTAGGTTGAACATCAATATTTATAGAGTTTGAGTATCACCTGAATGATACACGTTTGTGAAAAAGATGCAAGACGACAATTATTATAGTACGAATGTTCTAAGTTCTATCAGTGTCGATGTAACGATACAAAGAAGAAAAAAAATATCGCCGGTTTAACTATTATTACTAACCGTAACTTGTCAATAAAGTTGTCTTCGATGGGTGTTCCCGCCGGTAGTGAACTCTACAGTCGATTTGCCCGAAGAATGCTCGGGGATAAAAAAAAAATTTCAGAATGATCACCAACACTTTTTTCGACAAAAGTGTAAAAAAAAACCAGCAGGGTCGTAAGCAAAATTCACGAGCTACGTTCTCTCCGACTGGAAGATTAGTACTCGCAATCAGCTACTGAGCAACGAGCAGTCGCAGTTTCAGAACAGCGCTTGCTTCGTGGTGGGGGTAAAATGTCGTCGACAAAGAATAGCACCAATAAGAAAACTGGATTACAAAGCTGCAAACCTTAGGCGCGGGAATATGTATCACGTTAAAATATAATATCTTTTCCTAATATAAATTTTGCATAATACATTATTCAATTCTTCTGACAACTAATTATACATCTTGGCTAATGTTACCCAACATCGATCACGTGATTTTTGTAATATAAACACAGCATTCGTACAGTTTGAGAATCACTGATTCATTATGCCGAGTTTCAAATACAATATAATATCGCAATAATATTAAGAAAATTTTATTTACGATAAAACGCAATTTTCTTCCTTTTTTTTTAAACCGAAAAAACCGAACTCAAAATATTTAAATAAGTTTTATAGTAATTTTATAGTAAAAAGAAATTTGTCAAAATTTATCGTTAAAATTATCTATTAACATCGAAGATTAATTGATATCTTGAATTAGATTAAAAGATTAAATTATAAAGATTATATGATAAATTCTTTAAAAGAAAAAAAAATAGGTACTTGAAAGACATTTAGTTATATACATATAATTATATCTCATTTTGCCGTTTCACTCAGTGCAATACTCTCAAAAAAAATTGAAAAATGAGTGAATAAATAATTGAGAGAAATAAAGAGGTCTAACCCTAAATGCTAACTACCATTGAACGCATATGTGTATGACTAGATAGCATACACTAGAC
This sequence comes from Melipona bicolor, assembly GCA_030673865.1. Lineage (NCBI taxonomy): Eukaryota > Metazoa > Arthropoda > Insecta > Hymenoptera > Apidae > Melipona > Melipona bicolor. Next base: position 9,330,704 of record JAHYIQ010000004.1, on the reverse strand, counting down.
TGCAAAGTAGGACATCAAGCAAGCAAAAAGAAGAAAGTCTTTAAAAAAAAAACAAATCAAAATTCATCGTAAAGTTTCGAGCTCAGTAAAGCTAATAGTAACATGAATTGCGTACTCTAACGTAAGTTAAACGATAGAGTAAAGTAGAAAATCGATACAACTTCACTGCAATGTAGTATTTTGTTAGTTTCCACCTACATATATAACTGTCGTTTAAAGTAAGTTAAAGTAAATAATGTATTCGCTTACCTGCGATAATCAATGACTTGTCATACACTACGAGCAAACTATCGCGTAATTTGGTTAAGTCCTATCTTTTCGAGAACACTGCAGCAATCACTGGTGACCACATCGATACAGGGAAACAGCTGCTGCTTTTTTGACAACCGGAACTTGAAAATGGTTAACACGAGTTTTAAAAATGGCGCGAAAATTTGAACGTAGAAATATACGACCAATTTTCAAATAACGAAAAATTTATCAAATACATACTCTTATATCGTTATTAAAATTAACAAAAACATTTCTAAAATGTTTCATCTAATGTCTGTCTAAATTAAAATCTTGTGGTCGCGATAAATCGTATGTGTCACATAATTTTTATTTGAACGTAAGAAAACATTGAATCAAATAGCGAAAAAATAACGTTTATATAATAAACGTAACAACCAAAGATATTAATCTTATCATTTTTTTTACATTGATATTGCAATATATTTTTAATGCATCATGATATTTATCTTGCATTGAATGTCGTGAAGTAAAATTTTGATGTAATAAATGAAATTTATGAGCTTGTACGTATATATATTGAAATATTTATATAAATTCTAGAGAAAATCAATTAAAAATACGAAATAATAAAATTTTTATATGAAATAAATATTTTTGGGCATTGTGATCGCACGAAATTATTGTTAATATTACATCATAATGTTGTCACAAGAATTAATAGAAAATCAGTCGCATATTAAATTGTAAGATTTATCTTATCTTTATTACAATAAAAATGATTCGAAAAGCGTAATAAGTTCACAGTCGAACAGAGAAATATATGTTTTTTTAAGCGCAAATGATTACCAGTCTTTTTTATTCTGTCATTTCTATTTATATTGGCAAGTCGCGTTAATTATCGTAATTGTTGAAACCTGTTATTTTTGCTTAGATTGCACAAACCTTCGCGCGAAAAGTACAATTAAAATCAGACAAAAGCTTTATAAACCGATTATCATTCCTGATTCAACAGTACAAAGGAATATAAAATCTCGACTAAAGTGTCAACTGCGTCAGTTGGAGGTCAACATTGTGCAATATATGCAGTAAGATGGCAGGCTTACTGCTGTGTGTAACGCGTATTTTATTTTTATTTCTCTTTAATTCGGCTCTTGTATCTTCTGGTCTTGTGAAAAAACCAGTACAAAATGTCCCGGAGGCTTTAATTCAAAGTGCCTTGAATTCTTTGAATCAGGATTCTCCGACGCATCATACATATAAGGGCGGTAACCTGATTAGCGCGCAAAAATTGGTATGTTTCCTATCAACTTTCTAAACATGAAATTTTGATTATCAATAATGATGAAAATTTCAGAATTACACGTTTATATTAATTTGGATTAAAAATATTGTTTCATTTCTCAACTTTTAGGAAGAATCTCCATATGTGATATATAGACTCACGTTTGATTTAACTCCTACTTGCAAGGAAGCATTAGAACCTTGTCCTCGAGAAGCATGTACCGTGGAAGTGAAACAACACGAATTGGGAGATATAAACGTTTTAAGAGAATCCATACAATGCATGTATTTGTATCCTCAATCTGTACAAGATGATCCACTGCAAGTACAAGAAAATGCTCAAGATCAAGATCACATTATTGAAAATATAGATAGACAAATTATCAATAATCAAAGTGTTGAGTTAGATCATGAAATTCAAAAGGATGGAGATCATAGTGAAAGACCGTTCATAGCTATGAGAGCTTCTAATCCTAATTATTGTCCAGGATGTCCATATGAGTTGAATCCAAATTTGCCTGGATTCATTGTTTTTGGAGAGCAAATAGCGAAATCAATGGACGAATTGATACAGAATGATTTCAAACACAAAGTAATTGATATTATCAAAGTAACGCGTGCTGTTCCACCTTCATCTAATATTATACAATATCAAATTTTATTATATATAGGAGAATCTGATTGCTTGAAAAATGCAATAGAACAGTCAGAATGTTCTGTACAACCAAATCTTCCTGTCAAGGTATGTTTGGTAACATTTGAAGAGCAACCTTGGCAGCAATCTAGCCGTAAAATAGTAAAGAATAATTGCACTATGGATGCTAATAGAGAAATTAAAGAGAGTATTAGCTCTTATTCAACATTAAATAGCGAATCACTTGTAACATCAGTATCGAACAAAGAAAAAACAAATGGTGAAAAATTGGAAGCTCTAGAAAATTTGAAAGATATTCTTGATAATTACACTTATTCCACAACGAAAAAATTAGGAGAATCAGAGCAATCAGAAGTGACAGAACATCCTATTCTAAAAATTTCCATAAACAGAAGTGATGATGATGTTAAACCTGAAGGATTTGAAGATAAAGTAAAAGAATTTAATGAATTTCTGAAAAATTTTGATTTACCTACAACCCAAACTCAATTGATTCCAGAAATAAACAGAGAAGAAGTCAGAGAAGAAATCATTTATCCAAAGAAGGTAGATTCTGCAAATAATAAACCATATTTGTATAGGAACAAAAGACAAGATCTTTTAGGTGCACCTAGTAACATAAATGTCGATGATCCCACAATAAAAGAGTTTGCAAATAAAGGTCTCAGCAAATTTTCAGAAAATTCTGAAGGTCCAAATGAGCCTATAATAGTAGAAATTGTTGATGCTTCGCAACAAGTAGTGTCTGGAATGTTATATAAAATAAAAGTTAAATTAGGTACAAGCAATTGTCCAAAAGGCACGAAAAATGATTGTCAACTGAAAGAAGGAACTGAAATTAAAGAATGTTTGTTCAGTATATGGTCTCAGCCATGGTTAGATAAAGGATCTCCACAAATTACTATCAACTGTGATTCAAACAATCGCCAAAAACGATCTTTACGAGGCAGTCAATACAATCAAAAAATGTTAAAATTAGCAGACGAAATAAAAGATGAGGCATTATTTGAAGTTTTTATTAAGAAATTTGAAAAAACATATGATTCAGCTGATGAGAAACGAGATCGTCTTAAAATATTTAAACAAAACTTAAAAATTATTAATGACTTACAAACGTTCGAACAAGGAACAGCTGTGTATGGCATTACAATGTTCTCAGACCTCACACCTAAAGAATTTAAAGCTCGTCATCTAGGTCTTCGTACGGAACTGAAATATGAAAATGAAATACCTCTCCGTGAAGCTGAGATACCAGATGTTCCCTTACCATCCAATTTCGATTGGCGCGATCACGGTGTAGTTACACCTGTAAAAGATCAAGGCCAGTGTGGATCATGCTGGGCATTTTCCGTAACTGGAAATGTGGAAGGACAATATGCAATTAAACATAATAAATTATTATCTTTATCCGAACAAGAATTAGTAGATTGTGATACTTTAGATGAAGGATGCAATGGAGGATATATGGAAAATGCTTATAAATCCATAGAAAGATTAGGAGGTCTCGAATCAGAGGCCGATTATCCTTATGACGCTAGAAATGAAAAATGTCACTTTCTTGCGGATAAGGCTAAGGTACAAATTGTCAGTGCTGTAAATATTACATCAGATGAAAAAAAAATGGCACGATGGCTAATCAAAAATGGTCCAATTTCAATTGGCATTAATGCCAATGCCATGCAATTTTATATTGGAGGAGTTTCACACCCATTTAATTTCTTATGCAATCCTAAAAACTTAGATCACGGAGTTTTAATTGTGGGATATGGCGTTAGCAGTACGTAAAGTTTTTATATACTTTTTAAATATATTAATTTTTACACACATTATTTTTACATAAAATCATTTTTTTCAGAATATCCTTTGTTTCATAAAGAATTACCGTATTGGATAATAAAGAATAGTTGGGGTCCACAATGGGGCGAGCACGGTTATTACAGAGTCTATAGAGGAGATGGTACCTGTGGAGTTAACACAATGGCTTCAAGTGCTATAGTTGCATGACAAATATATCTAAGAAACTAATGCCTTTAATAATAATATCTAACTTCTCCAGAATAAAATTATATTTTTTTTTACTAATGCAGTACGAATATTAACCGCTTGTATCTTAAAGTTTAATGTAATACGTTCCAATGATTAAACAACATAATTAAAATTGCAAACTCATAATAAATACTCCAAAGATATAAAGTTTCCATAATTGTAATTGTTTAGTATCGTAATAACGTTTTCATAATAAAAAGCATGTTTTTACAAATATTTATATTTCTTTCTTAATATCTGACATCTCCTTATAATTTAATAATTTGCATAAGCAATCTTAATAATAGCAACTTTCGAATATCGAAAATTTATTAAACGTAATATTTAAAGACATTAATTTAATAGCGAATGAATTGAAACATCAATTCATGTATGTAATTAAAATTTCTATGTCTCTCATTTTTACAGTTGTGAATATATTTTTTTGAACTTCTAAATTAGTGCAAGCAATACATTGTTTTTATCAAAAAAATTTATATACTTTTTCAATTTCATTTATTGTAAATTATAAAATTTCACATACAGAAAAAATGTCTTTAATGTATGTGAGTTTTATGCTGATTTACGACAAAATTCGGATTCTAGTTACAAATGCGAAATTACAACATATAAAATAATGTGCATCTGTAACATAAAAATGTAATACCTAGAATTCCTACAACTGAATATGTCATAGAAATGTAGTTGTTCTTTGATTCATTGTTTATCAAAAATGTACTGACAAATGTTAACAATGTTTATTCCGTGAATATCTCATAATACGCTTCTCTAGGATATTCAAATATCTATTTTTCCATTTACATATATATCCTAATTTTCTTTAAGCGATACGTTCAACGCACATCAGCAAAAAATCTAATATTATAAACTAAGTACGCGAAAGAAATACTTCTTACAAATAGTAGGTAACGTTTATGAACTGCTACTTTCCTGTTGAAGAAATAATACAACGTCACGGAATAAAATTAAACACATAATATTACATTATACAAATTCAATGCAAAATGTGTAGTTGGGAAATATTTCACATAATGAACTTGTGTTCGTATTGTATGGCAATATTTATCAACTAGCTGTACGATATTACGTTTGTAATAATACATTCAACATCAGTCGGAAATTTTGTAGTACAATTTTCTGTATTATTATTTAAAATATATTAAGAGCGAATTTTTTATGCGAAGAACTGTTGAAAAAAGCATCAGTAAGACATTTATTATCGTTACTATTATTATTATTATTATTATTATATTATTATTATTATTATTATTATTCGTGTCAGGTTACTGATGTGTCATTAGAACTTGAAAAAATTTTCTTTTCCCTTTTTGTTTTTCATCCTTAGATGAAAAAATGAAGATTATAAAATGTACAGTAGATACAACAACGCAATGAAAGCCGATACAAGACAAATTCTGTATTATTTTCTAGTAGTAATTATAAGATCCCCATTGATTATATGGTCCATATGCTTGTGGTCCTCCTTGTCCATATTGCCAATTTTGATAATTAGCATAATTGGGATCGGAAGGAGGTGGATACTGTTGATAACCCTGTTGATATCCACCTTGACCACCATACTGACCACTTTGAAATTGTTGCTGTGACTGATAAGGTCCACTTGGTCCGCTACTGTACTGATACGATGACTGCGAACTTACAGAAGGCGGAGGTGGTACATTAGACTGGTCTCCAGTTTTAACTTTCTTTGGAGGAGAAGTATCTCTGTAGAATATAAAATTGAAGTTTGTTGAATACATTTTATCTACACGTTAAACATACTTTTATAAAAATAATACTTACGTTTTAGTATCGTCGCTTTTTGTCTTTTTCCGTTCTTTTGCTTGTTTGATACACTTTTGGAATTGTTCATGGGCTTTTAATACTTGTCGAATATCCGGACTAAAATCTTCTAGAAATTCTACTTTACGTTGGGCAAAAAGTACTCTTTGTTCAAGATCAGCATGTTCTCGTTCTATAAACATATCCATATATCCTACAATTTCTTGAGTATCAACAGGTGTTCTTTGCATTCCTAGATCAATCAGTTGTAAATAAAGCCTTGGATTATCTTTATCTTTTTCTGTTGCCTAAAAATATATAATTTACACAATGTATAAAATGTAGACATCATAAAAAAAAAATGTATAAAATTCACCTTCAATAATACTTTGATTGCTTTATCCACATCGTTTTTTACTTTACATAAAAATCGTGCATATTTTACTACAATATTATTTGCGATAGTTCTATTTTTACTATTGCTAATATAATTTTCATACAATGTACAAGCTTTATCTAAATCTCCTCTTCTACGTTCCAAATTTATTCTTCGATATGCCACTTGTAACATATTCGGTATTACATTATCAATATTTTCCAATATATTTGCTGCCTTCTCAAAATTGCCCTGGCCCTCTTCAAATGTTGCCCACTGCAGATGCAAATTTGGTTTCTTTGGGTGATGTACCATACAAGCTCTAGTATACACATCTCTAATTTTTTCCACATTATCACCTTTTAAGGATTCCAGATAACGAACGAACTACAAAGAAATGTAAAAATATTTAAAGAATTTAATGCAGAGAGTAATTTTCAAGCAGAAAAAAAGAATAAATGAAACGTACTCTCATCCAGAATTCATCATATAAAGCACATGCTATTAAACATCTTTCAAATAAAATTATTATCCGATTCTGATCTTTTTGTTCAATTTCAAAATCTAGATACTCCTTCCAATTTTTTAACTGACATCGTTCTAGAGGCTTGACATGAAAATATGGCCTCTTAATCTATAAATAAAGATCTAATATTAATAAATACGACATTGAATGATATAACATATATTGTATTGAATATAATACAAATACTTACACCTTCCTCATATGACCATCTTGCCGCAACAGCATTAATATTAGCTTTATGCATTTTACGTCTACTACTAATAATTTTTTCTCTAATAGCACGGGTCTCTTCGTCAGTTGGTGGAAGTTCGTGTGGTGGTGGTTCTTCGCCAGGCGGTGCATCATCAGCTGCTGAAGTAGAAGTATTGTCATCCGACTTCAAAAGTGCTTTGACTTCAGCACGCAATGCAAGAAAATCGTCAACATTTAAAATACGATTGGGTAAATTTGAAGAAACGAACTCTTGAAATGCATCAAAATGAGAAATATAACCAAGTGTTGGAGTACATAACAGACGATCATATAACGCTGTTACTCTGCTTAGACGTTTTCCTTCCAGTTCCCATTTTATATAGCTCTCCCAAAGACGATCAGATCTTAATAAAAAGAATATTGTAAATATCCGAGTACAATTCAAGATGTATACACATGAAATTGAAGAAAATGCGTACCTGAATTCAAGACCACATGCCTGGATAGCTCTTTCGTATTGTTCTCGAAGTTTCTCTTCATCTTTTTCATAGACGGTTTTGCAGTGGTTGATGTAATGAAGCCAAAGATCGACACTGAGTGAAATAGCTTTCAGACCTTGATCGAATACCTGTAGTAATGGTTTGCAATCACATTTAGAACGATTTATAAATGATTGGGCTGGTGGTGGGTAGACTTATACCTATTTCTTTTTTGTTTTTTTGTTTTTTTTTTAGCTTTCGATAAGCATTACGGTTTTTAGCAACGTATACTCACATATCATACGCATACTGTAAATAAAGAAGTTTAATTAACACAGAGATTGCAGAGCATTGTGCATTCACCTTAAAGTCAAGGAGTGTTCCAATCTGGGTGCCTCTGTGTCTTCCGCCACTTTTTCTTGCTCCCTCTCTGGCATGTTCACGTCCTAAGTCTTTGTTTCTGACTTTGATTTAACACCCAACCCAATCTTACTTACATTAAGTAAGGTACCGCATCTTATGCTTAAGTTACAATACTTTCTGTAGTAAGCTATGTGTACAAATGCTTACAGTAAATATTACACACAATTTCTTGCACGGTAATATCGCAAATTGAAACAACTAGCCTTCGCTTGACTTACGTATCATACGTAGAATATTGATATAACGGTATAAGTAAAACATTAATATACGCAATAATATTGTAGATATCGCAGAATAATTAAGTAACTAGCTATTTGGTAAACGGAGAGAGTCGTATAGGTGCCGCAAGACGTGCTAGGCTGTTGGAAGGGAAAACCATATTTACGTGCGTGCACACTGCCCACGCGTCTTCCTAACTCGAGCTATTTTCATTAGATTGCGTTAATTAAATGATATCATAATGAGAAGTAGACCTAATAAATATGGTAAACGAGTTGACTCACCCTTTGGACATTTTCGGGGTTCCCCTTCTTCTTCTCGTAATCTGCGAATTTTCTCCAGTAACCATAGCAATATGGATAACGCTCCAAAAATTTCGTATAAGCTTCACGTGCAGCCTCAGCGTCATTCTACGCGAGAAACAAATATGTATATTCAGTAATCAATTTTTAGAATATTCTTTGCTTACTTCTTGATCGACGTATTGGAGAAGATATGTCCATCCTGTGAAATCCGATGGATCTTCATTAACGGCTTTCCAATATTTCTCCAATTCTGGTAATGTTTTTTTCTTTGGCGATGCTGGTTTAGTTTCCTGCTTACTGTCCCCTGGATCTACTTCCGTTGAAAGTGCAACCTTTTTTGCCGGCGTTTCGTCATTGTTTTCAGACGTTGGTGAACTAGGATCATACTCTCCTTCTGCATTCAACTTACGCTTATCTGTAAAAATAAACTTACATTTATCTGTCAAAGTAAAGATTTAATGTTAACGTTATTAAATTAAACGTTATTAAATAACGTTTTCTTCTTTACACTCACTTGTTCCTTCAGTTTTGTTCTTCTTTTCCAGGATTTTACTCATTACCTTCGTTCCACTTTTCTTTTTCTTTTCACTATCTAGTGGTAACTCATCTTCAGAAACTGATTCAGTTTCTCCTAAATCTGCGGGAGCCGCTGCTGGCAATTCTTCATCAGATACTGCTTCTGTTTCAGGTTCCTACAGATTTATAATAATACATTATAAACCGCATGCATATGAACGTATAGATGTAGTGCACAAAAAACATAAGTTTATTTTTCACTATTTTGATAACAAAATACCTTTGCTGTAGCCTCAGTAGGCAGCTCGTCTTCAGACACAGCCTCTGTATCAGGTTCTGTCTTTTTAATAGCATTCTCAGGTAATTCCATGTCACCCTCTGTTGTTTCTGTCATTTCCGTCATTCCTGTCATATCATAATCGGGCACAATTTTTTCTGTAATATTTTCTATGATTTCTGTTTCTTGTTGACAATCTACTTCCATAACTTCAATTCCAGTACCTTCATTTATAACAGTTTCAGATTCAATTTCCTCTGTTTCTAAGATTTCTGTTACTTGTGTTATTGTTTCTCCATCGTCATTCATAACTTCTTGGAAATCTATCAATACACGTTGGTTCGTTTCATCATTATTAATATCCTGCCCTTCCATATCCATTTGTTCACGCTCGTTTAACATATCAACTTTATCCATACTACTTTCTTCTATGATCATACAATCCGATACCGTATTCGAATGATCCTGAAATACATAATATAATCTCACAACATAATCTTTCGAAGAAGCAACGTATTAAGCTTAAAAGTGGCGAAGTATCGTATATCATCATTTACAATTTGAGATGCGGACGTTTCCAAATCAGGTACAGTCTCTTGAACTCCAATTTGTACACTCTGATTCATGTTGATTTCATGAATAGTGGTATCATCAGAATCTTCCAATTCCAAATGTAACATAGGAGCATCGTCCTCGCTATGCTGTTCGATAATAATGTCACCAAATCTCTGCACTCCATTTTCTGGAATGCTTTCCATTACAACCTCTTCTTGCAATACAGGCTCCTCCTCCTTAAAAATCATAACAACAGTTACATCTATTGAACAAAACGCCGATTACGCACACTGACGATTGCGAGAACTATCTATAGTATTGTGGAATTTACACACCTCGACCTCTTCGATTTCTTGCACTTTTTTCGGGGATCGTGTTGCCCTTGCTAGAAGTTTCTTTACAGGAGATTTTTTAGCTACTATGGTAGTCTTACGTGTACGGCTGGATCTTGTGCGTCGCACTGGAAGGAATGAAAATACAAAAAAAAAATGCAAAATTTGAATGAAATATTTACGTTAGATGCGTGTGCGAGACGCCATTCGTTTAATGGCGGTTCGCAAGTCTTTGCTCAGCTGCCGGGTGTATTAATATTTTTGTTTCGTTTTATCTAATTATATGTAAATATAGATAAATATCGATATTGTACCATGTTGGACACGGTTTCTTTCAAAAATATCATCTTACCGGGTTCATTTAAAGATATCTCACTTTCATCACCACTTGCGGACGACATCTTGCCTCGATACAATCTCTGGAATGTAAAACGCAGAACTGATGAAGAAAATGGCGGCAGAATACTAAGAGAGACCCTCTGTAAGAAGGATATGAACTACTGTGTGACACAGCCGATAAACTGACAAATTACCTTATCGTCAATCAATAATAAATTATACCGGGAAATACAAAAAAAATATATATATATAAACATATGTAAACCGTTAACCAAGGATAGAATAGATCTATCATTATATAGAAAAAGGAGAAGATTTTTTAAAATGAGTAAATTTTCCTTTTCGAGGAAAGGATCGATAGGAATCTGTTTAAAATGGATCTCTAAAAAAAGTAACTTAGTGATAAGATTTGGGCGATCATATTATACGATATTTGTATTTTGATTTAAAAATTAATACACATTAATACTGTAATCTTATTTTACTTTAACGTCAGAGCGTTAAAATGGTAAAAGAGCTTTAAAATTCCCAACGCGTACGATACAGAATCGAAAAGAATTTAGTGTTTATTCGTTTGACAAATCTTAATCTTTCGAAAATAAAATAACGAAGTAAACAAAAAATATAAAACGTATACAGAATTTGGAATTTTATGAGCAGGATATTAAGGATATCCAAATATACGCATGTGCAAAGGAATATGAAAAAGAGCGCAGGTGCGTATAGTAAATCTATCTTGCGTCGAACATATACTAAACGAAGTAAATACTAAGGTGCACGTAATATAAGTTTCTCTATGTATATATTTTTGTATACACGATTTTGTAAAACAACGTTTGTTGATGTTTGTAAATTCATGTTATACGTCGATGTTCCAAGTTAAATGCGAATCGGAACGAGCGATGCTGAAGAATACTACGAGTCATTCTGTTCCGTTCATGATTTGTCAATTTCAAACGTCTCGAAATTCTGAGCCTTGTTGTTCTTTTCTTTTATCTTGCGCCTCAGTGAAAACAGCTACCGCTTCGAACCAGGCAATTGTTTCCAGAAAGATTTAGGCTTGTCGAGCTTCCGAGATGCTTTGTAAAAAAGATAATCTAAAACAAATTGAAAATCACTTCTCACTTTCGATATCTGTGCGATACTGGGAATGTCAGAATGTTTAGCTCGGCTTGTACTTGGCGATAAGTGCGTACTTTGTACTATACGAATTCAAAAATTTGCGATAGGAAATGTCTTACAGTGATGGCGGGCGTCCAATACGAAAGTACGGCACCAAGTCGCCGAAAAAGCTATGCGTGACGAAGAATGAAAACAGCGATAAAACAACAACTACTATCAACTGCAATAATCATCATCATAATCATTACCATCATAATCATCGCTTTCTCGATACCCCTCAGCCGTCAGTGCACAAACGTAATCTCTATATTGTTTCTTTCCCTCTGATACTGCTGTTCAATGTTCTGAGGACACTTCTTTATCAGTTGTTTGTGGTATTTAAGTACTTATATACATCTACATCTCAGCTGATTCAACGAAGACAAGCTTGTAAGCAAACCTGCCAGCTGGAGATTGTAGTTGGCCAAAAGTCTAGTGAAAATTTGAACAACAATTTAAACAATACTGGACAAACTGAAAACGAGGGAATGTCGCAAGTGCCTAGAAGGGCAATCGGCCCTGGCCCTGGAGATCCGTTACTTGCAAAACAGAAACATCATCACCGTAGAGCTTTTGAATTCATTAGTAAAGCACTTAAGATTGATGAGGATAATGAAGGTATTTCTAGTTATGTTTATACTGTTTCTTACATGATAGAGTTTGTCTTGGAAATATTTCATTTCCAATACTAATTTTCAGGTCAAAAAGAAATGGCAATTGAACTTTATAAGAAGGGAATTGGAGAACTGGAGAAAGGAATAGCTATAGAATGCAATGGTGGCCGAGGGGAAGTTTGGGAACATGCACAAAGACTTCATGATAAAATGCGCACTAATTTGGCAATGGCGAAGGATAGACTTGATTTTCTTGGTTTGTAAACAAATATTTTAAATAGATGGCACATTTCTTAAGCTGTCCCAGTCACAGTAACAATACTGTACCACAAAATCACTTATGTATAAACTTTTTTTGTAATTATAAATTATTCTTATATAAAGCTACGGTACAGCTTAAGAGTAACACAATTTATGTATTTAGCATGTTCATGTGTTAATTGTTCTATATTGTTCACGCGTGTGTGTGTATCCATGGGTGAAAGTATATATGCGTGAATGTATTCGTGCGTGTATGCATGCGCGCGTTATCCCTTTTTTCAATGGTTTCATTTTTGGCACAATATTCTTTTTCATAAGCGACGCAAATTTTGTACAAATTAGTAGCATTTCAAACAACCATCTGAGCATTTATTTCAAATAAAAGTCCTAGTTATATCTAAGCCCTAATTTACAATTTGGACAAAAGTTGACAAAATTTCTGAGTTCAAACTGTACTTAGCTATTTAGCCTACTGCAGCATGGCAGAGAATGTTTTTCCTTTTTGTAGTGAGTGTGTGTGAGCTGAAAAACCTGGATATCTGCAATGAATATCGTGCTCCTGGAAATAAAATGGACAACGAACATCCAGAAAAGAATCTGAGGGTCCGACGCAATATACACACATTACAAACAACTCGATCTTCTTTAAACACAAATCATATTAAAAACACAAACAGTACACAAACAGTGAACATAGGGCAGAATACATGTACCCAAATTCCCAAGTTAAGGCCACGTTCACCAAAAAACTATTCTGCCCATTCTGAAGGTACTGTTTGTCTGAAGTTTTGCGCTTTCAATGCAGAATGTAACTTTGTTAATTGCTTCTCTAAAACTATTGTTTCTATTTCATTATTAACACATACATTTATTATTAGTTTTTGATGTAATGCAACGAATAGTAAATGCAAGCATGTTATTATATTATTTTTTGGTATCAATGTAGTTTTGCTATAATTAGTGATGCAATAATTATTTTAAAAAGTAATTAAAAAATGTAGAATTATTCATACGTAAGTATGTATAAAAAATTACATATATATACATATATTATACTGTGTGCATATGTACATATATATAAAATAATGAATTAAGAAGAAAAATTAGTTTATGTGCATGAATGTATGCTTTGTATAAACATTGAAAGTTTCTTTTAAAAAGATATATTAAATAGTTTATAAAATATTTATTACATTTGTATTCTGGAAAAATATTTTCGTATTTATTTTGTTACCTCATAATCAGTATTTAAATTTAATCATTAAATCATTATTATATACTATATTTTTAACAATAAAATGTTAAAAACTATATATATAAAACACTAACAATGTAATGTATGCTCTTAATATTTTAATCATATATTACATATATATTACAAGCATATCTTAATTATATCACATGCATACTATTTTGATGAATATATTTCATTCTTTTCATATTAATTGAAATTATATTAACAGTTACTTCTTTTATTGCAAAAAGTTTGTCTTGTATTTTATTTTTTCCAATAGTTCTATATATTAGAGTTGACAAAGATTCAAAAATACTAATAGTTTTATTTTTCTGTATGGATTGTTTGAATCTTATTTTATGCTTTTGTAGCATCTGGAAGAAAATTATCTGTTCCTGGAAAAAGAGTGGGCACAGCTATAAGCAAAAGTCAAACATTACCACGCAGCATGGGACGTTCAACGCCAATACAGTCTTGTCATAGAGTTACACCTATTAAACCATCATCTACACCACCTTCTGTAAAAAGACAATTATCAGTACCTGGAAATGGTTCACCTATTAGAAGACCAGGAACTCCTACTACATCAAATAGTAATAGAGGAACACCTACAAGAAAAGTACCTATTTTAAAAGGGGTAGATCCAAAACTTGCACAAGTAATTTTAGATGAAATTTTGGAAGGAGGAACAGCAGTACATTGGGAAGACATTGCTGGTCAAGAAGTCTGTAGCTATTGTCATATATATTGTTAAATAAGAAGGAATGTATATAAACTTATAATTTTGTATTTTTTTATAAAACAGACTGCAAAGCAAGCATTACAAGAAATAGTCATCTTACCTTCATTAAGGCCAGAATTATTTACTGGCTTGCGAACGCCAGCGAGAGGATTATTATTATTTGGTCCACCAGGAAATGGAAAAACATTACTTGCACGTGCTGTGGCTACTCAATGCAATGCTACATTTTTTTCGATATCTGCTGCTAGTCTTACATCGAAATATGTTGGAGAAGGAGAAAAATTAGTACGAGCTCTTTTTGCTATAGCACGAGAATTACAGCCATCTGTGATCTTTGTTGACGAAGTGGATTCACTGTTAAGCGAACGTAGAGATAATGAACATGAAGCTTCACGGTAGATTTATTTAAACTTTAATTATGTAAAATAATTAATATTTGTCTAATTAGCAATTATTACTTAGGCGATTAAAGACCGAATTTTTGGTCGAATTTGATGGTTTGCCATCTAATCCAGAGGAAAGAGTGTTGGTTATGGCTGCCACAAATAGACCTCAGGAATTAGATGAAGCTGCATTGCGGAGATTCACAAAACGAGTATATGTTACATTACCAGATTTGCGAACAAGGATTTTGTTACTAAAACGACTTTTAGCTAAACATAATGACCCTTTAACACCGGAAGAGTTAAATGAAATGGCAATTTTAACTGAAGGCTATTCTGGAAGTGATTTAACAGGTTTAGCAAAAGATGCAGCACTTGGTCCCATTAGAGGTAAGACAAAATTTTAAATTTTCTATCACACTTTCCGTTGTGTCTTTATTTAAAAAATGGACTGAATGGATACGTAAGATTTTGACCAGCAGTCTAATAAATAAATTAATCATTATTACTTATTTATAAAAAAATATTGTAAAGTTTGTAAAAAAAAATGTATTGATATTATACAGAACTTAATCCAGATCAAGTAAAGGAATTGGATCTTAATTCCGTTCGCAATATTACAATGCAAGATTTTCGTGATTCGCTTAAAAGAATTCGTAGATCAGTGTCACCTGCAAGTTTGGCAGCTTATGAAAAGTGGAGCTTCGAATATGGTGACGTAAGTCTATGATTCTTTGATGTACAAGGCTACAAAAGTTACACTAAAATATCGGCACATTCCAAAAAAAAGAAAACAAGAAAAAAATCTTAATGACGGAAAATACAATAAAAGCGATTTTCTGCGATATTAATTATTACAGAATGTAAATATAGCAGCTTTTACATTTTCTAAGCTAATTTATAAATGACATCTATATATAAAAAGAAATTTATGATATTGCAAAAAGCACTCTTGCTAAGTACTGTTTTTTAAATCATATTACAGCAGCAACACTGTAATATTAATAGCTTTATACTACATATATAGATACATTCTATACTCCATCCAGTAATCAGGTATCATAGATTTAAGTTTCACTCTAAACATGTTGATATTAGAATTCCAATGTTTGTAGTTATATGATCTATATAGATTTTTGTAACTTTTTTATTTTACATTTAAGCAAACCATGAACTTTAATTTTATTAAATTATAATTAATTATTCATTTTCTTGTTATGGATTAATGAGTTTAGTATAAATTATTCTAACAATATAAAGAAGGATATAATTCTAACAATATGCATTTTATAATGTAAATATTTAATTACTATTCAAGCACAATTGATTTGAATGATATTAATAGGAAAACTATATTTGCATATGAAACAACTCACGTCCAGTCAGATAATAAAATTACTGTAATTGGGTATACACAGATGTCGAATAAGCTAAAAAATAAATGAATATCTTGGTCTTGTACAAGCATGTGTTAAAAGTGAAGTATGCAAATAGAATCGTTGTAGGCATGTGACTTTTGTAAAAATGACAAATTGCACACTATATAACAACTTCGGGGGAAGTATCACAAATATTATTCTTGTTGTGTTTGGTAACATTTCAAATATTCGTTTGACATTGAATAGAAATTGATTGTTAAAATAAAGTTATATAAGATCTCTGAATACGAGGTATCATGCTTGTCAAATTATATATCAATTCCTGATTTGATGAGATTTCTATGAGACAACGAACTGGAATTATATATTTGAACTTGAAAAATTAAAAATATTTATTATTTGTAAGTGAATATCGGTAAAAAGTTAATGTTATAATAAAAGTATGCTACAAGAGGAAGTTGCATATATAAAAGTTTTTGATATTCATCTACTGCTTCAAATGCTCAAATAAAAAGTGATTGTGCTTGTACAATATAATCACTGATTTAAAACCACATTTTGCAAAACTGTAATATTAAGCTTCGACATTAATTCATTACTGTTTCAATTTGAAGTTATTAATTAATAATAATTCTTAATTTTGCTCAATGTATATTTCTTCATAAGAGAAGCGTGGAATGATTATTTCTTCATGTAGTAATTCGTTACAATTTTTTCCAATGATAATGCAACGAGTTTGAAGCTTCTCTTGTATAATTAGTAGTTAATACTGACTTATAGTATAGTATAATCCATGCGTAGCATATTTAACATAAGGGTTGAAATTTTTATTTTATTTTTGTCATGTAATGAAAAAATGATTGTTCGTTTCATTTGTTAGAACTTTTAATATTAATTATGACCGATGCACTCATAGAAAGGTGGTAGTAGCTGTAAAAAGTATAAATTTACACTTACGCAAAGTTCTTTCTATTGAACATGCGAACATAACTGACAACATAAATAATGCCAAAGTTCAATCTCAGCATTGTATTAGTATATAAATGTATTAAGTTTAGTATATGTATTACAGAATGCGATATGTGATTAATTTTGTTTGAAAAAATTATGGACTAAATGTTAAGTTAATGTTAAAGCTGTTTATGTTGCGGCAGTATAGTATGAACTGTATTTTAAAGTTTTGGCCATATGTAAAGTATTTCTTTTTTTTTTCTTTTTTTTCATTAAATAATTTATGGTAAGCATAAGTAAAATATTTTTGCCCGAATTTTATCGATCATCTTGCACAACAGACTGTTATCAATATGGGTATATCTCTATTTACAACCCTGGCCTTCCATGTTAAAAACACGCTCAGCCTTGATTAAGTTATTTTGCTACTTTTATAAAATCTTGTAATAGGAAATTTCTTAAGAATATAAGCAAAATAATAATGCTAATATTAATTAGCTTATGCTACGTAAAAATAATCAAATGTGGATTAAAATGTGAATTGCGTAACGGTTGCACGAATTATGTAAGTTTTCCTAATTGTAAATTCCAAACCCCCATTTTTCGATGTTACGGAAACTATTTTGATAACAGCATAAAATTGATTTTAAATTTAAAATTAATTCATATCCTCTTTTAATATGCGTTAATGTGCAATTTTACTAAAAAAATAATAATTATTAGCAAAATAAGTAGTAATTGATTTGATAAAACGTAACATGAAAATTGTAAAACTTATTTTTATTTCGTGAATGATGTGTTCTTTATAGATTTTTTTTTTTCATTTTTCATTTTTGATTAAATGCCAAATCTATATTTTTCAACAATATTATAAATTACGTAAAAAAGTATGTCGAACAAGGTGACAGATATTATAATTGTAGATTGCAAACTAAAATTTTCGTTGAGCAACTCCTCCTTTTAATATATTATATCGTAGCATTCTTCGCTTGATGAAACAATTAACAAATACATATTTAATTAACGTTGATATACTCAGTGACATCATGCAATTAAATAGTAATTTTTGAATGTAACTGAATAGTATAGTGTCACTTATTGTACAAAAATATCCTACTTAGTATTTTGCCGCTGTGTGATCGAGATCAAGGAACGCATGTATTGTGTGTAATAAAGTGTACAGTACAAATTACTCTAGCGCATTTCATTTAAAAAAAGGAATGCTCGCAATTTTCACGTGAAAATGAATTAAATTATTCACAATTCTGCTGAATTATCATTTTTGATTATAGTTCTAAAATATTCTAACTTGACACTACTATAATATTCGCGAAATTTGGTTTTATGTAATAATAATAGTATAACTAGCGTAATGTTTTCCGTGTTAAATTGAACATGTTGATGCTCTTTTTATACAGAAATTAAGTTACTTCCTTCAATAAATCGCAAACATTGTACTTAACGTTAAATTTTATTGTGTGAAAAAATCAGTCAGAATTATATTTTCTACATAAACTTTGAAATATCAAGTATTTTAAGTGCTTGACGAGATTGCAAAAAAATTGTTCGGATAACGTAAACGATTATTGTAAAAGTCGGCTGTAAAATAAAATTACCTTGTATGTACTTAAAAAACTTATTATATTATTTTTACATTTAACCAGTTATAAACGAAGGTACTACGTTTCTTATAAATTTAAAAAATTACTTTTGATATTATTTCATAACTTTATATTTTATAATAACGTGGGCTATGAAATAATACAAAATATTGTGTATTTTAAATATTTATTCCTTTTTTCATTTAAAGGACAATTTGTTTTTATTATAAGATAACATTATCCTAAGCATTTTCGAGGGTCTCGCACCCTGCTGTACCTAAATTACTTTTCATATAACATTTTTTTAATGTCTTCCATCCATTCAGTGATTATTATTAATCCATAGACAAGTTTGTTTTCTTGGCTTCTCATAGTTCGATATCACTTATCGCAGTCAATTAATCATTGCTATATTTGACATTATGTTTCTCCTGTTATTACATTCAGTACTGACTTTATACAAATTGGTTTTCAAAGATTTATGGCTTTTTATCGTCGGTGGTGAAGCGAAGTATCGACAAGTTTTACTCTAACTCCTCGCTCTAATTTGTTTTACTGTTAATATATTAACTTAGTGAAATTAGTGAATTCTGAAAAATCAATTTTGAAGGATGAAAGTGATAAATTAAAAAAAAAAAATATATATATATATAGAATTAATTATATTGAAAATCGAAGATATACAATAATTTTCACTTGTATAATAATTGGAAGACACGAAGGCATCGTGCCACGCGACAATTACAATAACATCAAAATATCAGATAATATCAAATGTGATTGTCAATTGATATACTGATTATTTTAAGAGAAAACTGAATATTTTACAACATGTTCAAAGGAACATAATTTTAACTATTGATATATAAATTAATGAAGGCAAAATAGTAGTGACTCCAACTCTTAGTGGAAGTGTTTATCATTATCATTAGTATTATACTTAAATTACATTTTAATAATTACACCAAGATTCACTATTTCTTTTGTACAAATGGAGAGGAGTCACTAAGCAGTATAATAAAGTGTATTCAATTAAGTCAAATTCGGCATAAAATATTTAATTTTTGACACTTCCAAGAATATTTTCTTAAAATTGTTTATAAGACTGTTTTTTTGTACATTTACCACCGACGATAAATATCACAAAACGAGGAAAGTTTATAACTCGTTTATCGCATATTTTATTTTAATAGGGCCCTGCATACGTCAAAGCATGCATCCAAATCTAGCTACATCACAGGCGCCGTGTCTACCTATACTTCCTATCTTATACTATGTTCAATGTCGTACTTTGTGTTTACCATAAATGAACATTTATCTCTGTTCATTAATGATTTGAAATAAACTAAAGATTGGTAAATGTGGCAAAAATATTAAAAATATAACAACGCAATGTTCGCATACATACGTACACCTTACGCAGCACAACGAATGCAGGGCTCATCAAGGGGCTGCAATTTTAAGTTCAGAAATATACCTTATTCAACACCATAAAATACAAACCATTTTGAAATTTAAAGATTATTATATTACACTGATGGATTGACTGCTATGATATATTTTCTTTTCCCAATGAATTTGCATTTATTACAATAGTATTCATTTCTATCGTTTGGCAAGAGAAACGTATAAGGAAAATGTAAACGTGTGAAAGTACATATATATCTTCATATATATAACATTTCAATTTTTTTATGGTAAGTCTTTTGAAATATTAATTAAACATCAGTCGATATTACAATTAAATTTAAGAGCTCCTTTTTACCATGTATAGTACTTCAATTGAAGCAAAACTGGAAAATTTGTACATGTTGCAGTCGAAATACCAATGACCTTGTTCGAATAGGTATATGACAGAACAGATTTGCAAACACCCCAGGGGCAAATGTACCATATGTAACAATTAGTTGATGTTGATCAATGATCAATTTCATTGCGTGGGGTATTGTGGCATAGTATATGTTACCATTGCAGGTTGCTGACCTGGTGGCAATGGTGCAGTTGCGGTCGGTGGGGCGGCGGTCGCTTGTGCAGGTTGCCATGTACCTGCACCAGGAGCTGGCATTCGCATGCTATTCATATATTGAGCCTGTTGTCCATAATATTGACCATAGTACTGAGCAGGCTGTAAAAACTGGCCTTGCATTTGTGGATATCCTTGCGGATACCAATAACTCATTTGTTGGCCATATCCATATGCATATTGTCCAGCTCCAGCTGTAACCTAATAAACAAAAGAGACAATATTTATCTTTACATTTATTACTTTTTTAATACGTTAAAGGCAAAAAACATATCTATATTCAGAATAAAAAATATATGCATCATAATAACCTGTTGAGCTTGGTGATTCGCATTTGGACCCACGCTGTTGGGATCACCATTTTCTTTTCCCCAAAAACATTTAACAATGCTACCATTAATTTCTGTATTATGTGTGGATTCTATGGCATGTGTTGCAGCTTCCTTAGTAGTAAATTTTATGAAAGCGTATCCTTTATCCTTAAATACTCTTATATCTTGTATGGTACCAAAGGGAGAAAATGTTTTGGTTATGAGGTCATCCGTAATTCCATTTGTAAATCCTCCACAGTACACTGTGCAATTAGTTGGACTACTTTGGTTATATACCTATTAACAATAACATACACGAATTAGGAAATAAAACACCATTGGTTGATTTAATTAAACACAGGAACAATGAATTCGTTAGGCGTCATTCATTGAAATTTCAAAACGTACCTCTTCATAGTTAGGTTTACTGTTATTTGAATGCCGTGGCCTTTCGGATCTTGGTGGCGGTGGTTTCCTAGTTGACCAATTTGTCCTGATGCTTCTGGATCCAAGCCACTGACCATTCATAGCTGCTATCGCTGCCTCGGCTTCAGACTTTTTCACAAATGATACAAAAGCATATCCTTTACTTTTCATGGTTTGTGGATCGCGTACAATTCTACAATTGCTAATTTCGCCGAAAGGCGCAAACGCTTCTTTTAAAGTTTGTGTTTCAATTTCTGGCGACAGGTCGCCGACAAATATGTGATGATGATTACTCGTATCCAACTTCGGCTGATTTCCAGGGCTCGTTGCCCAGTTAACCTTCATTTCCTTATTCAGGAAGGATCGCTTGTTCATGGCGGCTAGCGCTGTAGCCGCGCATTGATGATTTGTAAATTCGACGAACGCATATGGATCGTTCCCTGGTTCTCGTATAATTTTGCATCCTTTAACTGCACCTATTTGTGAGAAAAGTGCGCACAATAGTTCCTCCGACACCGAAGAGTCTAGATTTCCCACATAGAGCGTTCGCGGATTGCTTTCTTCGCTCATGCTCGTTCTTTCAAAACCCCAGTTCTGCCTTATTTAACTAATTTCCTTACTTTCCTTCGACTTAATTTACAATTCACACGTTCAGTGCGTGGTACGAGCATTTACCTCGACCCCAGCATCAGAATTCAGATTTTCTCGCCTTTTCTGAAGAACACGGACGGTTCAACGCGAAGCTACACCCAGCCTCTACGTCATACTAACATAAAATGGCCGCTCTCCTGCTTCACTACTTTCCCTTCAATCATCCACATAAACTTTCCTATTTTACCGATTAACTTACTTAAAACTATCCTCCCTTCACGTCCGTTCACTTTCCTTTAACTACCCACCGGAACCTTCTTAAATTCACATGAACTATCTAAAACTTTGTCAGCTAAAGTGTAAAGAACACGTGTTTTTGTATCATCCGTCGAAGAATTCATAACAGGTAGCGCGAAAACGCTTGTGAATCATTGGCCTACAAAATTCACTAGACAATTACTTCCTTAAGGTCGATTTTCACCAAATTTCTACTTTTTCCTCAATACGATGATTTATCTTACTTATCCTCTACAATACGATAATAATTGACCAAATATAATTTTTATTGTTTAAAATTTAATATCATTAAAAACTGTGATAGTTAAAAATTTATATTTTATAATTATTTCCATGAAAAATACACATATTAAAAAGTAGTAGTTATTCAAGCCAATATTTTTTATTGAAATTAAAATATAAGAAAAGATATAAAAAATTGAAAAGAAAAAGCACATTGTCATTTATGTAAATTATAATATATTGTACAATCGCAAATAAAGCACAACCATTTTCGTGAATAAGCGTTGATATATTTAAAACATTAAAAATAAAATTGTTCAAATCACATCAAATGAATATTTTGTCGTCAAATTAATATAAAATATTATAAGAAATAATATTTCATGCATTTTAAACTATCATTACACAGCAGATATTAACTTTAATACAAGTAAAAAATATTAGTTTTTGGACAGATAAAAGTATTTAAAGACGATTTCATTTTAATAATTATATTTGCCAGTAAATATATCAATGTAGTCTGTATCAACAATAACATATTTAAATTTTATTTAACTATTAAACATATACTCCTAATATTACAGTAAGAGCAATTCCTGATGGAAATATCTCAAATAAAATTAATGCATC
Source organism: Melipona bicolor (assembly GCA_030673865.1). Taxonomy (NCBI): domain Eukaryota; kingdom Metazoa; phylum Arthropoda; class Insecta; order Hymenoptera; family Apidae; genus Melipona; species Melipona bicolor. The sequence continues at coordinate 9,307,341 of JAHYIQ010000004.1, read as the reverse complement.
ATCAATTTTCACTCATTATCATATAAACTATAAACTTTCACTTTATATACGACCATATTATTAATACTAATAATAAAAAGAAGCATTCTTTTTACTGGCGATGAAATTCTCACTTATTTGTAATGCTTTAATATAAGCTGGCTCTTTTATACATATAATAAAATATAATTTGGATACAATAAGTTATTTATAATACATTGTTATATGATATGTTAATAAAAATTATACTTTTACTAATTAATTTCTAAGTCGTGGTAGATTATTATCATTATTTATAATAATAGTAATTATTTATACGGCAAAATAAATTTTGTCATTTAAACGATTTTCATTCATAAGAATTTAAATCTTTCTATATCACACTTAATACTTTTTTAATCATATGAATGCAACAAAGTTTGTAATTATTCTTATATACCAGCTTATATGAGCAGAAAATACATTTATAAAACCAAGTATAGAAACTTAAATTGCATATTAATAAAATTCATTGGTTCGTGGCTGTTCAGTCTTTATGATATATTAAAAATTACGGCAATATTATATTGAATCTTGAAACATGTCATGTTTTATACGTTTTAACAAACTATAAGAATATTCATGCGTTGAAATTTACTCATTATTTACATTATAATAAAAATAAGAATATTAGACAACAAATTACTGTTATGTAATATAAAACGAATACTTATTAAATATATAAATTTGTGATGATTTTGAGTATTACGATATTAAGCATATGTACAATTTATATACATTAAATATAGAAAAATTATTTAAATTGTAATACTTTGCCTTTGATCTGTTACGTCTGAAATTGAGTAACAAGAAGCTTTGTTGCTTTGGCAATGTCGTAAGCACATGAACGTACTTGTTGAAGGCATCTGTCCATATGTTCTATATCACTAGTACATCTCTGAAGACCAGAACATTCTGCTTGAAGTCTACCTGTATTACCATTTAATTGTCGCAGAGCAGATCTGATGTTTTCCTCAATAGGATTCTACAACATAATTTAAATGTGTTTAATATAAAAATTTATATTTACGTTTAAAAGGAAAACGCACGTCTTACTTGAGGAAATATAGCTGTGAGTTCAGCAACGGCAACACGAATTCTTTCTGCACAAGGTACAAAAGCTTCTCGTTGTTTCGGATCTTGCATGGCCATCCATAGTTCTTGAATTCTTCTTGTAACTTGTTCAGTTCTTCGTGTAACTTCCTCACTCGGCGGAAGATTGGGAGCACCGCATTCCCATAAACTTTGAGTGTTATTGCGAGACATTGTCTCTGAATCTCGTTTTGACTGTATGAATCAAATCTTATGCAATAAAATTGATAAACATAAATCAAAATATTTGCTATGAAAATTAATACCTGACAAATAGATGTCGACCACGAATTTGGTTTTCGTAAACCTTCTCGTGTTTCATACATAGACGCAGGTCGCTGATTGCTTCTATTAAGAGATATTTTTATATCATGCACTGGTTCTAGTTCTGGTTCTTGTTCTCCACTAACATGACCATTAATAACTCCATCAGTAGATCCCTTCACCTATTTTTTGTACATTAGATTTTAATTCAGAATATATTATAAAGATACTAAATATTTGTCTTACATGAATCATTTGTTTTAGTTCATTATTCTCCCGTGTTAACTGTTCTACAGTACTCTGTAAAGTACGAATCTGTTCTCGGAGATCTCTGACAGTAGATTCTGAGAGAGTTAATTGTTTTTTCAAAACTTCTACGAAAGATGGAAGTCCCTTGGCTAATGGTGCAAAAGCTTCCTGTAATAGTATTTTAACATACACAATAAAATTTCACTTTTATATAATGAGAAAACTGAAGGATACTTTTTTTTAGAAATTACATTATATGATGATTGTTACAGAACAAAACACATAATCAATATATCCATGTTATAAATTTTAGTGAACTATGTATTATGAAAGGTGCAACAAGCACTCTCTGGCAAAGGCTGTACATGCACTAACAGACCTATGCACTTGCCTAATAGCACTGTCTACAGAAGAGCCATGTACTTAGCCGATTCCTTATTCTTCTTTTCGTTACTAGAGCTGGTACCTTTAATACGTTACCATATAATTTTATCTATTTTTGACAAATAATTTATCGTCCATCTTTTTTATATCTTATGCCAAAATTTCTATATTTATGAAAATTCTTTTAATTTTACATTAAAATAATTTAATATGTACCTCGTTATCTATTTTAAATTGTGTAGAGTATTCAGGCACTGGATTGTCAGATGATGTCAATGCGTAATCATCATCAGAAGCAACACTATCATATAATGGTTCATCATCAGACATTTGTGATCCATATTTTCCGTGTTGCTCTTTACGAAGTATAGAAACAGCTGGATCTAGAAATACCATACTTATTAATATAACAGATAAATTAAAAGAAATCAATTTATACATTTTTGTACAAACCTTGCAATGGTGCATTATTTGCAAGCATATGTCTTCTACGAGCCTCGATAAGAACATCTACAATAAGCGTAGCAAACTCCTTTGGTGTAAATCTTGCTAATTTCTGTCTGCCTTGATTTCTTGTTGACGATAGTTGTGGATTGACCGGTAGAAAAGGCACTGTACATTTTTCTGGTAAAGATGCAGTTGTAAACCAAACTATTTAAGAAACGTAAAATAAAAATTAATTAATACCATTAATTAGCAATATTAGAATACAATTTGTTTATAAAAATTATTTTATTATTCAAATCATGCATATATTAAAATTAACATATCACAACTTAAAATTATAAGGTATTATTGAAAAAATTTTTAATTTAACTCACCTCTCCTTTAAAATGATGCAATAAAAAAAAAGCATGCATATTAATAGCACAATATATAAAAAAGTATGGATTAATGTAATATTTTTGTTTTATGTTACATATACATTATCTTAATTTCAATAAAAACAATTATTCAATTATATTATTCAACGTATATATGGACAGATATTCATGTATTACTATAAAGCTACATATTAAATTTATCAATTACGAATGATGTAGAATTGCTTTCAGATGCTAATCTATTCATTTTTTAATATGACTATTTATACAATGCAATCATATCCTTACTTTCTTCATTTTCTCGACGATCTACTTCATCATAAACATCCATTGCCAATTCTTCTAACAAATGATTTGATAACTAAAAAAAAAGAAGTTTATACAATATAGTTCATATTCTAATAAAGTTTAAATTTACCATTTGTAACTTATTCCTTCCTTCAAAACACAAATCATTCTGTAATGTGCATTCAGGAATAATTATATGTTCATCCAATCTATGGTTTGGTTTACGTGAACATATAAAGGATGTTAGTCTATCTGTTAATTCATACAGGCATTCTATTATGCGATCTGATAAGTCTATATGTCCTGCCATCCTAAACACAAAAAATGTAATTATTATATATGCATAATATTTCTCCATATACAATATAAAATTGGTATTGTTACTTGGCAATTTCCGCAGGTGTCTGCCCATTTGAATCAATTATGCTAGGATTACCACCATTAGCTATTAAAAGCTCCACTTGCAAAGCTTGACCTGCTCTAGCAGCAACATGTAAAGGTGTTGTACCTTTTTCCTGTGAAATCAAATATTGTATAATATGTTTCTATTATAATAATATAATATATGTATAATAATAATCTGTTTGAAACTACCTTGTAAAAATAATTTGGATTAGCACCTTGTGCAAGTAATCTTAAAGAAGTTTCTAAATTACTTGTACGAACACTACTATGTAATTGTTTACTTAACTCCTCCTCGTTACAACATTCTTCTTTACTTGGACGTAATATGAACGTCAAATGTTGATGTTTTGCTTTGATAAAATCAGCTTTTATTGGACTATAAAAATAATTAAATTATTAATAAAATTCATGTCTCATGTTTCTTTAAAGGTTAATTTATACTATTGGTGATAGTTACTGTAAAGGATCCTTAGCTTGAGGCTTCCTTCTACTAATTTTTGAATTACTAGGATCTAAAAGGGAATGTTCCCAAATACTGTTTGCTCCATTATCACTTAATGTATACACCATCTATAAGTTAATTATTTTTTACATTATAGATAATTCAGATGTTTTATAAGCTGTACATATTTGTATTTGTTTTTACTAACATTAAGAAGATTTGTATGCCAAGTGCTCTTGTGAAGTGATTTTATTTGAGATATATGACGACCAAGGCTACGATGTATACCACAACAATCATCACATAATAAAATTGCTCTATTCAATGAAGCCCATCCTGGTTCTGAAAGCAGTTTTACAATTTATTCCCATGTCATTTTTACAATAAAATACATATTATTGATGATTTAAATTAATGTACCAAATTGTAATAAATATAAAAAAATAACAACTAAAATACCAAATGACAATAATTTTTTCTAAAAATTTATATAGTGTCAATTATAAAATTCATTAACTATACGAAAATTATGAATAAAATATCATTTTTTTATACACAAATTAATTATCTTACATAATATATACACGTAAAAAAGTATATAAAAAATGTAAATATTTTTAATTAATCTTAACCAGTTTAGAAACAAGTTTTTATTAACATGTGATTGTACGATATTAGTAAGAAAGTAAATTTAATAAAAACTTTATGTTAACTAAATTATCAAAAGAAAAAAATGCATTTACCGAGTGCTCCACAGTCAGCACATATATCCGTGTTAACTCTATGCTTCGGCCGAGCCATTCTCATTACGTTTAACTCTTTAAAATACGGTAATCAGACTTGTTACAAGAAATTTAAAAGGCGCAACATAATGCACAGGTTCTTTTAAAAATAATAATGTCAAAAACCAATGTAGAAATAAGAATTCCTAATTTGGATGTCATTATATATTTAATGATTTTACTGTGACAGAAATCGTCCCAAGCGAGCTTGAGATAGTTGCACCATTGATCGAACATCCTAAAAGATACGCAATCATACGATACACTTTTGCTTACATTACTTCATCCTAACCTATTCCAATTCTATGTTATATTAAGTATACTTTGTACAAAATATTTATTGTAAAAATTTTTAATATTATAAAAAAGAATATTATTTTATATAATTCTATTATTGTTTTAAAATTATGGACTTGAATTTAAATTTGAACTCTTTTATTAAAATTAGTATTTTAATAAATACATGATATTTTATTTATTAAAAATAGGTATATTTATCTTACATTTAAAATTTAAAACGTCAACATTACATTGTTATATTACTACACACATATACAAATATAAAACTTACACACACTAATAGATAATAATTGTATTACAAATAATATATCAGAATACAATTAATTTCAATTCAATATAATTATAAAAACAAACTCATGATCAAGAATCTGGTGATTCAGAGTACAAATTTTGAAGATCTGTGAGCAGTTTATTTGATATATATGATACATTAAGGACAGATTTGTCCACATCATCTATCTGGTATAGAGATCTGAACTTTTTACCATCTGGAGTTTCTAAAAAATTCATATTTGATTTTAAAGCCATGTATTCCCTAAGTGGTCGTTTTTGTTTTCCTTTTTTGTTGATTTTAGGCGTTTTTAGCTGGAAGTCATTTTGCATAGGTTTTGCGTGTGTAATGTTAAGTTGATTTTCTAATTCTAGGAAACTTTCATCTGTTGTATTATCAGACACTTTTTTCATACTCTGAACTCCATCATTTTCTTTATTGTCAACATTATCAGTTACTATAATTTGTGGCACTTTTTTTTCTGAATATTGTGCTGATTTACAACAAATTTCTACTTGTACTTCTTTGTCTACCATAGTATTATTTCCTTTCCTTAATTGAATATTGGAAGTAATTTCTTTATCAAATAATCCTACAATATGTGTTAACATTGATCTTATTTTAATTACACTTCCTTCTGTTTCTGTTAATAAATCTTTTAAATCGCGTTCAAAACGAATAATTTCATCTTTACTTATATCAATCATTTCAGGTGATTTATGTTCCATATTTTCAGAAGTTACTAACACTGTATTCTGTAAGTTATTACATAAATTTTGAACACAATCGTCTGTTTCTTTTGATTTTGAAAATATGTTATACTTCAAAATATTCTTGTCCAGTGTAAACTTCTCACATATTGAATTATTTTGTATAAATACCTGATCCTCATTATTTATCTGCTGAGGAGATTTACACGTAGAAAAACTTGAAATTTTTGGTGTTACATGTGATGTTTCAAAATGTTCAGGATGGCCAATAAACTCTGATTTCAAATGATCAGAAGATGAAATAATTTTCTGATCATTACATTTTTGCTTACTCTCAATTGATACTGCAGAATTAATATTAACATTTAAGGATTCGCCTGTGATTTTATTTTCGTCCTTAGAATCAACATTTATTTCATCCACTTTTTTTAATGTCATACCTATCATTAATTGTCTGATATTTTTCTGACTACACTCTTGTAAGTGTCTTTCTCTTATAGTGTTCGGTGGTATTAATAAACTTCTTTTCTTATTTGGTTTAAAAACCTCATCATGAATCTGGTCAAATTTATTTGATTGATTTTCATTTTCATTTTCGTTTTTTGTAATTTTAGTAGAAATTTTACTAAAATTAAGAAATCTACGTGCACACCTGTTAGAAGGCATCATTTCAGTACCTAATAAAAATAAAATGATATGTTATTTGAACATTTAAGTAAAGATATTAATATATACTAACCACTTTGTTCATCATTTAATTTTATATTCTTTTTATTTGAAAGTGCACCCAGTCTTTCAGGTTGTGCCCTTTTACGTACTGAAATGTATTCATCTTTATGAATATATAACGCTTATATAAAAAAAATTAAGAACACATATAAAAAAAATTAAGAACAAAAAATAGATATGTACCACTGTCTTGTGGAATTTTTTTTATACTTTCGGATTGTTTAAGCAACTGAGCAATTTTAATTGGTTGAGGTCTTTTATAATCTACGAAATAAAAATTTAATTAATATTATTATTTAATTTACATAAAATTATATTAACGAATTATTACCTTTTTCAGACGTACTGTTTGATAATAATTTTGGACAAGTTGAGCATTCTGTCATCCTTGTTAACTGTAACCGTTTATCTTTGAATTTACCCTAAAAGAAAATATATGGTTATATGTAACATTTACAGAATTTGTATATTTAAAAGTTTAATTTACACTCACTGTTGAACTAGATTTGACAAACATTTCTAATTGAGTAATAACGTTTCTAAAATCTCTATATTTTTTACATTGTAATTCATTACAAGTTGCCTTTCGTTTAATTTGCTTATTATTATTTCAAATAATGTACAATAGTAATCAAACGACTCGAACTATAAACGTAAATAAAATTGCAAAGATAATATACATAAACACAGATTCAAATTTCTTGTAATTTAACGGATTATAATCATAAAACACAACAATAAATAGATTCGTAAACGAATCAAATCATGTTTCAGTTATATAGAATGGTGCATTTACATTGCGCAATCATAGCATATACCAATGAGAACTTGTGAACTGATATTTTATATATCGCGCGTTTACTTTGTGATTGTAAATGCTTATGTTAGAAACATAAGTTAAATACTGAATAACGATAATTTTTGTTGATATTTATTTATTTAATATGCATTGCATGATCAATTGTCTGTCACAAACACCTATTATACAAAATGTGAAAGATTTTGCGCAGATTTCTCATCTATAGTTGGCTATTCCCCAAAGTCACATCTGTCGGCCATTTTGTTAAATTTATTTCTAAACGTATCCCCTCCAAATTGAAAACAACCGAAGGTTGACGCTGTTCTCAATCTCGATAAAGTATTTTTGGTTAGGTTAATAGCTGTGTAGAGGATATTTAACAGTAAGTAAATTATTGTGATCACGTCTATTTCTATCAACATTGAAATGAGGTAGAAAATTTCTACGCGTGCAGGAAGAACTGCAACTTTAACGTAGTTCGTAATGTGTAATTGGATGGAAGGAGGCTCGGAATAAAGAGAGGCTATGGCTACTGCTTTGATCATATGTAAAATACTGTTACCCGATCGGCCACCCATTGTTTTTCATTACCGATCTATTTGGCACTTATTTCAATTGATTCGTCCGTGTAAAACAATTTTCTATTTCGAAATGTTTCTTATAACCTCTAAAGTCATAACCTATATAATATAACCTTAGATGTCAACATTTTAAATATTCGTTGTTTAATAAGTTTAGGGGAAACGCTCTGAAAAAATTTCAGAATCGTAATTGACAGATAATTTCAAATGTCTGTTACGCGTTACTTCCCAAATTAGTGTCACATACAATTCTTTTCAATATTACAGCTTATGTTAGTAATATTATATTTTATTAAATAGATTTAATTTGTTCACAGTAAGAAATTTACGAAGATGAATCTTCTGTTAAAGATTTGCATTTATTAAATGAAAATAATTATTTTTTTTTACTATACAATTATTATAGACTAAAGACTTTATATAAAGGGAGTTTACTATTAATTTACAATGTGTTATTTTTATTTGAAAATTGAATAAATAATTATTAATTCAGAAGAAAATATCATTCTTGGGGTCAAAATTATATCTCTTCAAATGTAACTTTAAAAACATGATTGAATATTAATCATATTAGTATTTAACTTCATATATTTTTGATGTTTATGTGTTTATATGTATTATGTATCTATAGCAGACATATACTTCGTTTATTATTTCAGTGTAATGGTATATGGCATATAGATATTATATAAATGACAACCTTAAAGTAGCAAAATAAACAAAAATAAAATGATTATTATAACAATTTTAAAATTAAAAATAATTCTTATATTTTAGTGATTTCAGTGATTAAATAAATTTACATTATAACAAAATGGATGTTGCTGGAGATTTAACGCTACAATGGGTGGAGGAGGTGGGCAATGTTATTCACGAAGAGGTAATATGTGGTTTAGAGGCACAGCTTGTTGGAGCAGAAGAAGAAGTGATAGGAGCTTGCGAAGAAGTTGCAATAGAGGAAACAGTAGAATCAGTTCCCAATGTTACTCCTACGACAGAATCAGAAATACTAATGGTACCACAGTCCAACGATATGGAATCTATTTACATAGTTCCACAAGATCAAGGTCATGACTATTTAAACATACAGGTTACAGAAGAAGTAATTGCAGATAATTGGGATAGATCTGGTCCAGAAGATGGGTAAGTTTATATAGAATGTTTCTTTAAGTTAAATTTAGTAAATTAAATAATTCATTAATTTTATATTTTGAAGAGTTGAAATATCAGAAACAAAAGTATCTCACGAAAATTTACTGGAATATGATGATATGGAGATACCATTACCAATTGATCAAGATTCATATACAAATAGCAGACCTTATCCATGTGATTTCTGTAGCAGAAGGTTCAGAAAAAAAGCAAATTTAATGAATCATATGGTGACACATCAAACAGATCGACCCCATGGTTGTAATTTATGTGGAGCACGTTATGCAAGAAAATGTGATCTAATGAATCATTTAAAGATTCATGCTTATGCACCACCAAGGGATGGTTTAGAAGATGATTTAAATGATGATGATTCATTGGCACCAGAGGAAGAAGAATCTACTAAAGGCAGGCGCAAAAAGGTACAATCAAGTATACCAAGAAAACGTAAAAATAATTCAATTTCAAAACGCATGGAGGATAATAAAATGGAAATGGGCAAGTACGTCAATAAATCTTATGATTATGTTGACGAAGATATGCGTCTTTTGGAAGAAATGACTAGTAGAAATTCTGCGCGCAGTGGTAACTATGCTTCGAGCTCGAGATGGACTGAACAAATGTCACCTGTATCAACTGATCCCCAAGCACCACGATGGCCTATAACTGATCCAACAAAACCATATGTGTGTCAGTATTGTGGTGTTGGTTTTGCAAGGGAAAAAGCACTTGCATCTCATGCACGTGTACATGGTGGTGACAGTCCATTTGAATGTACATCATGTGGTGATATGTTTTGGGATGTTAACAGTTTAAGAGAACATATTCGTATTAAACACGGTGGCACGGTACAATCTGATACAGAAGACTATGATAATGATGCCACATATACGGGAGATGAAAGATTTGGAGAATTTTATTGTAATACTTGTGGTGTCCCATTCCATCGTTTGGATTTACTTAAACGTCATCAAAAGTAAGATAATTTTATATGTGATAAATAAAATTTATTTATTAAGATTATATATAATGAAAATTTAATATATTAAAATTACATTTAATATATTAAAATTACATTTAATATATTAAAATTACATTTAATATATTAAAATTACATTTATATAATTAAAATTACATTTTGTTCAAATACTCTGTCAATTTGCAGAAAAATTAATAACAATGTGATATTAATTTTAATGTTGATTGCATTAGGATTCATGTCAAGCAAGAAGCTGATATGGTAGAAGGCCCAAGTCAACATCACGTCTGTAATGTTTGTGGTGAATGGTTCGAAGAAGCTTTAGCATTATTAGCACATGCTGAACTTCATGCTAGGTACTATTTATTTAAGATTTTTTTAAATTAAAATTATATTTCTATGACAATATCTTTGAAAATTTATATTTAGATAAATATAAAAAATTTAAGGTAAATATAAATTTAGATAAATATTGCTAGAAAGAAAATCTGTTTAATCTATCATCTAGATCACCCAGTCGTCGATGTTTATTATGTGGAGAAAGATGTCGTGATGATGCAGAAGTTGCTGAACATGTTCGTCAAAATCATGCTCAAGATGCTCCACCAAACACATGTAACCTTTGTGGAAAAACCTGTAAAGATAAACGCAGTTTATTAAAGCATTCGTGGATTCATAATATTGAAAAAACTTTTGGATGTACAAAATGTGGCAAACGTTTTCACAGCAAAGCTAGATTACGAAGGTATTCATAATTATTTTTGTATCTTTGTAAGTTTAATCTTTTACTTAATGGCGGAATTTTATATCAGACATATGGTATCACATCGTAATAAGATGGTAGCTTGTGATGAATGCGGCGAAGAATTTCCTGATGGTAGAGCTCTTGTTAGCCATCGACATTCACATAATAAAGATCTAGGCGGTCGTTCTTTCCCGTGTCGAGAATGTGGGAAAACATTCGGCAGCCGTAGTTCTCAACAAATTCATATTCGTATTCACACTGGAGAAAGACCATATGGTTGTAGATTTTGTTGGAAAGCATTTGCTGATGGTGGTACTTTAAGAAAACACGAACGTATCCATACAGGAGAAAAGCCATATGGATGCGCGATTTGCCCACGTGCGTTTAATCAAAGAGTAAGGCATTTTAATTAAAGTATATTTTACTGTTCCACCCGAATATATTTTTACTTATTTTTTTTTTCATTATTATAGGTTGTTCTTAGAGAACATGTTCGTGCTCATCATTCAGGCCCTGATCCAAAATGTGTAGGTAGTATTACACCATACTTATGTAAAGTGTGTGGTGATGCATATGCAACATCGGAAGAAATAGTTGCTCATATTGTGCAACATTGTGATGATAATACTGCATTAAGACGTCAACCACAAACTGGACCACGTAAATATAAGAGAAGACGTAAACTGAAAACCCATGAAACCAATACAATGCTTCGTATGACTGAGCAGTATGATATGACGGAAGGAGGTTCTGATTCAGATGATAATACAAAAAGAAAACTTGGAAGAAAAAATAAGCAACATCGATCAAATGTTGAAGAAGGTTATCAGAATGTTTTGAAGAGTTTTGAAAACTCATTACAAAATATAAATTCTATCGTCAGTAACTCAAAATTAAATCCAGGAAAATCGAAGCTTTCCAAGAAGAAGCTTAGGAAAGAAGAAAAAAAAGGTGAGGCTGAAGCTTCATGTCAACCTGGTAGACCAAAAATGATTCACACACAAAAAACAAGAGTGCCTGTAGAAATTGGTAGTGATGGAGTTAAAAAGGGACAGAAAACTAAAACAATGGTAACAAGAACTCCTAAAATGATGCCACAAGAACATAAGCTAGGAATTTTTCCGGGTGGAGAAAGAAACAGACCAAGAACAAAAAATGTTAGTTATCACATTGAAGGGAAACTTCAACCAACGCCTGCGACATTCCCAAAACCAAAGGAAGAATCTTTATTATCTCCAGCACCGATACACCATCAATCACCATTAACCAACATAAAAATAGAACCTAATATGCAAAAAACATCAAATAATAATCACAAAAATAATAATGGTAATATTCTTACTATTAATAATGAAAAGATGGAATCAGCACCTAGAAAAAAATCAGGTGTCTTGAGAAAAATTAAAAAACAGAAAGATGGAATTAAGCAAGAACCAATAGATATTGATCACGAGCAAATACAAAACAATAACAATACAGAAAATATGGATTCAGAAAGATTAATGGATCACTCAGTGGATGGAAGTAATTTGGAAGTTGCATTTGAAGCAAGTGTTACAACCGAAGAAGAAAATATTCTTCCTGATGTAGGTGAAGTCAATAATACTGAAAACGTGGGAACTGGAAATGTAAAACTTAGTGTAAAAGTTGAATCGACACCTCAACGAATGTTGGCTGTTCATAGCGTTATAGCACCTGTGGATGATATTCCAGAAACTATTATACCGGATGCTGTGGAATATACATGCGAAATGTGTTCCGCAGTATTTTCCAGCCGAGCAGAATTGTTGGTCCATGTTCCAATACACATTTGATTTAATTTGTTCAATGAAATTAAAAAAGGTATGCAAATTTGTCATATTTTAAAAATATTTGTTTATTTAAGCAATATTTTAAGTCAGTCAATGAAAGTTAATTTGTTTATTTGAATTGGCGTTATGTTAGTATGCCAAAATGTCCTCTACTTGTTGCTCTATGAAGTGTACTAGATTTTTGTGTTAAATATTTTAAAAGTTGATGCTGTCTTTAGTTTATTACGTCATTCTATGATATATAAGAATTTTCGAACATACTCGTTTTCGATTAACATTATTATTACATCTTTTTTATACTATTCGTGTTTCTCTTTAAAAAAAAACTATTTGGCTCAAAATTCATATTGAATCATGATACAATGAGTAATGTTACAAATATTTTATATGTTTACAATTTGTGAAACAAGTTATCTTGATCAAAAGATTTAACTCTTAGATAATTCTTTTACCATCCACAATTTTATAAAGAAATTTAACAAAAAATGAAATAATGGCACGTTGTGTACATAAAATATTAAAGTATTCTAAATATTAATGCGAGTATGTTTTATAATATTACTCGTTTTATAATAAAAATTCGTATAAATTAAATCTACTTCGTATTTTTGCTTTTAGCTCCTAAGTAATTAGGTACATGACAGCCAATGCATTGAAGTATTATGATGAACAATTTGTATGCAATATTACCATCTGACTCCAGATTGTTTTTCATAAATTTTTTACTCACAGTAATACTTAGAAGTCGACATAGCATAATTGGAAAATTAGATATTAACTATTTAATTCACACTTAAAAAAAAAAAATTAAACTTATAAATTTGTCTTAAATCAAGTAATTGTAATATTGTAATAATACACATATTTTGCACAGGCTGCATAAAACCATATTTGTATAAATTAATTTTTGTATTTTGGAGCATTTTATGACACAAGGAACACGAATGCATTACTATTAATAGTATTCATAATAAAATTATATTTATGCTTACTATTATGATATACTTTGTTTATATTAACATATCTGAATAGTTTTCATAAAATTAGAAAACCATCTTATTATATTTGGCATTATATATGATTGTATGAAACGTGTAGAATTTTATGAAAAAGGAACATTAAAATTTTTATGTTACAAGTTTTGAAATTATTTTAATTTAAGCGCTAAATTATGCACAATCAAACTTTAAAGGAAGGTCAAAGTTTTTTTATAGATCTACTATCTTATTTATTTGTTTATGTTATATGTTAAAAATATAGATTTCATAGATTTCACATACCCATCAATTGTATATCATTTATAATCGATGGGTGCTATTCTAACATTACATCAGATAGTATATGGAAAAAAGAAGTAAAATTATATTTTGTTTTGGTTAATATAAAACTATAGGCTTACAAAAGTTTAATATTATAAAAATATTAATTTAAGTATTGGAAATAGTATTGTATATACTTTCATATGAATATTTTAGATATATTGACAAGTAGCTTTTACAATATTGCATCTTTATTTCATAAAAATAAATAATTAAACACAAATACTAAAGTTTTCTTTTTAAATAATCAACAATTTCATTTATTGAATTAATTTTTATCTTTTGTCAACATATTTCATCTCTAAAAGTTATATTAAATTATATCCGAAATCGTTTTATGTGAAATATTGATGTTCAAATATGTTAAAAAATATTCAAGTTTTTTATTACATTGCGGATTGTTTTGTATTTTACTTATTAATATTCAATACTATGTTAAATGATAATAAAAAGCAACTAATTAATATTTCAAATTGCTTAAAATTTGCAGGGCCATATAATTGAATATTATTAGTTTTAAAAATTATTTAAAATATACAAGGTATTTCCTTTTTATCTTATAGAGTCAAAATATCTCGTAAAGGATTGGACCTATCAAAAAAAAGTTTTTACAGATATTCTTTAGTACAAATTCTTTTATACTAAATAACATTTATAAAAAATTTTTTTTGATAAATCCGATTCCTTACGAAATATTTCGACTTTGATAAGACTAAGATAAAGGAATCACATATATTTCAGAATTTACAATTTTGTTATATAAAATAACACGTTTTATTGCAAAATATTGCAATACTTTTGTACTGTCATTCTTAGCTTTGAGGTGATATATGTATATATAAATGATGTATATATATACATATGTATATATATATGTATGTATGTATGTATGTATGTATGTATGTATGTATGTATTCCAAAGTTAAATTAGTTGTATTTCAATGGCATTATACGAGGCAATCAATCAAAAACTGTGTGTGCTATATTTTTATAACTAAGAGATATTTTGAATATAATGAAAAATATAATAAAAATTCTAATACCATTTGTAACATTTTGCAAAATAATGTGTATATACATATATATATATATATATTATTATTTAATACTCTTATCTATGTCTCTAGAAATGATGCACAATGCCCATTATTCATTTGTTTTTATATATTTTTATATATTGGATGAGCTAAAAGTAGTACTAGAAGTTGAAATATTATGAAAACAATTAATTATATCAAAAAATATTTTAGACAAAAGTTTTAATGATTTCGGGAGAGATTTTTATGTTGATATAATTATAAGTTTTTAGTGTGGATGCAGGAGGTACTTGAAAATTAAGTTTGTTTTTCTAAATGAAATTATATATTTTGTAATTGACTCAGCTAACTGATTCAGCTAATTGATTCAGCTAGTCTTTTCTAAAAAGAAATATTAAACCATTTATACTGAAAAATCATTAGTTCAGAAAATATTTTAATTAAAATATTTCAATGTAATACGTGTTCAAAGTCGAATTTCTTTGCTTAACTTTTGTCAAAAATATTTTTTGATATAATTAATCGTATCGAAAATATTTCAGCTTCTAGTCTTAGGTGACATTCAGTATAAACAAAATTATTAGAAAAGATATTAGAAAAGATTTATTTCAACAAATAAACCAAAAGATATTGATAATTTTATTTTGAGAAAAGCATCAATAAAATTATATTCAAGTAATAGAGAATGCGTTAATAATTACATTCATAGGACAGCATCATATTTTGCATCTTGTGTATGTACTGGAATAGTGATTAATTATTTTAGTGATATATGTAATTATGCTACTGTTATAACACTAAAGAAACATTTAAAACTGGCTTAAATTTATTTAAATTGATGACATACAAACTAGACCTTACATAGTCTCAAAATTATGACATTTAAGAATAGAAAAACTTATATGTGACCAATGTAAAATTACAATTTTTGGATAAGAAATATACAAATATACATTTACATAAGAAACATCAAACAACTCAGACAAAAGTTGATATTATGTATAAATAATTTTTATTCTAATATTACACACAATTACATTCCCATTTAACGGTAGCTATTATATTATTAAGTATAACACAAATTCGAAAATTTATGTAGTTAACGCATAGAGCAGCTAGTGCAGGTGGCAATGATTGCAAAAATGTTCGAATTGGATGAAATTCGTGACAAAATGTTTAAAAGAGGTACAGACAAGAAGAGGTATATAATTTTTTTGATTTTTTCAACTACAAGATTGATTGCATGTAAGTATCCGTGGCTTCTTTCTAACGATAATTGATCTAAAATAATTAGTGTAGCATATAATACTATGTTGCATGATAAAGTTTTAAAGAATTCTTATACGTATTACTTTAGTTATAATGTAAGTAAGCTCCAAAAATATGTATAAATTTATAAGCTCTAAATTAGCATTTTCTTGATAGAATTGTTTGTATCTATCAGGGATAAAATAGCTAAAGAATGAAAGTGTACATACTATTATCTTGGAAATGGTGTTGTTAATCGTAGATATATATATATATATATATATATATATTTTTTTTTTTTTTTAATAAACCAAGAAGATACAGTTAATTATGTCCGCACAAAGTTACGGATAATTCGAAGTACATATGATAATAATGTGTACAATTGTAAATATATATTCATTTGTATACTTTAAAAATTATGTCATATCTATCTAATGACAAAGTTTGACTATAATATAAGTTTTTGGAAAAAACGTATTTACGAAACGTAGATTTGAAAAAGTCAGTTTGTTAAATTACACTCTTAAATACTTGATACTTTCGTTTTTATTTTAAATAATTTGTGCGAGATAAATTTATGCGACTACAAAAATTATGTAAATGAATAATAGTTATATATAATTCAACATTATATTGTATAAAATCTTAAAACTTTATATTATGAAACTCAATAAGCTAAATACATGGTAGTATAATAATAATGTTTTCACCATTCATAAAAATATGTATAATATTATCTATGTTTATGCTAAAAACAAGTAAATAATTTAAGGTACTGTATCTTTAATTAGGGAATAAAATCACAAATATTATAAATTTCTTTCTCAAATCCCATACATATAACAGAAACTATGATTAGAAGTGCTCCAATGATACTAGTTGATGTAGGATGATCTCCAAAAAAATATATTTGTACAATATAAGCCAAAATAATATCTAAAGATCTAGTCACAGATACTTTTCCAGCACCTTCTATCTTTAATGCATTAGTTACCAAAATTTGACCCGATAATCCAGTTAGTGCTACTAACAATATTTTACTCCAGGTAATCCAATCATGTGGCAATTTTGATTTTTGTTCGTGATTATCCGATACGAGGAAGAAGAAAAATATTGCTGTAACAAGTGAATACCAAGATAGGTTGAAGATTATTGTTGAATAATGGATTTCTGAACACTTTCTCATAATAACTATGTTGAGAGCTGTAAAAAGGGTTGCCAAGATAGCGCATACATATCCCATCACATTGTATGGTTCAGTTCTGTGCATCTAGAAAAACAAATGTTTTATGTCAAATTGTTCATTTATAAAAAATCTTATAGAGAATTTTTTTTACCTGAAATAGAAACGGTGGTTTAGATACAAAAACGACACCTGCAAAGAGTGCACACATGACTATCACACGTAATATTCCACAAGGTTCTTTCAACAGAATGAAAGATAATGCAATAACAATCACTGGAGAACTAAATATGATTGTTGTAGCATCTCCTATAGGTAATTTTCGAAAACTATAATATAATAATGATAGAGTTGCACCACCTACTATTCCCTAAGAAAAGATGAAATACTGTATTAGATTCTTTTTACTTATTAGTAAATAGAATATAATTATTATTAATTTTATAATTGACATACTTGTAAATGTAAAAGCATTCTTTGTCCTTTGGGTCCAAAAACATTTTTAGAAACTTTAAATGCTACAGCAGTCATAACTAACATTTGTAGAACAGATCTGATAGCCAGTAATACCATAGGATGTACGTTTTCTACTGCTTTAACTAATGCAGAACTAATTGTAAAAAATGTACCTGATAAAAATGCCAAAAACACTCCATACCATTTGGTACCCTCTTGATATGTTTCAGCATTATTGGCAAATTGTTCAGTATAATGATATGCTGGATGGATACTATTATAAGAAGTAGTAGATTCAATGCTGAATTTCATCGTTCAGCTACTTTACAGTTACGATACACGATTATACTGAACGAAACATTTGCGGTACACTATCGTTTACCATTAATACATCTGCTGTCTGATAAAATTAACATACAGCTTTGCACGTCAAGCAGTTTATTACGGATTAATACGGTAGGAAGATTTGGAAAATGTAACGATCGGATTGAGAGTCATCTGAATGTAAAACAGTAGAAAAATGTTAACAAGATGCAGTTTGTTGACATTCAAAACTGATATGATCCATTCTATGTGTATTTTCAAAATTAATGTATTCATTAACATACCTGGAACAAGTATATCTATTCATAATTATGTAACTTAATATGAATAACCGGAATTTAGATTTTTTGTTAAATGAATTGTACATTGAGTGTATTATGACATTTATGTAGCTCGTAGATATATTCATACATTTTAATTTTACTTTAATAGCAATTTTTATTATATCAGTAAAATAGCTTGAAAAATATATTTTTTCTTTCAAATATATATTTACATGTTTATTATAATATTATAAACATTTATGCATTACTTTTATTTATTGGATAAAATGCATATATAATTATGTAACGAAAATTAATCCTTTCCAAACTGAAGACCAGTTAGTGGTTTATCTACACGATAAAGTGTAGTACCCAAGTTGAAATAACCCAGATATTCTATAGTTTCTGGTGTTGTATCAATATGATAATGACCACCCTCTCCATGATGGGAAAAGCTGTGGAAGTGCTGAACACGAAGATCTAAATCCTAAAATTACAATACACATGCAGAATAATATAAAACAATACTACATGTAATAGATTTAAAAAAAATTTCAAATCATTTATTGCCAATATTAAAATGCAGCTTAGATAGTTTATCCAATTTTATATGATTTTGCTTACACTTTCAGAACTGACGAATGTACCAACAGCTATTAAAGGTGTTGACATATTATAAAAGTGCAACCAGTTATTAAGTTGTGTTTCAGTATTTAATGGAGTTTTTGAGAAATCAGCCATAACATGTTGCTTAATTTTTCCATTTTTCATTAAAAATGTTCCTCCTAATCCTATAATTGTAAAAATTTAATACAGATATTGAACTATAAAATATATTTATTAGTCACAATAATTCTTACCAACAAGATTATTTGGATAATGTTGAGCAATTGCTTTTTGCATAGATGCAATAAAATCATTATTTCCAGTACGTGTTTTAGCATGCACTTTTAGAACTTTTCCTGGTTTTCCTTCAGTAACAAATAAATTAGCTAATAAAGCAAGTCTTGTTTCATTGTCAGGTAATGTTTGAAGCACACAGTTCCCATTTGCTGTATTGACAGATGAAATACGAGTTCCATTTTGTACATTGGATGATGAAACAATCAAGTTCATTATAAGCTAGAAGAAAGTTTTACATATCTAGTAAATAATTAAACCAAATATGTAGATTTATAACTAAAAATTTAATTTAGTTATTATACCTCACAATTGGAATTTAGATATGGCCATGGGCCAGCTCCTGCTCCAATAACAAAAGAATCTTTCTTGTATTGTAAGTGATTCAGAAGTTGTTGGATGTCATATAATTTATCTTTTTGCACAGTAGGAAGAAGAAATGATGGACCACCAATTTCCAGCAATGTTGAATTGCCACCTAAACCTAAATATTAAATTTCATACATTAATTTAAAAGTAGTATAAAAGATATTTACCATTTAGAACATTATTTACCTGATGCAGCAAGTGTGAAAGGTTCTTGGGTTAAATCTGGGCAATCAACAATTTCTACTTCAACATTCGCGAAATTTTTAACCAATCCTTCTTTCAAAACTATTAAAAAATATATTTATTAAAATATATGTTTATATTACGTCATTAAAATTTTTTTATAAACAGAGATTATATTGAAAATTACCATCTTTTATTTCATCAAGAGAAGGAACATGTAGCTCTCTTTTTACTATGGTAAGTTCATTAGGATTCAAAGTTGTCATGATCAATATATTGTCTAAAAATTTGTTTTTAAAATATTAATGTAGATGTATAATAATTTAAATACAAATGTAAATATGATTCAAATTACCTTTAAATAAGAACCGTATATACAATTTGTTAAAGAACGCAAGTAAAAGGAGTAACAAGTACTTGAATCTATCTCACCAGAGGAAACTAATCTAATCACATGTTTGAGTACGATCTTTTATTTCGTAAGAGCGTAACAAATCAGTTACAACGATGTATATCTGCAATTTAATAATTTTTATTACGTAATCTCTCTTTTACACAGATATGTAGAACTGTTTATAATTCAATACATTTCATTGTGCATAAGGTGTTGAAATTAAGATATTGACGAAAGATCAATTTTGCATTATCATTGAGAAGTCAAAATGTTAATTTTTTAAATTTCTATAAAATTAAAAGATACTAATGAGTCAAATAATTTAAAATAAATAGTATACATATAAATATGTGTTACAGATTGATAGAAGCGAGACAAAAACAAAAAAACAAAAAAATGGATGTATGGAATATTTTTCAAATTTTTTGGACAATTTTATAATTAGATTGCATCGAAAATAATAAACTTAAAGGAAGTTTTATATAGTTTTCTATTAAATATATAGTTTCATATTATGCGAGCAAGATAATGCACTTAAGAAGGAAAAAATGTCAAATGGTCAAATGCGAAACCGATAAGATAATTCGCGTTAAAAACTATCGTGTTAGAAATTACTTATAGTTTCCTTCAGAGATGGCAACACGATGCAGTTTTATTAGAGCAACAAGATATCCACACGGTGTCAAACAACGAAATAATAAATAATAAATTCATCAAATCACATTGACATTTCCGAAGAACTTTCGCATCGATAATTGCTCGATAACATTATATTTCAGATCAGTTTTGCAATTCATGCATTTTGGATATAGATAGAAGAATGTGTTTAAAAAAGTATTTAAAAATTTTTCCACGCACAGTGTTTACGTGCAAAATAAATTTTTAATAACAAATTTTTAACAGTGTACAACAGTGGAATTCAATGTTTGAAAAGGGAGATTATTATATTTTTCGTTTTCAATTTCATTTTAGCGATAGAATTTTGTAGGATAATTGATAACTGAGCGTGTTTCAGCATCATATTGAAGTGATCCGATATGAAAGTCGGAAAAGAGGGTTGAAATGTGTACGTCAGTGTTCGGTAGGGTTGTCGGGGATGCGCATTGGACGTCGAAGGAGTCTATCGCGTATCAGCCAACGTTCCTGGATCGTATCGTCAGTATGCGGTCGCGCATTCCATGCGGAAACATCTGTTTGTTCTTTCGGTTTCTTCATTGTCTCTCCGATCTCGAATCACGTCGAACACTTCTCTCACCGTTTTTTATTAATTTCCCTCAATTAAAAAAAGAAAATTTTCACCGCGTAATCGCAAAATATTTAGAAACCAGCGCAAGAAGAGAAAAAAAGAGCGTAGAGAATATTTTTTATTGAAAATTCTTGGATTACTATCGAAATAAAAAGAACGATCGAGAAGAAGAG
Source organism: Melipona bicolor (assembly GCA_030673865.1). Lineage (NCBI taxonomy): Eukaryota > Metazoa > Arthropoda > Insecta > Hymenoptera > Apidae > Melipona > Melipona bicolor. Next base: position 9,285,418 of record JAHYIQ010000004.1, on the reverse strand, counting down.
AGAGAGAGAAAGAGAGAATTCAACCGTTTCGAACAAAGGATCCTTACGTATTATTGGATGCTAGAAACAGATTAGAAAATTAATAGAAATAGTTTTGAGAATGACCGATTGAAATCAAAGGAGAGAAAGAATCGTTAAATACGTACGTATTGGTGTAACCGCGTGACAAGGGGCACAGTATCATTGAGCGGGAAAAGGAAGCGAAAACCAAAAGAAAGATCGAAAGAGACGAGGAGAGTTTTAAACACGAGAGAGGAACGTCCTCGTGACTTCAACCACGTGTCTCTCGTGGTCCTCGTTTAAACACGCGTAAGAGCAATTTTCTCTATTGACGTACACCGGTTGTTCGTGGTTGCTCGTATACTGATGGACACTCTTGTTTCTTTGCCACGAATCTATTCACGAATTGGAACTGGCATGCGATTTTTTCGAAATTAAACGGCCATTTAATATTTTCTCGCATGCATTCTTTCTTTCTTCTTCTTTTTTTTTTTTTTTTTTTTTTGTTTGTGTTAATGTAACCGATCAGTCTGTCCATATCTCCCTTTCTCTTGATCTCTATAGCATGCAATTAACCTAAATGTTGTAACATCCCAGCTGAATTCTAGAATTTTGCATGCTGTGGATCAAACTGTTCTTCCATTAATGTTTGTGAAATATTTTTTTCCCTATTGTATTTGTTCTTTCCGAAGTTCTCGGATCTTGCGAAATTTCGATTAGAGCATTTTTGTAACATTTATCTAGAAAATTCGATGACTTATTCTGTCACTTTCGCTCTTTCGTTTACTACAAGTGAAAGTACAAAGAGCGGTGATTATTTTTCATTCTAAAATTTAAGAAACAAATTTGCCAATATTTCGGCTTACGAGTGATATTTCAGGTTCACGATTTCGAATTTCTTTCGAAAGCAGAATCAAGCTTAGATTGATTATATCAACGTAAAACACACAATTGCAGGCGAAAAATTATTTGACGTATATTTTTATTCCCCCCGCGAATCTATACTTTATCGATACTTTCCCCTAGTATCAGAATTTTTTTATTAAAAAAAGAAAAGAGAAAGAAGAGGAAGACAAGGAAGAAGAGAGGATAACGGCAATTTTTTTTTCCATTAATGGTACGGGATTCCGTAGGAATGCGTAATGAAGACGATCGATCGATCGTACTGCGAATCGATAACGGCGAAAGTGAAACCTGCGAGCCCGAAATGAAAAAGACGGCGCGTTTAGCCGTGCTCGCAAGACAGCGGAACGTATGTACGTAAGATTGCAGCTCGTAGATTATTTGTAGTCGTTGCCATTGAGATGGTTTGATAGTAGCCCCTTCCCCCGCGTATATACCTTTATATCGAGACTGAATGGACAGAGAGAGCAGCCTCCTCTATGAGATAATACGCCTGGTTGTACCTAAGTCATTCAGGCCCGAAGTCGGATCCATCGAATCGCGAGAGATCGCGCGAGGTGAGGGTGGACACCGTGGCCCCTGCAGTCATGCTCACCATACAAAACGAGTGAGTATATCGGTTTGCATGCGATTGAGTAGCTACACGATACTTCGGCTGCATCGATGCATCCGTGGATATCTTCCGCTGCCGTGCTTTCACCTCCTCTAGCTTTACAGAAATCCACTGCCATGCCGATGCCTCCTGCTTCGTGCTTTTGATCATGGTTTCAGGGGTCGTCGTTCGATTCGTGACTTTTCAACAATTGCCAAGCTTATACAGAGGGAATAAGCAGATATTTCCTCGTTTAAAAACACGTCTCGTCCCTTTCATCCGAACTGTTCGCTTCCTTAATCTTCTTAAATCTTCGTCGTTTCACTTCCACGCGTGTCGCCGTATCTTTTTCCACTCTTCTTTGTTTCGTTCTAAACAAATGTGTATTTTCTTGTTAATTTACTCTTCTTTACGGTTCTCTGCTAGCTCCGGACATCTTCTCCTCGAGGAATAAAGCAACGTCGCCTAGCTCAATGCATTCATTTACTCTTTAAACTTCCTTTGAAAGATGAAAGAATCCGTACTCTTCCACCTTCTTTGTTGATAGGTTTGTGGTTTCGTGGTGATTATGCGGCTTTGCGATAGACCTCCTAAAATCAGTACGCGGAAACCCTTGGGAGAGTAACTGATTGTCGTGGCTTTGTAATTACAAGATCTTTCTTCGACGATAATTCTACTTTCTTTTTACAGAATCCTCTAAAATCTCTCGCAAATCCTTGCTTCAAATTGTATACTCGTTCTCGCTTCTTTTTTTTCATCTTTCGCTCAACAAATTCCATCAAAATCGCGGATCCATTCGGATTCGATTCCATTTCATTCATACAGCTTTGAAGTTTCCGGTGGAACGTGAATCGCTTCGCGAGATTTCTCGCTCGTAGCGAGAAATCCGCGATACGACGTACGCAATTACGAAGGTGCGGTTTCGGGCAGATGCCGTGACGTGTTCCTCGTGGCTCGACGTGGATTCCCTTTGCATCGTGTGTAGTAACATGGCAATAAACCACTACAGTGGCGGTGCATAATCTAATGGCGGGTTGCCTTCTGCGACAAGTATGGGACAGGCTTGCACCGTACCTCCCTGCGGTTCATTAATTGCAACTTGCTCTCTCGACAGACAACGGCGTTATTCCGATCGTCCGAGCGACAACAACAACCGGCTGGAAGGGAAAAGCCCTCGTCACACGTGTGTCTACAATGTCTACAATCTATGAATTTTCTTTGTTACGCGTTCCCTTTTATTCTTTCAGTTTTCTTCCTCCGACGAGGACATCGATCGGACACCATTGTGTCGGATAATTAAATGTACTCGTGCTCTCGGCGCGGCGCAAGTCTTTGGAATTTTCAGCCCAATTTGACGTACTAGAAGATTTCGAACGGGTAGCTCACTGTGCGAAAAAAATTTACGGTAGAAGCAATCTCCGACCGAGAGCAGTTGACCAAATTGCTTCCCAGCAGCATTGCTTTTCTCACGTTTTGGACGATCGTTTTCTTCTGTTAAACGTACAGACGCTACCTCTTCTCCGAGGTACAATACCCACTCCTCGCGTCGAATTTTCTGTTTTCCATTTACAAGTGAATTTAATTTTCTTCGAGTCCCTTCAGATCGCGCGAGTACCTTCTCGTGTTAATTCGAATTAGTTTATGCGCACCTGTTTGTTGGAATGCATTTCAGATAAAAATCATCGGCACGTGTTTTCCACAATAGGCAACTTTCTCACGGTCCGTTTGACCCAAATCATCCTCCGTTGTTGTTTTCGGAAGTTAGAGGAACCGGCGACAGTGTAACAACCAGCACCATGGCAGGCTTCCGGGTTTAAAGATTTGATTTCACGGCGGTTAGCTTCATTGTGCGCGAAGTTTAGAGAAAGAGAACGGTCTTAAACTTGGTCTTGCTCCGCTGCTGCGAGATTATTACCTCGTATTCAGAGAACAACAGGCAATGCACGTCAGCGATCATCATTTCGCTCGATTGCGGTTTACGGAAGCCAGCTGTAAGCAATGTCCCTCTCCTGTTGCTGCTCTATTGCGCGTTCTTCGATATACGTAATTGAACTTCCAACAACAACGTTTGCCGATTGTACGAATTAATTCGAATTCAAAAGACCAAAGATTGAAGAAAGCGAGTCTTTGGTATTTTTATTCACCGAACGTATCGTTCGCCACTGTTTGCTAACTGTCGTTTCCCAGCCGAGTGAAATAAAGACAGATCGTCGCGATTGCAAGCATTTCGTTGGGAATCAAAAGGGGGAGGGAGGGGAAAGAACAGGCTTACTAATTTGTGTCTTGAATGTATACTTGTGACAATCAGCCTACTATTCAAACCGACGTTGGCTGTCGCTCGTTCGATCCTCTCCTTAGACTGTATTTGATTTTCTTTCACGACGCGTTGAGGAAAAACACGTGTATCAAACGAGTTGCTCGTGCAAAGGCTCGATGTCAAAGGCTTCCCTTTTCTTCCTCACGAGAAGAAGGCCTTGCTTGCTTGTTTCCTCGATTATTTAATTTCGCTAGCGAATGAAACGGAAAGGAAAGAAAGGAAACTGACGGTGTCAGTATCGTGTATCACGATCAATCGTCCTGTATCAAAAAAAAAAAAAAAACACGACGCGAGAAACACGCGTATCTTTTTTGCTCGTAATTGAAAAAGACAAAATCAATGGAATTCCCTGCAGGATGAAACATCGATACGTAACAACAACCTGCCAGTGAAAAGTTCAATGGCTGTCCTTTCTTCTTCACGAAGGCCTCGCCTTCGTTCGTCGCTTGTTCCCTCGATTATTTAATTCCGCTGGTGAATAGAGAGGAAACAAAGGAAACTGGTGGCGTCAGTGGTATCGTGCATCGTGATCAATCGTTGATCAAAAGAACATGACACGGGATGGAATGACATTTTGCTTGGCCATTAAATTCGTGGCCTCGTAATTCGAGCGTAAGAGCCGCCCGTAACAGTTGCACGCGCACGAACTCCCGTAGAACTACCCGTAATCTACTCTCACATGTTAAATGTATGTCTAACTTTCAATCTGTCAGAGAATGACTCTTGTGTGCCGTGCAGTTGAGCGTAAATAGTCTCCTTTTAATATAGTTAAGTGTAAAATAGCTCGCATAGTTTAATTACAATATTTGCCCCGCTTGTAGCGCGTGCACGCACGCTCGCTCGAACGGCCGTCGAACACGTTCCACAATGCCTCCTCGTATGCATGCCCTCCATCTGCGACGTATGCAACCACCACCGATGCTCCTCGACAACGAAATTTTGATTCGTTTTCCCCTTTCTACGATCGTTGATTGAAATGCATTGCGAAGTTTTTTTCTTTTTTTTTTATTAACGAATCAACTCATTCCGACGTCTGTAACAGTTCGTGTGTGTTGTTGTTGTTGTTGTTGTTGTTGCGTGACAACGCGTTCAAAGTGAATGGCTCGCTTTCGGTTGAGAAATTGAAAAGGAAACGGTGGAAATTATTTCAGCATGTCACCGCGTAATGGCTCGTGCGTGGCGGAAGTAAGCTCGACGAGGAGTCTCTCGTCGGACGATGTCTCGGCGACGAAGACGAACCGAAAGAAGTCCTGCTGGGCACGTGCTACGGACCCGGCACATCGCCGTGGACGACGAATTCAACTGCTACAAATGCTGGTGCTACCATTCATACCGATTCTAGCATTGATCGTCCAGACAGCTAACACGCTTCATGACATCCTGATCTATCGGCAGGAGGTCTCTGATATTGAAACGCAGGTAATCAAGGGATTGGGCGTTTTTCTCGAAATCCAAATATTTTACTCGCGCCTTTGTTTTCGATTCGCTTTTAATCATCTTGAACGAACCTAAAACTCGGATAATTTCTATTTTTTCTTTCTTTTTTTTTTTTTTTGATCGGAATACGCATAACTCAGCGGTAATAATCGATCGATGAACCTTTGTTATCTGACAGTAACAAAGGAGTGTGAGCAAATATGTACCACATCTACGTTCTCATTCCTTCAATCGTAGCCAATGCGTTCTTCCTCCATTTCTTCGATTGTTCCACCGTGAGGGTATAGATCATGATAACGTATCGGTTTGCAAACCCTTTGTCCATTGATTTCTAATGATTTTTAATCGCTTTATCGAGTCGAGTAATTCCTCGAAAATGGATCGTGAAGCATGACCAAGGATGATTCTCAACTTGCTATTTATCGAACACGGTCGTCGAAGAGAAAAAGGTTGAAAATATTGTTGATCGAGATTTCCTGCGCTGTTGTTCACGAGAAACAAGCTCTTATTTAGGAAATTTAGGGAATTTTTATCGTTTTTATCTCAGTTCATTCATAACGTCGCAGCCTTTTAAAGGAGAAAAGTCTCGTTGTTACAAACGACGATTATCCAATTGGTATTAAACCCTTTTACGGTTGACCTCGATTCTTCATTTTCCGGTTCAGTGCCTTCTTTAATACACAAGTCGTTTCCCTTAATGCCGAGCGAGCTAAATTTCAACGATACTGACCGTCAATTCTGTTCCTTTTATTTTTCTTTTTTTTTCCAATGTTGATACTTGTTTCAACATCGTGCGCGAGCTTGCACACGACTGATCATCGGTGCTTGTGGTCGATGCTCGAGTTTCCAATAAATCCGTGTTTAAAATTGACGTTTTTTTCGATTCGGCACGTCGCGTCGTCGATAAATTAAAACGATGCATAGTAACGAATATTGCGCGCCGAAACTTTTGCTTTTTCCCCTCGATATAGGACCGAGAGGAAAACTGTTCGATGAGAAAACATATTCAGAGGCACGACCGTCTTCTCAGGGGGAATTAAAATACGCGAAATTCCTTGATGACACGGTTGACGTTGTTGTTCTTCACAGCGAAAGATAAGATTCTTTTTGCGCAACTTATGGTGTCGTTAATGTCGATTTATCGATCATTACGTATTTTATCAAGAATTGTAATATATACATATATATGAATAATATAAATAATATGAATAATATAAATAACTACATAGCAATAACCGATTCTCAATAATAACACAATACATTGGTCATCAACAAAAGCACATAGGCATTGTTTCATGGTGCGTCGAGCTCTTCATAATGGTTCCTCATAGAGAATTGTATTGCCACCAGTGAGCGATCGATCCACGAAAATAGATGGAATTCCAGTTAACAAGGAAGGAGGAGTGCAACAACATGTTTTCGACTTCTCGATTCTTTTAATTCGTCCCAACGAGGAAAGCACAAACGCGCAGACAGATCGTTCGAAAAGATCGCGTTAAACGAAATTCTTCCTTCCCCTTCCTTCTATCGACTCCTCTCTCTTTTCATTCCTTGCCCAATCGAAGAGTCGATCTAGCATAAACGATCAAGAATGATCAAAGGAAGTACATACTGTGAAACTCTGCGTGCGTATTTGATACGAAGTACTTTTTCACAGGATCTAGGCACGTCAGGACGCGACGTGTCAGTTCCATCCTTAGCCGTCGTCGAAAAAATTTCCATACTAGAATGAAGTAGTCTCGCTCTCGGTTCGTGGGTGGTTATTATTGTGGAACAGTGTTGGAAGAGTTGACGAGGAGGAGGAGGAGGAGGAGGCGAAGGAGAAGTGCTAGATCCGATCGAAATTCATCGAAACGAGGGGGGGGGGGGGGTTGTAGCTTCGAGTGCACCGTTCGATCTCGAGTTACTTTGTTTGACGAGCACCGGTGGCATAGCGCAAGGAAAGACGGAAAAGAATGGACGCGCGTTCTCCTCCTCGCTCGTCCTCGTCCCCATCTTCATCGTTCTGTGTTTGCCATCGTCCTGCTAAGCGTGTCGAGAGTTTTATACCCGTTCGCGTCGCTGCTCTGCCACGCCCTCCATAATTAAAATCTATAGGAAAACCGAAGAGAACGAACTTAATTTATTTTTTAAAGGTATCGCCTTCTCCTCTTGATCAAAATTAAATTGTTCGCGATACCACCAACGGAATGATTACGTCCATTCCTCCGGTATTCGCGGCGTATTAAATTTTTCTTTTTTCTTTTTTTTTTTTGCAGAAAAGTCGTTTCAATGTTTTTTCGACTTTTTAGAAGTATTAAAGAGAGAGATAGGAAGTATCTTTTGCTGGAGTTTTTGTTTTTGAATAATAATTTTACAAGTTTCGATTCATCGTCATCACATCGAGTCAACACAGTTGCAATCTTGGTACAACGGATAGAGTGTGCAAATCTGACGTTGTTTCGCTCGATGTTTCCTATCCTCGACGATCGAACGTGTCAACACTCCACACCGTCGTTGATAATAATCGTCAGACGCTGCAAAAAAACGAAAATGATCAAAGACGAAGATTAAATTAATTTTTTTCCAGATGTTTATCGACTATCCATTACGTTGTATTAATCCTGAAATTTCAACGTCCGTTCGTTTCGATAATCGTCGTTTTCCCTGAGTAAAGTGCAAAAGGAAGGCGACATTTCACCATCGCTTTTCGCGACGCTTTATCACGATGACCGGATCTATAATTGTTGAAATACTCGTACGTATAATATACTGTAAACGTAGAGGCGATGCAAGTATGATGGAAGGCCATTTAGGTACTTAGGAGTTCGAGTGACCACACAATGTGTATCTAGGAAGTATTCGCCTACTCTGTTCTGTCCACTTTGTCCTACCCTTATATTTAGTTTCATCTCCTTTCGAAAGTTTCACGAACCCGACAAAGCGGTTCGATCTTTATGCGTTTCGTGTTATCCTAATCCAGTCCAACGATGGAATAATTTTCAAAACGATGTTTGATCGACGTTAACGTTGCTACGCGTCGACTCTTTTACTATTAATTTTTTCTTTTTTCACTCTTTCTTTGCCTCGCACTGTGATTGATTACGGTCCTAAACTTCTTACAGGTAACAATCGCCACAGACTTGGGGAAGGTCGTCACGCGGATGCAGCTGGAAAGATCCGAGGTTGCGTTCTTTATTTACACCAACGGCAATACCCTGAGGTATTATCACGCAGCATGTTGTTAGCTTTTCCCTCAAACCGTTCACCTGCGTTGCAAATTAAATAAAAAGTATCGCGTTCGGATAGCTTCGTACGCGATACAGTAAAATCGTTTCACCTCGAAGATCACTTGATCTTTCCGGTATACGTGACTCGGTGGCGAGAGCCAATTCTTCCAAAGAAAGGGAACCCTTTAACGTACCAGGCCAATGAAAACAAATGGGCAACGGGTCTAATCAAGGCACCGCTAGCGCGCTTTTCTCACTTTGCTTCGAGATAAGAACCGGAATGTGAGAACAGCCTCGGTTCGACCTAAATGTAGATCGAAATAGAAATTTACGCCGGACGATTTGTAACGATTATAACGATCCCGCACGATTTTCTGTAAATCTTAATTCGCTTTCGAATCACGGGGAGTTATTCGGGCACTTGGTAAATTCAAGGTTCGAGATAGCGATTAGAGTCGCATGATCGGTGAAACGTGACATATTGACCTGACCCTTCCGCTTCGGTTCCTCCGGATAGAACCTAGGGAGGGGGAGGGAAATTCTGTAAAAAGCTAACGAAAATTTCCCTGGTAAAAAAAACAATTCTCAGAATCTTTCTTCGCAACGCGATAAACAAACCACAGACAGGCAACCTCAACCTCTCCGCCTGCGAGTTTGTTATCGACGCGACGAGTTTTTAATACGCGGTGCGTCTCTTGCTCGTCTGTTCAAGGTCGAACTTGACGCAGAGGTTCGTCATAACCGATCAGGCTCTTCACAACATGACTACGTGGCCCCTGGTCTCGGTACCGACGGACGAGAGCAAAACGCAAACCTATGACGTGGTCAGCAAAGAGGCCTTCCAAGCACGGCTCGAGGATTTCAGGTAACACAGATCGATCGGCAAACCCACTCTGGCCCCCTCCCCCCTCCTTCATTCCAGACGGAATCCACGTTAGCACGCTAATGACGTCAGAGGATCCCCTCGTCTGCCCGAATGGCTTTTTACCTGAATTACCATAACTTTCTTGACGTAACCGATCGAACGGCAACGCGTGCGATTTTCCCCATCCTTGGCTTCGACGCCTCTTTCGGCAACCGGCTGGCTAAAATTACGCCCCTGGAAAACTTTAAAGCGGAAGGCCCGATTCGATCGTTGGCGATTAATCGAAGGGGAAACAGTTTTAAAGCCGATGTGCAAATTACAAAGCATGAAGAATCGGCCAAGGTGCGTTTATAGGTTGATACTAACGTCGAGCCTTTGCAGGAGGAGTTATAACGCCTGCAACGACTGCGTGGAAAGTTACGATGGAATCCTCTGTTCCCTCCGGGGCCTTCGTTCCCGACACTTGTTGAATTTCCATTCAGCCCCGGAGAAGTGGATACGATTCTCCACTTTCGCGCGTCTCTTCTCGCTGCTCGATAAAACACAAGGGCCTTTCTTTCGCGAGCCCTCGCGATTTTGCACAACTCGTGGAAATTGAATGAAAATTTTCATTTTCGTTGATAACAATTATAACATGCTGGCACATGGAACAATCGTATTCGTCTCGCTCGTGTCGCGGCATGGAGAATTAGAGTGTCGAAAAACGTTCCAGCACACGTGTGTGCAATAGTGGTACAATAGTGAGTGTCGTCTGATTAAAAAGGGAGGGCCAAAAGGCGCGGCAATACGGAGATACTGTGCGATGCGGTATGGTGAACGGTGTGTGCTTTTATAATAGCATCGTCGTGTCGTATTTGTCTTGGCATATCGATCGATTATAAAAATACGTAGCCAGGATCCGGTTTTTCCAAGACCGACTCCGAGACGAACCGTGGTTACATCTCGACGAAACAAACGCAAACGGGCTTTCACGAACTTTCGTTTTCTTCGTTCCCATCGAATGTCAACGAATCTGCGTTAAAGCTTACACCTAAAGATAGACATAAAGGTGTATGCCAGTGAATATACAGAAGATTATGATATTAACGTATAGTAGTACAGAAATATTTACGGAATGTGAAGGCTCTTCATTCTGTCGAATCGAAAACGACGAGAGAGACTCCTCCGTTACTAGGTACACGTGTCCAATAAATCGATAAAGGCCAAGAATCCAAGTATCGGTATAAATAATTGCAATCCGTGGTTGCCGGAATTGATCTGTTACAGAAAAACATGTTGCGTGAATATTATACACATATATTCGTCTTACGGAAATATCGATTAATAAAAGATTGAGGAAAGGACTAGATATTTAGAACGTCCGTAATGACACTTTGGTAATCTTACTCGGCAAACGATACCAATTAAGGGCGCTACGTTTCCCGTATAAATTATGTAGGATGACGCGTTAATGTAGCGGAAATTTCCCATCCACGTGGATCGCAGACGCACATCGTTCGTATCTAACACCCATTTTCAAAGTTTGTCGCGCGAAAAGCGCGAGCAATCTCTCGTTCGTTTCGATCTGCGAATAATTTCTCTCAAAAATTCTTTCCGAGTGTATTATTTCTAAAAGAGAAAAGGCAAAATACACCCTCCGATTAATCGGAGAATTTCGACTTCTTCCCGTATCGAAGCTATTGGGTTCTATAGCATTCTTGTACAGGAAATTCTCCATTGATCGGCCCGGAGGGTTTGCGGTTTTCGCGTTGGCTATTATACGAACATATGTCAGATAATAGAACGCATTTCTGTCAGCGGGAGCACCGGTAACAAGCCGCTAACAATCCTCTTCTTTCGCCACGCGATGGTATTACGTGGCTGACACAAAGATGACGGGGAAGGAAAAGGATCGGTGTTAACTCGATTTCATCGAAGACGGGATAACGCCGTTCGATTCCCGATGCTCTGTTAATTTTCGGCCGGCCGGATCGATCGATCGAGTTGTTCTGCCGACAGGATTAATTAGAGTAGCTGTTTAGGTGATTATTTTCAACGATCTATCGCCATAGTTGGTCCCGTTTCAGCCAGTTAACGCTTTAATAACATTTGTTTCGTACATCGCATTTGTGCAACAATTACACACAAAATTTATCCGAGATGAAGGAGAACGTATCTATTTGTATTATTTGTTGAAAATCTAGAAAGTGAAAGCAGCGAGGAACGTTCGATTTACATTAAACTCACTCCGTGAGTAACCAGTGAGTAACGATATTTAAGGTTCAAGGTTTGAATTCGCGTCTCATTAAAAAAAAAAAAAAAAAAGAAAATGTCAATAAATGAGAATAACACATTACGTACGGAGCTGTAATAAATTCTCTCAAAGAAATCGTACGTCATTTTTCCTCTGTCGCTCCTCGGCCTTCTCTGTCGAACTACCTTTATGAGCAATGGATGAGGTTGTCACACATGAGCGCGTGACCGCCCATTTGGAGCAGTAGACAATATTTTTAGACCCCTCTGCCCGCCCCTCCCTCTTTCCACCCCTCCTCTGCTTTCTCTTTAACGTTCTATGACTATCATGTTCTCTGACTATCTTGATAACTACCACGAGTACAATGTACAACCATGTACAACTCGATACGACACGCTACATACCTATCTATCGACTCGATTCAATCTCGACCTCCGTCGCGTACCTCTCTTTAATAAGAATCTCTGTTCAGAGTTCCGTTCCGTTGTATGAATGAATAACGAATCGAGAAAGAAAACAGGAAATTCTAGAAGGCAACGAACAAATTCGGGAAAATCGATACAATCCCTCTTTAGCTTTAGCGAAGTTTCGCTGTTAAAGCGCGTGTAAGAAAGCGTCACCGTCGTTCAATTTCTGACCTGCGAATAACGGAAGTTAACCGGTGTCTAAGTACAAAGTTTGTTCGTTTCCCAGGCAGAAGATAAGTTCGGAAGAGAGCAGCATTACCGAGGTGATGGCCTGGTACACAAGCGTGAACGCGGCGATGCTGGACCATCTGACTAATCAGATCAAAGAGACGGATAATAGCGGAGTTTGGAGGTAAAGGGAGGATTTCTTTCTCGCGGGGACATTCGTTTGGGGGAAGAACTTTGGAGAGTTTGGATAATTTTGGAATTCGTTTAAGTAATGTTTTCAGTTTGTAAAAGTAAGATAAAGAGTTACAAAGCTCCTCCAACGTTTGTGAGTAACAGCAAAGTCTTGTTTTTCTCTTTTCCTCAAGAAGTGAAGAAATTGACAGTGAAAAGCTGTTTAGATTCGCGCGAATGAAAGTGTAACTGGTCGTTCCAGGTATCTGATAGCATTTAAAAATTTACTGAGGAGCATCGAGAGCTTGGGCATTGCTTCCGTGTACGGAATCAATTACTTCGGTCGCGGGATCCTTCTGGGGGATAATTACGTCAGCTATGTTCGCCACGAAGCTCTTGGACGTGACCTTCTTAATGGATCTCTCACATACGTGCCTTCTCTCAAAAATTTTTACGCAGAGCTCACCCGCACCATGCCAGAATATGGAAGAATTAAATCTAGGTACGCAACGATCACATTAAGAAAATCATTTAAAAGAAACGAAAAAAAGAAAAGACTTTTTAAACAGCTAAAAAAAAAAAAAAAGAAAGACTTTGTAAACAACTAAAAAAAAAAAAAAAAAAGAGACTTTCGAAATCTAAGCGTAAACTTACGTATATATAGAATGAGTGAGATGAAAAGTTGGAGCATCGGCGTGTAAAATGCATGAAACAAGGGAGATAGGTTTGTTTGGGAAACGTGCGTTACAGACGAGATGAAATCCTCCAGAACAAGAAGAGGGAACCAAACGTAGAGGATGCTATCGCTTATTTCGATTCAATGGCAACTTACGTGGACGAGCTGCGTAAACTTCAACGAGAATTACGTCACATGATTAGGTGAATATATTCATTCGGCCGAATTAATTATGCCGCGAGAGCGTAATACAATCATTTTACACGACAAGTTGTGTTACAAACAGGGATTATGTAAATTCAACTTTGCAAGACGCGAGTAACAAAGAAGTTGCTGGGATAGCTATAGTGGTGCTGGTGTTGGTCGTTTCCCCTATCATTATAATATTAGTACGTAATGCGGTTGCGACGATACAAGTAAGTGATTGTTCCTTCTCATAATTGCGACGTAATTAGATTTAAAATTCAATTTGTTCGTCTGGCGAATCCAGAACGTTCGAGAAATGCTCAATCTTTTAAGCAAGAAAGAACGTATTTTATTGGCCGCGGCATCGACAATTTCGATTGGGCATGTGCACTTCCATTGCTTCCGATCGAATTTCATTACCACAGTACATATAATACTTTTACCTCGATACTGTGCGCAGCGACAGATAATGAAATTACTTCTACCTATGACTTTCATCACTGCTCCATCTCATTTTTTTTCTTAATCCCATCGCGCCGCTAACGATTCTACGAATTGGTGATGAAAACAAGTTTCCGTGTTCAAGTTCAATTACCGTTTTCCCAGTAGTGCGTAAGCTAAATAGATCTTTCGTCGGGAAATTTTAGATGTACGCGGCCAATTTGGCGCAAAAGGCACGGGAACTGAAGCAGGAGAAAGGGAAGAGCGACACGTTGCTCTTTCAAATGTTGCCGCCCAGCGTTGCTCAACAACTGAAGCAAACTCAACAAGTAATTGACAATTGCCTGTTTGAGAAAAATATTTTCAAAAACACGTCGTTGATCTACAAGCTTCGTACTCTTTGTCTCGCAGGTTCCAGCAGAATATTACGAAGCAGTGACCGTGTACTTCAGCGACATCGTTGGATTTACAGAAATCGCCGCAGAGAACACTCCGTTAGAAGTAAAATTCTTTTCTACAAAGTTACTCGCAATTTACATGCAATTTTTTAACTATTGCCTCTTTCTCGAAGGTTGTCACCTTTTTAAATTCCATCTACAAGTTGTTCGACGCGCGTATCGAATGTTACGACGTGTACAAAGTTGAAACCATTGGCGATTCGTACATGGTTGCCTCTGGCCTGCCCGTTCGAAACGGTAAAATAAAATCTTTCGTTGAGTGTTCGTCTTTCTTATCTTCATTTCACTTATTGGAATTCATTTACTTCTTCAAAGGAGACAAACACGTGTCTGAAATAGCGACAATGGCCCTCGATCTCCTGGCAGCCTCGTCGGTGTTCCAAGTGCCGAAACGACCCGGTGAACGTCTTCAAATACGAAGCGGTGCCCACACGGGACCCGTAGTCGCTGGAATCGTGGGAAGCAAAATGCCTCGTTACTGTCTCTTTGGGGACACTGTGAATACAGCCAGTCGTATGGAATCAACCGGTGAAGGTATCCGTGTTTTTGTTTCTAATTTAAACACATATTTTTCGTCACGTCTTAATTTCAATTGTAATTTATTTCACGCGAAGCTCTGCGAATACACATTAGCCTAGAAATGAAGAAGGCTCTGGACGCTGTGGGAGGTTTCAAAATCGTGCATCGTGGCTTGGTGGATGTCAAGGTAAAACTACTGTAAATCGAAAGACGCAAATTGCGCGCGTACGAATGAAGCTAATTTTCACAGGGAAAGGGACTAATGGACACCTACTGGCTGGAATGCAAAGACGGTGGAATCGCACGCGCAGCGGAATTAGATCTGCCATCGTTCTTCGAGGATGTGCGACCAGTTTTCATACGCCGTTTACGGGAGGAGGGTACCCTTTGATGCGAGCCGTATTCCCGACGGGACCTCTGGTACCTGAACCGACCACCTACTCCTTACATCCGTCTTTCGCAACCCAACCTCATCGACCACTTGAGGAAACCCACTCAAGGTCGTAAGAACCGACTATCCCACCCGAATCTTCACATTACACCCGTGAGGCCACCACCTCAGTCGCAGTCGAGCATCGAGTCGCAGGACTCAGCGGGGACGTACGAGGGGACTCAATCAACGACACCATGTCCGCCGAGTTACTCTCCCGCGAGTCAACGAAGTCGTTACTCCCAGCCGAATCTACCCACACTCTTGATATCTCACGATAAAAGATCCGGAGACCGGCGTATAAGAATGTCCCAGCCTACGTTGAACTCGAGCTTCAGCGGTATCAACTTCGTCGGAATGAATCGTAACTCCAGACTGTCTTACACTAGTCTCAGGGCGGCTTCTGGGGACAACAGCATCAACGAGGAGGAGAGGTTGTCAGCGCGAAGCGTGCAAGGTTTCGGCGGTGGTAGCTCGAGGGGAAGTTTAACGATGGATCAAGGTACCTCGAGATTGTCACAGCCGGACGTAACAAGATTCGCCATGCGCCAAGACGTATCGGCGAAGCGAGATCGACTCTCCCAGTCCACTTTAGTTATCGGTGATTACCATCCTGGTCGTGGCCAACAGAGATTATCCCAACCTTGCCTAAGCACGGGAAAAGATCTTAATTTGCCCACGATGGTTTTCCATTCTCCCTCCCCGCCACCCGTGAAGCACAAGAGATTCTCTCCTGCCATACACGCCAGCCAGAGGGATCGTCTGTCGCAGCTGGACATTGGCGCTAAGTACAGAAATTTCAAAGAGTCCGCTGTGACCAAGTTCAATCGGGATAGATTCTCAATACCGGAACTAGAGACGCAGAACGATCTTAAGCTGATAGCTGGCACGCCGAAGCAACGATTCAGTTTGGACAGTCAACTGACGCGTAACCAGGATGTCACTCGGTCCAGA
The DNA here is from genome assembly GCA_030673865.1 of Melipona bicolor. NCBI lineage: Eukaryota > Metazoa > Arthropoda > Insecta > Hymenoptera > Apidae > Melipona > Melipona bicolor. The sequence continues at coordinate 9,269,392 of JAHYIQ010000004.1, read as the reverse complement.
CTATTGCCGATAGCCAGTTCACCCATCAGTGAACACCAACAGCCGAAGATCGAGGAGCAAACAACGATTCCTGCCGGTAGACTTAAGAGTCCCACCAGAGAAGGCCTTGGAAGTGTACTCGTGGCAAGTACAACTCCAATTCTACCACCGAACGAAAGACAATTGCTGTCAACCGAATTGAACAAAATAGCGACAGCGATCAGTTCGGCACCGTCGGCCATCACGCAACAGAAGAGTCAAAGGACAACGCTTAGAGCAAACAAGCTTCATAGATCGGTCTCGCCGATTCCTACCAGGGAAAGAATGTCGGTGCCCGAGATAAGAAATTCGAGTCTCCGTCGATTGCTTGATCCACCAGCGAGGCAAAGACACAGCATTACGGGCAATCTGAGACAGAGCATAATCTCCCCGATCAAACCCCTCGACTTTGGCAGAAAGTCGCCGAAGCATTTGTTCGAGGAGGCTCTGGAAAGATTTTGGAAGGACGAGAAAGACGAGAATCGAAAGAACGAGATGTCGAATTCGGAGACACTCGCCGACATTGACGACGAACCCAAGCACATTCAGAAGCATTACTCGTACACGTACGAAACGGACGACGGTTCCTCGATACTTGGAAAGATAAGCATGTCCGCGATACCAAAGAAGAAATATTTAGAGAGTAATTTCGATGAAAACGAACAGGTGATCACCACGGTGATCGAAACCGACGTGCCAATGATAACGGCCAATCCAAAGTACGTGAAGAAATCGTCGTACTCGAGCGAGACCCCGAAGTGGATTCGAAAGTATTTGGAGAGCGAAAGCCCGAAAGTAGGAAGGAAGACGACGAGCAACAAAGAGAAATCTAACAGGAGAAACAGTCGGAGGAAAAGCTCTTTGGAATCGGTGGAAGGCGAGAAAATTACAGACAAAGTTCGTTCGAAGTCGGTGAGCAGCGGTGAAAGGAGTCCGATGCTAAGGAACACCGGCATACAGTCCGAGTTGAAGAACATGAAAAACACGTACGTGAGAATCGTATCCTCGAATAAAACTCAAGAGAATAGGTACGAGGTGAAGATAGAGGACAACTGGATCCACGAGAACAATCACGGACTGTATGACGATGAATGCGACGATACGGATTCCGACGACTCCACGTCCATTTAAATTGAGCTAACGACATTAACGATAACGATCAAATAATGCAAGAACAAAAATTTGTCCAACTGGATTTATAAATTTGAGAGATTGAAAAATAAATTCATATTCTGTACTTAAACCATTCAAACGCTACGAATTCTATGAAAATTAATATTTTCCACTGGTTACCAATCGAAGACCATTTGCAACAGGTGACAGTTTGATTAGCCTAAAGCACACCTTGAGAACGAAATAACGAAAACTGACATGTACGATGTCTAGTATTTTTTCATGTACACCATGAACTAACAATTAACCAAAAGAAAGAAAAAAATTTATATTTGTAACGATGATATTTTTTGTCCCAATGTATTATTTTCATTCGAACCAAAGAGCGTTGTTTTTGTCCGAATCGAATTAAGATAATTTGTAAATACTCGAATTGTATTCAGTTGTGCTTATCGCAAAATGTATAGTCAGCAAACTTTAGAGAAATTCCAGACATCAGTCTCTATTTTATTTTTATTGTTATTCATAATTCGTGTTTCAAATATAAAACGTTTGTAACGCTTACTGCTGTGAGTGAAAGGTCAATGAAAACATGTTCTAGCTACTATTAACACCTCAGATACCATAAACCGTACGAAATGTACATTTTCTCGTCAATATACCACCGACATTAAATTCCTATGATTTTACGAGTATGGGTGTTGGAAAATTTATATATATTTTTTTTTTTCTATACTAGTCATCGATGAGATTCACGTGTGAATGCCGTCTCAAATTCCTGTTAACGAAATTTAAGCCTTATAAAACTAATACAAAAGGCTCGTTTTTCGCATGAACGTTACATATATATTGATATGTATTACAATGTTATGATATTATAACAATAAAACGTAATCGATGTAATGTTATAATATCGTAAACTCGGCGTGAATGTAATATTGCGGTCATGAGTGTGAAACTTAGTTATTGTTTATCGTGAACATAAAAGTGTTAGTTCTTTATGTATGTCATTTAACATTATGATTAAAGATGTTATACTAAAGATGTAACCACCAAAGTGAAAAGTATATGAAATGTATTTAATTTGTAACAAATATGGGTGCAGCCTTATTTTTCATAAAGTTAATATTTTCAAAAAAAGAAAAAAAAATGAATGAAAGAAATTTTGAAATACTTCAGCATATTTCTGCCAAAATGTGTGTATTATAAAAATTCCCGTATATATATATATATATATATACACACACACACATTAAGTCACATTTTATAGTCTCTTCCCAAGACTTGGAAAATATATGCAAAAAATTTTATCCAATTGACACAAATAAATATGCATCACAGGTATTATAGGTAACATAAAGTATCTTAAATTTACATATTTATATTATCTTGAATGTCTAAAATGGTTTTAATCATTATATTATAATAATTGAATTCTCTCTTCATTCATGAAAAAATTACACATGTAAATCTAGCTTCATGAGAAATACATTATCATAATCTACATGTGACGAAAAATTAAGAGACTACGTCATGAAAACATAAGCAATTTATAGTTTTGAATATAAAATGTCATCAGATCACAACTTTGTTGTGAAGGCGATGTTCCTTTAAACACGGCATAGAACAGAAACGATTGAAATTATACTCAAAAGGAACCTGACCTGCCATATCTACACCACATTGAAAACATCGTGAAATCATAATGCAGCCTTGTTTTAGAATACGTTGTTCTGCAGCCAAAGCTCTCTACAAATTTATTAATATTTATTAGGACGAGTTTAGGATTTATTAACATTAAATCCAATGCAATTATTCTTAGACGTATATACCTTTTCCCTGTCGCTGAGATTTAGGTACCTTTGTTTTGCATCTTCTTCTCGCTTTTTCAGTTCAAATTCTTTTCTCTTTATTTTATCTTTTTCCCGTTTCACTTTTCTTTGTTGTTTCTTTTTTTCTAATTCTTCTTGTTCTATTTCGTCAGTAAGCGGGCCAGGTATTTGAGACTTTATAACAGATATATATTATTATATACGTAATATTATTTTAGTAAACGAAAAATAGAAAAATTATAATAGTAAATACTTTGCTATAATTGAATTTGTCAGGATTAGCACCCATAAATCTTCTGAAAATATTCCTGGTTTCCTTATTATTTGCCGCAGCGTATGGTGTTTGTAGCTTCTTATTTTTATTACAAGGATTTGATCCAACTTCCATTAATTGCCTAAAACCGAAAAATTTTATACAAATTTTGTCAGATAAAAGAATAGTTACATTGATGTCAACATACCATACTAATTTTAAGTGTCCACCCAACGCTGCTACATGTAACATTGTATTACCATCTTCATTAGGATCATTTACCAACTTCGTCACATCATCTTTGTTTATAACTGTATTACAACTTGCAGTTACGTCTTCCTCATTTTCTAATTTATTTTCTATTTTATTTAATTCTACACTCTTTTTTATTTCAATCAACAAATCATTAATAACAGATGACAATAATTCATCGTCACCTAATTTACATGCAGACCATAGTTTAATTTTAGCATTGGTTAACGTTTCGTTTAGTACACATTCTGGAAAAGCATATTTTTGTATATGTAGCAAAATATAATAATTATTAAAAATTACATAATATACACATATATACAAGTATTCACCATCTTTCTTAGTCTTCTTTCTTTGACGACGAATTTTTTTATTCTTCATATATCTTGGCACAGTATCTTGAAAAGCGAGTAAATTTTCATTAAATTCTATTTCTAATTCCTGTTCGATTAATGAAACATCCATTGGAATATTAGGAGTGCTTATTTGACTATCCAATTCTGATTCTGAAGATGATTGTGCTAACTTGGCGACAATGTCTGAAACGCAAGATCAAATGAAGATTCACACTTAATTGTACTTTATATTCAAAATATTTTCATTTACCGGGTAAGGGACGACATGGACTTTTTCTTGGTTTTGCTCTATCTATGTGGGACCGAGAATTTTTATGTTGTCTTTCGGGAGACGGTTGTACAGAAATTTTATTTTTATCGCTATCTTGTAAATTATACATGCTATTGGTAGCATCACATTCTATATTTTCAACTAAGATTTCGCCAGATCCATCAGCTTTTGAAACTTTTTTCCTAAGAGGTTGACGTGGTGAAATAGGGAAAGAGTCTGTAAAATCAGATGCAGAACCTGCAACATACATATAAAATTAGTACACTTAAATATTTAAAACACAATATTATCAAAATCGCACCATAAATTTCCATGGAACTTAAAACATCATACACTCTTTTAACTTCGCTAAATGTTGCTCTACGAGTAGGGAAAGGTAGCGGTCTTAATCTTAAATCATTCTTATCTAAAGGTGGATTTTTTCCTCCAAATAACACAGTACGATTATACGGACCAACTGCTCTATATAAAATTAAAGAGGAATTATTCATATAAGATGACCATGATTCAAGTATATCTTGCACATGCTGAAAATGAACATAGTTAATGAACGTCATAAAAATAGTTTCTATTTAAATTTATAAACTAAATACCTGAAGAAGAGATGCTTCGTTATAACGACGCAAACTAGCTCCAGCACTCTTTGCATGATTAGTAGCTGTACGTGAACTTTGAGCAAAACCTTGTTTTGCACGTACGGTATAAGAATGAAATGTTTTGTGCACGATAGGTTCTCCATCTAAAACAAAAAAAAAAAAAAAAATACTTATGTATAATTCCACTCAAAATATCTATTATTTACACGTTAAAACAAATACTTTGGAACACAGCTGCAGCAAAATGTCCTCCTCCAATCATGATGACAGTCCATGTTGTTTCTTTTCCACTGTTCAATGCCTGAGCGATCATATCATTGTCTACCTCTGGAATATCCTAAAATGTAATTGCATCTCTCCTGATCTGGCAAGTATAGACATGCCGAATGATTCTAACAAAGTAGATCAAATTACAAAATAATAGACAAGCATGTCTACACTTAGAGAGAAATCATAAAACCATATCCTTCGAGCATTATAAATAAACAGACCTTCTTATTGTGAAGTAAACACCTGTATATACTAAATATATTTCCATCGTCATTTTCAAAAAACACTTTTGAATGACGACTAGCAGTAACCAGTAAAGCCTCAACTTTCTTCTCTTTGATGACATCATCAGAATATTCTGTGTCTGAACTATCAGAAACTGATTCTATATTTTTCCCTTTTTTTTCAATTTTCTTGTTCTTAATCAAGGTTTTGGTTTCACATTGTCCACTGCCTGCTTCTGAGGTCTCATCTTCATTTTCGGAATCTACATCACTTCCAGATAAGCTTGAAACATTGCCTACAATGTGTTAACGTTTTTCATATTAAATGTCAGAATTGTGCAAAAAAGATTCAGATATAGTAACTCCTTGAATATACCTTCATCAGCTAAGAGACTAAATTTATCTTCGTTAATAGGTTTCAATCCATTTAAACGCTGTTTTAAATTATACCGATGCCAATCTAATTTATAGTGAAGTCTTTGCTGCGTCTTATTTTCGAATACAGTATTGCAAAATGAACAACTTAAAGAATCAGATATAACTAAATCATCAAGTTGACTTAGCATTCTCTCACTTTCTGAAACTAATATAAAAATAGTACTCATATTTATATATCATATTATCAACCAATCATCATTTATGATAATCTAACCTCAAAACATGTGATTCTGTGATTTATAAATTCTAAAACATCAATCAACTCGTAATTAAACAAGACAAATGAAATGGTTAGAATATTTGGTATCTTCAGTTCTCAAATATATAAATAAATAATTCTAATAATAAGCGTACAAACGTAATTCCAATTAATTTAACGTTTAAGTAAAAAAGAATATTCCGAATATAATTACCAGATGACGATCGCGATTGCATGCATTGTGCCACTTTAATACCTCTTGTAATTCTGCTAAAGTCTTCCTGATTGTATATTTTAAATATCTGATGATCCATCGTTTACGTTAATTAAGCGTTTGAGCGAAGCTGATACACGGCTAAAAAAAAAAAGTAAACTACAATTGTTGATTAAACGAAGAAAAAAATTATAATTTAAAAAAAGGACGACACCAGAATATTGCTGATTATCCAACAACGAAGTAGCACCACAAAGTTCTACTAACTTTTTCACATACATATATCTCTTCTCTTCTCTTCGCGATAATTGTATGTTAGTAACGACCTATTCAATTTGGTACCCATCTTTTTATTGAAAAAGAAAATAGTAATTTTTTTAATAACATTGAAATAAAATCGTAATGATACAAATAGAACATATGCTTCTAATTTTGCGTACATGCAACCAAATTACGTTATATGATATTCTATTGTGATTTAACCCTGATGATTACATCACCAAATAGTATATTATCTTTCATGCATGTATCGTGATTAGCGTGACGTTTCAATAACGTTTAAATAACTATAGAAAATTTGCATTCTAAAAGCAGAAAAAAGGTATTTCATATACATATGGATTTTATAAAAGTTTGAATAATTTCACAGGTCAGAAACAGAATATATATATATATATTTAACGTTCCCTTTACTTCACAAATCATATAATTCCCTAAGCATGTGTTTCAATCCAATAAATAAAATTTGCAAATTTTTATATATGCATTTCGTACGTTAAATAGAATATAGGAAAAAAGTTGAGAGTCAAATTTGTAAAACGCAATTAAAAAAGTTTACGAATTTTTTGTTTTAATTAGTCTTTTATTTGCAAATGAAAATTTGTTCCATCACTACGATGATGATAATTTAGCTCAATCAACGTACTACAAATTTAAATAAATAACTCTGTATTATCTTTTTATAAATTATATTAAATATTAATGTAACATATATATTAACTACTAACGAATAAGAAATGACGAATGAAGAATAATTTGTTTGATGCCAACTATATACATTTATCAAACATCTCCATAGTAACAAATAAATGAAATAACAATTTATAAATTTTCTAATCTTTAAAGAGTTTTAATAAAGTTGGCGTCAGTTTATCGGAAACGTACCTTTCCGCGGAACGATTGAGAGAATGTAAATGGCGCTGAATTTCAATTCTGCGGAGATAACGATCGCTACAGCTGAATAACAGGTAGATAATGTAGATGCTTTCTTTAGCGATCTAGTCCAATTATTACTTTATTAACTATATTAATTATTTCGCTCCTTTTTTAAATACCAAATTATTTTATCACATTATACATTCAATTATATAATTACTCTTAGTTATTCTTATAATTAATTAATATAAGAGTATAAATAATTAGTTAGACACTGGCATTGATTAATTTGATTTTTATGTTGTCAAGGATCTTTCCCATAAACGTTGTTTTTACTTTTTTTTACTAATTTATATGGTGGGGATGTGCGGTTTATCCCTATATACCTCGTCTGTGATTCCATTATTGACTTTTTCTGCATCGAGTCGAGCACAGCAATCGTGAGACAGCAGCGCAAAAATAGAAAACCGTCGATAATCTTCGAGGGACAAGAGGATTATCAATAGTTTCCACAACTACCGATGAGATGGCGTCACGCGGCGAGTTACGCCGTAAAGACGTAATCAAAAATGTCTGTCACGTATGATTTCAGTTCGAAATCCGTATAGTATACGGGCTGACACGACTGGTGTACAGATTTCTTCCTCTCAGTTATGAGAAATGTTTAATTGGAGTACACGATCGTCTGTGCGCGCGTCCATAACGAAAAATGTGGAATTTCCACGGTCGCCGCATCTAGCAACGCGTGCGCATTCAGTATATTTGCGTATTGAAAAATCGTAGCCCCATATCGCCTAATAGTTTCGGCCTAATCTCACGTTAATTTCTCCGATAAAGTTTTGTTTTCTCTGCTTTCGCATCCTACAGAGTCGCACAATACTAAAGGATCGATGATGTCCGACGATACGAGTGTACGCGTTGCCGTACGGTAAGTTAAAGTTCCTATCAAAACGGGCTAATTCATCGGAATGTTTTTTTTTTTTGAGACCGATCTATCATGCAGCGTCTACATTGACGCAAGCTAACAAGGGGAGACATACGCGTTGTGACAGTTTACGACGTTGTCGCGATTTAGTTAATTAATAACTTTAAAATTCGCGGGAAGTGTTATTTGAATTTAAAATTTGAAAATTTCGCTTCTTTATGCCTGCTGTCGTTTTAATACATTGACGCCTACTTACGTCTACTGTCATTGCAAATAACGTTTCTTCCCCTCGGTGAATAATCTATCCATCACGCAGATAGATTATTTCTTTCAATTAGAATTTTATCGTTAACGGTAATTAAAATTGCGAGATACGTTAATTCTTGTTACACTTTCATGATTTTAGAAAATTCCATTATCTAGACCGTTTCGAAGTGGTCGTAGATTTCTCCGAATGTTCTTAATAAAACAGTTACACAAATCAATTGTCGACATAGACAGTTATATCTGAATACACGTAGCTCTTTGGTAATCTTTAAGAAACTATACTCTACTAGAAAAAAAAACTCATACATACGTAAAAAATAATATTTTTTCCCCCGTTTCGTATGAAAATATTATTATTATATATTATTATCTATTATTATTATTATATATTATTACCTATTTTATATATTATATAATATATTATTATAATAGATAAAAGTAATATTTTCATATCTACCTGTTACCGACGAAACTATCTCGTAGTTAAAATGATGTCAGCATTGTTTTTTTACGCAGTACTGTACTACGTGTTTTAATCGCATAATATCTCCTTTTAAAGAATCAAATGCGTAGGCTTCGTTACCGGTTGTATAATGAATGTACATCTCGATTTCTGATGAATGAATTTTACTTCTCCCCTTTTACATCCCCGTCGTTCAACTTCCATCTGTTTTTATTAATCATTCCTACTTTTATCCATTTAGCCTTTCTTATTGGAACGAAGTCATTCTTTTTTTTTTTTTTTTAATTGTCTATTCACGCATTTTATTATGTACACTCCTTCCTATCCATCGCGCGGGATTTTTGGAATAACAGCTGACGCGTGTCAATTATATTTTAAACGTAACTTTAATTTAGTAGATTATATATGAATGATGTCAATTACATTTTAAACGTAACTTTAACTTAGTAGATTATATATGAATAATATCAATTATATTTTAAATGTAACTTTGACTTAGTAAATTATACACGAATAAAAACAATTTATGTACAAAAAATAAACATTATGTTTTTATACTTTTTCTTTTTTATATCCATAATACAATTGTAAATATTTTTTTTATTAAGGAATATTGCTAATTTATAATTTATTGTTATTAATTGCAGAATAAGGCCTCAAGTAGCACGCGAAGTAATTGACATGTGTAGAATTTGTACTCAAGTACCTCCGGGAGAACCCCAAGTCTTTCTTGGACCAGACAAGGCCTTTACATATGATTATGTATTTGATACTGGTATTGGACAAAGCACAATTTATGAAACATGTGTTGCACGTTTGGTAGAAGGCGCATTAGATGGATATAATGCGACTGTTCTTGCATATGGCCAAACTGGTTCTGGCAAAACATATACTATGGGTACTGGATTTGATGTGGAAGTAGATGAAACTGTGGTTGGAATTATTCCAAGAGCTATCAGACATTTATTCAATGGTGTTGTTGAAAAACAACAGCATGCTAGAGAACGTACACAAATGCCTCCTGAATTTAAGGTTGGCAAAGAAATAGTTTTATGTACAGTTTCTAAATCGATATTCACTTCGATGAGATTGAAAGTGAAATTTAATATCTCATAAAATGAAATATTTCTCCTATATAAATTAATTTCTTTATGTGTTACAATAGATTACAGCACAATTTTTGGAATTGTATAATGAGGATTTGAAAGATTTACTAGGACCTGGTGGTCCTAGAGGTGGTGCTCGTATTCACGAGGATCCCTCGGGCAATATTCATTTAGCTGGAGTAGAACCACGAATTGTTACTAGTCCAGAGGAAGCATTAGAATATTTAAGATTAGGAGCATTGTCACGTACAACCGGATCTACCCAAATGAATACTCAGTCATCAAGATCACACGCAATATTTACTTTGTACATAAAGCAGCAGAGATACATAAAAGTTGAAGATCCAGATGCTGATGTTGATACAAGTGGTTCTGAACCTGCCAGTGAATTCGAAACTTTGACTGCAAAATTTCATTTCGTAGACTTAGCTGGATCAGAAAGGCTGAAAAGAACTGGTGCTACAGGAGATAGAGCAAAAGAGGGGATTTCTATAAATTGCGGATTGGTAATATGCTGATAATTCTTTAAGAGAATTATACAGTATTATAATCACCAATATCATTAATTACTTTATACATTATAGTTGGCTCTAGGTAATGTAATTTCTGCACTTGGTGATAAAACAAAAAGAGCTTTACATGTACCATACAGAGATTCAAAGCTAACAAGGCTGCTTCAAGATTCACTAGGAGGTAATAAAATATTTAATGCATATGAACTATATTTTATTTTATTTTTATTGTATTAATCCATTAATATATAATGATTTAAACACTTATGCATAATCGTAGGTAATAGTCAAACTGTTATGATAGCCTGTGTGTCACCAAGTGATAGAGATTTTATGGAAACTTTAAGTACTTTGAAATATGCAAATAGAGCAAGAAATATAAAGAACAAAGTTACAATTAATCAGGATAAGAGTTCAAGAACAATTGCTTCACTTAGAAGAGAAATACAGCAGCTTCAATTAGAATTAATGGAATATAGACAAGGTGAATGTATAAAATATAAGATATATAATATAGGTTTTTATAATATGTAAAATTTATTTATTATTTATTTCTTTTTAGGCAAAAGAGTTGTTGGTGAAGATGGTATAAACGATGCTTGGCATGAAAATCAAATGTTGAATAGTGAATTGCAAAGCCTTCGTACCAGAGTGAAAGCCCTCTCAGAAACAGTTGAAGCATTGACAGCGAAAAATGTCCTTCTGCAGGCAGAAAAAGCTGCTGGTCAGTGGATATCATCAACTAATGAAAATCCAGAAGTGACTAGCTTAATACAAGGATACTTGCAAGAAATAGAAGAGTTAAGAGCCCGTCTTTTAGAAGCAGAAGCTATGTATCAACAATTAAAGAAACGACAAATACAGGTATAATGGCATGTACATATTATTGATCAGCATAACAACTGATTTCCTAATAGTATTTTAATTTACACAGGTTAATGCAGCTAATCCCTATGGTGATTCTGGATACATATTCCATAGTGATTCTACGTCAGTATTAAATGATGCTAAGAAAGAATTACAAAAAGAAATTGAAACATTGACTGTATTGAAGGAACAACATGGACATACTTCTAACATTTCTGGTAAAACAGGAGATGAAACAGAAGGTGATGATGCAGAAGCAGGTCAGGATTCTGTAAGCGAAGACGATTCGGATGATGATTCTGATAGAAAAGGTATATACATATATATATACACACACATATATGTGAGTGTGTGTGTGTTTTATAATTTTATTATTATATTTTTAATATTATTATGATATTTTAAGAAAATGCGTAAATGTTTTGTAGAAGAAGATGAAGAAGAGGCAGCTATGGGTCGTGAATTGGAAGCTTTAACATCAGACATTGATGTAAAACAACGATTAATACAAGAACTTGAACTTTCTCAACGACGTTTACAAACTATGAAGCAACATTATGAAGATAAACTTGCTCAGTTACAAGCTCGAATCAGAGATACTCAGGAAGAAAGGGACAAGGTGCTGCAATCATTACAACAGCAGCCAACACCACCGACAGAAAAAGTAAAAAAATTACGCGATGAATATGAAAAGAAACTTTCTGCAATGCAAAAAGAAGTGCGGCTTCTGCAATCTGCAAAGAAAGAACATGCGAGGCTACTTAAAAGTCAGTCTCAAAATGAAAGTAGATTAAGAGGACTACGAAATGAACTGGCAGAAATGAAGCGAGCAAAAGTAAAACTTTTGAATAAAATGCGCGAGGAAGCGCAGAGACACAAAGAAAATGAGTTGAGACGTAATAGAGAAATAGCACAATTGCGTAAGGAAAGCAGGAAGAATGCAAATATGATTCGAACGCTTGAGGCAGATAAGAGAATGAAAGAAGTAGTGCTTAGACGCAAACAAGAAGAAGTTTCAGCATTAAGAAAACGAGACAGAGGTCTAAGTCAAAAAGCTGCGGGTAGAGCACCACCTAAACCAATTAATCCAAAAGCGTTAAAACAAAGATGGCAAACATTTGAAAGAACTATTGCTAAGCAAGCATTGGCCAAGCAAGCAGCGGCAGAAACGGAGAGAGAAATGGAAAGACTTCTTCAAGAACGAGAAGAACTAGGTAGAGAACTTGAAAAACTTCAGAAACACAGAAATACCATAGCAACTTCGAGGGGCGACACGGCCGATATAGATGAAGAAATTGATAATGTGAGAAGTAAAATTAGCTATTTACAGGTAACTTTCTTTTCTTATATTCATAAGGTTAATATTACCTTGTTCTTTAAGTTATTTTTTTACAGGATAGTATCTCTGAGTGTCAACGTGATATGATGGAAATGGGAGATGGAGAAGCTGAAGGCGAACCTGGTGTTGAAGCCCTCATATCGACGATTCAGTCGGTAGATGAAGCTCAATATTTGTTACAAAGAATGTTAGCTTTTACTGTTGAGCAAAGTTGCGTGGCTGCTCAAAAACAGCTTGAAGTTCGCGATATGGAATCGAGATTAAATCAAGTAGCACAAGAAAGTGATGTACAACATCAGTTATTGGAGCATGTGTTGCGAGATAGAGATCTTTTATCGCTTACAAATAATCATCATAGTACAATGAATTATAGTCCACCCAGTTCTAGGAGTTCGTCACCAGATAAGTAAGTTTTATATTATTTTTTGATATTTTTTAGCAATATTTATGAGCAACATATGTATTTAATTTGAAATATTAGTGAAAATTATAGTCAAGTTATTGTCGGAGAGGAAAAGCAACGTAACAATAAAGTAAGGCGAAGGACTACACAACCCCAGGAGCTCCTTTATGGCGTTCAAGCTAATCCAGATAATTTAAAGACAGAGGAACAAAGTCAAAATCATAATCATCCACTTACAAGAGTACCTAGTGCGCCTGGTAGCTTAAAGTAAGTATAATTATATAATAATTAATCATATAATATGGAATGTAAAATCAAAATTTTTCTTTTATAAGAGGATTGGTCTTTACTAGAAGTCATGGTAATATAACTGGTGGATCTCCAACTCTGAGTCGACGTGATAGTACATCACCAAGGCCGTTGCGACGACCACTTCATCCTGGTGGAGGCTCCATGTGAGTGATAATCCTGCAGCACGTCTTAATTTTTATATTCTTTGTATATCTTTGTCTTGACGCCTTATTTCATGCACTACTGGTTGAATTCCTTTCTTAAAAAAATCTGTATCATTCTCAACAAGTGCATTTATTGATATTTTTATCATGAAATTTTAATTTTGTTTTGAACAGTAATCAACAAAGATAAATCGGTCATACAATTTCTTTTGGTATAAATATTATAATACAAAGACAGTATCATTAAGATATAAGAAAATATGTATTAAGGAAACCAATATACTTTATTAATTAATTAAATGATCATTTCGTTTGTTTCTATATTTTGTTTATACAAGTAAAATTTATTTCAAACTAATAATTTAAAAAATAAGTTGACTAATATAGAAATTGTTACATTAAGAAGGAAGATACAATTTGTACAAAATTTTATATCTCACACAAAATGCATTTGAAAATTGTTTAGTTTTCGGGAAATTTGGTAATAATATTTTATTTATTGTTCTGACTGCAGGTACCTTGTAATGCTTGTTTTAATACAAAGCAACCTATTTAATGTATTATATTTATATACATTTTTATTTCTCTCTAATATAAATATGTATAAATACTGCAAAAATTTCTATTTGTATAAAACACGTTATTTCACAAAAAAATTACAAATTTGTATATATGTAAGCAGCTATTTTGTATACATGTCAATTAATAAATAAAAGCACAAACACTTAAGGTACACTCTCCTATGAAAATACTTTTAAAAAGTCCCTTGGCAGAAATTTTATTTATATTTCTTTGTACATTCTTTATAACAAACCATGATGTTTATTTGTTATGATTCTCTCATAAATTAATCATTATATCTTTTATTTTTCAAATATTAATATGCAATATTTTTTTAGATTGTAATATATTTAATGTTATACAGATTAATATATTTATAATTCAGCACATTCTTATTAATTATATTAAATCAATTTGTAATTGTGCACTTGCATGATTCATGTTATCTTAAAAAAAAATATAGCTTATCCTGGATTAAAATTGACAAGATACCCGGCTAACTAACACGCTAACATAACAAACCCTCAACTAGGGAACAGGTAGCACATACAGATGTATCATCACCTCCTGGATCTCCGACTACATACCGACGATTCAACAGTCGAGAAGAAAATGTTTTCTCCAGGCTAACAGCAAGTAGACAACCAACATCAACAGATCCACAACCTATGAAAGGCATTATTTCTCAATATCAAGGCAAGGTAAATATAGTACAAATGCAGTGTTCTATTATTTGTACATGATATATATTTTCTTAGACACAGCCACGAGCAGTTTTGCAATGCACTCACGTTGCTGAAGGTCATAGCAAAGCAGTGTTGACGATATGCGCAACTTCTGATTTGCTTTTCAGCGGTTCAAAAGGTATTAAATGTAAAACAAACATTTAACAACGTATGAATCTATATGAATCTTTATATTGATCATGTATATTTTTAGATCGAACTGTGAAAATATGGGATTTAGGAACAGGAATCGAAAATCTCACATTAACTGGTCATCCGAATAATGTTGTAGCAGTAAAATATTCACCAATGTATAATTTATTATTTAGCGTTTCTTCAGCATATGTGAAAGTCTGGGACTTGCGGGCAGGAAATAATTGCGTAAAAACTTTATTTTCATCTGGTCAAGCTCAAAGTGGACCAATTGCATTATCAACTCCATCTAGAGTACTTCAAGTTCCTGTTGGTGAAACAACTATCAATGATTTAGTCCTCAGCATAGACGAGCAAGAATTATATACCGCATCTAGCGATAAAGTCAGAATATGGGATCTCCGTAAATTGAGTCATACTGGAAGATTAAGTACACCACATACTGCAGCAGTAATGTGCTTGGCTGTCGCAGATGATGGTAGAGTGATAACAGGTAGCAAAGATCACCTGATATCTCTTGTTGAACCAAATACATCCGGACAATCGGTTAGTTTGGCACCTCCACATTACGACGGTGTTCAATGTTTAACAACTTATGAGTCAACATTGTTTTCTGGCAAGTATTTTTAAAATTAGTTTTCTGTAATATCATCTTTTATACATTTAAAATATTTTTTAAATTTATAATTTTTAGGATCAAGGGATATGTGCATTAAACGATGGGACTTGAGCAGAATGGAATTAGTCCAATCATTGAATAATGCTCATAAAGATTGGATCTTGGGTTTATGTATGATTAATAATGGATCTATAATGATATCTGGATGCCGAGGAGGTGTGTTAAAAGCCTGGTCTGTACCAAAGGATCAAGCAGAATGTACTCCGATAGGAGAAGTTCGAGCACACAGTACTGCTATCAATGCTGTAACGACTAATCAGCAACATGTTTTTACTGCAAGCAAGTAAGTATACTTGGCATTATTACTCATATTAAACTGACCCGAAGCATATTGGAAATATAAGCTGCAATATTGTAAAAATAAAAAAACTTTAAAGAGTTGATTAGATAAATTATTTTAAGTTAATATCTGCTCGGGTTCAGTATATATCACAACTTTCTTGGATGGAATAACATCTCAAATGTTGATTACAGCTCTGGAGAGGTGAAGCTGTGGCGTATTCCCGATTCCTCATTATCCATGTCTATTTCCACAGTTTCTCTTTAACTTATTTTTCTATTTTGCTGCATAATATTCTTTTGCATTTATAATTTGTTGATGTGGTAATGCGCATGCTTGTCCACTTTACTGTCTTATGAAAATATGTGGACATGTTTGTCATAAACTTTATTGGATAAAGTTCTGACTTTTTAATTGTTTATAAAAAGAAATAGTTGATTTGCTAACATTTACAATGGTTTCGAAATTATTACTTAATACAATGAAAAGATAAATCATAAAATAATAATAACTTTAATTTCCTGCTTCAAACGCTTTGATATGTAATTATGTACTATTCGGATGTAATGGAAATCGGAAATGCGCTTTAAATTTCTGTAAAATTATTTATTGACATCACACATTAGATTAGTTATTGAACATAAATGAATAATTTAATGATTTTTTTTTTAAGTTTAATATTTTTTTTTCTGATCAATAATCATTCGTTTCTATCAAAGTTGCGTGTTTCAAGTATTGCTTTTTGAAAGTATTTGTGCAAATTTTTAGTAAAAATTTATCACTAATATTGTGGTTGCAGTCATGAATGTATTCTGTGTAAAATACTTGTTTGATTGAATGAATTTGTAGTAGAAAATAATACTTCTGTCATAATCTTTAACTTGTATAAGTTAACGAATATGAAAGTTTAATTTAATTTTTTGTATTACTTTGCTTCTATGTTGTTTACACTCCAATTTGGTGCTTTGCATGGTCACCATATCAACGAAGTGACGGAACGGTGAGACTGTGGAGCTACTATAAGAGAGATGCAAGAACTTTCCAAAGAAGCAACTCATTGAAAAGCTAATACATGCACTCATTGGAAATCTTGTATTTATTTTGTAACTATACTATTTTTTATTTATTTGTTAGTTTATATTAATTTATAACATAATAGACAATTAATGTGAAGATTTGTAATGATAATGCACCTGACTATTGCCTGCTAATTTCGATATTTTATGTTTGAAATTATACATGGATGTATTGTTTGACTTTAAATATTTTATAACTTAACTTTCGCGTATACTGCCTTAATGAATATGAGCATTTAATACAGAATTTATAAATGTAATTTTTAAATAACAAAAAAGCATTTCTATAGTATATAGAAATATGAAGTCCAAAGACATAATATTAAACAAGAATTGATTCAGCAAAAATTAAGTGCATTATCGGGAATAAAGTATAGAATTTAAACAAATTTACTTAATAAGAACAAGTTTGGTATTACCTAGCATTTATTTTATTATGAACATAAAGGTGGTAATAATTATAATATATACTCTTAGTATGAACAATAATTGTTGATTAATACTGTACAGTCTGAGGTCTCTGTAGGTCCCATATGCTTGATATTGTCAGAGTTGGCTATTATTTAGTTTTCTTCTAAAAATTTAAAAACAGTATTATGTCTAATTATAATTACAAAAAAATAAATAGATTAATAACAACATTAAACATGGATTTTTTTCAATTCAAAAAATATATATAAAATAATAATAAATATATAATAATAATAATAAATATACCTCTTCTTCTTTTTATGTGTTGTCAATGATTCTTGACCGCTATCGTCGGCACTGTCTTCTGATTGACTACTACTACTACTACTTGAAGAACTACTTGAAGAACCACTGGAAGAATCACTCGCAACACCTGTATCTTCTTTTACATCTATAGTTTCAGCTAATGCTGCTAATTCTGATTCTTTATCCCTGAGTACTTTTAACCATTTACGTGATAATTTTGGTCTTCCCCGTACCTACAATAAAATTAGTAGACATATAAAATTATACATGTGAATTAAATGTATTTATTTTTTTTATATGCAAATTCTTACTGTTTTATGCCACACTACGGGAAAATTCGTACGGGAACAAAAATTTTGAGTGACTGCTATAGTTTCATCAAGATTTAAAACAACATGCCACCAACCACCAGGAACAAAGACAGTTTCACCAGGATTTTGTAAAATCTCTATGGGTAAACAATCTTGTGGCCAAGTAGGCAATTTTGTACGCGGATAAATAACAGAAAACCATGTAATAGCTTCATCTCGTTGTTTACCGCCTTCAGCTGCAGATACTTTAAGAAGTTCTCGTGGTGTATGTGTAGGAAATAAACACCACCGCTTATGTCCAGAAATCAGTGCATTCCAGGCACTCGTTCCTAATGGATCTATATGTATGCCTGTACCTGTATTCACATTACTTATTCATAATGTAGTCTAAAATAATTGTTTAGATAAAGCAGTTATATAGATATTTTTAAAAACATATAACATCATTACCATAATTTTTGTATCTGATTTTATGTAGATAATCAACATACTTACCAGACCTTGCAGGTCCCATAACGAACCAGCGATATGGTGGTCTCCTATGTTCTCCCGCATATTGAAACAAGTCATCACGGAAATATTTAGGAATAACATAATCTTCTAGTAATTTTTTTCGTCTAGGATGTTCACCAAAGGAACTATCAAAGATGTACAAAGGTGAATCATCTTCATTATTAAGCATATAGCGTACATAATATTTCATCTTCATTTTTACACTATATCCTTCATTGTCTTCGCCACATTTAAACTTTTGATTTCTGTATTTTTTTATTAACCTCTGTAATTTAGTAGAAAATTATTAGCCATAAATATCGATATCGTATTTTGTTGTTTGTCGTGTTTAACATGTACCTCTATAGTCCACTTATACTGCGCTTTCCAACCATTTTGAACACCTTGTATTATCACAGGTTTGTAAGGTTTTTCATATTTTTCTATAAATTCCTCTGTAGATACCTTAGATTCATCAATACGATCCACATTGTCCATAAAATTCCAAAATGATTCAAACTTTTTACTGTAGCCATGTTGGATCCAGGCAGCTTTATCACCAAGTTCTAGAAGAAACATTTAATTATTGTAAAGGAAAGAATAAAAGCAATGTTTAAAACAATGGGACGTCTTAATAATATAAAAATATATTATGTAAACAATGAAGATTTATTGTATTTGTATGTATTACTGATACTATGTAATGAAGGATATTTAATGCTTATACAATAATTGAAACAGTAAACTATTTATGAATAAGTGCATTATATTACATTGTTATCGTAATACTTTCAGTAAATTTGAAGTTACATCATCCAAGGTCGGCAAAGATAGTTCGGTCTTGTATCACATATCCAAATTCTGTTTATAACGACGAGCGTCACAAGAAGACAAACGGTGACTCAATTACTTCTAGTCATACTAGTAATATAAAATAATTCGTGAAGAATAATTGTTTGTTAAAAGTAATTTACGTCCATATCACGTCAACGTATAGGTTATAAAATTAGGTTATGATATGTTTACCTGGTCTTGCTTTCCTTTTAACCTCTTTGATCCTTTTTTTTGCACGGTGATCTAATTTCAGTTCATCCGTCATGGCTACACGTTTATTGTGTTACCTAATTAACCTAGTTTTAATATATTTACAATTTACTATCAAGAAATATATGCAACACGTCATTCAGTGGTAACCGTTCCTTTTAGTTCGCATGAACTCCGTAAGATGTATCAAAACATCGGCGAATATTTTCACAGGCGAATACATTTCAATATATGAAACATTAAGTACTATTTTCTTATTGATATTTTATAAAATATATGGTATGTTTATTTCGATATCATGTTACACAATTTTGTCAAATGAACATTCTCTGCCCTGCGCAGCTTTGATTTTATTACATAATACAATGACCTTAAGTAGCAAAACTAAAGTTCTGTACATTATCTACAGAGGCGCTGATACTTGTGTACGAGATTGCCTACGTGACAAATACCATGTTTTACCAATAGGTCATACCATACCGTAAATGTAATTGCGCCTCTGGAAATATCGATATCTGTCGCTCTTCACTATGTATGACCATGTGCATAGATAGACTTTTTTAAAAAACGAAACAACCTTATATATATACTAAACAAAGGAAACAAAAGTTTACAAACATTATACATTACATGCTCTTGACATTTTAAACTTTATTCGGTAAACAGAATTTTTCTAATCATAAATACGTCGGTCGTTGTATCATACTGTATTATTGTACAAAAAATGTACAATATAATTTTCTTGGTTTATGGTTTGATCGATGTTATTAACAGGTTGAAATTCATGTTTATTGTATTTATTCTGTTGCGAAGGTAAAACATACATGAAATGACATTGGAAGGGAATGTGGGATAATAACAACACAACAAGAAAGTTGTATCCGCGGTCGAAAGTTCAACGGTTCCCGAGACGCATGCGCAGTGGAGCAAGTTGGCGCGGAACACCCGGATGTGCTGCCGCACGAGCACGATACGGTAGAAGGAAGAGGCATGACGCCATGTTTTGATGTCGTCATCCCCCCCCAAACCGCTGTTTCTTGAGCTGAGCACAATAGTCTGACAGTGTTTTTTCTGTTGTGCGCCTCGTGTTCTGTGTTCCTTGGTGGCCGTTTCGGCGTGTTCCATTCGCCCTCCCCATCGTCGCGTCGAATGCTGGATGCTTGCCCTCGAGGCTAACGATTGTTCCTGTGGGTTGACGGTCCCTGAAGGTGGCCCTTCGTGTCTTTTCATGTTCGGGAAAGTAACCGCGGAGCGGGGGGATCCGCGAGCGTCGTCTACGTAGTGGTAGTGTCCTAGTGCGGGGAGGACGAGCGATCACGATCCTCCACCGAACGGTTAAACCAAGTGATTACGTCACACGATCCTGAGCTGGGATTTCGAAAGAAACGACTTATTAAAGAAGTGGACGGCGACGACGACGGGGACGAGGACGACGGCCCTGCTAAAATGGAGCTGCGCCTGCACTCGCCAGCCGGAGCAGAACCGATCGTCTATCAATGGCCCCTCACCTCCGGATCCGGATCTGTGAGTATTCAGTCAACTGTACACTTGAAATTATTCTATCTCTTTGGGAAATACGTAATACTGGTGCGAGATATGTGGAGTGCTGCTATGTGATTTGTCGTTTAACACTCGTTCTCACAGCTGATCGTACCGTGTATTTGCACGACGCGAATCTCTCCCACCGTTATTTTGTCACGCTGTCACATTTATTTTGTTCTAGAATCAGGAAACACTCTTAATTCTCCGTATCGTATGATTATTAATAATTCTTTTGTTGTATACGTGATCTTTAATTGATCTCTGTATATTCTGTGTATACGTGGAGGAAAAACAATGTATCCTTCGGTATATCTGAAAATGATGTCCTATAAATTTACTTTGTATAAATTGTTTATTGATAATTGTTCTTTCTATCTATGTTTATTGTTTATTTTATATTTTTTTTATAATTTTAGTGTATCGTGACTAAGAAATATTTCTATTTGTTCAAATACCTTTATATCGGAACCATAAATCAGAGAATACTGATTTATAGCAAGAAATGTCAAGAAATAGGAAGGCAGGCTATAAATCTTTATTACAATATAACTTATATTCTGTTCACAGTGTACAGAGTTTTGCAAAATATATTTAAGGTATACCTGAGGTCTTACCGTTGATTAAAAAATATTGACAAATAATCAAATAATTTTTAAGCTAAATACTAAATAATTTTAAAATGGAGAAAAAGAAATAATTTTATATAATCTTTAAAAAAATTTACATGTTTAAATGAAATGGATTTTACTAACTAATTATAGGATCGTCACGATGGTGCACTTGATGTTGTTGAAACAATGAGATGGGTTTGCGAAGATTTGCCAGATCTGAAACTACCGTTAGAAAATAATATTTTATGTGACTATGATACAAGAGATTATGAAAGTATGAAAAATTTGTGTGACAAATTTAATAGAGCAATTGATAGTTTAGTGCAACTGGTGAGTAAAATAACTAATTATATTTAAATCCTTAATCTGTTTACAATAATTTAGCATAATTTTACACAGGAGAAAGGTACCAGCTTACCATCTCAAAGATTGAATAAACGACCCAGCCGAGGTTTACTAAAACACATACTCCAGCAAACATATAATCAAGCAGTAGTGGAACCAGACAAATTAAATCAATATGAGCCGTTTTCACCAGAGGTATATGGAGAAACAAGTTATGAACTTGTATGTCAAATGATTGATCAGATTGATGTAACAGAAGATGATGTTTTTGTTGACTTGGGATCTGGAGTTGGTCAAGTGGTTCTTCAAATGGCTGCAGCAACATTATGCAAAATTTGCATTGGTGTTGAAAGAGCTGATGTACCATCAAGATATGCACAGGTATTTTATTATTTTTTTTTTTTTTAAGATTTTTAAGATAGTATTGCTGAACTAATATCGAATTATTATTTCTACAAGTTTCTTATTTCTGTCAAATATTAGAGTATGGAAGTAAACTTTCGTAAATGGTTGAATTGGTATGGAAAAAGATGCGGCGAATATCGTTTGGTAAAAGGCGATTTTTTAGCTGATGAACATCGTGAAAGTATTACCGGAGCTACGATAGTGTTTGTTAATAATTTTGCATTTGGTCCAACGGTGGATCATCAACTAAAAGAACGATTTGCTGACTTACGAGATGGAGCTCGGATTGTATCGTCAAAGTCATTTTGCCCTCTCAATTTTCGCATAACAGATAGAAATCTCAGTGGTAACATATTATATTTTTGTAGAAATTAAGACATTCATGGAATAAATTCATAAATATGTTTTTTTTTTTATTTACAGATATTGGTACAATAATGCATGTGTCGGAAATGTCACCACTAAAAGGTTCTGTCTCGTGGACTGGTAAACCAGTGTCTTATTATCTACATGTAATTGATCGTACTAAGTTAGAACGTTATTTCCATCGCTTAAAGAATAATAAACAAGGTGGCGATGAAAATTCTGATTCTGTGATAAATAACACTGCCAGCAATAGTAATAAGATTATAAATAGAGGAGAAAGAGGTGACAGAGCTAAACGAGATCTTTCAAGACAGCTAGAAAGTCCGAATCATTCGGAGCAACAAGGAACAAATAGCGATTCAGATGCGGATGAAAGTAATATTAAAAATCGCCGGCAACCAAATAAGATCCGCAGAAAGTTAAATAGGAAATCTAATGGTATAACTAGACCTCCTGCTAGAGGTAGACAGAGAGGAAGAGGAGTAAAGAAATCGAAACCCAAGAAAACAATTAATATTTCTGGCTTAGACTTACTGCATAGTCAAACATTGCTTAGTACATCTCCACAAGCTTTGGGAAAGAAACCACCGCCCGCACCTGGTTGTGTGGATCAACAACTGTCTTCATTATCACTTTCATTACAGTCACATTCCACCTCTGTGCATGAAGAACTTAGTATACCACCTGCTCCGTCCGCAACTCCATATGCATTACAGATACTTTTGGACTTGTACAGGTATGTTTATTTTTGATGTACATATACTGTTTGTATATACAATTATTTATACAAATATATTTTTGTATGCAGGGACCAATTCATGCTTATGTTAGAATCGATGAGAACACCTTCATACAGAATATCAGTTAATACAGATATTGCAAAAGAAAGGGAAAGAAATTCAAAATTACAATCAAGAGCGGCACAATTAGAGAAACAAATAAAAGTATTAATCGATGATAGCGTAGCACTTTTAAAAGCAAGAATGACCGAGTTAGGTATAAATGCGACATCGCCTGGAGATTTACTTGCAAAAGCTAAGGAAATTGTTCTTAGACATAAACAATTGCAAGCTAAAGCAAGTAAGCTACAGGCCCAGGTTGCATCTATGGAAAGCGAACAATCGAGATTAACTGCTCTTAGACATCAAGAATTACAAGAGAAGTATAGTAATCTCGCAAATACGAATGGTATATCAAATCCACCACAGCCACTTACTCAGGATTATATATTGAAAGAAATTTCTGCGACTTTATCTCAACGT
The DNA here is from genome assembly GCA_030673865.1 of Melipona bicolor. NCBI lineage: Eukaryota > Metazoa > Arthropoda > Insecta > Hymenoptera > Apidae > Melipona > Melipona bicolor. Next base: position 9,245,295 of record JAHYIQ010000004.1, on the reverse strand, counting down.
AAACGATTACATTGTCAGGTTAATAGAATGTTTTTATTAGGATGGATTACTTGAAACATCGAAACCTCGAAACTCTCGAAACTCAGATAAAAAAAGGTATAAAATCAATGAATAAAGAATTCTTCGCAGCGTGAATAAAGAATGTTTGATTCATGTGTATGTTGAATGTTCAGTGCGAAATCTTTCGCGGACGTGATTTTTTAAGGATATGAGCAGATGTGCGATCGTAATTCTAGAAAATGATAATATAAAATATCCAAATCTAAAAAAATTATAAGAAAAAAAATCTTATTATACCATCGGTGTTACACCAACATCATGTACTGAGATATTTCAGCACATATAGTCGACAAAAAAAGTAGATTAGGTTCAGAAAAAGATCGGATATTAATGTTCTTAAATAAGAATTTGAATTAAATATTTTTGTATATTGTTATGTTTTTGTTTGTATTTTGTTTCACTTAAAAACAAATAAAATAAAAATTCATATAAAAGTGTTAATTCCAATTCTCAAAATAAGAAGTCCTCTTATGAAATAAAGTCAACGCTTCAAGTTTCAATAGTTTCGAGTTTCGAAATACAAAGTCTTGGATCCCAGTTCCGAGTATTTAAATATTAGTTTCGAACGCATCCCTAGTTTTTATTATTATTGTTAATGTAATGTATGATATAATTAAAACAAATATTTAAATATATAAAATGAATTCTAATAAATTTATAGGTATCCAAATTGGAACATGAACTAAATGTATTGGAAAGAGCAAGCAATGAAAAACAGGTTGCTGCGATAGCTCAGCAGCAAAGAGAAGTGTTAGGTTCTAAACATTCGCAAAGTCAACATCATCATCAGCAGCAAAATGGAAAAAGCGGATCATCGCGGAAAAATAGAGAAGGACGTTCTAGGTCGCAAGAATGGCCTGATGTTCCTGATATCGGAAAAATACAGGAGAATAATCCAGAAATATTAGCGCAAAAGATTTTGGAGACCGGCAGGCAAATAGAAGCTGGTCGAATATTAAACAGACAAAATAGTAGTACTAGTAATAATTCTAGAACCCGACTGCCACAAGCATCTCTCAGTTTTTCTACTACTTCATCATCTATTTCATCCTCACAACCACAGATAAATAATAAAGAAGCAACAAATAGAACTCAGGAACCTCCAAGAGTAGCAAATTTCGAAGATAGGTTAAAGAGTATTATTACAAGTGTTTTAAACGAAGATCAACAAAATAGAAATAAACAGCAACAAATGCAACTACAGGTGCAATTACAAAATCAGACTGAGTCAGATAGAAAACGTATTGCATTATCACAAAATGTTTCTACTCCTGATTATACACAGGTAATTTCATAATTTTATCTAGTGTATAAACGTTTGTAATTTGAAATCACTTTGTCTAGGTTTCACCTGCGAAGTTGGCGCTACGTCGCCATCTTTCTCAAGAACGTCTTTCGTCTCATTTAACACCATCTGACAGGCCAATAATCGACTCGAGGCAATCGAGTCATGACAATCGTATTGCAACGGGAGGAAATGGACTACTTGGTACTAGAACGATTGGAGATTTGGTCAGTGGAGAAATAGAAAGAACGCTGGAAATATCTAATCAATCTATAATAAATGCAGCTGTTGATATGAGCGCAATGATAAGGCCAGAAACCGTATATTCTCCGATTAGTAGACCAGCTAGTGCAGAGGGTGACGCTGGTTTATCAACTTTAGCACACGTAGCAAGTTACGCTCCAACTTCTTCTGCAGTTTCAACTTGTACTCCTACCACAACTTCAAGATCATCAGTGTTATTTACTCCAGTAACACAACCACAAAGGTATTATATTATTATTATGTTAATAGTAATTGTATTCTTACATGTCAGAAGTTTCATTTTGCAATTAATCTGTCTTTCCGTATTTAGATATACACCAGTTCAGTTACCCCGTGCAGATATCAAACCTTATCATGAGTCATATTTCTCTGACAATCCTTCTCAGTCACTCACACAGGCCCATCCTCCATCGTCATTGCATACATCACAGGCTGCATCAAACGGCGAGCTTTTGCCAGTAGAAGGATTAGCTGCATCTTTACATGCTCGCATATTAAATAATCACAACACAAAGACCGAGCCAATGTTGACTACCAGTAGAAGGTATTGGAATTTCGTTTACATTTTTCTTTCTCTTTTTTCATGTTAGAAAAAGTGATCGAACCTGTATTTCTCTCATAATAGATTTCAGCCGTATCCTCGATATGCAACCAATAGCAACAACAATGGCAGCGCAGTAACAAATGGTATGGTAACAGCTATTTGTCAATCACAACCTACGATGTCAGTAAAAACAGAAGCAGTTGTATCATCAGTAAGCACAAGTGGAGCGCCCTTGAGTCCTCTTGTAGAACCGCATTCTAATACGTCTACGCCACTAGTCGATGAACCTCAAATGACAACGCAGAGGCAACGAAACGGTATTGGCGATGACGGTGAGCAGAATGTTTTATATTTTTATTTTACTTTTTATATTATGCATTTATCAAAGTAATAGAGTAGGAAGTGCTTCGGAATGTATATATACAAGTTTTAAAATATGCTTTCCACACTGGCTGTAAGAAAAAGTATCAACACATTTAAAGTTTTGAAAGTTTTGAATTATATACCAAATATCAAAAACTCTTTCATATTGTTATTTTTATTAATAAAATAAGTTAGTCTTTATAATGCAACCATACTTAGTAATAAAAATTACCAACCCAGCAACAGAATAGAAGATTTTAAAATTAATGGCAAATACATTTCACTTTTCATTCTACTATTAATATTTTAATTTTATTACACGCAAGGTGTATTTACTCTGCTCATCAATACTCTTTTATATCTTTACTATACAGAATTTATACTCTAAACACTTTGCTTTATCTTTTTTAATACACTATTGTATTAGTTTCTGCTATGCATCTTTTATTAGTTTTTTTATGCACTAATGGTTTAAGATTATGGTTTACCTTATCTTATGGAGCTGGTACTTGATCTTTATTTATATTTATTTTTGTTGTTGTTTGCTGTATTTGTTAGATGCACTGTAGCTGTTTGTTGGTTAGATCTGTCTGTCACATACTCAATCTCACTCACAACCCTTGAAGCTTGTTTTATTAGAGATTGAGACACATTCAGAGGGAGAAATCAAAAAGTACGGCTGTCTGTGGGTTGGTTCGTGGTTGCTGGTGAGTTATCCCACAGGAGTTGTTCAAAATTCCTTTTTTTTTTTTTATTACAGTTATTACGGCCATTCGATAAAATACAGATTTAGATTCTTAGCTTTTTTATTTTTTACATTATATATGCTAAATATATTATATGTATAATATAATACATTTTCCATGAAAATAAGCCAGACTCAAAAATTTTTCACAAATTACAGCCTACTTATGCATAACAAGGAATTTAAGAATAAATGAAGCATGTTAGATATGTATAGAAATAATGTATTTTTAGTTGATGGGTTTTTAGTTTTATAATTTTGGTGCATGCTTTTCTGCATGATTGGAATAATATATAAAATATGATTAATGTAGTGTTTTTTTTTCATTGAGTAGTTTTATGCATTGTACAAGAAAAGATGATGTGGATTTTACAAGGTACTGTACATGATACGTAAATATCACACATATTTTACTTTTTAATAAATGATTTATTTGTATGATTAAAAAAGAAAAAAAGACAGATGACATTTATTAACTACCTGATGGACATAATATTTACTTTTACTTTCAACTTTTTTTTTGTGAGGGGAGAAAATGCTGTTACCCATAGCCATTAATTCGTGCCAATCTGAGGCTCGCCATGGTGGTGTGAGGCCATACCCACTAAAAATCTCCTAAATCCTCTTTTTTCTTCATAGATGCACTTCCCCCTGGGATCGCGGTTGCATTCAGGGGGGAGGTATATATTTTCAATTATATTTCAAATGTACAGCTTTTTATACTCTATCTTTAAAATAAACTTTACTATGATCGAATACAATACAGATATTTTATTACTAATAGGACTATTTTGTTGCACACTAATTATGATTTGATACATATGCGCATACAAAGAATAATAAAGTAACAATTGCAAGTATACAAACATATATTTTATTGCATAATTATTGAGAAGGCTTATTTTTATGAAAATACGTTGTATCGTTTTAGAACGTATAAGCGATGCAGCATCTAAGTGGAATTCATTTTACAGACGGGGAAGCGGATTGGCAAGATCGCATCAGTTCCGGATTTGATAGATTGGTTGCGTTCGCATCGACAGAATTAGACAAGCGAAGAAGATCTACAGAGGGAGTAAACACGAGTCCTGATAGCGGTTTAGGATCAGATAGCACGGTAACGGGACCTCCACCGGTGATACCATCGCCGGACGAAGCACTGGGTCCTCCACGTACACCTTCACCGACCAGTCCTCGGCCACCGAATCCCTCCAATAGTAGTAGTACGAGCAGTAACAGCAGTAGTAGCAGTAGCACGTCTTCGGTGCCTCTAAAATATCAACGTCAACCGGATCCGGAACGGCATCATTTTAAGAAGAAGTTTTTTCATAGAGATTGGAACAACTCTGGAAGTACCAGTAAGTTTCGTCCTAAAGGCAAGGATTGGGATTGGAATCACTCGGGACAGTGGTCTTCGAACGACGAATAATTTTAATCAACTTTTTATATGTATCTTGAAAAACGAGTATATTAAGCTTCTTAATGGGTTCTTTCTTGTTAAGTTCACAGAATTAAGTTGATCGCAAATCTATATTTTCTTGGTTACACACGCGATAGAACTCCATTTGTTGGAATGAAATTTTAGTTAGCACTAAATAACTGTACTCCTGCCAATTGATTCTATTTATACAAGCATGAATTCATTATTTGAATGAAATCATAGAGGAAAATCAGTGAACTTTTTATTATATGAATCCTAATTATATGAACTGTTTATTCCTCCGTATATTCAGATAAATGGAGTTCTACTTGTTATTTGTTTTCACAGTAGAATTGTTATCTTTCCTTTCTTTTCCTGCTCTTCGCAGTGTGGTGTTCAAAATAATTTTAAATTATTTCGAAATATGCAACTCAGCTACAAATCATAGTTTTCGTTACGGTTTAAAATTTTTCTCTTTTTTTCATTATCTCTTTTGGCTCTATAGTTTATTTTCATATAATTTGGACTTATACATTTATTTAATGAAAATCTTGATTACGGGGCTAAACATACTGCGAAATTTTTTCAAAATGTATTTCGATTCTAAAATCTATTTAATATTTAGCTATACACACGCGTATTTTAAAATGTGGACAGAATGTCGAAAACCCTGTTGTTATACATTACTCACTGACAAACATTCAAAATTAATGTTATTAGCTACTACATTTTTTGACGCAAAGAAAACAATAATTTAGAAGATAATCATTATGGATTTAATATATGAACATACGGTGAGAATGTGTTTGCCTTCATAAAATATATGCTAATACCATAGAGATTATATTCCTTTAAAAAAAAAAAAAAAAAAAAAAAAAAAAAGAAAAAAAAATAAGAAGAAGAGGAAAAATTAAACAATTTGTAAATGAACTCATCTATAATTATGGTACGTGATTGTCACATATAAAATGTAATAAGGTAAAAGAAAGTGCTGTGTAAAACATGTACCATATATTATGGGCGTTGTAGTTAACGAAACTAGCCGGCAAAACAGAAAGAAAAAAAGCTACCAAAACCTACGTGTGTTCGTAGCAAATATTCGCTGCATATTTTATGCGCAGCTCTGTGTCCCCTAATTATTTCCGGAGGATACAGTTATCGAAGTGTTCACTGTTGCTCATAAATGAATATGACAACAGATAGCGAAGAATAGTCATTTCACTATCGGAAGTTAGATCTAATTTATTTTTCTGTTTTTTCTTTTTGTTTCTGTCTTCTTTTTTTTCTGGCACAAATTTACTCACTGATTTGTAAGATTGTGCAGAATAATCCAAAGAATGATCTCTTCTACAAGAGAGTTTGAATTAAGAAATTATCCCCAGCGGAGTTTGATCAGACTCAAAATAATCTCGCTGGCTTATACGAGATTCTCAATTTGTAAATAAAATACGGCGCGCTTTTCTAACCAGTGCGTCTACGTTATACGAAAAATTTTTTAGTCATTGTATCGTAAATATAGCGGAGAAAATTTGTAAAAAAGAAAAAGACATGGAAAAGAGGTGATTGTCATCGATAAAATATAAAAGAAAGAAAGAAGAGAGGGCTAGGAAAAATTGACTTGATCGTCACTTGATTGTAATTAGTTATCTAATTATTTAACAATTTTATCTATTGATATGATATAATTAAATAACATTGTAGGCACCTGCCAAGTTTAGCAAGTTATATATACACTGCCGAAGATCTTCTCAATTAATTTTATTATTGATCATGATTATTATTTATTGTTTTTATTGAAATATTTTAATACTAAGGTTTTTGTAACAAGCATATTTTCTCTTTTATTTCTACCTTCCATTTAATACTTCAATAAACAAAACAAAAAAAAAAGAAATAAAGAAGAAGAAGAAGAAGAAGAACAAAACGAATTTTACAATGAAAATAACCATGATACAATGAAAATAATACCGATGTTATATTGTTACCATTTTATTGAAGTAACAAGAAAAGAGAACAACATAGACATGGTAGACATATTTTTAAGCGTATATCCAAGGGAAAGAAATTTATTACGATGTTGCTTGATTATGTTGATTGTTATTTATGGAATAATACATACTTCTGCCGTAAACAAAAGAACACGCTAGTACGTTTGTTAGGATAATTCATTGATTTGTTGCGTGAGCGAACAATACATGAACAAGAAATGATCGTAACATGATTTTATAGAACCGAGAAGCAGATGTAAACAGTATCTGTAGATATAATGCAACAAAGTACAAAGTTCTACCTGAACAGATTATATTTCATACAGTATCTGTTTTGTACATCGAGTAACCAATGCATTGAAATATACCACATTTTTATCTTAATTTATTAAATTTTTAATCGTTCCATTAACAATGCTATCATCGCGTTCATTCAAACGAAAAATTGTATATTCTGTACTATCGCATAATGTATACATGTAAGTTATCAATTTCCTATGAACTCCGTTTCCTATGCATATCGATAAACATTAACATGGAACTCCTGCATTATTCTTACATAATTCATAAAAAATTCAACGTCAATGACATTTGCAATACAGGTGCCAGCATACACTTTGTATATTATGCTTTTGCAAAAGATAAACGATATACGGGTTTCACAAACCCCGTACGCGTATATATAAGAACAAGTTTGTTGCTCTTCTGAGTACTTGAACTTGAAATTTGTAACGTGCAGCATGGCCTTCGTATTAGAAACTGTTCTACTATTTTTATTTCGACTAGCGTTCGCTCGAAACACGCAAGATATCGAAATTGTTTTATTACCATTATGGAATGCAGAAGATAGCGCGAAGGTAGCTATTCATTGCATTATATTTATTTTTATACACACGAATCGGAAAAATTTCGAAAGTAGCTTTTTCTTATAAAATTATTCCATTGAAGTACAGTGTAAATAATGGAAATTCGATTAGCAACAAACGTATTGAATTACTTTCTTCCTACAAATATAATGTCATAAGGTTACTTCATCGAATGAATTGCAGATTCCTCTAAGTTTCAAAGCTTTCGACCAGTCTGTTGAGCTAACATTACACAGAAATGATAAGATCACGGCACCTCGATTTAAAGCTTGGAAACACGGCGATGCAGATAGTATGGAGGAATTGACAGAGCTTGGTAAATCAGTTTCGTGTCATTACCTCCATCGAGATGATGTTAGTTCCGCGGCAGTAAGTCTCTGCGGTGAACGCGGAGTGGTCAGTATCAAAATTCAGAGAAACATTAGAAAGAAGGATATTTCGTGAAACAAGCTCATTTTTTTTTTTACCGCAGCATGGCTTCGTTTTCTTAAAGAACATCACGTTAGAGATTACGCCGCTTCAGAGCCAGGAGATCTCATTCTTCGATGATCATTACGTGCGACGACGTTCAGAAATATTAGGAGAGCCTCACGTTGTCAAAAGAGCCCACCGTCCTTTCGCGTTTTTCGAGGACGACGCGGATTATCATGCTCAGTTTCATAATTACGTAACAGACGGAAACGAGCGAGGAGAACTACTCGAGAACATCAACGAAGATAACGCAAATAACGATGCTTTGACGTTAGAATTGGCATTGTTCTTCGACGAGACTGGCTACAATCTCTTCTCTCCTTTTTTCGATGATAACTTCGATGAGAAAATCCTCGACATGCTGTTAGCCTATGTAAACGGCGTACAGGCGATTTATCATCATCCAAGTTTAGGAATTGCAATCGACATTTCTCTGGTTAGACTGGAGATCATGCAGAGGCAGCCTCGCGATCTGCCGCATCACAACGGCGAACGAGGGAAATTATTAGACTCCTTTTGCAATTACGCAATGACAAAGAATCCAGGGGACGAGTCTCATCCTAATCATTGGGACATGGGCTTGTACGTTTCTGGCTTGGATTTCTACGTTGCGGAGAATGGACGAAAAAATAGTGCTACCATGGGACTGGCAGTAGTAGGTGGACTGTGCATCGACCAATACTCTTGCGTTATTACCGAATTAGGCGTGACGGATCAATTTGGGAAACCCTTTCCATCGGCAGGGTTCACGTCCGTGTACATAGCAGCGCACGAAATCGGTCACAAGTAAGTTTACTAATTCTCTAGACTCTACTTTTTCCCTCTGATTTTGGAAATCTCTTAACGGAAGGAGAGTTGGACGACACCTTCTCTCTACGAAAGAGAGAGAGAGAGAGAGAGAGAAAGAACGGAATGCTCGAGTAACAAAAATTAATGACTCTTTCCTAAAAAGTTTAGGCATGCATCACGACTCGACTGGAAACGCGTGTCCAAAGGACGGCTACATAATGTCGCCCAGCAGAGGAACCAATGGCGAGACGATTTGGTCGGAATGTAGTCGGAACGTGGCTCAAAAGCTCCCGTATACGAAGCCTTGTCTCAAAGACAGGCCAGCCTCGTTTACAAATAGCGGACTGGATCATACCAAGTTCTTCAATTTGCCAGGCAGGGAATGGACTGCGAAAAGGCAGTGCGAAGTATTCCTTCGTGACAAAGATGCCACTGTAGCCACGTATCACAAAGTCTGCGAGTCTCTGCAGTGCAAGACCGTGCACAGAAGCGGGTATTACTTTGCTGGACCTGCCTTGGATGGGACTTACTGCGCAGCCGGCAGAGAGTGCCGCGGCGGTGAATGCAGAAACGCCCTGCAGATGTACCCCGGTTTCGTTCAACCGGGAGGGTGGAGCGAGTGGAAAACAGGACCCTGTAAAAGTGGATGCCTGTTGAGATCAACCGGCGCTCAAACTAGGCAACGATACTGCGACAGGCCAACGCCGAAGAATACAGAAACCGGTTGCCAGGGATCGTACTACGACGTGCTCCTTTGTAGGGATGACAGCTTGTGCAAGAGGAAACGTAAGGGCGCGAACGAGTTTGCGACGCTGAGGTGCGAAGAGTTCAGCGAAAAATTGCCAGAATTGGACGCGAAGGGTGGTGGGCTGCAGGCGCCGCACGAGCCCGAAAGGCCGTGGATGGCCTGCGCTATATTCTGTCGGCGAAAAGACATAGCGTCTTATTACACGCCGCGCGTGGAATTAAACGATCTTGGCCTTGACCCATACTTTCCAGATGGGACCTGGTGTCACGCCGAGGAGGGACAAAATTATTTTTGTCGCCAGCATCACTGTCTGCCGGAGAGCTTTCATTTTGAGAAAACATTGCCGAACGACCGTCGGCAGAAAGACGACTTCGAATTTGGGCCTCAAAACGCACATGCCGGGGGGCTCCGTCTTGACGATCAAACAATCAAATATTTGAGCTTGGGCTCCGACGGATTGCCTCTTTTGACCTCTCTGTCGTACGGTATTGGGTTTCCGCCAGACGAGGACGAATGGATCGATAAAGATTACGTAGAGTTGGTGAAACTAACGGGGTGAGCTCTCCCCGAGTCGTCGCATCGGATAAGAGAGTAACGCGAACAGTTTTCGTTATTTTTGGACGAATACTTTACTAGTACGATGTTACTTTCCTTCTGTTATTTATTTTGTAATTATCTTTTTATTGATATCAATATTTTCATTTCATTTTGATGAATTATAAATTACAAAGTCGTGTGAATTTGTAACATGTGATTGATAAGGCACACAGTATCAAATTCAACTATTTTTTAAGATAAAAGAATTTGGTATTGTTGATATTAAAAATTTTTTCGTGTTTTTTCTTCTCGTTATTGTCCACCTTATGACGTTTTCTCTACTTCATGTATAAATATAAAAATACATGTATGAAAAATGAAGGGTGCAAACCTCATACATGTATATATATATATATATATATGTGTGTATTCACACAAATTCTACTGTTTCACTATACAGTTGTGTGTGAAAGTATCTCGGGAGATAGGACGATGACGTCACCTACTTCGCTGTCTATTTTAAGAATGTCCCGATGTTATATCTAGCGTAGGAGCGATCATGAGACAAAAGGACTGAATAAAAATACAAAATTGTGTCACTTAATTGTATCGATATTATTTTAGCGTACAAATAATTAATCAACCATTAAAATTAAGAAGACGCATTACATAAGAAAACAATCAGCTCGATATTACAAACAGTTTCTTTATACATACATCTTGCTTTCATATGACAAAATCTTCCATCAATCACCGTAAAATTAAAGAAAATTAATGAGCAAAGTACAATTTTTGTGCTTTGATGATGTATGATAATAAATGAATTTAATTTCTTTTACCCTTTATGTGTATGAAAGAGTGTCAAACTGTAATGTATAAATAATGAAAAATCAGCAAAAATAAAATATGATGATTTGAATAGAGTGATGGTAGCTCAATTTGTCATATTTCTGCAGATTTACCGCTCATACAAATCAGGCATGCATCACGCATCTACGTCAAAGAATACTTACAAATCCATCCACGCAGCAAACATATGCTCATTCGCCCTAACTCTTTACATAATACGTACGTACTTCAAATGTACAGAATAAACAAAATTAGGGAAATCACATTCATACAAACGGCATTTTAATCGATTCACATTGTTAAATCATATAACTTAATATAACATATTCAATCAGTAATCAGTATTTTAGGATCATTCTTCCCGCATGTAAAGCCAAAAGTACATTTCATTGTTTCTATCAAAGCAATGATCTTTCGTTTTATCATTTCGAATTATAACGAACGTAAACTCGTCTAAACTCAAATCAGAAACCTGATTTTCTTTACATTTGACTAATGGAAAAATCACATTTTCCTAGCTAGAAGATAAAATTATTATTTGCATTGCCTCAACAAATATTTTTTTCACAGCTCTCTAACCACGCATTTATGTACTAGAACGTACACGAGTGTTTACTCTCGTCAATTGGGACGATTAGAGGACTGTCGTTGTGATGACAATTATCCATGCATTTTTTGTTTTCAATTTTGCATATTCAATTAGGCAAAGTATCGTACAGTATATCCTTTGCACTTTGCGATAATGTTTCGGGAAATTTGATGTCGAACGAGACCAAGAGATCACCTTTTCTTGATGGCTCTTTTGGGAATGGTAGGCCATGACCCTGAATCCTCCTAACCATATTGGGCTTCACGATTTCTCTTGTCAAATTTAAGTTGATTTTTTCGCCAGTAAGCGTAGGAACTTCAATGACAGTACCGCATAAAGCTTGCTTTAAGCTTAACTTGCATGTATATCTTATATCACTTCCCTCTCTTCTAAAGAGAGGATGTGGTTTGTCTCTGATGATGAAAACAATGTCTGCTGGAACTTTCCCACGGCCTTGGTCACCTTCCTTTTGGAAGGTGATCTTAGTGCCAGCTTTCCATCCTGGCTTGACGTTAATTGTAAGAACTTTGTCTTCCTTTTTAGTAGTGCCATCAGGTTGTACAACTCGTTTGGAAATTTTCATTTTTTTTACACAACCACGTAGAATTTCTTCTAAACTGATGTAGAGATCGTGTTCAATAGCAGGATCTTGAGCACGATCCTTATTGCCTCCTCTGCCGGAGTTAGATCCCACAAAGTTGAAAGAATGTGATCTGAAAGCTCCACCTTGGCCACCTTGGCGCTGTGGTCCAACTCCCAGCCCAAGTGGATCATCTATGTCCATGTCATCATCGTGGAAAGCAAATAATCGGTTTCCTATAGGACCTCCAAACTCGAAGAAGGAAGTTTGGAAAGGACTAGCAGAACCAAAGAATTGAGCAAAGGTTGCTTTTGGATCTCCATGGAAAGTATACGTTGTTCCACCGCCACCGCCTCCTGCTGACCCAGCTCCTCCCTTTAGTCCCTCCTCGCCAAAGGTGTCATACACCTCCCTTTTTTTAGCATCAGAAAGCACCTCATAGGCTTCGGCTATTTCCTTGAACTTCTCCTCTGCTCCAGCACTCCTGTTTTTATCAGGATGGTACTTTAAAGCTAACTTTCTGTATGCTTTTTTGATCTCATCGTCGCTGGCACTTTTGTTTATGCCTAATATTTTATAATAATCTTTCCCCATTGGTCACTGATCTGTAACAATTTAAGTAAGAAGAAAATTGACATATTACTCATCATGTAGAAATGAAAATTACATTTGTTTTTAATAAAAAATCAATTTATTTTCGTTTTTTATTTATTTTATTTGTTATCAAATTACATTTCGGAAATACCGTTTTATGTTTTTTTTTCCAAATTGCAAAAATTTACTTTGATCTATTTGAATTGTTTTATATCGAACTGTATGTAGGTTTAAACTTTACGCGAATTATATTGTTACACACAGTGCGAAAATTACACACATAACAATGCATGGTTCAAGCGAAATGTTACATCATTGCAAAACTCGTTTTTCGAGGATCTGTGTAATATTCTATATCGACGATTTGGGAAACGATGGTCAACGCAACGTGACCATAAAAGCGTGGCTCTTTCTGATATTTCAAGTACGACTTCGACGTCATGCAAAACAAAGAGCAAATAATCGGTTTCATCTTTTACAAATTACAGTAGTAAGATACAAAAAACTCTTTTTTGTTACATACAACGATTCCAAGTCCCATCTTAATTTTTTAATTACACAGTTTTATATAATTTTACGAAAGGTTATCGACGAACGGAGTAACGAAGTAAGTGTCTACAAAAATCTTGAATTCTCTAGCAAAATCTTTTGCAATCAAACCTCGAGGTGCGAATGCTAATATCATATGACGTACAGATTTTACAGTCAGGAAAACCAATTCTGAGAAGGCTGCATAATTTCCCAAAATTTGAAAGCGCAGAGAACGTGATTTTGAAAATCACGTTCACGTTCGGTATCGAATGAAGTTCCTGAAAGCACGAAAGAGTAAAACATGCTACGTTGCTCCCGCAATCGGAGGACAACTGCAAGCAGAACAATGGCACATAGACATCAAATGCGATAGTGCCAATGATCTGCCATTTTTTTTTCGCATATTCTCGACAAAAGGAGTATGTCTCTCTAACGCACACCCACATATACATGTTTCACCGATATCTATTTCTGGCAATGATGAGCGCGTACAAGCGACGAACGTGTCCGCTTCTACAAACGTGCAACAATTTCGAGCAGCGTAAAAATAAATTCTAACCGTGTCCACGCGATGGCTGCCCTAATCTTCGTATTAAAGCGTATTGCCTACCGTGAAATTACACGACAAAATATATTCTCGAACATCTTCCCCACCGTGGATCGCCCATTTTTTTTTTCCCTTCCTCAGCAAACATCTGACAGAATCCAAGGATTACCTACGGGAGTATTCGTCGTTCGCGTTCGCAATTTCCTTTCGACACTTACCGTTGTTGTTCTTGCTATCGTTCGATGGATTAGAAAATCCGATTGGCACTGAATTCACTTGTGATTTATCGAAAATGTTACGCAAATCGATGAAATGTTTGTTTCTGACAGATTGCTTGAAACAACATTTAACACCTCTCTTCACGTACTAAAGTGTCGCGTAAGCTGTGCGGTCCATATATACAAACTTTCGTTCTAGTGGCTTCCGGAACTTTCGAGAATGAGTCGACGGCAGTTCCGTAGCACTTATTCAATGACGTCAGACGACCCCACTCCTCGTTATAGATCGAAAACGTGACCGAGAATCGTGCCCGGGCTTTATGAAATGTAATATTGTTGCTACAGTAAATAAACAATATAATTAATAAATTAATATATTGTTAGTAAATATTCGCAAAGTAGTTGACATTTCTTTCCAAGATAACGAGAATTTTGTTCATTTAATGTTGCTCTACGAAAATAAATAACAGAAATTGTTGTTGTCGTTACACTCTGAACTTAGCCAAATGTACTATTGATATCTGGTGAATTATTCGCTATTAAGAATTTTATGCATACATATACATAATGCCATGTTCATGAAGACATTTAAATATTATGCAAATGAATTTTTCTGATTGATAAAATATCAACAACTATTTCATTGCTCTCGTCAGCTGTTAAATTCTAACACCATTATATAGGATATGACAATCATTCAGTTGAAATTTATTTTTCAAGAAAAGAAATCAAATATAATCAAGATTGTTTTTTTGTCGTTAACAAATCATAACCATTTGATTGCATTTTATTTTTTTTTCAGATCTATAAGAATCGTATTGTATTATCATGTATATATCATGTATTAAATATTAAAAAGTTTAATAATTTTTTAGATAAATTTATTAACATTGCATTCTATAAAAATCGAAAGTATTTCTTCGTGCATAACAAATAAATATGTATTATATATATAATAATAAAAATTGACTTAATTAACACTATGTATATATATTTCATATGTACGTAATAAATGCATCATTTCAATACCTTTATCTACTCAGTCGTAAGAACAGCGCATGTCTACATTCTCGTGAATTCGGTGGCATATATTTGTCATAAAAATCTTGAACAAATTCCTCGACTTTGAAACCGAATTTCTGATACAAAATTAACGCTGGATTAGTGGCTGAAACGTGTAATGTAACATCTTTGCCCATACACGTTTGAATTAGATGATAAAGCATAAATGTTCCTATACCAGATCTACGCCACTCGGGGCGGGTTAGAAAAAAAGATATGTATGCTTCATTGTAACCAACATCGGGAACTAAAATTGCAAATCCTATGACTAATTTTTTGTAGAGAACCACACAGCTAAAGTCAGGATATTGCAAACATTCTGTCACTAGAAAAAATGAAATTTTCTTTTAAAACGCAAATACAGATATATGTTCAGTTATATATTTAGAAAATTAAAAATAATTATTACAGATTATTTTACATTGAATTATTACGTAATTGTTATGTTTACTTACAATCAATGCCTGGCCAAAAAAATTGGCTACACAAACTATTAATCGCAGGGATGTGCTGCGGTCTCACGTAAGAATAATCAATCGGCGATAGTGGTGGTACTTTCCATTTAGGATTAGATTTATTGACTTTAGCACGAAGTTCGTCCATTACTTTCAACCATAAAGGACAGCACGAAGTATCTCTTCTTATAAATGGTTTTAAAATTCTATTGGTATATGGACTGTGCACAGATGTGGGTTCATTGTATCCTTGTAATCTTTGTTCAAATAAACTTAAATCATCGCCAAAAAATCGATCTAAAACTCTGCCAGAGTCTTTTAAAGGCTTGTCAAGTATTTTTGTCTTACAACCAAAATTATCGATATCCAATGTAGGTAAACCATATTCACGTTTCAATTTTCGTACAGCTAACTTTCGGTAAAATCGTCTGATTTCCGGGGGTGCAATGTTCAGAGTCGATTTATTAACTTGTTGTAATAAATATGCTTCTTCTTGAAGTGTCATACGTGGAATCTTTTCCCCTAAAGTAATATTAAAAAATAATTCTTAGAAATGAATTATATCTTAAATATATGACAGAAATATATACTATTAGTATAATTTCGTTGCCAGGGCCATGGACGTCGTTGTGTGGTCTTAAATAAAGAAACAGGTGGTTGTTCTTGTACAAAACTTGGACTGTCGTTGCTCTCTTCTTCATTTAGACTGTCATTACTGTGGTCTTCTTCCTCTTCAACTTCCTTCATCTGATCTGTTTTGATATTAAGGTTTTGTGATACAGCGTCTGTTGTGGTAGATGTCCATTCTGATGTAAAATCATCCAGTAATTGTGAAAAATGAAAATTATTAGTCTGATATTGACAGTCTCTTATTAAATCAGACAATGATGGTGTGTCATTTTGTTCAGTAGACATTATATCATCTTCAATATCTATATCTAAAATTGAATAATATATATAATAATTTTAAATATTCATTACATGTTTTATTTATATTTTATTTTACGGATACATACTGTTTAGTTCATTCTCCTCAAGTAAAAGATCAAATAGTGTTTTATCAGGTTGAACATATGCTTGTGAATATGCAGAGCAATCTTGATTTTTTGTTGATGCATTTACATAACTACTATTCTCTCCAACTGAAATACTTGATTCTGATAGAGTTGGACTATGTAATTTATTTAATGTTTTAGCTTTTACTTGGTCAGCTTCTTTTTTTCTACGATCTAATATCATTTTTTCATCTATAATGAAGAAATGTAACTATATTATATAAAAATCATAACTGTAGTTATATTTTATGAAAGTCATAAGAATTGTTGATTACTTTTAGCAATAAGAATTTCAGGTGGGTCATTGTTTATTAACCTCCACCATCCAGATTCTTCTAATTCTGCTGTTCCTGACTTAAAAAAAATTCCGCTGTAATGAGAAAGAGTTCCAGATATTGTACCAGTCCAATTTTTCTTTCTTTTACTAAAAAATAAGAAAAATATAATGACATGTAAATTTTATGATCAATTTTGATTAATTTTCTAATGCAATATCGTACACTGTCTTTTTGAATAAGCAATCCCAATTACGGTCAACAAATGTACTAATGTCAGATTTCCAATGGAAGTATCCTCTTTTGCTGATACCACTTGATTTTTCACGTAAATTATACAACGTTAATATAATTACATTCAGCCATGGCATCCTATTGCGTACTACTGTTTCTTCGCCAAGTGGACTGCAATCGGAACAAGCTAAATCAAAAAATACATCTCCTACAAATGATGTTGGAACGGTTCCTCGCTTCAAACATTCTACATGAATCTTTTTTGAACATTCGTTGCAAGATAATGCTGGTTTATTATATGGATCACATAAATTTCCACAAATCTTACAATATTCTGTTGTCAAACGACCAACAGATTTCGTTTTAAATTCGCTATCTTTTTCATTATCTAAATCTGCCATTGTTTATTTAAATAAACAATTTGTAAATGTATTATTAAAAGGCAATTTCTGGGTTTAGGTTAGATTTTCAAATAAAACATTGTCTGTATTATGCAGTTATCTATTTAAATACACATGTTACTCAAATATAATTAACAACTTAAAACAAAAGTATTTTAAACTATTATAATGTTAATAATTATTGTTTCTATTATTTCTATACGAAGCACATTGAGGTTACTTTTTTGTGTACTTTGCAACAAGTTCAGATCGTTCTTCCAATTACTATCTGAACATAGTCGCACATTACACGGCGGAAAATTTATGAACGAATGTTAAGCAAATATAAAATTATACAAATAGAAAATTTGTTGTATAATATGAACCATAATATTTATACAAATGTATAAATGTATGATCGACTTTTTATTGACAATTTTATTTATAATTACTGGAGCCGGCAAATTTTTTTGCTTACTATCGTAAATAATAAATTTTGAATGTAAATCATGTTTGTTGCTATGGAAGTATAAATACAGATTCTTGGAAGTAGACGTGTATATTTTATGTATAAATAAAATTCGAAAGTTATCTTCGTATTTTTTAAGTGAAAGAAAAGAAAGAATTCTTAGAATGGTTGTTCATTTGCAAAGTAGGGTATTTTATGGTTTAAAAACTGATATAAGCTCAAATGCTCACTACATTTCGGATTCAGAAATTTTGTACCCTGTTGGAAATGTAATAGCACTTCATAATGTGCCGCAATATCGACAAAGGTTCATACGTTTATCTGAGAAACAACAGATAAATATAATTTCAGTTACGCATAACAAGTAAGTTCTTCCACATGTATTTAGTATTTGTATCCTCTAATATAAAGTTTAACATTATTGTTTTAATCTTATTCTTGTTTTCTTGTAAAGAAAATATGTCGCAATATGCGATATTGGAGAAAAACCTACTATATCTATTTATGATATTGATACATTGAAAAGAAGGAAACTTCTTGGAATACCGTACGATGCACCTGATGTAACAAGATTTACATGTATAGACTTTACTTTTGATAATAAGCATCTGGCAGCAGTTACAGGAGAGCCTGATCAAACAATGCTTTTTTACAATTGGGAAAAGGGAAAAGTAGAGTCCAGTATAAAAGTAGGCATTCCTCAAAATCCATCAGCTATTGTAGAAGTATTAGCTTGTAATCCATCTGATGCAGGAGTACTTGCGCTTGGAGGTCTATACACGTTTAAATTCTTGACTCTTTCTGACACTGTATGGCGGCCGTATGGATTTTCTAAAGCAGACAATATTCTTACATGTTCTATGACTTGGTTGAATTCGGATAGATTATTGCTTGGGACCAAAGATGGTAAAATACTTTACTTAGAGAATGGTGATTTAAAAAATATCTATAAAATGACTGACACGGTATTCATGAATCTGAAAATTCGTGAAGAATATGTTATACAAGCTACTAGTTCTGTTACAACTATGGATGCAAAAGAAGACATCCTATGGGAAAACAATATTCGTTGTTTAATTGCGTTTCAAAGAGGTTTTGCATATGCATTTGGCTCAAGAACAATTATAGTTTTCGAGAAGGAAGGCCCGCATAAATATACAAAAAGAAATATTTATATAATACCAACGCAAATATCAAAGCAAGAGAATGAAGATTTATATCAAGTCAATAGCATGAATGTTAATTTAAGCTCAGATCGTTTGTTGATTACAACTGGTTGGCCTCAATTGTTTTACGCGAAATTATGGGGACCAGACTTAAATGTAGATCCAGAACCACAAGAGTTAAAAATTATGGGTCAAGCATGGCATTTTGGACCCATAAGTGATCTGTCCGTATGTGCTTGGAAATCCACTTTCATGACTTGTGGAGAACTTGACCATAGTGTAAGATTGTGGGATTTTGAATCAGAAAGACTAATTCTGCATAAACAATATACAGAAGATATTTGTGGAATTGCTTTACATCCTACAGGTCTTTTCTGTTTGATTGGATTTAGCGATAAATTACGTTTCATGAGCATACTAATAGACGATTTATTACCTATGGAGGAATTTTCTATAAGATGTTGTAAGACCGTGAAATTTAGTCACGGAGGTCATTTTTTCGCCGCTGTTAATGGAAATATTGTACAGATTTATTGCACTATTGGTTTTACTAGCAATTTTATTTTAAAAGGGCATACTAATAGAGTGAAGACTTTGCTTTGGTCACAAACAGATACAAAACTACTTACACTAGGTGCAGAAGGTACAATCTATCAGTGGGATATGACTACTGGTCGTCGTTCTGCCGAGATAATTTTAAAAGGGATTGTTTTACATGATATTGCTCTTTCTGCTGATGAACAGATTACTTATTGCATTGCCGATGATAATAATATATACGAGATAAAAGACAATACGGTAATAACATATAATTTAATCTTTCTACAACTTTATAAACAGAAACAGAAGATAATCTGGTATATTGTTCATATTAGACGCGACAACATAGTTTCCCTGATGCAAATATGTATTCCATAGTACTAGGGAAAAAAGATCAAGCTTTATTTCTAGTTTGCCCCGGTGGTATTATTTTATCAGTAAAATGCCCATTTCAAGAACCGATACACTATGTAACTTTTCATATTCATTCTGCTGATATTACAAAGGTAAGAACCTATAAATGTATGAAGTAAAGTGCAAAGTAATTAAGCTTTATTCTTTGCAGATTGCCCTTTCTTATAATGAACAGTTTTTGATATCTACTGGAATGGATGGTAGTTTATGTATTTGGAAATTAATATATCCTGAAGGAAAAGGAAAGATTGGGAAAGAACTGACATATACAAATGAAGTGCTAATTAATAAAGATGACTTGCAAGAGAAAATACAAACAATAATTGATTTAAATGTTAGAATGAGGGAACTTGAAACCGAACACGCGTATAAAATTCGTCAAATAGAAGTCGTACATAATGACAAAGTACGAGATATACATCAAGGATATTTCGAAGCTATCGAAGAATTAAGAGACAAGATAAGTAGATTACAGGAAGACCATAAGAATGAGCTAAATACAATAAACGTCGAAATACTTAAAATGAAGGAGAAACACGAAGAGACGATGAATCAAATGGAAACGAATTATAATGCCAAATTGATTGTAGAATATGATAGGTATCTAGCGCTTGAAAATACAATGAATAACGTACGTCAGAATTATGAGAAACGATTGGAAGAGGTAGAGAAGCACGGTATTGAGGAATTGCAAAAAGCAGTCACTAAATACGAAGCACTTCTTCATGAGAAAAAATTGCAATTAGAAGAAAATCAGGATGAAATGACGCAGCAGGCACGAGTATACGAAGAAATGATGACACAAGTTGAAGATGATGCTGATAAAGAGATTTTAGAACTAAAAACAAATTATGAAACACTATTGCATAAAAAAAAGGAGGCAAATATACGGTTGAAAGGAGAAGCTGGAACATTGCGTAACAGATATACGACTAGTTTGAAAGATGTTGAAGATTTGAAAAGACAGCTGCAACGAGTGCAAAGCGAATACGGTTATTTCCAAAAGACTATTCAGGAATTAGAAAAAGATAAAGAAGATCTGAAAAGCGAAATAAATGAAAGAGATATTACGATTCAAGATAGGGAACGTCAGATATATGAACTAAAGCGTACAAATCAGGAACTGGAGAAGTTTAAATTCGTTTTGAACTACAAGATTACAGAGTTGAAAAATCAAATAGAACCGCGGGATCAAGAAATCAAAGAGCTCAAAGAGAAAATTCGAGATATGGAAACAGAACTTGTAAACTTGCATAAAACTACTATTAGTTTAGAATTACAGTTACACGAATTGAGAGAAAAATTGAGAGCTGCAAGACGTGAACTTGAATATGAAATACATCGGAATAAAAGATGTCAACAACTCTTAAAAAGAATACGAGTAGATTTGCTTGATGCTTCGGGGCTTGTGCAAGAACCACAGGCATTAAAAGCTGCTGTGACAAAATTATATCACAAGTACAGTTCAAGCGATGAATTCCTGCGTAGCCGTAAAGCGGATTTAGACGCGCAATGCGAATTTATAAAACAAAGAGATCATTTAGAAAGAACGATAGCTTCTCTTAAAAGACAAGTTTTCCAGGATAAGGCAGGCAACGGCAAAGATATAGATAAAACGGTAGAGGAAAATATTATTTTAATAACAGAATTAAATGCTTTGAGAGAAGAATTAAAAGACGCAAGAAAACATATACAACATATGGAAAGTTTGTTAGGTTTAGCGGCGAAAGATATAAAGCCATCAGAAGCAAGAAAGAAAATGGAAGAAGTGTGTTACGGGCATGAACAATTGCGAACTGAATACAGGTCTCAAATGCAAGAGTGTCAGAATATAATAATTGCTTTAAAAGATGATATGTATAAATTGATAAGCAAACTGCCTTGCGAAGAACCAGAAACTAAAATTACTTTTTAGATATGCTTGTCACGCGTAAGTAGGAACTTTTTTGTTGTGTAAAAATCGTTTAACAATAAATTATGTACGATCTTTTTTTTGTTGTAAATTATTTATTTAAACAAATTGGAACAATGTTATAATAATAGTGACCAACACAACTACCTTAAATTAGAATTATATTATTTAAAGAATAAATGGAATGATAGATTTTCTATCTTTTGGGAATTGAGAAAATTCTTTTTTGTATGCTCTATGCTTTCCTAATGCCCATAGAGTCATTTGATATGCACCAGCAAAGGTAAAGAGAGCAGCTGAAAATATATGATAATTATATATAATTAACATTACGTGTAATATGATAAAATAAAAAAACATTTATACCTGGAAAACATGAAGTCATGATAGTGAAACCAATCCAACTGCCAATTTCATAAGTATAATTTGGGCATGATACAAAATTGAACAATACAGTAAAAGGATTACCAGTAGGCATTGGTATTTTTCTCACTGTACTTCCTGCTGGCCTCAAATTTCTTAGAGCTATATGAATACTCAAATTTCCCAATTCACAAAGTGCAAATGTTACTAGCCCACTAAGGAACTGCAATTGACTTGGAGCTGTATACAAAGGATGATTTACATGATATGCTACATACATAGCAAACAGCCAGTAGTAAGAGCAGTTTTTAAAAAGATTCCGCAGTGGCATAGTTGCATGACTGAATCGATGCACAAACAGTGTCTCTAGAAGTCTTTTTGCATAGTGTATAGTCCAACAAAGAGCTGCCATACTGAAATTAAAGAAATATTTAATGTATATCTAATTTTATTTAATTATTCTTCTTATATTAACATTTAATTAACATTATAGTTCATTTTTAGCAATTCAAAATGACAGTGATAACTTATGAATTATTTATTAATATGTTATATGATCTCTAGGAAAATATAAAGAAGTAAAATATCAGGTCAAAATTTCTAATAAATATAGTTTAAACCTATTAATAATTTTAAAGGTTTAAATTGTATGCAATTTGCTTCACAGGTTTCCTTAAAATTATAAATTTATATATTAATTATATAATTCTTTGTTGAATTTATGTAAATATATTAAGAATTTGTTAAATAAACTCACTGGACTACATTATCAATTTTGGATGCATTTGTATCACCATAAAATATCCAGGGACGCTGATATATCCATAAATAAAGAAATAATGGACCAGCATATTCTACTAAAAATACACCTTTCCAACTAATTTGTGGTCCAAGATCTTTCAAATATAATTTTCCTCCATTAGAAATAGATAAATTTTTCAAGGTATCTGAATCAGATAAAGCTTTTCCTTTAGTATCTAATCTTAAACTTTGCCTATAAACATGCGGTGCTTTTTTTAATTTGAATAATTCTTCTTTAATTTGCCTTACAGTTGTAGTAGGTTCCACCTAAAGAATATAAAGTCGAATACGTCATAGAGAAATTTCTCATTAGAAATTTAAATTTATGCATATCATTATAAATCTATACATATTGCATGAAAGACTATTATCAAGAATTACTGAATAAATTTTATATTGGTAAAGCATAGATTTTAAGAATTTTTTGTTAACGATGAATGACCTGTAAAAATGTATTTATTTTTTTTTATTTATTTATTTACTTACAGTTACATTTGCTATGAATTTTGATGATTTCGCGGTTAATATTTGAATCTAAAAAAATAAGAAAAGTACATTCAATTATGTATTTTTTTGATTATTGCTTTAATATATATACATTATACATTAGATAAATAAATATGTACCTCCATTTTTGTCGACGCACAGTTTTATTAACTGATCGAGTTTTTGTGACTTCACTGCGTGCAGAACCAATTCACTACTGCTACTCTCGTGACACTATAAACTACTATGCTAATGGTCAGATAAAACAGCGTAACGTAGCGCTGATGTCGTTTAATTGTACAAAGTTCAATTTTTTTCTGCTGACCAATGATTCTCATTCATATTTTCACTTTTAATAAGTTGAAAATGAAAATCAATCGTTGTTGAACAGCTACTTGTGTATTTTTTATTAAAAATATTTCCAACAATGTATTTAACTTAAATGATAAAAATTACTTTTATTAATATTCCGATGTTTTTCAAATTGATTATGTATGTGTATAACGCCGACTAATATAATTTAGATAAAAACGTTTCAAAGATAATGTTAACGTTAGTATCTGAGAAAGTAATTAATGCTATTTTTATCAGGGGTAGTATATATATATATATATATATATATATATATATAAAAACTTTCAACATTAACGAAGTATCATTTCATATAAATATTCATAAATATGACGCAAATAATATATACACACGTCATAATATAATTGAAACCGATTGTGATTTTACATATGAGATTTATTAGCTTTTTATTTATTAGTTTGAAAATTTTCATCAATAAAATATTTAGAAGAGTTTGTGATTTTTATTCATAATTCATTGTTTCTTTTGCAATATAGATTTCTACTATTATCTCAAAATTGTTTGTTATCTGAACAGAATTTGTAAATTTTTATACATGTATTCATACATGTAGGTCGAGTGAAACATTGTAAGAAAGCTGAAACTTTAATTTGAAAGATGGAATGAAAAAAATTGACAAATTAAACTTTATACATAATTAGTATTTTGGGCAAATGAAAATTTGGTTAATTGAAGACATGGAAATATTAGCATCGTATAGTAATGGAACGCTGGAACTAAATTAACGATGTAATTTACCATAGAGATACTAATACTGCTATCTTTTGGACAGTTTTATTTTTTTCTTTTTTTTTTTCTTTAATTTTGGCTGAAAACAAAGAAAGTGGTGTCATCCAGTGCACGTGAATAAAATTATAGAAATGAGTCGATCCAATAGATAGTATGTAATTCTGTCAAGACACAAATAGGTAATGTAGATATTCTGTTTACCAATCAAATTACTATTTTATCGACTATGTCAAATATTTAGTTTTTTTTTTTAATCCTAAATTATTTTATGACATTATATGACTAAAGACAGAACAGACATTGTCAATGATACTACATATTATATATCCATATATTACAAATATATAATTTTTATACGAGCATTTTGAATCGTATGAAATATATAAAAGATTTCAATTTTCAAGATCACGATTGATCTGATCACGAAAAGAAATTATTCAGTGATGGTAAATCATTTGATTAGACATTTTTTTTTTTTAAATGAAAATTTGATCTAAAACACTGGTGCCGCGTAGCGGCGAAATGGTGGAACTAAATTAACGATGTACTTTTTTCTTCGGTTTGAAACTTAAAAAAATGATACTACCCGGTAGATGGCAGTATCTCCGCACCTGAAATTACATCATTAATTTAGTTCTATCATTTCACCGCGGCGCTGGTGTTTCAATATCCACGAATCGATCAAATTTTCATTTGCGGCGAAAGCTAATTACGAGAATTAATTCGTAAACTTTTTTAATTAGATCTTCGAAATTACATCCCTTAGATTTCTTCCAATCTTCCATTTAATCTATAAAAATGTACAGATCTATGTATATCTATAAAGATGTACAGATTCTATTCGACAGATCGAAACACACACTCGAACAATATTCAATTTCTAGCAAATCACTCTCTTTCGAAATTGACGATCGAGATTGTTCGTGAACATTGGTTAGAAATATGTACGATGAAACTTTATTTTATGTAATTTTGAATGTGATTCTTGATTTAATCGATCACTTATTGCACATGTCATTCGTGAATTTCATTGAAAAAATGCAAAATGAATTAAAATAATTTCATTAACGACACAATATTAGGGGGAGAACGATCTTTCATACGAGTAAAGATAACAGATAGTCTGTTGAAAGGAGTTTATTGTTACAGAAATAGATTACCTTTATGTGTAGTGGTTGAAATTATCGAGGAGATATTGGTGTTTCGAGACATTTCAATGCAAAAGGCGATGAAATTAAAAAATGTTTTTAAATTACACCAGTGGCTTTCCTATATTGACCAAAGTGTTCTAGATATTGTTGTATTGTATCCAACGGTTGATAAATATCGTTCATTCGGTTCTGTAAAAAGTGATAAGTGATTTTTATTTTTTCCTTTTCCACTAGAAAATACTGACAATCTGTTTTTCCGAAATGCATGTTACTTATTACATTACCTGCAAATATTGTGGCGCTTGATTGGACACGGTAGATCCGAGGAACCCCTGCAAGAACTCGCGCATCAATTCCCATGCACTTCCGGGAACGACACACGGTCTGTACTCCACCTGCGAAAGGTGCAAAATAATTACTTTAATTCTATTTATACGCAAACATTTAAATCGATACAAAACAAATTACAGGCGCGATCGCTCAGTACCAGACAACCCCACGGCCCCTCACGAATCACGTGACTCAAATCAACCAATCGCTAATTTTCGTTGCATCAGCGTTGCACCTGATTTTCTGGGTTACCCCCGCAAAAATCACTTTCAGTGATAAAACAAAAAAAAGGAAGGTGTGTATTATAAAATCAAAGAAGAATGTATTATTTCATTTTTCTTCTTACAAAAATGATCTCGGTCAAAGTAACGAGGACGAAGAAAATTTCTGTAAAAATAGGGAAACAAAATAGAAGTCGAAACGAGGAATAACAGCTCCGGACGAGAATTAAGTTCCTCGTCCCGACGACAAGATATCTCCGGTTGAAAGCGAGCGCTCGAGGGAACGTCTGCTGGTTTGCAGCACGCGTCAACCACCGACACGCTTTTCTCGTTCCGTGAACTTGTTTAACAAGTAATTCTCCGACCAAAAACACCTCGCGTCTTGTTATGATTAACAAGATTAAGCTAATTCAATTTGACTGCGAATGATTCGAAAGTACAACGATGAATACGAAATCGTCGAGTTAGAAAGTGAAATATTATATTATATTACGTCTTTCGTCGTGACAAAATCTTAGAATACGATTACGTTATTTGGGACAGCAAGCAGCCTTGAACGAGTTGAAACAACGTGTCTATCAGAATCTCTAAGAGAAACCGATCGCGATTCGTTCTTTTCGCTAGCTGTTTCTCCTTTCTTCTCATTCGCTGATCAAGATCGTGGCAACGAGTCCTATCGAAATCGACGGTACAACACGTCACGAATTCAGGATCTTGAAAATATCGAAGAATTATAAATTACGCGTTATCTTACTGGCTTGTAAATTTCTTCAAAAAAAAAAAAAAAAAAAAATTCCTGCAAACGATTCGTAAATTTATAAACGTAAAAACGAGGATCGTCTTTTTACGCGAGGGACAAGCACCTCGCGCGGCGATTTCTCTTTCCGTCGCAGCGAGCGCGAAACGATCGAAGAAACGAGGAAGATGGCGAAGAAGCGAGTTAGTAGGGTTCCACGGCGTGGTATTTCCTCCAGCGAAATTAATGGGAGTGCCGGGGGTTTATCGTAACGTATTCGATGTCGCGGCGGAATACAAACAGCGCTGTTACCGATACGAATAGCTGTTGGATCGGTCCGAGGGCGCCATCGCCGTTAGTCCAAGTTGTAAAATGGAAGTTACACCATTCTCTCGCAGTATCGCGAGAGACAGTTGAATCTTAATGTGGGTTAAAACGAATCTTAAATCGGCTTTAATTAAAGAAAATGCTTTCTAAATCTTTCCTTCCCTCGCAAAGAGAATTAACAACGTCGCGGTATGTTTTCGTCTGCGATCGATCTGTTCCACACGTCTGCAGCTAAAATTTCACAGAGACGCGGTCTGCGGTGGTGTTGTACGTGTTACGTGAGCGAAATTCTCTCGCGCGGTATAGCGTGTTCGTTGAGAAATAAATCGAGTCGGAAATTTAATTTTTATCGAAATCTAACGTGGCTTAGTTGTTTGATAAATGTTCGATCCTCGTCGCGTCGCTCCTACGAACCGACATGTTCATTTACAAAAATCGAGATCATTTACGCATCGAATAGAAATGAATTCTATTGATGAAATTTCAAAACGTAAGACGCACATTCGGAAAAGGGTGTCTACGCGAGCTTACGCGAGCGACTGCGCGATATTTCAACGTTGTCGCTCGACGCGACGCGTTACAACGCAAATCGAATTTTTCCGGCGTTTCTATTGTACGCTATAGCTCGCGCGGCGCTTTCACGCCCGGTGGGGGATTTAATTGAAGTTCGAATCGAAAAGTTGGATCGAAATTGGAAAGGAAGCCGCCGCCGGCGATATTCGTCAGAGACAGAGAGCGAGAGAGAGAGAGAGAGAAGAGAAGCTCACACGTGTATTGAATCTCACGGTGGACCGAGCTGTCGATCGATATTGCTCCGCGACCGTCACGTGATCGGCACACAAGCCGCGCTTCGGAAGTAGCGCAGCTCTAGCCCGCCAGTTTCCGAGTTTAATCGCGAGTTAATTAGCTGGCGCGAATCCTTCGGAATCCCCCCCGGCAACGATGGACGGCCGGTGAGCCTGCTAACGAGTTTCGCGAATATCAGTCGGGAGACTCAGACATCTGCCGCGATTATTCATTCAACCGATTGTCCGGGCAAAAGTTCGCCGCCTGCTGTGAAAAATTACTCGAAACTCTTTCTCTACCGGAGGGAGAGACGAAAGGAAAGTTCGCTTCATCCTGTGTGGCGCGCCATTTTCACATTTTTGGTTTTTTTCTTCTCATCTTTTGGGAACGTCTGAGAGAATCGTCAGTCTCGGTTTTGGTTTGTCGGTGGACTTACCTCGACCAAAACGCCTTTGAAGTTCTGGTTGATCGTCACGCTGCCGAGTTTCACGCAGAAATCGCCGATCTCGAAACGCGGCCCCTTGGACTCTATCTTCTGCATTTTGTTCGTGTAGACGCTCGACATCTTGTACATTAATAGGTCGAACAGGCCGTCCGCTATCAGCGGGACAACCTTGTTCCCCGATTCGAGAATCGCGAACGCCGACGCTGGCTGCTCGGAGTTGTGCAGAACGTGAAGCGTTCGTTGGACACCTTGAACGAAAGACAGTTGGTTGGTTTCTTCCTTCTTTTTTTACTTCTTTAATATATTTGTTTGTTTGATGGAAAAATCCATTAAGGGAAGAAAAGACACATGAAAAAAAAACAAATTATAGGCGCGATCGCTCAATACCAGACAACGCCACTCTTACTCGAGGTCTACCCCACGCCCTCTCACGAATCACGTGACCCAAATCAACCAATCGCTAATTTTCGTTGCATTAGCGTTGCACCTGAAGAGGCCCGATTTTCTGGGTTACCCCTGCTAAAATCACTTTCAGTGATAATAATTATTATTACTGTAGAAGTGCTAAAACCTAGTGCAAGTCAAGTTTATGGCTCCAAGATGGTTCAGGCACACAGGTGGCATGCAGGCGTTGCACAGTGCTACGAGAATACAAGAGTACTTGTAAAATAATATAATATTAAGGGCACGTGAATGTGAGAGAGAAAGAGAACGGTATAAATTTGATCTTTGAGTAGAGCAGAAGGATAGAATTGTGTGAATTAAATAAACAGTGTGTGATTGGAATCAATTTAGCTTAATTTAGTTTAATGAAATTTAGTATTAAGCATATACTAATAACTTGAATGTACTCCTTCATTATTATTATGTTTTTAATGTACTTTGATACTATCAATATTGTTTCCTTCAATTATACTAATATTTCAATATGTTCACACTTTTAATGTATTCACAACAGAGACTTGCATCACTGTGATTCCCAACTCTTCATCAATTGTTTACACTCGTGGCAGTATACCCGATTTGAAAAGAAAGCAAACCGTAGCCTTACGAAACACGAATTCAATTTTAATAATTCTTCAAAAAACTGAAGATCAATAAATACAAAAATAAATCGTATAACGCTTTCGATGCCTCAACGTCTGACACGACGCAACACGTTGCGACAAGCAACGTTTACCGAAGACTTAGAGAAGAGAAGGCGACGCGGATTAAGACAGAGCATGTGGGAAGAAAGCGAAACAGAGACGATGATGTACGTATGTCCAGGCTCGCAGCATACCGAATCCCTCTGTTTACACCGAGGCACGCACGTGTGTACGTATAACGCGATCCAACCAGCTAAACTTGGATGCAACTCGAAGTTCGGTATCCGAGGCTAGGCAGTTCAACTTCGATCCGAGGCCTCGTACGTTGTCAACTTGCACGATGAATCCCCGGACGCGAAAACTATCCGGGATTGGCCGCCACCGCGATCTCTATCCCCATCCCCATCCCCGTTTCCCGATAAATTCCCAATCCCCCAGACGGCTAGTTAACGAGAACTAATATCCGCGGTTTAGTCGATTCGCCTATTTCCTCCGACTTCCTGCCCCCCTTTTCCCTGCAACACCGGGGAAACAAACTTTCCTGTCCCCTTTACCCCAGCTACATCGTTCATTATAATGATACCTCTCTCGCTCCGGCCAGATTTTTCCATTTCAACGAACTCTTTCTTTGCGGTTTGTTCGAAATCTCTTCCTCGATTCTTTTAATTGTTTGCGATTGTTGGTTCGAGAAACGACGAAACTAAATTTTGAATTTAATTTTGGACGGATAAATTAATATTATACGCACTTGCGAATCTAAATAAAACATCGAGATGGTTTATTGACGTCGTGTGTAGTTAAAGGATTTGTAGGTTAGGTTTAGGTTAGGTTTAGGTTGGGTTTAGGTTAGGAGGTTAATACAACCCCCCAATGGAAAACATTTCAAAAGTAACACAGAATTATCTTCCGACGAAACGTTTCAATTTTAAACATCTCGCGACAAATTGTTAACCTGTCCTGATCTACACGTGCGTTATTATTAAGTCGATCGATCTGTCACGTCGTGCAAAAACAGAGCTGTATTTTGTAGCAGTCGTGCAATACGGGAAGAAGAAACATTCGGGGAGGGGAAACGAATCACGGATCTCATCATTTTCGCGTTTCAATTAGTTGGCTGAATGTAAACAATTATCATCGGCGATCTCGCGTGATACGAGGCGATTAAAGCCGACATCAATTGAAACCGACAGAGGATGATGATAATGTAGTAGTTGCAGCTCGACGCGGCGAATAACAAAATCGGGACCAGGATCGCGGGTTGAAATGGAAATCTGACAGATTTCCGGAGCTGCATCTCGTTGTCTGAAATGGGATTGTTTCGCCGTTTCCACGATTGAAATTAACGCGACGCACGACGCGTTTACGTTTCTGCAACCGTGACTCCAAAACCACCACGCGGAATGTCACGCTGCTTTATCAGTTTCTCGTAATTTTTCATCCCCCCTCCGCCCACGTCTCTCCATTGTGCAACGTAAAAAAAATTAAACAAAACAAATTCACTTTACGCTCGCTGAATCCTGCGCCGGAGAGCTTTATCCAACGGACCGGTGACGTTCTTTACAATTACTAGGTAGCTGCTCGGTACGTGTCTCTGTTTTAAGCGTGGAAATTAAGGAATTACCGCGCTCTTCATAAAGTCGAAAACACTGTGCATTCAACTTTTCAAAAATTGTATATTCCGTTGTTACTGACTCTAGAACACTTTTCAGACAATAGTTGACTTACTAAAGGGGCTCGGTAGTCTCTGGCTATTATCCAAGTATTTAACGAAGCGAGATTTCGACTCGTGCGTTCTTCCATTTTCGTTATCGACAAAAGACACTGAGAATATTTATGACGAAATTTATACGCGTTCAAAAATTCAGACGGCTATATTTTTTTTTATTTTTAGAGATCAGCTTCCTCTTGTATAATTCAAAATTATAGAAATTAAGGAAATTTACTTACTATATGTTTCGGTAATGGCTAAATGAAGCTGCCTGCACTTCGTACACCTAGTTCAAATTTTTAACAATTATCAATTGAACAAAATACAATAAATACTATTTTTTTTTTAACGAAATGTATAATTTTATCCCCCCCCAAAAAAGTCCTTTTCTTCTGTCTTTCTTTTTTGCCACGGTATTTCAGCTTCACCCGGTAACTGGTTGTCTCGTTTCTCGCAGTCAATTATAGTTATACTCTCCGCGGAATTTCGACACGACAGAGTAAAAGGTGAAACGAAAAATTCGATTCGGCAGTAATTCCACGCGTGATGTATCGAGTCTCGCGCGCATCAGGAGATTTAATACCAGGCCAGACGGAAACGCACGACGTGCGAACTCCACTGAATATTCATAATTCATGCAACGCAACCCCCTCACCTGCTTTGTCCACCATAATAGCAGGCCGTTGCCGCGTGCAAACGCATGAATTATTTATGGGGTAAATTATAACGCACTCTCCGCGCCATTTTGTCAAATGACAAAATTCTTAATTGCGGACCCGCGGACAGGTTTACGCGCCTTTAATTCTACACCGCTTTACCACCCTTTATTTATTGCCAACGGTTCTACTTAATATCGCAAACGACGTCGTTTTTACCCTATCTTCTCCTCTTTCAAAAGAGTGCCGACAGTGACTACTCTTGGCAAGATACGAATTAATTAAGGATCATTCTGTTGTTCGCAAAAGTATCACAGACAGGTCGATGAAATTTCGAGATATTTCGTTGCCAAAAGAATTGCGCATAACGCATAAAATTTGGTGCAAGCGAAATGTTTCTTCAAAAGGATAATATCGCGGATTGAAATGAAAATTCGGTTCGAACGTTTAATTAAAAATCCAGCTTTTATGTCCGTTGCTACTATCCATCGAAATGGTGTCGGTATTTGCTACGAGTATCGAGAACTTTTTTAATATCGACGAGCAAATTAAAAAGGACAGAGAATTTTTTACTTTCGTACTCTGCGAGTTCCGTCCAGTCTGAGACCTTTAAGAATATTTATTTGGACGTTTTTCCAAAAAGCTCGAAGAGCTTTAACATATTTAAATGTTCTCCGACGCCTGGTATTGATTATTCGAAAAGATTTTGTAATAACTTTTACAATAACTACCATTAATTAACTAATGCTAATGTAATAACAATTGTGACTAATGTAACAACGACACATGATCGAACAGACGTAACGTAGATACGGCCAAGTACGTACTCTTGGCAAGGAGTGCGTGCAACAGACGAAGATTCGTCAAAAGATCGTGGAACAAAGCCGTGCACGCGTGGCGTGCGAGAGCTGCGACCTATTTCCGCTTGGTAATTTCGCGAAAACAATGGGAATGCGCGGCTGGCAATTCGGATTAACGAGCAGGCTGATTAGAAGCGTCCTTTCCGCTGGCCCGCCGCTTTCTGCGGGGTAATTCGCACCAGCGAGCGTGTACGGCCCTGTGACGCGCCGCATGCCGCATTCCGCATCGTCTGCATCGCACGTATGCATCGCGACACGGATGTACGGACGCCGCAGGAGCCGCAAATGTGGCCCGCCACCCCCTGCATCCGCAAGGATTACCGAGCAATAACATCTTATCAGTGTAATGACCCCGAAATAAATATCCGTTCGGGCACGTCACGGTCCAGCTGAACCCTCGATCGACCAATTTCTATGATCTCATTAACATTTGCATTTGGTACATTCATTAGTACAGTTAGGTGACTTCTTTTAAGTATTTTCTGACGAGTATAATAAAGAGTATTTTTTTTATAAAGTTTTTCAAGTTGAAGAGTTTTGGAGGAACAATGGCCCTTTTTCCTGCTGTTGCATTTTTGGGATCTGCAGACTTGACTTTTACAGGTGTAGCAATAACTTAGTTAACATTTGCTGATACATTTATTAGTACACTTAGGTGACTTCTTTTAAATAATTTTTTGAGGAGTATAATAAATAGTATTTTTTTTACAAAATTTCTAGTTGAAGAGTTTTAGAGGAACAATGACCCTTTTTCCTGCTGTTGCATTTTTGGGATCTGCAGACTTAACTTTTACAGGTGTAGCAGTAACTTAGTTAACACTTGCTAATACATTTATTATTAGTACACTTAGGTGACTTCTTTTAAATAATTTTTTCATGAGTATAATAAACAGTATTTTTTTTACAAAGTTTCCAGTTGAAGAGTTCCAGAAGAACAATGGTCCTTTTTCCTTCTATTACAATTTTTGGGATCTGCAGACTTGACTTTTACAGGTGTAGCAATAACTTAGTTAACATTTGCTGATACATTTATTAGTACACTTAGGTGACTTCTTTTAAATAATTTTTTGAGGAGTATAATAAATAGTATTTTTTTTACAAAGTTTCCAGTTGAAGAGTTCCAGAGGAACAATGGTCCTTTTTCCTTCTATTACAATTTTTGGGATCTGCAGACTTGACTTTTACAGGTGTAGCAATAACTTAGTTAACACTTGCTGATACATTTATTAGTACACTTAGGCGACTTTTTTTAAATAATTTTTTGAGGAGTATTTTTTTAAATAAAATTTTCAGTTGAAGGATTCCGAAGGAGAATGACTCTTTCCTTTTTATTGCATTTCGGGATCTGGAGAAGAACGGTTTCTAAAGAAATGAAAAGGAGAATTTAGAATTTGAAATTCAATCACGTAAGATGTTAAACTACATGTCCAGTGGTTATTCGTATGCATCGCGCAAGTGCAATAAGGCTTATGAAGTCTTTCTTTCTCTCTGCAGAATTTCCACTAAAACGTACTCCTATTGTTTCGCTTGGAACGACCATGGTGAGAAACATTCAAAATCTTTTAGATAAAAAGAGTGTCACGATCCTGCGAAAATGTACGTCAGAATATAAATTTCATATGTGTAATATAAATCAGAATATAAACGTAACTATAGGAAAATTTATTTAAAAATTTAGATTGAAGTTAATACGCAGTTAATACGTAAATTAATATGTATTGTTGTATGAATAAAGTTTCTTATAATTCTTTGGAAAACCATTAAGTTTTGCAAGTAGGCTTTTGTACGTGTTTAAAATATAACTTTATCTCGAGTCTCCAGAATCAATTTTTTATTATTACGTCATTCTTTACCCAGACCAAAATTGATATACATTTTGTCGTCGCTTCATTCTTCATTAATAATAAACATATCGCAGTTTTATTAATGAAATAAACACACTTTTGCTAGAACCTTTCGTATTACCCAAGTGTGTAATTACAATATTTACGTACAACAATATTTATTACCACAAAAATACAGTTTCAAATAATTGAAAATACCAAACTTTAATAACCGCAGCTACGTCTCTCTCCATCTAGCTTTCGACGCTTGACAAATTGTCAAAAGTGAAAAATAAAAAATCGCGTGGTGTAAAAAAAAAAAAAAAAAGAGAAAAATTAGTCTGACCATCGATCGCAGGAAGGGGGAGGTGATCGAGGGTATCGGGTATTCGGTACCTGCTCTGGTCGTGCAGGCTGGCAATTGCAGCTCGTTATCGGAGCTGCACGTCCGGATAACCGTGAAACAAGCTCCCCCATAAAAAACGGCAGTTAGCAGCGAATTACGAGATAAAGCTGGTCACGCGGCGTTTTCAATCCCCGCCCCCCTCGAGTTCTTCGTCAAACGTACTCTTCCACGTCACGTTTCGTTCCTTTGTTTCCGCTCCCTCTGCCGTTTCCTTCCGGCTCTGTCCTCCCTTTATCTCGGATCGCTTTGCTTTCTATCCCGGCGGCCTTCTTTCGCTCTCCTTCGCATGTCTCTCGGTCGAGGTTTATCGTTTCGGGGCCGGAGCGAAGGGCCCATTAATTACTCGCGCGTCGAACTATCTGCCGCGTTGATCCAATTTCGACTCGGCGGGAACGTCGCGGACCCGCGGGGCAGTTTGCTCCGCGGTTTGCCCTCGCGGCCGGTGAGAAATTATCAACGAAGCGCGTGTACGTGCGGGCGAGGGGGAGGGCGAATTATTTGGTCGATAAATCAAGGCACGTGCGGCGCATCGACGGATTAACACACGCACTGAATGGAACTCCCATCTGAAATTTATCGTCCGGCCGCGCAGATGCGTGTGTATCGCGTCGCTCTAGTTTAGATAGAGACGTCTACGATAAAATATCGCCAATTTTATCAGGATTTTGCCGCTGGAAGAGGCACCTACAGGTCGTTTCTAAAGTTCTAGGTTCTAGCTTGAGGGGACGAGATCAGAGGAAATGAACAGAAACGCTAAAACGAAAGGACGAATTAAGAGCCAATATTTAATATTTTTCATTTGCTGCGATATGTTTTAGAAATTGATCTACTTTTTGAATAATTGAATAAAATCAAACTATCGAATAAATTAAATGTACTGAATATATATTAATCTTATATATTAATATTTATGTAAAATAAATATAAATATTGATTATACGATGTAAGTGTTAATTATTTAATATAATTATAAGTTACAAATATTCGAACTGTTTCGTAGAACAAATATGTTCTGGTTTCTTTTAAACGGGGGAGGGTTTAAAAAATATGCGCGCCGGTATTTTTCACGTTGACGAACGAGCTTCGCGGGCCGAATAATGGCGGCATTGTCCCCTGGAAAATAAATCGTGAATCGACGATCCGATGGAAACGGGATAAAACGATTTCAATGACCGCGGGGAACACACAGTATCGCGCTGTTTCATTGTTGTTCGGCTGCCAGATGGTTCGAGCGTGGTGCGTTAGTAGGGCCGCGAGGAGCGTAGCAGTACACTTAGGGTGTCGGACGACGTAGGATTTGACTCTGCATTTTGCAACACTTTTAGAGGCGAAATTGAGTAACGCACGAGCGTCTGACAAGTTTTGCGCTCTGAATTTACCCTTTTGCGAGATCCTATTCACCTCTTTGCACTCAAATTCGCCTTATTGCAAATCAAATTCATTTATGGGGGTGGTTTTGGACAATGTAGGCACACAAGTCCAAGAAACTGCTTGAGCTTGTTGCAGGCACTCTTTATTATTTCTCCAATGAAGAAATTTTTTCAAAAATTAAATTCCGTGCAATAATTATTTTGGATGATCCTTCAAACATTCAGTAGATGTTATTAATCACTCCTACGATTATTATATGAATCTACAAACAACCCCCATCCAACAAACACGAATATAGGACTCAAAACTTATTCAATAGAAAAATTAAAAAAGAAAAGATTTGACTTGAAGCAATAAATTGGAGGGTATTTTTAAAATGAGTTTAATAGTGACGACGTTGATTACAAATGAAAAAAGGAAATATATTGTAATAAATATTGTCAGTTGTTAAGAATTAATCACAGCAGACGGTTGTCATAAAGATCATGTTATACATAAATTAAAATAAATAATTATTGTTATAGTTTCTCTTTAAATCTCGTGATATATTATTATTTAAAAGAGTATACCTCTATATAAATTGGTGACTTATATACGTGTATACAAATACTTTTAGCGTTAAACTTTGTACTTTATATTAATTTTACGTCATTTTATGTTACTCTTAAGCAATAAAACTTTTACTTTGGATTTTATTTTTATTACAATGGCTCGTAATAAATCTCGCAATGAGAAAACAAATTTGTAGAAAAAGCAACGATGTGCAACGAAATCTTGCGAATGTGATCGCTGAAAAGTGCAAAAAAGGTGGTTTAATTTGAAATGGAAAACCTGTATCAAGTAGAAGAAGAGTTACGTTCGACCACCAACTGGCAAGTATTTCAACTCGAAAAGGAACAACGTCTATCTGCACACGTTAGACGATACGATATTTTTTGACCAATCTGCAAGATTCCCTCGTGAAAGCGTTTCGTAAGGAAATCGTTGTCTCGCAATTTATCCGCCTTTACGTGGATATAGAACTCTCGTTCACGACCGGAATTTATTAAAACTCACCCAGCGGAGAGTAAACTGAGATTAGCGTTTCGTCGATGGATCTGTTGGATCCGAGATGAAACTCGGTAATTGGTACCTCGTTCCAACGCGAGAATGGAATACTTTGGCAACAAGGCGAGCAAAGAGAGAGAGGGAGGAGTCGCGAGATTGGCACGTTTCATATTTCCAACGTGAAGTATTGAAAGTTGCGAAAAAATAAAGAAACCCTCAGTTCCTTTCTTTGTTCGAGGGATCTGCCTTTCTCTCTCTTGAGACCGGTAAATATCGGAATATACACCTTCACAGAGTGACTTTTTACAGAGCAAACTTATTCCTTTCATCATTTTCGTCCTCCTCCTTGTGTTTCTCGCTAATAAGTATAGGGATGATATCGAGTTTATAAACTTTGACCGGGAGGTAGCATCGTCGATCGGCTGGCAGCAGCTGGAACTTTTAATAAAGCGATCGCAAATCTTGTCGGCCGGATCGAACAGAGCGGCAGGAGAGAAAAGTGACCCCTCTCGAGACGCGCGACCTTCCCGCTTCTTCGCCTCCGTCATCTTAAACCGCCGTGCCCACCCTGTCTCATTCTCCCTTCGATTACACGGCATAAGGGTATTTGTTCGAATAGTTTGGCCCAACTATTGACTTTGATAATAATGTTAGGGCTTAAGGAGGAAGTTGGAACGATGTCGAACAAGTTAAGCATCCCGGCTGATCGATAAAGAGCTCGCGCGTTCGTTTCGCCTTTTGATTTCTCGTCGGCCCCTCGGCTCTTCCTATCTGTTCTCCTTTCAATCTGCTTTCGTATTTTCTCGAATTGAAGAATTTTGCATCGTGTGGCGAGGACACTTTTTTCTTGAAAAATTGTGCGTGAAAACATTGAAGATTTTCTCTCGCAACTAAGCCCCCTTTGTGACGACCTCTTGAAACACTTTTACGGTCTTTTTTCAGCATTCGATATTAGGATTGAATTGATGTTTTTAAAAAACTAACTAATATTAAAAAGAAAAAATCATGCAGCGGATTCTAAGGGGTCGTTACGAAAAGAAAACTTCAGCATCTTTAAGACGGATTTAGTCGTGAAAAAAAATTTCTTCATGTTTGAATTTTGACAATTTTTTGAGAGAAAGGTAAGATGTAGCATCAAAAAACAAGCTCAAACGACTGTCCAAGTGAAAGTGTCACAGTTCAGATCTCCTTTCTTTTTCTACCAAGTTGTATCAGTTTGAACTGTCAAAATAATTTTCAGTCATCACCTGTACGTTCCTCTGAATCGACGCGTCCATTTTGCTTACTGCTCGCTGTTAAACACTGATTGCGAGAAATAAGTTGGAGAGGGGAGTACGACAGAATCGATATCCCCCGAGTGAAAGAGAAGATCGACTCGATCGGCTCCATCTTCTCCTCCCCTGTTAGCCTCGAGCTATCGTTCGAAGCGTGCTTACGCCGTCGTTTCAAGAGTCGTGACAAATTGAAGCCGACGTGGAAGATTCATCGGGGAAAAGCGGCGCGACTCGCAGAGTCAGACATACACGAGCCACCTTTCGTTCTTCTCGCTTACGGAATTTGATCGACAATGAGAACCACGCGAGTTCTCTCACCCTTTCTTCCGCGTTCATCCTCCCCTAGCTCGAGAGAAAAAGAGAGGGAGAGGGGGAGAGAGAGGGGGAGAGAAAGAGAGAGAGAGAGAGAGAGAGAGTCGGTGACGCAAACAGGCTGGGCCACGATCCCATTGTATCCCGGTATCCCTCCGCCGCACGGGGTCGAAAACGAAAAATCCCGTCGGAGTCTCGCCGCGGGGAACGAGGGGGGACGCGCGTCATTGTCGAGCAATTTATCCGGCATTCAGCCGAATGCGGCCGATACGTTGAATCCTTTTCTAGGCGGGCCATCGACCAGATGAGCGTCCTGGAATCGCTTTTCATTACGACCCTTTAATTCGACGCGGTCCGGTTCGCTGTTGTGCAGCCTCGTGATTTCGCTCGATCGTACGCGCTAATGTTCCGAGGCTTGGTGCATCGACGACTCGGTCGTTGGGTCTTGTCTTGCAAAACTATTCTTTTTTTTTTATCACTGAAAGTGATTTTAGCAGGGGTAACCCAGAAATCGGGCCACTTCAAGTGCAACGCTGATGCAACGAAAATTAGCGATTGGTTGAATTGGGTCACGTGATTCGCGAGGGGGCGTGGGCTAGACCAAATGTCGAAGAGTTGGTCAGAATTGTACAAACTAAATCGATGGAATCAACAATCGGGTTACTCGCAAATTAGTTTTTTAATGTCAAATCAAATCTCGGATACACATCTCTGTTGCTGAAATTCCACTTTTTCTGCACAAGTAAAAAATAAAAAAGTCGAGACGCTGTATTTTCGCTCAAGCATACCCTAATCTCTCCCGGATTATACGGATTTCATTTTTAAATTTGGTACACCTCGGTAAATATTAAAGACAGTATCATCGATTGAAATCGAGCATCGAAAAGCAAACCTCTTTTCGCCGGAATGATCGAATCTCCTCCTCGAATTCCTCCCGCGAGTCCATTGAAAAGCGCGCGGATCAAGGTCGCGCCGTTTCATTAGTCCGGCCATAACATCTGACAAGCAGTCTAAGCAATTAGTCAAGTGGCCGGAGCACGCAATTAAAACCGATTGACCCCGGAATGAAAAGCCGCAATGTTCGCTTCGCCCATTCAGCCACGTCGTAGCTTCTCTCTCCTTTCCCCCGATCGCGTCACTCGCGTTGCAACGTCCGCGGTGTATGGAGGAGTCAAGGGGCTGGTCACTGGTTTCAAGTCACTGGAATCCAAGGGTGAAATCCACGGGTGTATCGCGGCTCGAATCTCCACCGCTTTGAGCGGCTCGACGTGGCTCCCAATCCAGTGTATCAGCACCGATCCGAAACTGACGAGCTTCATCTGCTAATTACCGCCGCCGAGTCCATTGTACCACGACTGTTCCACGACTTTATTACTTGTTCCCTGCTTCTCGGAGGGGAAACGAAAGTCTCTTCGGTACGAGAACCACCCGGGATTGCGTTGCTTTCGCGGCGAACGTGTCCGTTCCGACGGGGACTGCTTTGCCTCTCCATCGATACGTTTTTCTTTTGATAGGTTTTCCCTTTGAAGGGATGCTCGAGAATGAGGGCTCTCGCGCTTTATATTTTTTTTCCCTCGTCGGGCAAATGTGTTTTCCAAGGGACGACGACAAAGGAGAGGAGGAAAGCGAGATCTCTCGATCTCTGTATCTTGCAAAATGTTACTTTTGAAAAAATTTGGAGAAAGTTACACGAACTACTTTATTAGTATTTGAAGCACTAATTTAAACTTACGATAAATACCTGGACTCGTGTTAAAGCTTGGAGCCTATAATTTGTTTTATTGTAGAATCACGCAGCGAAGATACTTTTCTTTCCAAAAATGTTATAAATTCTCACAGTACGTAATTATCGATACTGGAAAATTTTTTTCTTCGCTGAATCTAGTCTCGAAAATTTTATTGAACTATAAATGCCAGGCTTAAACGACGAAAATTTATCAAAACCGTAACGTTTTCACCTGATGTTCAAAGTTCGATAAATTGGCGAAAGAAAGAAGTTGCGGCTTCAATCTTCAAATCTATTATAGATTCAGTTATCAAAAAAATTCCACGTTTTTACGTATCATGATAATTTGCAATATTTTCGAGAAGATAAATGTCTTTATTTCCCAGCACGCGCACGTGACGAAAAAAAATTGAAACCAACCCCTTTAAAATTTACCGTACGACTTTTTCCCCGCCATTTCGAATCGAAAATGTTACGATTTCTCCAATTTTTCAAAGCCCGATACGTTTGACTTTCGAATTTTGAAAAGCTTGAAACTTCTTTCCGCGTAATGTTACATAACAGTATTCAAGTATTTGGTATTTGAATCATCGGAGTCGCTGTACGTAATTTTACAATAATCTGTACATCAAATGCCGCATGTACACTCACCAACAAACCTCGACGATCGCGCAAAAATTTCACCGATCTACCGCTCTTCTCGAGCAATTTCTCTCCGGCGAGGAAATCCATTCGAAGAAATTCGATGTGATCCCACTTCACCGAGGCATTACAACCTCGCAGCGCACGCCCACCCACCCATACACACACCCACACACACACACATCACTCGCCGCTAATCGCGAACGAGTGGGAAAGTGAGCATCGAAGACGAGGGAGGTGAGAGATTCCCGGTTTCGCCGCGGAAACTCTCGGGTGCTGGCCGCGCTCCCGTGCACGAGGGTTGGGGGGGCGAACGTTGCGCAGGGGGTTTCCGTGCGCGATGCCACACGGCCAACCGACGCTAGTATCTAGGGGGCTGTTTTCTCCCTCTCAGTTGGCCGCGATTCAGCGTCGGGTGCGTATATCCCGCTCGTCGCGGTTCCACCGACGCGAAAACACGGCGATTCTCCGCAGCGACCTTCCCTCTGCCCGATATTCTCTCTCCTCCTCTTTCTCCCTTCGTCGAACATCGCTACATTTTTTCCTCCCTCCGACTGTGCTCGTGACACGTTAACCCGTAATGCGTCGATTAGCACGCGAATTGGTATCGAATCTCGACCGGTCGAGACGAGCTTTCGCCGCACGGGGCTGATTTTCGAGAGCGAGAGAGAGAGAGAGAGAGAGATAGAGAAGTGTGACAGTCGGACTGTCTGGTAAATGGCAGAGAAACTGGAAGAGAAACGGGATAAGGGTTTCTGTTCTCGATCGTAGGATCGACGGGGCAGGTGTGATGGATGTGGCGAGCTATCGCGATCGGTTAGCTCGGTCGTTATCGAATGCTCGGGATTCATTGGCTAGGTGATTTAACCAAACGGATAAGTTACGAACGTCACGGATAATTGGGAGAGTTGACTGATCCCGGCGATAGCAGCGAGGGCAGCGTGCCTCGAGGGCCGATCGCCGCTTAAATAAGGAACAGAGCGCGCGCCCGGTTATTTCTATCTGTGTGTATGTGCATGTGTATGCGTGTGTGTGTGTGTATGCGCGCGCGTGTGTGTTCGGGGGTATAACGGTGGCGAGAGAGATTGATTGCGTTAAAGAGGAAAGACCGGCGTACGCTAGATCGCGTTTCCGACTCGTTTTCCCAACCCGTTCCGATCCGTCGAACGGGAACGCCAGTCGATTTCAACCTCACAATAATCACGCAACGTAATCCTTCCATTTGCTTCTTCCTCTTTCTTCCTTTTCTTTCTTTCTCGTTTTAAAATCTAAACAGATCTAGGCAGATCGATCCCCACCTGCTGATAAATCTTTTCCCGAAGAGCCTTCCGCGCGCGCCAGAGAGAGAGAGGGAGAGAGAGGGAGAGAGAAAGCCGTTCCCGACCGACAACCGAGGAAATCAATGAACGTCAGCCAGCTTCCCCCGTATCAATCTCAACCTGTCCACGATGAAGTCCCTTCCTATCGTCGTCTGTCATCCGGCTCGATAAAATCGAGCTCGCCCGGCTGCCGCGGGACCTAAGGCAACATGGACGGAACAGGGTCACGGCTATGGGAGTGTTGAACCGGAATACGGCGGACGCGGAGGCAGAGCCCGAAACTCCGCAGAGGTGCCCGAGGAGAGGATGACGGGGCTTGCACGAAGTCTCGGGGAAGAGGCCGCATCGAACGATCGATCGCTGCTTCGACGATAATTGCCGAAGCCGATGCAGCACTGTCTCCTCCAGCAAGGTTCAACAGCCAGGTCGCCTCCTCTCTCTCTCGGTAATGCGTCGTGAAAGGGTCGCCACGACCACGACCACGACCACGATCACGACCACGTCTACGCGGCTGACGCTCGTCGTCGTCTGGAGAATGAAAGGCACGCGCGACTCCTCGATCTTTCCCCTCGATCGCGCGTTCTTCCGACACTCGAAGGTACGCGCGACTCGCCCGTCACTTTAGAAAAATCCAGTGACCTACAAAGGAATCGTCCAACAACCGAAGAAGATCGTTTGCTCCGAAGGTTTTCGAAAATTGTTTGCGTCTGAGGGCAGTTCAACGTTTGTGATACACGATACAGAGAAGAGGGTTTTTTGGAAGGGATGAAGGAACCAGCGAAGCGACGACATCCCCCTACGAAGGAGTACAGTGCGTTGGATGGATTTTGTCGCGAATAACCGGTTTTGTGCGTTCAATCGGTTTGTCGAAATATCCAGTGGAACGAACGTCGTACGTACGTAACGAAACAAACTCGATCGACGAATCTCACGCCGGATCGCCCACCGAGTAGGTTTGCAGTTTTTACAATCTCCACGAAACCGCGAAATTTTCTACGTATCCAGCTCGAGTCGACGTATCAAACAGATTTCTCACGTATCTGCTGTCTCTGTCCTGCAGGGAAAACCCCGTGCGGTCTGTATCCTGTCCTTTTTCTTCTCTCGGGGAGCAACAAAACAACAACGAAAGTGGGACACGCGAAAGATAAATGGAAACGGCCGGGAGATAAGTTGTACGATATTGATACGGAGGAGACAAGTTTGGAGGTTTCGGCAGTCGATCGGAGGACGCGGTAGTGCACATCCGGTGAAAAACGTGTGTCGAACATGTATCGTTTTTAGT
Source organism: Melipona bicolor (assembly GCA_030673865.1). Lineage (NCBI taxonomy): Eukaryota > Metazoa > Arthropoda > Insecta > Hymenoptera > Apidae > Melipona > Melipona bicolor. The sequence goes on along the minus strand of JAHYIQ010000004.1, from coordinate 9,201,084 downwards.
AGGTCAGCGCCAGCGGGGGAGGGGGAGGAGGGTAAGAAAGTTGGTAACTGGCGAACTTGAGGGATTCGTTCGCGGTCGAGTGCATAAACGGTGTTTCCCCGGACCATCTGCTCGGCAAACGCGGGAACAACAGTTCCGGCGATTCGTTTCGGCGAAACAACTTTTCACGCTGGGCGAGGATCCCACGCTGAAGCAAGATATACAATTTGTCACTGGAAAATTTGGTAAATTTCCAAAAGAAACGAGGACCCGAAAAAAAAAGAGAAAAAATTAAAATTAACTCGAGGATCGAAAACTGAGAATGACTGAAAATAGCAATTGAGAGTCGAGGAGTGTCGCAGAAAGAAAGAGTATCGTGGAATATCGTAGCAGGTGGGAAGTTGCAAATGAAATGGAGTCGTCGTGAACTCTGACGCCGATAGGGGGGCGGCGCGTCTTGTCGAAACCGGGGCGAGGTGATTAATCGGCACTGCGGATACGTTGACGAGTGTCGATGCAGCCGGACTGCACGGTTCGTCGGCGCGATTCTCGACAGCTTCGTCCTTCTTTCGAGCCGGTCAACGGCCCGAACCAGGCCGAGGATCGAACGGAACATCCACAGTGAAGGCAAGAATCGCGCGGAATCACGAACGAGCATCGATCTATCATTTCCTCTCGATCCTCTCAACGCCGATCAACGACGATAGATAAAATTCTGTTCGCTGCGCATCGAGTGAAAAAGAGGAAAAGAGGAAACTCTCTAAACCAAAATTGAAAGCTAAATCTTCGTTCGACCTTATCGCGGTGGAATCGTGATTGGTTCTCCGAGCTGGAATTAAAACGAAGTGCGAGCTGGTATCGACCCACCAACCCTTGGTGTTGGTTCTCGGAGACCAACGTTTCAATTAGGCTATTGAAGTACGACAGACCCCGAGTCGAGTATTTAAATTCGTGATTAGAACTTGCCGACTGATCGTGAGTAGAATGACTGAGAAACAGGCCAGTTGCAGTTTTCGTGGTTTCTCCCGAGCCATCGATCCAACAACGCGTAATGCATAAAATTACATATATTTACGATGCGTCAGATTAGCAGAGAGGAGGATTTCGTGTGTCTAATCTCAAGTTAAATTTTCTTGGACATTTCGCCGTTACCGTGGATTTTGATACCTTGTGGGAGAGAATGGAGAGAACGGCGTTTATTATACGATTTAGCGGCGTATGGGAGGATTATTGGAACGATGGCGACAGAGAGAGGGAGAGAGAGAACCGTAGCCATCTTCCACGTTGTGCAGAGAGGCTTTCGTTTCGCGTAGCACGATCGATCGATGAATTTAATCTGCGCAAACAGCGGATGGTCTAGCGTTATCAATAGCGGCCACGGATCTGCTTCTTCCCCTTGTTCATCGTCCCGTGACGATTGTTTGCATTTTGGATCCTTCCTCCGGCGAAAGCACGTCTTCGATTATGCTTTCAGGGGGGATTCTCTCCGTCGAAGTCTCTTTCTCTGTGCTTGATTTTCGATATCGTTAACAGCTACCTTTGCCCTCGACAGAAAACTTCTTTTTATACATATATCATCTACCAGCAATTTACTTACGAAGCGTCGTCTATTTCAAATAAAATCATACAGCATTGGAAGTAATCGTTCGAATGGTGTTTAACATTTCAACGAAATTTAAAGCAATCATCAACGTGCGTTGCGGGTTTGCTATGTCCTCCACCGTCTTCTTCAAACTTTCGTGAGAAGCAATAAGAAGTCTAGCTTATGCGACTTATTCCGAATTATGTGAATTATTATGACTGTCTTCAGAAATTCCTTCTTTTGGAAATTGTTTTCTTCTTCTTATGTCTGTTCAGGTATTATACTGTTGCACATCGCATCAAACAACATCAAACGTACACGTTTCATTATAATTATCCTCACGTTATAATTATAAAAAAAAGAAAGTGCGAGCTGTCGGCACTAGATTTAAGTACAATGTCCTCTCAAAAGAGACAGTTCGAGTGCAAAGGGTCAAAGGTTCGCTTGCTATTAGTTTATTCATCTTGGTAGCGGCGGGTGTAAAAAGTTGTGAAAGAATCGTTTTCTGTTGGACTTGTTTCATTTCTCGCAACGCGATCAAGATTCGACGCGTGTATTAATTACGCGTTTCGATTATAGAATCTCAGTATTCTATCTCGATGAACTTGTCCTTATTTAGGAAGTACAGAGAAGGAGAATACAACTCGGACTTGTTCAGAGAACGCGGATCCTCCAACTTTCAGGAACTTCCTCCCAAGTCTATTTATGAGGAACACACTACGGGCTAATTTCGCTCGATTACATAATCGATTACGGTTTCGATCGTGTCCTCGCCCCGGTCGCAACTGCGAGTTCCATCTCTTTGACACTTTGACTCGAAATTACGTTCTCCGTATTGATCCACCATCCACCTTCATTATTAATCGAAATTTCGATCAGTTTCTACTCTCGTACAAATCTAACCTAAAGAGAGTTGTGGCGGAAAGAGATTCGAATTTTCTAATTTTTAATAATTAGCATTATCGTTGTTAGTCTGCAAAAATTTAATTGGCCTATTGTTGGAAATAATAGTATTATTATATATATTATTATTACTAATAACGAATATAATATATTTGTGTATTAAATATATTATTGTTGCCAATAACAGTATCGTATAATAGAGTATTAATTGCTTTATTTTACTTTACTTGCCAGACAATGTGAAAAATAAACCATATCAGAGTGGAAGCTTCGCGCTTTAGAAAAGCGAGCAAAAATTTATTACTGCACGATCTCTTTTAATTTTCACAAAACTAAAATTATCTCACAATTGTGAAAATTATTTACTAATTATTAACTAATCGCTACAGTTATTAACTAACTATTTACAAGTATTTAAATATCGTCAGTATTTTCGAAATATTTGGAAATTCGTGCAACGATCGCTGCAAAATTCTGATTAACCCGCGATCAAGAACGAAATCAAGATCTCGCGGATATTGTTCCATCTATTGCCAAATTCCTTTCCCCTTTACACGGAGGCAGAGACGCTGAATCAGAGAACGCCGAACTTGGCCACGGAATTCTCCAGCCCGCGTGCACAATAATTTAAATTAATCACCGGCGCAGATACAACTGATTTAATGCGCGGCTTAATCTAGGCGCTGACACGTTCAGCGCGCGACCCGCGATGAGTTACGGCAATTCACGGGCAAGACAGGATCCATTTACAATGGAGACATTTACAGATTAGCCGCGCACAGGGTGTACCCGCGGGAATTCGCCAACGTTTGCACGTTGTTCGCGCGAACTGCACGCGACCAGCTCCCCCTCCCCCCCTCCTTTCTCGCGGATTAAAAATTTCCAACACGCTTTGAATCCGCGAGAGTCTCCTTCGAAATTTGCAAAAACATCTCTTCGCGTTCCAATTTGCTGAAATTCACTTCACCAGTACTCAAATGTCCCTCGAAATCGCTTTTCTACATTTTTTTTTTTTTTGTTTGTTTGAGCACTTCACCTACCCTTATCGTTCGAAAAAAAAAAAAAAAATACGAGAGAAAAATCCCGAGGCTTGCAATCACAGGGAGAAAGAGAAAGAGAGAGAGAGAGAGAGAGACGGCAGTTCGAAATAGCAGTTTGTTGAAGCAGCAGAGCGTTCGAATAACAGATTCCACTCTATTTTCCACTCTAGCCCGAGGCACAGGTGCCTCCATTTACAGATTAAACCGCGTCACACACCCGGTGTACAGGGGTTGAAGAGAAAATTGGCTTGTCGGGGAGTCGTTCTTTCGAGGCTATTCCCTTTAAAGGGGGAACGATTCGCGCGCGAGTTGCACGCGTCGAAGCAACGGAGCCCGGAGGGGACCGGAAGCGTTTGCGCGCGCTCGATAAATTGCCGACCCGTGGTCGTCGTCGTCGTCGTCGTCGTCGTCGTCGTCGTCGTCGTCGTCGTCGTCGTCGTCGTCGATGCAATCTCCCTCGCAAATGCTGTTTCGCTCGGGACAGATAGGAACGATAGGAAGGAGCCGAGTTTCACGAAGAACCGTGCTGCTACGTTCGGCTCATGGTGGGTCAAGATCACCGTGTCGCGGTCGGAATATTCCTCGACCCACGCCCCTTTCTCCCTTTCGCACGTTTCTCGTCACTGTGTGTCATGGGTGGTCGAATTTTTCTTCCTCTTCTTTTTCTTCTTTGGAAGAAGAATTTGGTTTTCGGGGGAATTATTAGAAATAAATTCGAAATAAATTACATTACGTTAAATTTTAAGAACAGAATTGCGAGAAATAGTCGAGACGAGTTTTGTCCACACTTTAGGTTACGAAGATGCGCGTGCGTATGTGCAAGAACATTCGCTTCTGGTCGGAATTCGGGGACAGGGAAATCTGTAGGGTTGAGACACTTTGCAGACTTTGCTCGAAGCGAGGTTTAATTTCCCCAGCGAGAGAGGGGGACTCTGGATTTCTGTCCTCCCCCGAAACGAGAGCGCGCGCGCTCCGAGCGTTTAATATACCTCCTCCGACGACGGACGACAATTTAATAAACGTTACAGCGAATCAAAGTCGGCTTAGAGAACGAAGCGACGCGGTACACCACGTACGATATAATCGCGGCTCGTGTCGCGCATCGACGTATTCGACCCGACACGCGTGGAAAAAAGAAAGCGCGCGCGACAGCGTGACGGCAGCGTTCGACGGTCAATTAGTCTCGATCTAATGAAGCAATTTCGCTCGGTAGACTTTTCCCGCGAGTAAACCGCTGGCGCTTGTAGGTTCGTTAAGCCGATTGAATGGCCTTTAATTACGAACTGCTCGCCAGGAAACTGCACGCGCGCCGACCGCGATGAATTTTTTCCTTCGCGAATACCTGCACGCGGAAAACATTCACGCGATCACGATTTCGTACGAGAGCTGAGAGAGACAGAAGTGTTTATTCTCGCTGAAGGATCGGCGCTGAATTTGCGCCGATGAAAGATCGAACGACGCCGCGGTGAACGAGATGGCCCTGGTGACTGCAATTGCATCGATCAGCCATCAATTACACGAGGCAGGCGACCCTGTCAGAAGCAGAGCGCGTTTCCTGTAACATCCACAAGGGTGATATTCGATCGTTCGATATTCGTCAAATTCTTCGGATGAATTTCTTTTCGTCGACTCGAGATACTCGTACGCGGCTCGTCTTTCTTTCTTTCTCTCTCGCTCGCTCTCTTTTTTATTGTACGACGTTAGTTAGAACGTTGCCAGAATCGAATTTCTCTCCAGTTTCGTCGAGTTTCAAGCTCGTGCATTTCTCTCCCAGCCGAGCCTTCTTCCGCCGTTGTATTTCGTATCATTTCAGAACGTTAGTTTTATTTTTCTTACCGGCAGAGTTTCCTGTCCTGGTTTTCTCGTTCCTTCACTTTGCGCATTTACATTTTATCACTGAAAGTGACTTTAGCGGGGTAACCCAGAAAATCGGGCCTCTTCAGGTGCAACGCTGATGCAACGAAAATTAGCGATTGGTTGATTTGGGTCACGTGATTCGCGAGGGGGCGTGGCGTTGTCTGGTACTGAGCGATACTTGCAATTTATTGTTAATAGTTTTTTCTGCTTTGAATGTTCTTTAATCTCTCTGTTTAGTTTCTTTCTTCCATCTCTTTCTCAGTGCATATCTTCTCTCCCCACTTTTCACTTGTTTGGTATTTTCAACTTTTCAGTTGTCCTACTCGCGTTTCTGTTTTGCGTCTTCTTGCGCAATCCTTTATCTTCCTTTGGTTCTCTTAAACTTTGCGATACTCGTCTCGAGAACTTAATTTATTCCGCGGGAAATTTGGATAACTCTCGAACGGCTCTTAAACGAGGTTCTCAGAATTCTTGATTTAAACTGACAACTAAGCTTTATGCTTGAAATTTTGTTATTTCGTGTAGGAAATTAAAGGCTCGAGGCTGACCCTAACATATTAATCAGCTATTGGTTTACTTTTGAAACACGTTTGCGCGTGAAATTTCCTCAGGACTTGCGAGACTAACTATTAATTTGCCTAATTTTCTGAGTTACCTTTGGAAGTCTTCTTTTAATTTTCACTTTCTCTCTCTCTTTCTCATTTCTAGGTTAGAATTCTTCCTCGCTTTCTTCATGCTTTCACCTTTTTTTTTTTTCTTTTTACCCTTCTCCGCGCATTTTTTATCTACTCCCACTTTTATCCTCCAACTCCTTTATTTCTCATTTGTCCCGCCCTCATCCTAATTATTATTCCATTCCTCCATCCTCTTTCGCCCTTCTATCTCATCCTCCGCTTATTATCCAGCGTGCGTGCATATACAGGGACACTTAGGGAAACCAGGCCAACCTACCTTTTTCCTCCTTTTTTTTTTTAAGCGAAGGCGGAAGAAAAATGCTCGTGGGAATTCTTTCTTTCCCCGTCAAACGGGATCTTCGCTTGAATCTAGTATCCACGATCATTCCATTTTTTACCGTCACCGCGTGTTTTCATTCGCTTTTCAACCGAATTCGATCTGAAATTTAAATTTTCCACGATTGTTTTCTGACCAGTAGCTGATCGTTTCTTCTTCCCTCGTGGCGGACGAGTAATTCCTTCCGATGGATAATTAGGAAAGGGGCCGCGGCACGAGGGAGAAGGAAAGAAGAAAAAAGAAGAAGGAAAATGAGCGAGAGAACATAATTTGTCCCGGCTCGTTTGTAGGATTTGTGGCCGGGGCCGCGGCGAATAAAAAGAGGATGTTCTTTGTGTTGGCTGGCAGCCTGCACAAAGTGTCCCCGTCGCTCGTACACAGGAATAAGTTATGAAACGGCGGCTGGATAAAAACTTTTTGATCCTTCTTTCCCGCAACGGAGAGACTTAAGCCGCACCCATGTCGTCCCCTCGTTTCTCTTTCTCTCTCTCTCTCTCTCTCTCTCTCTTGCTCGCGAAGGGAGATCAAGCAGCAGCCACCGTGATCGCTCGGCTAAGAAGATACGAATGCATCTCTCGCCTTGAATCGAATTACGTTGGCCATCGAGTTCGCACGAAGGACAAGATTGAAATAGCTCGTGGTTCTTTTTGATCGCGAACAACAGTACGGATCGATCAAAATTTGAAAACAGCTCGCTCGATGCCTTGATAATGGAACAACTATAATTAATTTTCCTAATTAAGTTTCTCGTTTTCTGGGGATGAAAACATTTCTCTTGAGAGAATCGTGTCGATCCTAGTCGCGGAACAGAGTTGGGCAAAATGTAATCTGATTAATGAATAACGATTATAGTTAATGGGGGATCAGAATATTCGTCTGATTATCAAATAATCAATGATCACTGATTAATGAATGAGGGAAGTAATCAAAGGTTACGATCAATCATTAATCACAAAATTATTGCACTTTTGCATCACGATTGCATTGGCATTTTACTTCTATCTATGACACTGTGCGTGTGTTTTTCAGAAACTATACATTTATTATTCGTATTATTATATTGTGTTTTGCAATGTGCACAGCCTTACAATTTTGTCAAACTATCCTCGAGTCGTCTATTGGCACGATCCTTCTAAAAATTAAATTTTGATGATAAACTTGCCGATCGAAATTTTGAGATTTTCTTCGTTACGAGAAGCACTCGTTCTTTATAACAGAAATCATAAATTTTGACAAATTGTTTCTAAATTCAATAATGCAGATGCTATTGGAATAAATAATAAATAAATGTAATAATAAGTAAATATTTTTTCTAGTCTTGATCTACTACTAGTAGTTCTACTGCAAGCGGTTTAATAACATATAACACATTTGGTTATATCGAATAACATAACTCTACGCGATTAACATGTTCGAACGTACTATAGCTATAGAAATAACACATTACAGATCGTAATGGAATATAAATTAATCGCTCGATGATTACAAATTACAGTTTAGTAATTGATCGCTGCCCCCAACTCTCTCTAGCTTCTGCAAAGAGAATTCTTTTATCACTTATCCCTGAAATATCGTCCAATCGAATGTGGTTCAGTTTATGCTTCTATCATCGACTAGCGTTTCTCATATCTATTCATCTAAGTTTTTAATTAAAAATCTTACCATGATTACTATTTAGTAATTTATTACAAAATTGATTACTACTCAATTGATTACTATTTTGTAATTGATTACAAAATTGATTACTACTTAATTGATTACTATTTTGTGACTGATTACAAAATTGATTACTACTCAATTGATTACTATTTTGTAATTGATTACAAAATTGATTACTACTTAATAATTGATTACTATTTTGTGACTGATTACAAAATTGATTACTGTTTGATTGCTACTTAATTGATTACTATTTAGTAATTGATTACAAAATTGATTACTACTTAATAATTGATTACTATTTGATTACTACTCAATTGATTACTATTTTGTAATTGATTACATAATTGATTACTATTTTGTGACTGATTACAAAATTGATTACTGTTTGATTACTACTTAATTGATTACTATTTAGTAATTGATTACAAAATTGATTACTACTTGATTACTACTCAATTGATTACTATTTTGTAATTGATTACAAAATTGATTACTACTCAATTGATTACTATTTTGTAATTGATTACAAAATTGATTACTACTTAATTGGTTACTATTCGACTAGTAATTAATTACAAAATACTATGTATTTATCGAACATTTCAATCAAAAATCCCACCCGTTCTAACGGAGAACTATTACAATTGTAATTACATTACAAGATGTCTGAAATATCGAGCGTGGTCCAATTTGTGCTTCCATCATCGACTAGGAGTACATTTCCCGTGTCTATTTACCCATTTAACATTTCAATTAAAAATCCCACCTGTCCAACCTCCAACCGAGAACCTCGATACAAAGAGCGAGGTTTATTCCACCAGCTCAAGATTCCTCCAGATCCGGTCGAGGGAAATTCATCGTTCACAGCTAATCCGGTTGAACAGCAAATCGCGTTGCGAAAGGCGGGAGGGGGAGCGAAAGGGAAGGGGGCCCTAATCTGTCGGTAATTACGGTAGGTCGAATCGCCGTGGACAGGGAGAGGATGGTGGTCGCGTCGGCCGAGTTATCGCCGTCTGCCAGGAACAGGGCCGGACCTCGTGACCCGATATTTGCGCCGGAACGCTCCGATATTGGCAGCGCTTCGGCCCTCTCAGAAACGAAGAACAATAGGAGCACAGCGGCGTATGTGCCAGCGCTATCTCCGGGAGCCGCCGCGGCGCTCCCTTTTGCTTTTGCTCAACTTTCCGTCGAGTTTCCTCCTCGGATCGTGCCACCGGGGCCACCGTGAATCCCCTCCCCCTCCCCCCCTTTTCACCCCTCGCGATACACCGACCCATCCCCGAGACCTTCGTTCGCGCGAAAATAGACGCGATATGGGCCAACATCCGGTACATCGCGTCCAACCCAAACACGCGCTCCAGAAAAATTGCTTGCCATTTCACTCGTGTTTTTCCAACCGACGAGCTTCCTTGCTCCTTCTTCTTCTTTTTTCCCTTTTTTTTTCTTTTCTTTTTTTTTTTTTTTAAAGGGAGAAATTTGGTGATCGAGGATTTCATTCCTCGAGTCAGCGTTGAAGCACTGACTTCCATTTTTCCTGTTTTTTTTCTTTTTATTTTAGGTAGAAGTTGGGCGTTGGGAGATTTAATCCTTCGAGTCAGAGAACTTTGTGAGATCGCGAGAAACTTTGTTCTGTTGTTTAAGAGCTGGAGGGAATTTCATATAAATTTTCGACAAACGCGACGACGTATATACGAAGATATTCAATCCAGATTCTTTCAGGTTTGAGATCTTCTCTCCTGGATCTGATCTATTTTCTCTGTTTTTTTATCCATCACGTTACATTATTGAAAAGTCTTTCAGAGTTATACTGTCATTATCGTTCCACGTCCACTTGTATCCTCGAAGACAAAAATTTTCAAGCAAAGCATCTCTCGTCAAACATTCTTCATGGTACTTTATTTATTAATTCCACATCTTGCCTGAATTTCGAGAGTTTCGACTCACGAAAAAAAAAAAAAGAAAATATGAAGTCCTGAAACTCGAAACTCTTTCTTCAGTTTCGAGCAATTCCTAATTTTAGAGAAATTAGGAGATCGTCAAAATTCGAATGAAAGCGAGACGCTGCTCGATTTTGCATCGATCTTATTCTAGCCGTTCGGTTTTTGATTCAGGATTCGAATTTGTCACGGCAGAAGAAGATTAATTTTATTACCGTGAATAAAGCTGACGAGACGTTTCTCCCAACAGTTCGCAGGATGTATATTACATACCGAGTGTACGCTGCGAGATTGCAACCGAGATAACAACTCCCAGAGGCTTCGATCATTTCCCAACTCGATTTTCCTCGTTTTCTACGGATATTCCACCATCCGCGAACGACGGCGCAAACAGCCGTAAACTCGTCGACAGTTAAAAATCTCCCCCCTCCGCTTTCATTCTCAGTTCCCGCAACAAAATTAACAAATCTCGACGATCGACGAGATTTGCATGCGAATGTCACCATGCCGGTCGAGAATGATTACCATTTTCCTCTTCATTTACCGGTCGTCGCGACCGTCAAACGCGAAACGTGTCCAAGACTTTTCTTTCCGTATTTTTTTCTTTTTTTTTTTTTAAATTCTACACGTATAGAGAAAAATATCGTGGAATTTTTATAGTATTTTATAGTTCCGTATATTTTTTTTTTTTTAAATTCTACACGTATAGAGAAAAATATCCGTTTTCGTGGGATTTTTATAGTATTTTATAGTTGCGTATATTTTTTTTTTTTAAATTCTACACGTATAGAGAAAAATATCCGTTTTCGTGGAATTTTTGTAGAAAGAAGAGCGTCACGCTTCGGTAAGACTCTCGAGTAATACTCTCGTGGGATTTTTAGACATTCTCAACACCCGGTAGACGATCACGGTCTATTCGCCGAGACGTTCGAACGAGAAAACGTTATTAAGTGACCGGTGAATTTTTGCACGCGTAGCGAGCCGCGGTGACGTTCGTATCGCCGCGAGTACTAATGGACTGTGACGTTTTTACAGCGGGGACTAAAAGCTCCGGTCCATAAAAGTGACGTTTCGCGTGCGAGTTATTTATTCGTTGCGCGCCGTGTTGGCAACCGGCTGTTATTGCTCGTCGCGCGATAAGCTCGTGACAGCACGCGAACGCGAACGTTCAAGGGCCGCGATTTCCGGTTCGATCGGCTCTCGTAGGAATTTCTAGCCTCTCCTCCCTGCGAGACGCGCTGCGTATCCTCCTCGATCTCCGCGTTTCCACGCTAAAGGTCAAAACCAGCGATCGAAATATAACAGGTGTTTGTTTTCTCTTTCTCTTTTTTTAAATTCATCGTCAAACCAATTATCCGTCCCTTCAGACAAATAAAATCTGTTCCAGAAGAATAAAACTTTTGGCTTACATTTGTAACGTGTAAAAAATTCTACGATTCGCGTGTTAGAAAGTTAACTTCAACTTTTTCGATGCTGAGTTAAAAAATTGGGGACAGATTACTCGAAACTTTGAAAATTTGTATTTTTTTTTTCGTGATTCCAAAACTCAGATTGCAACGTGGCGAAAAAATATTTGACGCTTTTTGTTTTTAAGGATGCAAGCACATGCGATTGAACGTAATTTTAAAATATACAAATCTAAGAAATTATTAAAAAAAGAGATATTTTATTACACCGTCATCAACAGTGTATTCTGAAAGACTTTTCAGTACATTCAATCGACAGAAAAAAATCCACGAGTGTTCTTAAACAAGAATCTAGATTAAATATTTTTGTAACATTGTTACAATTTCATTTGTTTATTTCGTTTAACTGTGACCAATAAAAATTTATATAAAATTGTTAACTCCAGTTTTGGAAACGAGAAAATTCCTCTCGTAAGATAAAATCACCGCTTCTTCGTTACTTGGACCTATTTCGTTCTAATTTCTACATTATCGAAATATATCTGTCAGACTTTGAATCCAAACGACGTTTCAGCTCTTTTTGAAACTGACGTAGTTACTTTCGCTTCTGCACGCGCGATAGGCGCAATAAATCCGCGGCGTTTTTTAATTGTTTCGAGCAGCGTAATAAACCCGCGAGCACAGAAGGAAAAAGTTGACCTCCCGGTTGAACTTTCGGATAATTCCGCGCTATTACGACGTCGATAAGATACTCGGCAAACATACACGTACACAGAGAAAGAGGAAAATTACGTATTACCAGGAAGGTATCAGGTATCCGAGGTTTTCATTGAAATTAGAAGGCCTTCTCGCTGGTAGCTTCTGAAAGCCACATTTTGCCGTGAAAAAAATTGCACGACTTGTACCCCAGTACGATTCGTCTCACTGAAAGGCCCAGAAGCAACTGTTCTGACTAGGAAATGAAGACGACTTTTTTGCCATAAAATTTTATCGATATGCAAACGTTTGAATCGATAGAAAACAAATTACAGGCGCGATCGCTCAGTACCAGACAACGCCACTCCCACTCGAGATTTATCTCACGCCCCCTCGCGAATCACGTGACCCAAATCAACCAATCGCTAATTTTCGTTGCATCAGCGTTGCACCTGAAGGCCCGATTTTCTGAGTTACCAAAAAAGATTCTATTTCAAATTAATCGGATTAACGGACTCGGAGAACGATTCGATCAATGTGTACATATTTTTAGAGCGAGATCCCCCCAGTTCAGCGGCGAAAATCATTTTTCCTTTCTTTCCTGTTTCTGCCAAGCTCGCGGAGAACCACCTTGGAATTCAGAGATTCGCGCGGCCGTGCAGCACATGCGGATCGACTTGGCAGAAACCGCGAGCGCATTCTCACGCATGATAGAAGCTCGCGAGAGATTCCGGGATCGAGCCAGTTTCCAGAAGCCGGCTCGAGCAGATGTTCCTCGTGCATACGTGCAGGCATTTTTTGTTTGCCAACCAAACAGAGCGCAGAGGGACTGAAGGTTGAAGAGTCCAGCGACTCGCTGAGCGGAATTTGGAATTCACTTGCTTCCGTTGGAGTCTGACCTCGCGCGAAACGTGACGAAATCGGTTTGGGTTAGGTTAGGAGCAGGGAAAGGATGATTAATCGCAACAGCGACACAAACTCGCTCGAAGACTCTTGCTAAGGATCGTCCTCAGATCCCCCCCCTCTGCCTTAATTAACGTAAGTCACGTAACTCGCGTCTCGGAATCGGCGAGCTCGTGTACTCCGAGAATTCTTCGAGCGATCGACGAGGCAAAATTAATTTCGCTTTGTGTAGATCGCTTCCCCTCCGAACTTTGGCTCCTCTGAATTCACGGAATTTTCGTTGTGTAATCCACGGAAGCAGGTTCGAGGAACGGATGGTGCTCCTCCGCTCTGGTGCACGCTAACTGGGCTAGAAATCCGTAGGTGTAGAACGAGTCCCAGCTGGGCTAGATTCTGGTTGGAATTCTAGCTCATTCCCCGGGTGCTTTCCCTCGGATTTCCCGCGACTCTTGCTCGAGTCGTGGCCAGAAGCCACGCAGAAGCCACGGAGACCTAGTGTTTGTGTTCCTCTTTCTCTCGTTTTTCTTTCTTCCGGGGGCTCGTTCCAATTACCCCGACAGTCCCTCTGTGGCTTTTTCAATCGCCAGCCGGAGAATCGTTGGCTCGTTCGTGATTCCAGAAGGTCGGCCGGCCGACCGATCGGCTCGCGAATTCATTATCAAACGGCACGGATGCTTTCCATAGGAGGATCCGAGCCTCTGAGGGCTTCTGAGAGGAGAATCCGAGCCGAACTGCCAACGACAGAAGCGAGCCGCAGCCTAGCAGTTGACCCAGATGCGCACGCGACACGAATTCCCCAGGGGGAGGGAAAAAGAGAGAAAAAAAAAAGAAAAACGACAATAACGAGGAGACCAGACGTTAAGTGCAACCTTGACAATAAACACGTAAGACTGACGCGGATCGATTAGACAGAGGAGAGTTAGAGAGAAGATAACGAGCGGAGAAGGTGGACGAGAGGACGTAGCGAAGTCGCATACTATATTTTCGTGATCCATATTTTCGAGAAAGGGGAAAGAGACTTGCGAGCGGATGCGCGAGGCAGCCGAGAGAAGAGAACAGACACTGTCACACTCGCCGAACTTGCGCGAGTAGGCTTCCTAACTGAAGAGAAGAGTGGCGCAAGAGAAATCACAAAGGCGAAGAGATGTCTCTGAATCACAGATACTACGTGAGTATCGAGCATGATCTCTCTTTTAGCAGTTGCCATTTCCTTTTCTAGCGAAATAGAATCGATCTCATTTCTGAAGTAAAAATATCTTCGAACAGATCTATGTTTGTACACCAAAAATAGAATCCAAGGGCAATAGATCAAAAGGCTGTTAGCTTGTCAAAAAAAGAAAGATGAAAGAAAAATACAAAAGCCACTCCATTCGTTGTTGGACGAATCTCGAAAAGGGAATAACGAAGCCCGATAAACGTTATTCCACTTCCGATAATATTTCTTCTTCGCGGGCAGAGCTCGCGCTTAAGATGTTTTCACGGATTGATAGGACCGCTGTTATTTCCCCTCCTTTCCCCCGTAGGCGGAACTTTTCAGTCTTGAGAGCCCCGAAGGAGTCGCCGCCAACTGGAAAGTCGGTTACTGGGTTGAAATCGTACCGAAAGCGAAAGACAAACGCTGCCTGCCGCGGTTTAACTAAAATACCCGCGCCGAGCCGCCGCCATCTTGTCAACCGATCTTGCAATTATCATTTCTTCTCCGCGTTCTTTCGTTTTTCTTGCTCTACCAACAGTTACTATGTTTCGTCCACTGTTCTTTAACTGGAGAATCGACCTATCAGATATTTTCGATCGCGTGAAATTTTTTAAAGATTTTTTAAAGATTTTAGGTTAGGTTTAACATATTATTCAGATTCTGATCTTTGATTTTCGGAATTTTTCTCTACTTTTTACTATGTTTGTTTTTTCTACTTTTTTCTATGTTTCAAACAGTTAGTTTGTATATCTTCTTTTTATCGATTAATGTGAAATTTTTAAGTAACATTGAATTTTGCTTTTGAACTTTTAAACATCGTGAATATATTTGCTTTCGCTGGATTAGAGGTTAGATTTCTTTTAGGTTAGATTTATTTTTTAAACAATTGCTAGACATTTTTAATCATTGGTTTGACACGAAATTTTTAAAATCGTTGAATATTATCGAGACAGACGGTTCTTTTTCTTTACTTTGCGCATGACAAAGTGCATAAACCATCGAACAAGAGACATTTGTTTCTGCTAGGTTTGTCGTTGTTTGAATATTGCTATTCCACTTTTATCTGAAGTATCTTTCTACTGTCGGTATATTATTCCTTTCTCACCGACGATTTACCAGATGCGAGGAGAAGATAAGGGGCAGCACAATAGAACAACCAAGCGTAATAGCGGAGATATTACTGTCGAGTCGCAGGTTTCGCGCGGTCGAAATCATTCCTCAGCTTCGCCGATGCTAGAGGTTGGGGAGGGGAGGGGAAACAAAGGCACAACTTAGCCAATATGACAATTTGATACCGCCGGATAAACTCGCTATCCTAAACTTTCTCTGGACAATCGATAACCCGATACACCTACTGTTCCCATTGTGCTTGGAAATTAAACAAGTCCAAGGATAGAGAGTTATCTCGACGAACCAACGTTCTAATCCTTCGTGGATCCACCCTGCCGACGGAAGATACACGAATCCCTCTCGTCCCTCGTCGCCTGATTTCACGATCTTCTGCGAAACGTTTCCCCAGATTCTGTACCGTTTCGGTGTGACAAATTGCAGCGTTCGAGTGGCCGCTGGTGGCCAAAGATCGGCGAACAAGCATGCAACGATGCGACGACAAACGTTCGTCGATTCATTTTACACGACTCTTGAATTATTTGTAGAGTTATTTAAATCCTACACCTAGCGTCGTGTTATTCCTAATTTATTTCTCAATCAGCAAAGAGAGAGAGAGCATTGACTTCATTAAGAAGCAATGAATCGTTTAGCACGAATCCTCTCTCCACGCAACACGCATCCACGAGGAAGTCGCGAGATTCTATTCCAAGTAGACACGCCGCGACACTATTGCAGTAGCGAGAGAGTATCGCCGATGCGCTGGAACACTTACGCGCGCCAGCCAATAAATTACATCCCCATGGTGTATCCCACACGCGTATATACCCGTGATCTTGTCAGAGGAGCGGATCTTGGCGTAACGGAGTTAAAGCGGAACGCGTCACGGTTTCCACTGCACTAACTGTCTCGTCGTTTGCATCGTTTTATCATACATTACCATTTTGTCGCGTTCGGTCAGCTGGAGGAAGCCTGGTCGTTGCGAACAATCTCCTCCTCGAGAAAATGCTCAGAAAATCCATGCAAAGACCGATTCTATTCCGTAATTCCGATCGTTTGAGAATGGAAGTATTTCTTTAAAGAGCCCTATCTCTAAATCATTAAAACTATTTTGTGTTCTGCTGAAGCACATGATACATTTTCCAATTTTTATATTATTCGTATTATTATTGGAAATTGTTATCGTGTACGTAGCAAACTACATACGAAAACAGATTTCGTTAATGTTAATAATCATTTGTTTTCTAAGAAGACTAGATGCGCCAACATTTTCCCGATCCATTGTACAGCTTGTTGTTAGCCTTATCTTTGTTACAACATTGGTCAACCTAAACCTGCTAGGTTTATAAATCATTGAAAGTTTGTAAGTTTTGATAATTTCGACTTCTCTGATAGAGAGAATAGCTTCCAACGGTTGACGCTCACATCGAGTCACGAAAGATAGGAAGAACTACATTTGACGTGCATTTAGGAGAGAATAGAGAGATTGCGACTTTGGTGGCAGCGGGGGTGGAGGGGTGGAATAATATTAAAACGGAGGGAACAGGTGCGGCGTGTGAAATGCGGCGAGTACCGGCGGTAAAAGTATTGCTGACGCGCTGGAAAAATCACTACCGTTTCTGGGGGAATAAATTATTGATATATGGCCACCCCTTTTCTCCCGCAGCTCACCTTCTAGCCGAGTTCAAGATGTTAAAGGGGATCTTCCTCGCTGTTCTTCCTTTAAGGATCGCGCTTCCTCCGGCTTTGGTAATTGGATTTTATTGTCTCATGACGCCTCTTCCCTCTCAAAAAAAAAAAAAAAAATAGAAAAATAATCGAGAAGATAGATCTCTCTTTCGCAAGATCTCGAGAGGTGTAAAATTTAAAAAAAAACGATCCGAAATGTCGAATGAAAAATGTCGGAATTGTAAAAACCTGCATGACCCCAGTACGATCCGTCTCACTGAAAGGCCCAGAAGCAACTGTTGTGACTAGGAAATGAAGACGATCTTTTTGCCATGAAATTTTATCGATGAGCAAACGTTTGAATCGAGACAACGCCACTCCTACTCGAGGTCTACCCCACGCGCCCTCACGAATCACGTGACCCAAATCAACCAATCGCTAATTTTCGTTGCATTAGCGTTGCACTTGAAGAAGCCCGATTTTCTGGGTTACCCCCGCTAAAATTACTTTCAGTGATAAAATATAAATTCAATTACACAATTTACACACTTGTACAATTCGACATTTATTCAAAAGTGCTAGTTCTTTTCTTTTTTTTTATGTTTCCCCGTGTCCTGTTGTTATCAGCTGTGTTAATTAAAAGTAGTTTAGTGTTTTTTTTTTATTTTATTGCTCTTGTAGCGGGGTTTGCAGGAAAAGTTTCAAAAAACCTGCATCTTCCACGTACGTTTTCTTTAGATTTCCTTCTTTGCTTCCGAGTGTCATTTATAGTTCTACAGCACTTTTATTCCTTGTAGGGATTTCGCAGATCCTAGAGGGTCCAAGGATCCTTCGTGTCTGTTTTATGGTTTTCCTTCAACGTGAATTTTATCGTACTGCCGACTCTCTTGACAGAATAGATGTTGCAGCGTGTTATAGCGTTTTGAAGAAACACAGATTGGATAGACTTCTCGGGAAGCTACAATCCATCAACGCCAGGCCAGTCATTACTTCTATTTACGTTGCCGCGTTCGTAATAAAGAACGAAATTGCGCTCCATGAGACTAGAATCGGATTCTAATTTCGTATTTAGACGAAGAACGATTCCGCGAGAGCGCATTACACGATCGACATGCCCTATCGTTCAAACTCCCTCAAGCCAGGATCCTTCCTGGAGCCCGCTCCCATCGGCGAGAAAACAGGTTTGCCGCAGTTCGTTGCGATTTCTTTCTGGGACCCACCAGGCGCTGCACGCCTCGCGTTCTAACGCGATAAATCAGAGGCTTGGGTGGGGCCTTTGGCACCGTGCTGCGCGAGAAAAACAGATTTTCTAGGCCAATGGCTGCCGATGCGATTTTGGCGCCGCGCTTGCAATCATATTATTAGACATCCCCTTTCGAGTTCTTTCTTTTTTTTAGATCCCGGACGTCGGAGCTCCGTGCTCTCTGCTTCACGTCGTCGCGAATGAAACACGAGACAGGCGAATTTGATTTTAAATTGTCAGAGCGCGCGACTTAAGGGGCTTAAACCTTTTTTGTTTTTGATTACTCTGTGAATTGAAATTGAAACGCGTGGTAGCTCGCTCCAATAAAACTGGAGTTCGCTGAACTTCAATAAAAGAGGAAAGAGATTAAGGGGAGAAAGAGAAACGAATTTTATTGAACTGATACGACAGCCGCGTATACTCGTAGCACAGGTGACGAGCACAGAGGATTCTTTAACATTAATAATATTCTATCGAGCGTTTGCACGTGGAATACAAAGAAAGCAAGATGTATGCCGTTTTGCAGGATCTTTTGGCTTGCCCGGAAAAAATTTTACGAGGACGTTACCATCGTTATTCTGGCGAGTTAATTAAAGTTCTGCAGTTAATTTAAGTGAAAAATTGTCAAACTATTACAGCTTCGTTAAAAAAGATCATGGAATGATCTACTTGGTCTCGTTCTAAAACGTAAAGCTTCTGAATTCGATTTTTTAACATCATGTGTTTTAACAAAATGCAAACGTGTTAAAAAAATAAAACAAAAATTGTAAAAATTCACACACGTGTGTAAAAACACTGAAAAATTTTCCACGGTACTGAAGGACAGTACGTGTTCAGTTGTACTCTGTAACGGACGATTTCTTCGCGTCTCCTTTCGCTCCTGGACGATCCACAGCGTTGAATCACAGCTCCTCTATTCGCACGGACGCCCACGCGATGCGTTTTCCTCGCTCGTCGGTCCGCGCGTTTTTGTTGCAGCCTGTCAAGGCCCCAGACGCATCGCCAGCCCTCGCTCGGCTTCTTTTTGCCGCCGCCCCGCGAATTAATCGGCTCGCCTCGTTCCTCGTAATCTCCTTCGGCCACGGACGATTGTCCCTCGCGCGTCTCGCTTGATTAAACGACAAATTTACGCGAGATGCCATTTTTCGACGGATCAAGCTGGACGGATTATCCGGTCGGTCGTGAAAGTTGCCGGTTAACCGGCTCGATTACGCAACACCCTCGCACGCAATACGGTGATTGATCATCGAATAATTGATCCGCCGGCTCTCGGATGGAATTCGCCGCCTATCGGCGAGTCTATCGACCCTGTCGCGGCAAGACAAATCGTCGGTCAAGCAACTCCTTCTTGCTGCCGTTTCCCCGCTCGGGGGATTCGTTTCTTTTCATTCACGAGCGATTCGCGCGGGTCAATTAGAGAATGAATTACGAGCAGGAGAGTGGACGGTGAATTTGTTACCTCGTCTCGAGAGAATATGAATTTTTCCTGCGAATACTCGCTGACATTTGTACAACTCTACCTTCCTTTCGCCATTCGATCACGAAACGCGAAATAGACGCTTCGCAAAGGCAGGTGTCGTTCAACGAATTCCACGCGAGTGAAAGTGTCCTTCTCGAAGCATTTGCGATCGATCGATCGAGTGATTGAACGATAAATCGAAATCGTGGGACGTGGAGGTTGGACGATCAAGGTCGAGACTGAATATCGAAACTGTCATAATTAAAAAGACTGCTACTCCAGTACGATTCGTCTCACTGAAAGGCCCAGAAGCAACTGTTCTGACTAAAAGGAAATGGAGACGACCTTTTTGCCATAAAATTCTATTGATACGCAAATATTTGAATCGATACAAAACAAATTACAGTACCAGACAACGCCACTACTACTCGAGGTCTACGCCACGCCCCCTCGCGAGTCACGTGACCCAAATCAACCAATCGCTAATTTTCGTTGCATCAGCGTTGCACCTGAAGAGCTCGTTTTAAAGCTTGAAATCTTTTACTATCAAAATATATCTATATACAGTAGTTCCTATTTAAGCGTTCGTCGTGAAAACATTGAAAAATTTTTCTGATAATTGAAACTATAATACGTACAATAGATTCGAAAGTTGAAACCTCTATTTTGCAACGACGCAGGATTTTTTGTCATTTTTTTCCATTTTATTGAACCTGAATAACAGGACTTGGACGATGAGTATTTAAAAAAATGTCAAACATCGTCGACATTTCAAAATGAACAACAGCTGAAACTTTATCATACTCGTTGCTTCATAATCGTCTTGTATAAGAATTCTTCGTCAATATCGATTCATTGTACGAGCACCGATAATGAGTCAGGGTACCTTCTCTCCTCCGAAGAGAGCCGCGAACCTTTATTCACTTAAGGTTACAAACTTGACCCGAACCCCTCCGGTTTTAGCACTTCTCACAAAATTGAATCGATGGATCGAATCCTGGAAGAGAATCCCGGAAGAACGTACGGACGATGAATTATCCCCTGCTCTTGGAAAATCTCCAGTGATCGAAACCGTGTCACTAACTTCGAAAGCGGCTGCATCTATCACAAATTCGACCGGAAGAACTTTGGAATAACGCGAGCCACTTCGAACGTGATTCGCCAGAAGCCGCGAAAGTTCTCCAATTTATTTAACGTCATCAGATCCCGAGTTCCTTCGGGAAAGAAACCAGCCGCGTCTCTTTGTTTCACTGCCTATATTGTTTGCAACAAGCAACTAAGATCGATATTTGCATTGTATTTGTGTTGATCATTTTGGATTAGCGTTTGATTTTTCATACATGTATAAATAAATATAAATTGATATATATTTATTTATAATAATGTATAATATATATTAGATAAATATAAAACATTTGACTTTCCACACACATATATATATAAATCAATAAAAATTAATTTAAATTAATATGTAATTTAAAAAATTGGTCTCGTCGCATCCAAATAATGACAGTGCTGGAGATTGGACACAATTATTGTAATTATTAATAGATAATATTGCGTGATAATATTTTAGACGTATTTTCAAATCTATGCAAAATTCTTTTACGAAAAGAATGTGTTTCTTTCAGAGAAATGGCGTGCACGTTTTTATTAAACAATCACTGTATCTTTCTTTTATATCAGACTCGCAAACAGAAACTGGCGAGAGTTCTTCTTCTTCTTCGATCGGCGTGGAATATTTCGAGTTAATTTACGATCGCGATTCCCTACGAAAGTTTGCCTCTCTGCAAAGCCTTCGAAGCCTGATATTTGCCCGAGTCGAAGTCGCGTCGTTTCATCCACTCTCGCGATTTCTCGCGAATCGAGCCAAGAGTTCTCCTTCTCTCTCGTCGAGTCCTCTCCCTCGGGAATTTATCACCGTTTAACTCCGGAAACGATAAAAAGCGCAACGGAGTAATTTACGATCTCGCGTTACGTTTCAGCTGTTGGCGAGTCGCGAGGCGCGAAATGTAAAGCGTAAGGCGGGGTCGAGCGAAGGACCAGGATCGTGGGAAGACCTCTTAGCGAAATTTTTCGAGCTTTCCGATTGATCCTTTCGCGACGAACGCGTCGAATGAGATTCCGAAACAGTTTCTCCGTTTTCTTTCACACAGTTAAAATCGTCGATTTTAATACACAAAGTAAATAATTTTCGAGTCTATTCACGCATGAATAAATGATAGATGATTTTTGAAAAAAAATTCCTGATCCCGATTTTTCAGGTATTTTTAATATTATCAGTGATTTTAGTGGGAGTAACCCAGAAAATCAGGCCTCTTCAGGTGCAACGCTAATGCAACGAAAATTAGCGATTGGTTGATTTGGGTCACGTGATTCGCGAGGGGGCGTGGGGTAGACCTCGAGTAGGAGTGGCGTTGTCTGATCGCGCCTGTAATTTGTTTTCTATCGATTCAAATGTTTGCACATCAATAAGATTTTATGGCAAAAAAGTCGTCTTCATTTCCTAGTCAGAAGCTTTTGGACCTTTCAGTGAGACGAATCGTACTGAGGTACAAGTCGTGCAGTTTTTTTGTTTATAATCATCTATGTATCTTGTTTAAAATTATTTTTTATTATCTCAAAGGTATTCTTCCCGTAGAATAAATAAATAAACAAATAAAATGCACATTGAACTGGTAAAAATTCTTGCTCCGAAAACTTGGTGCATCAGTAGAAATACGTACAGTCGAGAATTACTTTCGTAGATCGTTGGAGAATGAAGCAAAACTTTTCCAGCGGCCTGGGTGGAAGATTTAACAGAACACGCAGGGGAATTCTGCGTGCATCGAAAAAGGACGGAGCGATGCGTCCCGATCGGTAGTAAATTAATCGGGCTGGCGCCGGCTGAAAAGTTCACGCATCGATCGTTTAAGAGCCGCTTCGTCTCCGCTGATCTCCGGTGGAAATCATTAATCTTGTTGAGGAGCTGTTTCAAAGTGTGACGCGTGTTTGTAATGCGGCCGCGCTGGGGGACGGAGGGGGATCGACAGCCCCCCTCGTTTCGGTCGTGCTTCCACGTCCTACGAGAAATTAGTCTCCGCTGCAAGAACGAATCAATCACCGCAACCGAGAAAATTCTTGTCGAGTTTCTTCCACTCGGTGACAAATTTCAACGTTTCGTTGCGAAACCGTGCCTCGTCAACCGTGAACTTTTTCCCGATTCTGTTAATCGAGGGGTGGGACCGAGTCGCAGCGGTGCATTTATTGTTTGTCCTTTGAAAGCAATCTTCCAAATAGCGTCACGATCGGGGATTGAAGTTGACCTGACGTTTTGAAGCAAAAAAATTCTGCTCGAATCTGCGCATTTCGCGGAAAAAAATATATCTGTTTTCGTGGAATTTTTATATTTAGAAAACAGTGTACACTTTTTGAACAATGCTTTCACGGAACAGATATTTCCGAATCTGTGTGTAATAAAAGTTCCATAGAAACGAGTCGTTTTAGAACGTTTAATTAAAAATCCATTTCCATGTTTTGAATACCGTTCATTGAATGTTGGTATTCGCTGCAAATATTGGGAATCTTTTTGACGTCGATGAATAAAATATCTGTTCCCTCGATAGAAAAATTTTTACCTTTTTTCAGAACATTTATTTTCGTCGGGACTTGGAGGAGGATTTTTCAAAAATGATTCAAAAGTTATTTTATAATATTTAATAATTATAATTATTTAATTATTTTAAAAGTTTCTTTAACTTTTTTGATCCCTGATCGTAACATCACCGATCGAATTTTCGACAATACCGTTCGTTCCATATTTATAGGTTATGTTTTTATAGGTTATGTTTTAACAGCAATGGCTACCAAAATTTGTACATTATTGCAGAGATGGCTCTTGCATAGACTATAGGACTGCAGCACCTCCAATCTTTCTCGATACATGCAGATACATTTGTCAATTTATTTATACCGCTTGTAATATTACAATATTTACAATCTCACATTGTAAATAGAAAAAACAACAAAAATCGCAGCATGTACGTACGATATACTTCGAAAATTGCGACTTTACGCCACAAGCCACCGCCATTGCAACCAAAACCCATTGTACCTAAAAACACAATTTCGCTGGAAAATAAAACCAGCAGACGCAATGAAAAACTCGTAGCCACCTAACGATCCCAAATTTGCACGACGGAACTTCTCGAATGCACTCTGTGACAACTTTCATCGAGTTAGTCCCCTATAAACAGCTCGTGGCGCGGCGCGCGGCTCGGTTCGAACCTCGAAGCTGTTGGAGACCGCGTGTTCGTTAATCCGGCTGAAATCGAGCCTGGCGAGCTCGTCGATTCCGGTCGGGGCTCGATTGTTTACCGAGATTAATCGATCCAGGGTCCGGCAGGGGCGGGGAAGCGAAATGAAACTCTGCGTAAATCCGCAACCGGCGGTGCTGGCGGAGAGTGGCGCGTCCTCAAGAGCGGAGGGATGATCGCGAGCGAAAAGAGGGGTGGTTTGGGCTCGCACTGCCAAAACCCGCGACCCAGATACCGATCGACCCACCGACACACATTGCTGCGAGGAGAAAGGATGCAGCTGGAACGTTAGACGGAGATGCAGCAAGAACGAGAGAGAGGGAGAAAGAGACCACCCCCTGCATTACGTACACTGTCTCCCTCCTATTCATCCCCTTGCAGGCGAGTTTCTTCCTCTTTCTATCGTCCACTGCGACTTCTCCGCTTTTTCCTCCTCGTCTTCTCCGCATCTACTTTCGATAACACGTCGTTACTTTGATTTACCTCTCTCGCTCTTGCCGCTCTTCTCTTTTTTTAATTCGTAAATTACTAGTTTTTTTTTTTTTTTCTTTTATTGAAACAAACTCACGCGACGACGATTTTCGACGAAGATTCTCTCCCTTTGTCACGAATTTCTTTGATACACATTTTGTACTTTGATTCGAAAGAGCAGAAAGAACTCTCTTTCCAATCTCTTCAGCTCTTAATCTTTGTTCCACTTTCACCCTCTTCTCGCGTTCAGCTTGCTAAATCTGCGAGTGCTGCGTGTGCGTGCCGCGTAAAACGCGTGCGAAGGAGGAAAATCTTCGGCGCGTGTCGTCCACCTCGGCCTCGCAGACGAACAGACTGACAGAAGCTGGCCGAACGAGACGCGATGGCTCTTCTTGCGCGGCAAACGCGGAAGAAGCTGGTCGAACACCGAGGATTCGAGCGGTGCGTGCGTGCCGCTCGAAATAGATTCGCACGGCTTGACGCCTCAACACCGCTCCCCGACTGTCCCTTGTCGCGCTGCCACGCAGCTTCTGCGTCCACGTTCTCGTTAATTATTCGCGTAGGCGGATTATCCTGGTAAAGCAACATACCGAAGCGTGAATCACCGATTTTGACGAAATTTAAGGTAGCAAATGAATGTAATTTTCAAAAAGATATTCGATCCATATTTTTTTTTTTTTTTTAGGTTGAAGGGGTGAAAACTACCCTGAAAGTAACCTTGGGGGTTTGGAACGTATTTTGTCAAATATCTCGGGAATTATCGAAGATGCCGTTTTTTGTGTAAATTTGATGAAATTAATGTTTCTTTAACGACGAATTTACACATCATTTTGCGAAAAAACCTTTTACTTAAACGATACATTTAAAAAATTGTGTTTTTCACAAGTTTCTTCAAGTAAATTTTAATACATTTTCTTAAATATTTGTTCATGAAAACTATATATTCAAATACAAATTGCGAACAAAAAGCAATCTTGATTTTTGCATTATAAAAATATTTATTGTTTCCAGATCTTTCTCGCTTTTCTTTTTTATCACTGAAGGTAATTTTAGCGGGGGTAACTCAGAAAATTGTGCCTCTTCAGGTGCAACGCTGATGCAACGAAAATTAGCGATTGGTTGATTTGGGTCACGTGAGGGGGCGTGGCGTAGACCTCGAGTAGGAAGGCGATCGCGCCTGTAATTTATTTTCTATCGATTTAAATGTTTGCATATCGATAAAATTTTATGAAAAAAAAGTCGTCTTCGTTTCCTAGTCAGAACAGTTGCTTCTGGGTCTTTCAGTGAGACGAATCGTACTGGGGTACAAGTCGTGCAGTTTTTTCTTTCTTTTCTCTCATCGACACTGAGATTTGCTCAACGTATGTAATTGGAGCGTTCTGGAGTTGCGATGGGTCGAAGATTGGTTATTGGAATTCGTAAATTTGTATCTGGTATTGGTCTTCGAATGTTTTTTTTTTATTAACTTTTGTCACATAATCTTGTTTCGGTGATTTTTCAATGACGAAATATATCTTGCGGGATTTATCTCTCAGCGAAAGATGGACAAAAATTCTCATACGTTTTTAGCGCTTCGCGATGAAAAAGTATCTTGAAATAAATTTTATTTCATCGCAAAACGTGAGCACGAGGAATTTTCGATATTTGGTTGAATTTTTTTATTCAAGTTCTTTTAAAAATTCCCTCGCAGCATTCCGATTCCATGCATTCGATAAAATAGAATTATTTTTCCCAGAAATGATGAGAAAGTTGCGATAAGCGTGGTTAAATGCAAAAGCATGTAACTGTAACTCATTCGATTATTACTTTCCGTCTTGTTTCTTTAAGATGATTTAATTATACGCTGTTGATACGTACATACACGCTTTAGTACACAGAAAATGTTTATGGAAAAAATTCGAAGTAATCTTCTTACTATTTATGTAAAAAGCCAGACATTGATCATCAGACTCGAGATTCTTACACCTGACTCCAACAACAAGAAAGGCAATAATATTATTTATGGGTATGTGTCTAGACTAATGGGAAATACGTGACAAGACTATTAATAGGAAACAGCATATACACATTAATCGCATTAGTGTTTTACACGTCTCGTCGATCACATCACTTCTATTCAATGCAAATATGACGTCTCTCTTCAAACTCGAATTTCTCAAGCACGAAACCTGGGATTTAAAACAATTTATTTCTCACCATTCATATATGTGGAATCATTCTCATAAGTCGGTCGACCACAATTATTTTTTATAAAAAATCTTTTCAACGAAAAACACATTTCAATATTATTTAATTTAATTATGTACGTTTCAATATTATTAAAAAAAAAAATGTATCATAAAATATTATCACGAAATGTGACAAAATGTAAAAAATTTATTCCTCCTTTTCAATTTATATTTGTACGTAGAACTGCGTCGTTTGACCATTTGCGTGTATGGAGCAATTATTTTAAATAAAAAAACATTTCAACAAATTACACGAAATATTATAGTTTTTGTACGATTCTAAAAAATACATGTATCACACTGTCACATAAAATACGTCAAAAGTATTTTTCGGCTCCACTGTGCATCGTTAACGTAGAATTATCCGCAGTAGTAGTTTTAAAGCATAATGCCCACCTATCTCTGTAACACTTTCATAATTCTGCATGTGCACATACACTAGATAAACGAAATACAATACGTACATGTGTGTGTGTGTGTGTGTGTGTGTGTGTGTGCATATGCGGTGGCCAATTAGCAGGCGCATTAAGCATGCGGTGACAGGTTACGATAATCGCAAAGCAGCCGTGGTCTAACCAGGCGACCGAGGACAGAGCAACGCAGAGACTTTTAACACCGGCCATTCTGTTCGCGGTTAATCAGCTGCCATGGTAAACTTAACCCTTACAAGTTTGTGGGACAATCCGTTTATGCATATTACCGCTCTAAATGTAGGAGCTTGGTTATACGACTTCATATCTCGTCAAATTTAATGCGGTCACGTTGGAAGATATCGCGGCAGGGCGAGTGTCCCTCTCTCTCTCTCTCTCTTTCCTCGATCAGTTTTCTCTTGAGATTCCAATTTGTACAAACAAACGGAGGAGAGGCCCGGGCAAATAAGAGTGCGTCGCCGATGAGAGAGAGTAGAGATGATTTAGCGAGATTGTAAATTTCCAATCACGGCACTGATCACGGCGAAATTCGCGTGACTTTTGCGCTTGATTGGCGAGATTTTTCAACTGTTCATTGCTCAGCTTACGAAAGTCCTCCGTCACGGTGCTCGAAAGTTGTCCATTGTTTCTTTTGGCTTTTGTTCGATAACCAGAAACTCGTTTCTTATTAACCCTTTCGCTACGGCAGATGTTGATACGTGGGTATCACACACATACGTAGCATACAGTAGGAGTTCAATCGCGAGACCTATACTGATTGTAAGAACGACGAGATTTTTCGTCAACGTATTGCTTATTTCTTAGAACGTATATCGAAATAATCAAACGTTGAGCCAATATTATTTTTTATCACTCAAAGTGACTTTAACCGGGGTAACCCAAGAAATCGGGCCCCTTCAGGTGCAACGCTGATGCAACGAAAATTAGCGGTTGGTTGATTTGGGTCACGTGATTCGCGAGGGGGCGTGGCGTAGACCTCGAGTGGGAGTGGCGTTGTCTGGTACTGAGCAATCGCGCCTGTAATTTGTTTTCTATCGATCCAAATGTTTTTGTTTATTTGTATTGAATTGTTAGTGCACGTACTAAAGATTTAACAGTAATTTCCTCATTTCATAATATGAGGTGCTCCATTTAAATATCTACTTAAATATTTTTTGTCTAACATAAATGGTACTCAAAAGGCTAATATTTCAGTCTTTTAGTCCTCTACTATCTCTGACCTGACCTAACCTAGATGGAAAATTCTACAATTTTTATTACTTTCTCTTTTTTTTTCTAAAAAAGTTGAGATTTTACTTCTTACCACTTTTAACTCGATTTGCGTCTTTTCGTAATTAATTTATTACCATACCTCTTCTTTTTAAGGGAATATAGAATGAAATAATTGTAAAATAATCACGTTTAAATAATATAATAATACGGGAGGTGTAATTGTCGAATTAGAATCCACTTACGTCTGATGCAACGTGAAGTTCGTTGCAATTATCGTTAATAACTAATAATATTGTAAATTTGCCGGGCGCCTATAGTTTGATTCGAGCAACGCGGCGGACCGAAGTAAGTTAAGCGCCTCGAGAGCAAATTTTAAAAGTGCCAACAGTAGCCAAGGGGTTAACAGGGATTAAAACGCCTCGTCTCGGCGAGGTTTGCCAAGAATGCTAAAGAGAGACAAATTACTCACCATCGAAGCAAGGTACTCAATTCGAACTGATTAGCACTTTTACTTGAGCAAGTAAATTCGAACGTGGTAAAATACTAAATTCGCGTTTTTTGGTAAAAATACTCTGATAAAAAAATAGTAAAAAAATACTAAATGACTCTTTGACTCGTTCATCGACGACGATCATCTTCTCTCCGCGGAAATGTAAAATTTTCAAACAGAGTATCGGCGTCGATTCAGCAAGGGAGACAGCGCGAAATCGCTGACGTGATCGGTCGTTGTGCCAAGATTAAGTTAGACTAGGTCACTGTTGCGAAACACGAGACCGGACCAACGAGTTACCCCCGAATTCGCGAGAAAAATCTCCGCAATTCTCAGATACCATTCTCCGAGTCCCTGTCTAACGCCAAACTATTTAACGCATTTATCTCTCGCTTCGAATAAAAAGATCGAAGATCGACGGCTAAAAACGGCTAAAGTTCGCGAGTCTGCTCGAGAAGAACTCTCGTTTCCCCGCGGCGTGATTTAGGGCACGCGTTGGCAAATTTAGCTTCTCGTGCACGGCGTCGCGCTTACGGATACGTGACGCTTTAAACGGCCAGCCGCGCGCCTCCTTCCGCCCGTTCTTTCCAGAGAAAGAAAACGCGAGACGTCGGAGGCGAGCCTTTCGACGTTATCCAGGCCTTAACAATCTGTCGATAATAGGCCTGGAGGGTCATCGAGCGACAGAGGAGGAAGAGAGGGAAGGAAATGGAGGATTGGCCAGGGTGCCAAGATCCAGCGCAGCTGGGTCAGAACGTCGAGAGGGTTGCTCCCGTTAACGTTCGACCGACGCCGGAAAGGGACACGGCGAACAACTGGATATTAGCCGGAGGAACGACCAGAAGTTTGCCACGTTTTCTACGTGCCTCCACCGTGTTCATAATTCCCTCCGTCCTTATCGTGGCCAACGAGAGCTCGAAAACTGGCCAACGTGCCAACAACAGTACAGCATTGTCTCCCATTAACATTTAGACGCTAAACGTCGAAGCTGTGTTATAATTTTGCAAAAAGAAAATTCTACGATAGTGTTCGATGTTCAAACCTTGCTTACTATGTACTGGTTGACTGATGTTGATAATTAATACACGAGGGTGTCTGCTACTCTAAATATGACACTGATATTGATACTTAACAGTAACGAGCACTTTAATATTGATTTTTAAACTGTTGAAACTGATGAATTAAATTATTCTAAGTGAAAATAAATGATGCAGTAATAAACTTGGATGGGTTCGGTTTAAAGCTTGAAACCTTGTTTTTACGTCATGTAGTGAATAAATGAAAATTTTTTCTCAAAAATGCTATAAATTTTCATAGTACGTAGAAATATTGAAACATTTTATCACTGAAAGTGATAACCCAGAAAATCGGGCCTCTTCAGGTGCAACGCTAATGCAACGAAAATTAGCGATTGGTTGATTTGGGTCACGTGATTCGCGAGGGGGCGTGGAGTAGATCTCGAGAAGGAGTCGCGTTGTCTCGATTCAAATGTTTGCACATCAATACAATTTTATGGTAAAAAAAGTCGTCGTCGTTTCCTAGTCAGAACAGTTGCTTGTGGACCTTTCAGTGAGACGAATCGTACTGGGGTGCAAGTCGTGTAGTTTTTTTTCACAACTGAATCTGCAAATCTTTCTTCGTGACAATAAATGTTATACTTAGACGACGAAAATTCAAGAAATCGTAACATTTCCACTTGATATTCAAAGTTTAATAAATTGCAGGAAAAAAAAATTATACATCAAGTTTTTTCAATCTTCAAATCCATTGCACGATGAAAAGTATGTTTTAACAGTTGCACATATTATAACAATTTATTAAACGAAGCATTAGAATAAAAATATATTGGAACATCAATGGAAGCTACCGCACATCTGGAAGCGAACGCGATTACGCGCAGCGTTAATGATTTATTCGAACTGGATCTGACGCAACCGCGAGCAGGTCATCGACGAAGATATGTACGTTACCGCGGTAAAGCATTGCATTCCCGATCCGTCGCCGTGCGACAAGCAAACTCCGAGTCTTATTAAGAATTATAAAACGTCGGAGATAATGAATGCAGGAGTTGTCAGAGTTGTCGGAATGCGTTTATCGGTCGAAGGCTGGCTAATGGATGCGTGCGAGTTGTCTGCGTGAATTCTCACACTTGACACGATTAGGAACGCAATGCAATTTGCGTCGTCCGTTTTCCAACAAGCTTATACACACACCACTCCGAGGGAGCTGATTAAAATTCGCCTCGTCCAACGAGTGAAAGTCCAAGATCGAACTAACTCCTCAATAAGCACGCGGTGTGTGTTTACTCTGGTATTAATAACCATCGACACGGTGCATTGACACTTTGTCTATTAACATAAACTGGATGTTGCTCGTATCGTTGGTTAACTACTTGCTACATCTGTATCTCGTTACGTAATTCGAACTCCAAACGGCTCGAAGCTAGTCGGGCGGTCTGGAGGAAAAAGAAGAAAATCACAATTTTCTACGAGGCAAACAGCGAGCAACACGTCGAGCAGCGAGAAAACACGCTCGAAGCGCGGAAACGATTTTGTTTATCCCCCGATTGAATTATGCGACGCGTGCTTATCGCCAATGTGTTTTGTAATTGAAAGGGTAGCGATACCGAGTATCGTTTCTAATTAAGATAAACAACCACCCAGCGTGATTCGCGATAAAGGGTGAAAGTTATCGTCGCCGCGGTTCCTCGGCCCGACGCTTATCCGCGGAGTACGTACATACATACATACATACATACATGTTTGTTCGTTCATCAGGTAGCTCGACAAATTCGAGCGAGTGACAGTCGCGGTGAAAGTGGCCAATTACGACTGATAACGACAGGACACGACCAATTGCCACGCAATGCACGTCGCGAGATGTTTTCCATCTGCGCGAGAGGAGAAAGCGCGACCGTGTCTTGCGCGCGCGTTAATTACGGTCGATGCGATTTTGATTTACGAGCGGCGATTGTCACTGACCTAACCGAGTTTTGATTAGTAACCGGGACGGACAGACAATTTACGAGTGTTTTCTCGTTTTCAGAAGACTTTCGCCTTTTTGTTGAAAGTCACGCGGGGAGTTTCAAACGCTTTGGAGCGACCATAGTGGTCGAAACTTTTTTTATTAACATGATTTCTGTCAGATATTTTATAGACGTGAAACGGCGTATTTTTAAATAATTTTTGAAGTTTCTCTATTTTTTGGACTTCAATGTCTATGATGGGAATTTTACACTTTCATTCATAGTGACCACTGATTAATTGATAATTCATAATCGCGATTAATATCGTGATTCCCAGATTAATCGTAATTCTTAACCATTAATCAAATAATCACGACTTTGTTTCCGAATTTCTTCCGGAGAACCTCTTTCTTTGTCAGCCGGAGCTGCACTGGGACACGAAAAGAGCAGGCAACCCCCTGCCCGACACTCGAGAACGTCAAATGTTCGTTTCGTCGAGTCGATCGAACTCCTCGCCGGGGGATCAATTAGATTAAAGGGGAACGCCGGAGAGGCGGCTGGCTCGTTATCGTTTCCGCGACGAGGCGAGAACGAGCAAGTTCTGAAATCGTTCTGGCTCCAATTAAACCCAGACAATGTCCAGATTACCGTTCTCCGGCCGTCGTCACTCCATTTCGTCGCGAGAGGAAGAAGCAACCAAGTTGTTTCTCGACGAACCAACAACCCACTCGTTGATCGATTGATCTGTTTAATCCTCTGTTTCTTTCTTTCTTTTTTTATCACTGAAAGTGATTTTAGAGGAGGTAACCCAGAAAATCGGCCTTCAGGTGCAACGGTGATGCAACGAAAATTAGCGATTGGTTGATTTGGGTCACGTGACTCGCGAGGGGGCGTGGGGTAGACCTCGAGTAGGAGTGGCGTTGTCTGGTACTGTAATTTGTTTCGTATCGATTCAAATGTTTGCGCATCAATAAAATTCTATGGCAAAAATGTCGTCTTCATTTCCTTGTCAGGATAGTTGCTTCTGAGCCTTTCAGTGAGACAAATCGTACTGGGGTACAAGTCGTGCAGTTTTTTTTGTCCTCCGCTTAACGAACAAACGTCGACGAACGAACGTGCTCTGGACGCAGGCAAGTAACAGAGAGCAAAAACTCGAAAGCAGAGACTAAGGGAAGGGGGATGTAAAACCCGATAAATTCCGGGTGTATCCGCCGCGGTTTCCCGAGTTCTCGCGGCCAAACGCCAAAGTCGATCGTTCGAACGGAACTGAACGAATCGACCTTTCGTTAACAATTTTAATTTACCCCTCTATCGGGAGGGAGTTTTCTTTTTGGTCTTCTTCGACGAAAACGGGGAGTGGAGCAGGTAAAATCCCTCGTGTTGTCCGTTGTTCTAAACACCCGCTGAATCCCGCGAGTGTAAAAGTGTTCAATCGTCGAAGGGGCACAATGGCGGCCGATCCGATGATTTTTCCAATCTCGAGCGCTCGCGGGTCGCGGGTTCGCGCATTGTGCCCAGGCCTCCTCAGGCTCATTGTCCGCGGAGGTCGTTATCGTCTCCATTGGGAGACGAGGGAATAAGAGTCCTTTGAAAGGCTCGCCCGAAAGGGGAGAGAAGGAGGTGGACTCGAGGATGCGTCGGTTGCTGAAAGTAACGAGGTCTGCACAGCAGGAGGGTGTAGAGGAGGAGAAGCTACGTTGAGCGCGAGCGTAACGCGTGATTTATGAAACAATTTCTCCTAACCTAGGAGAAGTTGTTATCTGCCACGGAACTTGCTCGCCAAGGCCTCGGCAAAAAATCGCGAAGAAGACACCATAAACCGTCTCGGTGCGTTTCGAAACGCGCCAAGTCTTTTCTTGATTTACAGCGAACGCCAAGACTCGGCGAATAGTTGTCGACAAGTGTTGTTGTTTTTAAATTGTTTAAAAAAGTATATAAAAGAAAATCATACGACGAGCCGAATCTTTATCGAGTTTTGAACTTGTTTCTCCCAGAAGGCGATTTTAATCGTGTCGTGCAACGAGCGGGAAAGTTTCAGAGGATACTTTTCTCGCGAAAATTCAAGTATTCTCGTTGAAAAGTTGTTTCGAAGAGCGCTAATGTCGTCATTTCGAAGAATAAACGAACTTGCTACAAGACTTTTTTCCAGCATTATTGTCGAGCGTGGAATGTTGGGATTAAACGACAAAAGTTGAAGAAATCTTCAATGTTCAAAGTTCCAATGAAATGGTGAAGAAAGAATCGCACGAGCGGGCTTTAACGGCTTGTTAGGAGGAGATTTCAGTCGTCGAGAAGAAACTGTGATGGATCTATTCGCGGAAAAAATTGTCCATTCCAGAGACGTTCACTTTTTTGCTCGTTGTACGACGTTGTAAAATCGTCTTTGGAGGAAACGAACTCGAGACTGTGAAAGTAGACCGAGCAACTCGGTTACGTGATTTTCTTTCACAAAGTTGCAACGCTAAATCATCGACAATTTCTCATCTCCCTGTTAGTTCGATTGCGCTCCTCGTCGTGTTTGCGCAAACATCCTCGATCCGACTGCTTTCACGGATCGTGAATCACAGATTGCCGATGAGATTCTTTTCAAATGCTTCCTTACGAAAGAAATTTCGAAAAAACGGAGAACCAAGCGCAGAGAGGAATTGACTTTTACTCTTTGCACAACCTCTTACTCTCGCAATACCGAAGTATTCGCGTATTCGCTTGACGAGCGTCAGAGTCGGTCTTCGATTTATAAAGAGATAACCTGTTGGAGAGAAAAGAGGAATGCGAGAGGAATATGAAAAGGTTCGTACGCATGCAACAGAAGATGAACACGCTTTGGGATTTTGAAACTTGCTACCACAAACAGGAGGATTTAGCGGACGAATTCTCTCTGGTGTCGTGCGCCCTGTGATGAGCCAGGAGCGATAAAGTCCCGCTACTTTCTTTCTAAATCTAATTATTATTAAACATATTATCCTTGGATAATAACCTTGAATGAACAAGTTTGAGTAAAACGAAAACTGACTTTTCGTGTCTTTTCTCCAAAATGACGCAAAAAACGAGCAGTCTCTTAGCATTCGTTTCAGGAAATTCAAGAAAATTACTTTTCTTTTTTTGAATCCAAAAGGCAGAAGATCGATGGGAATTTTGTCGCTCGTGGAAAACAGAAAGTCGGAATCGAAAGTCAGCGTCAGATAATTTTTCTAATAAACAGAATACGAGACGTCTGTCCTCCAATAATAGGGTTTTAATCTCTTCATGCTCTTGGTCACATAAGTGGACAGTTAATTTACGTCCTATAAGAAAGCTACTTTCATTCAAAAGTTACTTAAATTCGTCACAAAAATAGTTATTTGTCGAAAGTCTGAGACGCGAACTTAATTTTTCTGATGTGTCATTTTCTTCATTTACCAAAAGTGAAATGAAACGAAATGAAATTTCTTATGAACTGAAATTAAAAATTCGTCCCTAACTTTCCCGCGAGTCCGTTTATTTCTAAATCGCTCAGTGTCGAGCCATTTCCCGGCCGAAACGAAATTTACGCGCCCCTCGGAAGGGGAAAATGGAGTTCGCGGTGTCGCCTCCATTTGAAAATTTTCCCCCTCTCCCCGGTGGTCGTCGAAACGCAGGGAGAACCAACACCAGGGAGGCCATTTCGTTGATTTATCGTCCGTTCAAGCCGGTATCTGTGTTAACTCGAGTCCGCAAAACACGATCCGCTTGTTATCGACAGAATGTAAAAGATCGCGGACGTTCATCGCCGGGGAATTATGGCTGATAACTGCGCGAATTAGCGCGCGAAATGCCCGTTCCCCCTGGCAACTGCGACTGCAACGTTGCCACGCAACAGTTGCTGAAGTAATTTTATCTTTGCAGAGAGAAAGTTGATTTAGCAATCGATTTTATATTTTAATATTTTTTTATCGTTTGATCATTTCTTCTACGATAATATTCTCCGTGATATTTTTCACGAAAAATACGCGACACGGGCA
This sequence comes from Melipona bicolor, assembly GCA_030673865.1. Classification (NCBI taxonomy): domain Eukaryota; kingdom Metazoa; phylum Arthropoda; class Insecta; order Hymenoptera; family Apidae; genus Melipona; species Melipona bicolor. The sequence goes on along the minus strand of JAHYIQ010000004.1, from coordinate 9,165,364 downwards.
AAACAAATAACATAATTTATTGCTTCTCAATAATTTCTATCCAGTGATATCGTACCGACGAGTTCAAAAAGAAAGCGACGAATTATTGTACGCGGTTTGGTCACTCGTTATGGTCCGCAGTCCGTTGCCACAGCGCAAGTGGTTAAGATTCAAATTATTTCCGCGAACTTTCAGACGAAGCCGCGTAAGTGAACGAAGAAGAAAACGATTTCTCTTCAGATTGCTGCCGAGGACGAAGAGAGTACAAAGAGGGGTGGAAAATATAAACGCGCAATAATTGCAGGATTGCGCGGCGGGGCAGTTGGTAGAGAGAGCGTCGCTTAGGGTCGGTAGGAAGGCCCTGTTACAGACAATTTCAATTTATTTCGCCCGGAGCGGGACGGAAATTAAAATCGATCATTGCCCGGCCGTATCTCCGCGAGATCGTCTCTCCGTCCCCTCTTCTCCCCCCTTGTCCCTTCCACTCTTTCTCTCGGACGGTGTCTTCATCTCGCTGCTATCGAGACGCCTGGTGGAGGAGCCCACCTAAATAAATAATCGCGCTCAAATTCAATCGGCAGGTTATTCGGGTCACTCGACCTTCGTCCATCGATCGGCCCGTTTTACGGCCGGAAACCTCGCGGGAATTGCAGGTTCGCTTTCGTTTCACCGTTCGACCGAGAGAGAGAACGAAGAACGTCTAATATCCTGGCGTCTGGAGCGACGAACGGTCACGCATGTCATCTTTTCTTCACGAAATTACAGACATAAATAGGCGAAATAATCGACAATTTTTTATTTTATCGAAAGGTCATTTTTGGACGACAAATCCCTCGACCAAGATTTTGCATTCGTCCGTCCGTAGATTATCTTTTGAAATATTACAATGTTGGACGTCGTCTTTAGTTCATTTTGACGCAACATGACAATATTCGACTCGTGTTGTTTTAGTGCGATATCAAAAGTCCAGAGAAAATCGTGGATGAAAAGAAAAAACCAATTTGTAGGTTCAGAGGTGGCTAACTGGCGGCCCTTACCCCCACTTTCCTGATAGCTAGCGCTATCCCCTCCACTGTAGCGATCTCCCCACTGCGTTGAGAGTGTCGTGGCCGCAATACTCGCATTACGTGTACATATAGATTGTATTCTTTACCGCAGCTGTTAAAGTTGAAGGAAGATAGGGAAAGTATGGCCCGCTGCGACAGAATAAGTGGAGTGAAAACTAATTTTTATGGTGGAAGAATATGGTCTCGTTCTCGTTTTCGGAATCCAACAACCAAGCACCTCCACTTCAAATTTCGGACGAATTAATTATCTCGTCTCGGATTAAATTCGTTAGTTCGACGATCTAAAAGACGATGCGTTGAACGTTCTTATTTCGATTTAGAATTTTTTCAAACAAAGTAGGAAGGTCAAAGACGATGCGAGATCCTTTGAAACGCCCTCTCCCCCTCCAAAGAGGGTGTCCCAATTTCAGCGCACGGAGAGATCCACTTACAAGAGCCAAAATCACCCGGAAACAATTAAGCGCGTCTCGATGTTCGTCGACAGGGGCGTCTGCTGCGCCTAGACGCCGGGTTCTCGTGCATATGCATGACGGATCAGCGATCCGCGCCGTGTGTTTCGGAGGAATTCCCTGAAACGAGGGTGGGGTATAAAGAGGGCGGAGGACGGCTGAGTAAAAACGTTCGCCGAGGCCGGAATTGAACGGGAGGATCAAAGAGGATTCGCGAACAAAGCCGGGCAACGGCGTGCGCGATAGAGCCGAAACTACCATGGAAAGAAGGAGAAAAAAAGAAAGACGAAAAAGAAAATAAAGAAAAAAAAAAATCGATCGATGAACAAGCGGTTCGGCGATAATTCGGCGGGTGCTCTTTCGAGGAATCACCTAATCGAGAACAAGTCGGGAAACTCGTTGGAATTCCATCGGAACGGACGAATGGACGTTTCAATCGAGTCGCGGGAGCGGGCGAGAGGGAGAGACGACTTACTCGGTTTTAAACGAACACAAAGAGAAGAGAGAATAAAAGGGTGGTATACCTAGAGGAATGGGGAGACCACGGCGTGACCGAATTAATTATTGGTTTTTGCAGCTTTCCCCCCTCTAGAAGAGCTTTTTCGTCTCTCTCTCTCTCCCTCTTGCTCTCTGTGTACGTACTTTCCGTTTTCGTCCTGCGATTCCTTCGTTCTATCTCGTTCTTCTTAGGGGATGGAACAACAGCGGCGTTTAACCCGAGCAAAAAGGGGGGAACAAGACAAAGTATCGCGCAGAGCGAAAACGCCCTGCTCCCTCTGACTCTTTTATCCTTCCAGTTTTTTCCCTTGTCCTGTCCCCGTTCCTTTATCTCGGATCCCTGTTCCTTATTCTCGCGTCACGTTCTTTCGTTCCTCATTGCCACGTTGCTCGTTCCAAATTTCCACGTCATCGTGGCCTCACGGTCGACTTCTCGCCGCGGTGACTCGTTTTTCACCGGTTTCGAAGTTGTCCGAGCAGCGATAGATAAGCCCACCGTCGAAGAAATCGTTATCACTGGCGCGTAGCAACGCAAAAAGTATGCACGTAACGTTGGCCATCGTGATGAAAGCGTGACTGCGCGGTTTTCTGGTACGACTTCTCAGATATAAATCATCGCAAAAGAAGTATTCATTCGGCGATATTAACTGTGAAACTCTGTTACGCCGCGTCACAAATATTCCTAATTGCAACGAGCTTCCCTATCTCTTCTTGACTCGCAGAGGCGAAAAGTTCAAACAATTTGCAAGTTCTTTTCTTTTGTTTAGTCACTGAAAGTGATTTTAGCGGAGGTAAACCAGAAAATCGGGCCTCTTCAGGTGCAACGCTGATGCAACGAAAATTAGCGATTGGTTGATTTGGGTCACGTGACTCGTGAAGGGGCGTGGAGTAGACCTCGAGTAGGAGTGGCGTTGTTTCGATTCAAAATAAAATTCTATGGCAAAAAAGTCGTCTTCATTTCCTAGTTAGGATAGTTGCTTCTGGCCCTTTCAGTGAGACGAATCGTACTCGTACGGGGTACAAGTCGTGCAATTCGATCTTTGTCCTTCAGGTGCGAAAAGGGCGACGTTCTCATTTCGAGACTCGGTTTTCGAGAACCTGTCGCGACACACACTCGTAGCACGCGGTCGCGTCGATTGTTTTTAACAACAACTATTATTCAGATAACAAAGTTGAGCGCAGTGCGATCCGAAAGCACTGCGGCCTCGCACGAACGACCGTGCCCATTCGTATTCGATCAAAGACCGACAGATATACGCGGGGATTCGAAAAAAAATGTATTCAAACATCTCTCTCTCTTTCTCCCTCTCCGTCCCTCGACGATAAAAAATATTTCGCAGAAACGAAAGCCCCGCTATTATCTTTAAAACTGTTCAACAGCCTCCGCGTACCGCGCCTCCAGCCCCCCCCCTCCACCCCCTCGAAAACGTTATAAATTGCCCGAACGAAGAGCACCCTTTCATACCCGCGATCCTTTTGTTCCCTCGATCCTCCACTGAAATTCCCAGCTTTTCACCGCGAATTCGAGAGGGAAGCTGGGTGCAACCCAACGACGGTTTGTTTTACACTTTTCCATCCCTCCTTTTCCCCCGATATCAACGCTCTCCCCCTCCCGCCCTGTCTTTCTCCCTCTCTCTCTATCGGCGCGGGCAGCTTTTTCGAACGACCGGCGCGAAATACGTCGCGCGATATCCTGGTCGGCGACGGGATCGCGGGCGCCGCAGTGGCCGTAAAAACGCCGCAGTGCAGAGCGCGGAAGGACTTTGGAAACGCTTTTGGGGGGATGAGCGTGACCCAGATGCTGCACACGACGAGCCCCCGTCGAACGATACGCGTTAAAACACGTGTCAGATACATGCGAGCCCGCCAGCGATGCAAGCACGCAGCTCTCGATGCCAGCCATTTTTTTCTTCCCCTCTACTCCCTAGGGTTGCCTTTCCTCGATCTCTTCGCTCTCTCCCTCCCACCCTCCTCTCTTCGACTCTTTGTGCCCGCGAACGTGCGTACAGCGCGCGGAATCATTCTTCTCTTCCTCCCGCGGAGTTCTCTTTCTTGCTTTTCGTCCTCCTCCGCGATCGATACGTGCGTCAGTGGACCGCGTACTGCACAATGCGTCTGCCGATCGGAGAGAAGGTTTCGAGCGGGAAAGTGGCACGAGCGTACTTTTCTAGCAGTTATTGTCGCTACCAAATTGGTAGCCAAGGGGTCAAGTCATTTTACAACGTACGCTTCTCGTTGCAAGCCCCTTTCGAACTTGAAATCATTCGCCGCAAGCGCGAAAGTTAATTTTCCTTGGATCGCGACGGAAAACGGCAGCCACAAAGCGCGTGAAATTCCAATATAGGGTCAAAATGGGTCGAAGTTCCTCGCGGAAGGTGGCGCGTCTAAGACCTTCTGGCGGGCAATAAAGGCGCGTCCCGTCAGAGCAAGAAACTCCAATAGCGAGATAATCGTTTTGTCCCTCGGCGAACAAAAGAGACGGATTAATTTCCGCGAGCTACGAGAGTAACGAGAAGTCGATTAATTAGCAACGGGCAGCGCGACGGGCGAAGAACGATCAGGGACACGGCGGAGAAGAACAAGCGGGCGAAACACCGGCAGAGGGAATTAATTATCCGGGCAGCGAGGCGCGGTTGAACTCGTGTTCGAGCCGAGCGAAACAATTCGACCCCGTGTCGCTATTATTCGCCGTACGTCGGATCGGATATCCAGGAGTTTCTCTGCCGGCCGATACCAACACCGCTCCGCGCCCCCTTCAGTTTCATTTCATTTGCGTTTCTGCGAAACATCGACTCTCTTTTTTTTTTCGTCGAACGAACTGACGAAACATTTTTGCAAACAGGCCTGCCAGAGCACGTGAAAGCAGCGACGCGGAATTTGAGGATTCGCGCAGGAAAGCGGTGACTTTGCGCGACAAAGAAATTTTCAACATTTTTCATTTTGAAAAAATAAAACGCAAAAGAATTACACGAGACGATTGTAAAAATAATTCCTACAATGATATTTTTATAATTCTCAGTATTTTTAACATTTTCCACTTTTGTAAATAAGATGCAAAAGAGACGATTGTAAAAATAATTCTTACAATGACATTTTTATAATTCTCAATATTTTTAACATTTTTCATTTTCGCAAATAAGATGCAAAAGAGACGATTGTAAAAATAATTCCTACAATGATATTTTTAACATTTTCCATTTTCGCAAATAAGATGCAAAAGAGAGGATCGTAAAAATAATTCCTACAATGATATTTTCATAATTCTCAATATTTTTAACATTTTCCATTTCCAAAAAGATGTTATACGAGAAGATTGTAAAAATAATTTTTTTGTAATTTTCTGTGTGAAATATAATATCATATCTTTTAACGATTTCATGTACTATAGCACACTCTCGAGACAAAAAATGTGTTCACTTTCCCATCATGCCACATTATGGAATAAAATGCATTTTGAAAGTACAGGCTTCGAGCTTTAAAACGAGCCCAAGTTTATTACTGTGTTATTTCGGTTTACAAAGTTATGATACCTTTCATACTTAGTATTCGAATATTAATGACAGTGTACCTTGTATACAGGGTGTTTCACATTCACAAAAAAATAAATGGAAGAAAAAAAGGAGAATAAAATTTGTCCAAATTTGAAAATTCATCATCAGGTGCACTTGAATTTAGCTAATCTCCCGACGTGACAGAGAAGAATAATCAGACAATATATAGGTGATAATTGGTTTTGCCCAACTCTGTGGTTTAGGTTAGGTTTAGGTTAGGTTTAGGTTAGGTTTGTGTCAGCCAACGAGGGGATAGTTGACAAAGTATTCGAGAATGTAACGTTATATTACAGCGGGCGACGAGACGCGATAATGCGTTAATAAATCGCTGTAATGGAGTTGTAACGTAGAAGAGGAGCTCGCGTTTGGGTTAATGGAAATCGAGAGATGAATAAAATGGCGGTCGTAGTACTACTGGTAGGAGGTCGTCGCTGCGCTATGGAAGAAAGTTTGGGGATTGCGTTAATGGAAATTGGGAGCTGAATAAAACGAGAGCCGCGGTGCTACCGTACCAAGTCCTGAAGTGCTATAGCGAGGTATACTGTGTTATATCGAAACTTAGCGAACAAAATTGAAAGTTGCGCGAATGGAAAGTAAAATGGAAACTCGATAAAGCGAAGATCTGAACGTTTTGTACTTGTTCGGAAGCTTGCATAGTACTCCAATTCCAATTTAGCAGTTTACGTAGACGTGTATTCAACGTGAAATCTATTCGTATATAGGATACACACGTGTAGAATATTTTAAGAGATGAGATATTCTATTAAATAAATCCATTCGATTTTAATATGATATACATTTAGTTTGAATACATAAATTTTATATACACTATGATGTTTTAGTATATAATTATAATGTATAATAATGTATATATAATGTTTCTCAGGATATTACAATATATCTCAATAAATAAATAATAAATTTATATTGTGCAATTAATATTTTTATATTTTAATATGTACTTATATTTTACAGTGAATATTTTATTTTCATAATATCAAATAAACTTATATGTCAAAAATTGAATCTTATATACTTAATTATATTATTTATTTGTACTCGATTCATAGAATATACACATGTGGAATATTTCAACAGACAGTATGTAAAATATCCTTCAAAGAACGTTCCACGTTCCGTATTAAAAAACTATATCACCGCGTCGTGCGTCCGTTCGTGAATCCCCTACAGGCATATTAATTATTTCCGGGAGAACGTTTGAACAATCCCCTTGCAGGCCGGGTTTCCGGGCTTTTGCGCCGCGGTCCCACGAATTTAATGAACCGAAACACACGCCAAGAGGATTGAAACCATCCGCGTAACGAGACCCCTCGCCTCTACGTTACTTTGTCCCCCTCCTCTCCCCATATATATTTTCCCTTGCCCAGTATTTACAGGTGGAACATCTAGCAAGAGAAATAAGAAAAAGCAAAACAAAACGAAAGCAGAGGAAGAGAACGAAAGAAAGAAACTGCACGAGTTGTACGATTTGTCTCACTGAAAGGCTCAGAAGCAAGTTTTGATTTTTTTGCCATAAAATTTTATCGATACGCAAACATTTGAATCGATAGAAAACAAATTACAGACGCGATCGCTCAGTACCAGACAACGCCACTTCTACTCGAGATCTACCTCTACACGCCCTCTCGCGAGTCACGTGACCCAAATCAACCAATCGCTAATTTTCGTTGCATCAGCGTTGCACCTGAAGAGGCCCGATTTTCTGGGTAACCCCCGCTAAAATCACTTTCAGTGATAAAAAAAAGAAAAAAGAAAGAATAATTACCGACAGAAACTAAGGTAAGGAGGAACGGTCGAACGAAATGGTGACGAAACGATCAGCGTTTTCGCGAACGTAATGGAGTCGCGAGTTGGAGAACATGGCGGGGAACGTCACCGCGGCTTTAATCATTCCGTTCCGGTTGTTTCTTTTTCACCGCGATCCCGCGACCTGATTTCCAATAATTCCACCGCGGATTGCTGGTGAACGCTGTGGAAAATGAACTGAGAATTTATCAACCAACCATTCGCACGGCGAATGAGAGAATAGTTCCGTTTTTGCGCGACAGATACATCGTCGTGTCGCGTCGTTGAGATTACACGCGCAATTTCATTCGCCTCGATGCGCGATGCCGCCATTTTGTCGGCGTTGTCCTCGCGGGCAAGAATTACGCTCCAATCCGGCTCGATCGTTATTGCATCCTCTCGGCGGTGATATGTTTCAGTGGTGTTTATCCAGGTATTGATTTATCTTTGAAACGTTCCCTCGCCTTCTTTGGTTCTTTGAGCAACCGTTTCCAATAATTCTCCCTCCGATGAAAATATCGGGGATCGCTTTTTAAATATTAACATCGCGAGGCAAATACAAGAATTCGAGGAAACAAGAAAGAGGAGGGATGGATCGAACGAGGGGGGGAAATTTATTCGACGAAAGACGAGAGAGAGCGGCGGACCACGCGAGAACGGAACGCGTGCAGCTAGGAAAAGGGGGCCGAGTACGGTACTGTACAAAGGGAAACGGTAAATCACTACCCGGTGAAAATGGGTAGCTCGTTAATAAGGAGATCGCAGGGCGAGATGGTGGTACCGGCCAGCAGAGCTGGGAACTCGCGACTGGCAAGCTACCAAGTCACGAACAATACACCCCTCGAGTTCCGACACGTTCCCGCGAATCGAACCCCAGCCGAAAAAGTACTGACGCCTCCTGCCTGTCCCAGCACGCGAACGATCAAACGTCGATTCGACACTCTGCATGTTCCATTTAATTCTATTTGTATATAAGTGCTCGGAAATCCAATGCAGAAAACGGGAAAGTGAAATGAAAAAATACAAATCTGGCGCACGAAACTTGGAGGAATAGTGGGAAAAATAAGATTCGGGCAACAGTAGAAGAAGAAATTAATAGAAGGGGAAACTAAACAAAAGAATGGAAAGAGCGAAAAACTCTGTATACAGTGCAACGTACAGAGTGGAAAGAAAAGTTTGTCTTTGAGTTTCAAGGTCAAAATTTTTTTGCATTATATACTATTCATCACGGAGGTAAAACCTTTCCAAGGAACCTAATAGTTCTTTTGAAAAATGGCAAAAACGTTTCTCGATCATTTAACACTGTGGACGCGTGGGTTCTAACAGCGACTTTATAGTTCTGAACGCGTGGTTGTCTATTTTACGTAATTTTCGTGTTAGACTATTCCTATCTTACTGATATTTGATTTATTATAGTTGTAGCATCAGAATGAGTCAAAATAATCTAATTGTTAACATTATAATAATATGTAAACACTACGTAAATTAGACATCAACGCATTTAGAACCATAAAGTCGCTGTTAGGACGCACGCGTCCGCAGTTTTAATCATTCAAAAAATTTTTTTGTTATTTTTTGAAAGAAATATTTTATATTTTAAATATTATATTACACTTCATAATATTGTGATAAAAATAAAAATAAAATATTGAGTTTTATAATTCCATTTTAAAATAGCAACACAAAATACCGTTAACAATAAAAAGGATAATAGCCAACTGAACACTTTGCACTTTCATGCCAAACTTTCTTACGCCTCTTTCGTGTCTTCACCGGAAGGCGAAAACAGGGCGGAATTTCTTTCGGGGATGAAGTACATCCACGTGAGAAAGGGGGAAATAGAATTTCTTCCAATTCAAAGGCTTCTGACAACGCAGAGAGACGCGAGGAACGATAAAAGAGCAAGAAAGAAAGAGAACTCGTACGAAGGAATTCCAAGGAGTTACGAAAGATAGTAGATCTTGACGATCCATCTACCGAGCCACTCGTATTCCCCATAATGAAACTCGCTCGTATTTCTTCTTCCTCCATGGCGAGACGTAACAAAACGATTTCCATAAACACACGAGAAATACGCCGGGGATTTTCAACAATTCATACAGAACTATCTCGTGTGTCAGTCACATAGCGTTTTTACAGACTTCACGAGCATTCGACGGACGAGCATTCTTGTCACGTGCGGTCGAATTCCCTTGCGTCGCTATCGTGCAGCGGATCAAGAAACTATTGACACGTCTAATTCTCTTGCAATATCTCTGTGAGAACGATACATTAACGAAATACGTTTCCACAAATGGTTTACTCTGTACGAAAGTAACGTGCGCGATAGCAATTTCCAATAATGACATAAAAATTCTTAATTGTTGTACATTCTTAGTTTTGTTGTATCATAATCGTAACGAGAAGCTGAGCGTCGATGTCATCGTTGAAGATACAATTCAATTGATCGACGACACGATTTTTGAAGATGCCGATTCGCTCGATATTGCTTCGAGAGTTCGAGAAAATTAGACCCACCTCCCAACGCAAGATTCGTCGAATGAAGACAAATCGCCGTCGGTTTTTGACGAATAGCGGGACTCGCGCGGGAGGGTGGAACCGGGCCGATAAAGATGCCAGAAACGCGGCTCCCTCGGCCCACGACGAATATTAGACAGCGTCGTAAATATCCACGTCGTAATTCGATAATTACGACTTGGCCCCGAAAAACAGAGGAGAGTTCCAAGGTGCATCGGGATAGGCCAATTTGTCCAAATGCGTAGACCGCCGCGAGGGGAAGCTTCGAAATAGCGGCAATTAGAATTTGTCGGAGCCCTTTCTTCGAAGGGAATATCCCCCTTTCGCTCCGTACCGCCGACGGCGTTCACCGATGCACGAATTAGAACAGGAATGGCTGACTGGCGGCCCTTGCCATCCCCTCCACTTTCCTAACCACTAGCGCTATCCCCTCTACTGCGTCAATACACACTCGCATTAGGTATATACGTGTATATTAATTGTTTTTTTTGCCGTAGTTGCTAAAGTTAAAGAAAGATAGGGAAAGTAGTTTATATAAAAAAGAGGTCGTCGTAAAGAATAAAATTTCAATCTTCCAGGTGAGAATTATACAACTATAGAAAAAACTTTTTTCGATGTTTCTACACGCGTTTGAATTTTTACAATTTTTGAGAAAAAAACAAGCCAACGACTGTTAAAACGGAAGCTTCACGCTTTGAAATGAAATCAAGCGGATCGCCATACGATCTTCTTCTACAAAATTACATTACGTTGAAATTATCAGATTTTTCACTGATACGGTTATACTTTTCACGCGCTATTTTCGTCCGAATTTTAATAATTTGCAATAATTGTGATTGTTAGGATCACTGTTGACTTCTTTCGCGCTTCTTTCACGCGGAGATTTTTCAGTATCCGTGTCACACTGTTGGATTCGTAATGGAATTAATAAGTTATAAGTTCAGTAATAAGTTATAAATTCAGTATTGCAATAGTGATCGTGTACAAGATCTTTTGTCGATTTTGAGGAAAAGAATATCTTTTGCTTCTTCCAAGTATATTTTGGGTTACCTTCAAGTGGAAGGGGAAGGAGCATGACCAACTACTGGATCTTGCCCTTACGACTAACTATTCACAGTTCACTTTTATGTGGACTGTTACTAACTCAGTGTTTGCACTGATTCAATACTGTCAGTCCGGTTTGGTCATCCAACAACACACTTGCTCCAAACAACAGCGGCGTGAGCTTGGTTTGATTGTAAATGCCTGAACACCCACGAAGAAACTAGAAACACACAACGGGGGGTTCTGTTAATTTCTGGCGTTTTTATTGGGAACAGTTCATCGGGCGTGGAGCACGCGAGCAACGAGCATTAACCACGATCCATTATCGTTCGCGGAGTTCCTTAACGGCCGGCGAGCGCCATTAAATGCAAGAAACCGGCTCGTGGAAAATTCAAAAGGGGCAGTTTTTGTTCATTAGCCGAACGACTCCCTCTTTCCATCTCGAAAACTTCCCTTGCCATTTTCTTTTCTTCTCTCTCTCCTTAACTCGGCTGAGAAAAAGGCAGCCGCGCCGCGACGCAAGAGGTCTCCGCGCTCCACTCCAGACTCTCTCTCGCTGCGGAAATCCCGTGGAACTCCCCCCCTTTCCCCGACGGGAAAGTAGCAATCCGTGAAGCCAACTACCAGTTACGCTGCTCCGATTATGCGACATTAAATTGCAATAAAGTGGAGATTAATTTTTCCGACGAATTCTCTGTTATGTCTCTATTTGAATTTTAATACAAAACCGACGATTGGCAAGAAACGCAGAAACGAAGCCGAATGGATATGAAATTCTTTCGAAAAGAGGGATTTCTTCCTGAAAGCTACAGAGAATACAAAAAAACTGCGTGACTTGTACCCCAATATGATTCGTTTCACTGAAAGGCCCAGAAGCAACTATTCTGATGACTTTTTTGCCATAAAATTTTGCGATATGCAAACATTTGAATCGATAGAAAACAAATTACAGGAGCGATCGCTCAGTACCAGACAACGCCACTCCTACTCGAGGTCTAGCCCACGCCCCCTCACGAATCACGTGACTCAAATCAACCAATCGCTAATTTTCGTTGCATTAGCGTTGCACCTGAAGAGGCCCGATTTTCTGGTTACCCTGTATTTTTACAGTTCTATTAATAATCTTCTATCAACATATTTCATTAAAAATCACTCGAGCTAAAAACTGCACTGTCACGAATATGCAAAATTTCCATTTCGGCACAAAAAATTATAAATTGCCAGTTAAGCGAATTACCGCTCGAAAATCAGCGAAACCGCGCGAGTTACAACATTCGGAGCTTCCGTTACGCAAGAGGAAGCAGACAATGTACTCGACGCTCAAACAAGAAGAGCAGAAATCGTAAACACATCGCGAAGGGATGAAAAGCAGAATCGAAGTCTGGACAGGATCGGCTCGCGGGATCAGTTCCAGAGCCGGAGCACCGGTGGTGTTTTCTTCGTGTTGTCTCGGTGTTTCTTTTCCCTCTCAAGCTCTCCTCTCTTCTCTCGCGCGGCTCGAGAGGACGACAGATTTAACGGTTGCTACGCTGCGAGAGATATCTTTGATATTTATTTAACCGAGACCCCGGGCCCAATAAATTCGGCGCGGGGACGCGACTGCGAGCTTATTTCGACCCCACCCTCCAGATAAGGGTGTATAATTTAAGACGTAGGAAGAAGCCAGGCGTGCGTGCACCGAGAGAGAGAGGCGAGAGAGCAACGGCGCACATTTTCGGCTGTGAGATACGTCCGTTCGTGCAGCGTGCAGCATCGTAAGACGACGCCGCCGCCGCCGCCGCCGTGGCCCTCTGAATGGGGACTTCTCGAAATCTCCTTAAGAGTCTTATAAATTCCCTAGTCATTCCGCCTCTATGAGTTACGCGGCTGTCCCCTCTCTTGTCGCTCGCCACTCGAGCCTCTCTCTTTTCTTCTCTTTTTTTCCGCCGTGAAACTCGAGTTTCTCGAATTTATATCTCCATCGAGTGTTTACGAGGCATCGCACGGCATTTCCTTCCCCGACCTTTTCCACGAGAAGGGGGCACAATTCATTTCGTTTAATTTAATTAAAGGAGAATTACGGGGGGCGAGGGCCGATTTTTCATCAGTGTGCTTTGAGAACCGAGGGCCGTAATTGTCTCTCTCCTTTTCTGGAATTCTTCTTCCCCGACGACGACGTAAAATCTTCCACTGTGATCGTATCACGATGAAAATACGAATTTGAATATGCGCAACGACTTTGATACTTGCACAGAGGGAGGATGAAGAATCCTCTATAATTTTAAACTGTTGCAACTTTGCGAAAGAGTGCTGGCCTTTCACTTTTGAAGCTTCCATTTTCTATGCGTGTGTGTTGGTTTTTTTTCGAGAGAACAAAAGCGAGGATACTTTTGTTCTCTCGGGAATTGCCAAAATGCTCCTGAGAACGTTCAAATAGTAGATCTACCATGATCTTTGAGATTGAAGTCCTCTTTTTCTGTCGTTTTATTAAATTTTAAACAAAGTCAAAATGAGGAAATGTTGGCTTTCTTGTTTGATTTTTCGTTGTTTGACTCTGGATAACTAAGGCGAAGAAAAACAAGAAATTGTACAGCAGATTTTGAAGAGGTTGATGTAAAGAGAAGATTAGATCTACTAAAAAAAAAAATTTTTTCACCGATTTTGACAACAATCCTTGCTTTTTTACATGCTGCACGATACATAATAACATCTTAAAAAGGAAAAAAACAATTCAAAGATAATAAAGCAGATTCGATGTTTTAACACTAAACTACCAAAATGATAAAAATGGCCAATTTAGAAATTTTGTAGATGATAAAATAACGTATTCTCAAAATTTTTTATAAAATTTTCCGAAAAATGTGTAAATGAAAGCTTGCGTAATTTGTTGTATCACAAACCTGTTTTTACATTTTTATCTTAATGTTTCCTGACGGAAACTTTACGCATCGGTTATCGGTAAGGGGGCAAACGAAAAATGTTTCACAAAGCTCGAACAAAGTTCAAAATACCTCCAATATATCACTCGAGAAAGGCATCTTCAGATTAGGCATTTCCTGATAATTTAGTCTCGTGGAACCTTCGGTTACGATTCCGGTTACGAAGAAAGCTCCGGAGAAACCACGAAACGCGACCTCGTTCGCTCCGGAGAGAATGACAATAACGACTTCCGGATCGTATTTTTTTTCTTTTTTTTTTGTCAACGAACGATCGTTCTCTCGGAGGATCCCCGGAGCGATCCGGGTGGTCCGGATTATTACGGGCGCCGCCGCGTTCTCGAGCAAAAGCCCGCTCCGGGTAGCCAGCGGCCGCTGAAACCGAGCCCGACCAGTCTCGCCCTGAAACACTACGCTCCGGCGAAAACTAGCCAGCTAGAAACTCGTCGTCGTTCCTGAAGGCTAGCGAGCTATTTATGACACGATCGACACTTTTATTTCGAGGTTGACGCCAGACAGGCCGCGGCATCCACCGCGGCTTATCTCCGTCTCCCTTGGAAATTTACGCGATGCCCCGCCGTCTCCTCTTCGAGTCGAAAAGCGGAAAAAGTCGGGCACGAGCGCACGCTCCACGCCGTGAGAAATAGACGTCTGGCTGAGGGAACAAGAGAGAGGGAATCAGCGCTCGCGGCGTCGATTACGCGACTGGGGGGGAGGAAGGGGGGCTTCTCATCTTCTCGCGAGTAAACCAGTCGCCCCGTCTCTCGGTTGAACGCGTTCCCCCGATAAATTCAAGCATTCTATTATCTCGATCTGCAGGGCTCTTTTAAAATTATTCGATCGTTATTGCGAGTGCTTGATACGGGCGTGAACGCGCCCGGAGAGCGGCATTGTTCCGCCGTGGTATTACGATGTTGAAGTTGTAGGTTTATTACGAGAGAAATTCTATTGGTATCGCGCCGTGCCGTGTATAGATTCCAGATAATATCCGAGCGTTCGTACGGATACCTCTTTTGAATCAACGTCGCGCGTGGAACTTCGTCACTTCGGGATTCTGCGTTATCGCGTTACAAGCTGGCGAAAAGGCGACTGCAAGCCTTCTACGAGAAACGGAAATTTTATTAATGGACATTTTGCCATTTCTTCGGGTAACTTTACGACTCCGTGTTTTTTTTTTTTTTTTTTTTTTGGCAAAGAAACTAGATATCTTCGTCAGTGAAGTTAATGCACGTCAAATAATTTTTGAAACTGTTTCAATCGTTTGCACAATCGAAAAGTATAAATACAGCAAAATATATAGGAAATGTTTCGTTTGATTTTCCACATTGAAATCAAACGGAAATATTTTGATATTGATAAATATTATATTGTTATATTGAAATATAACAATTGTTAACGAAATCGTGCATTTTGTTATTTTCCGAAACTGAAGCTGTCATTACACAATGAATTTTAAGATATACACTCTCGCTCGAAAGTCTTAGGACACTTTTACTCAGTGTATTTATCGTGCACTACCGTGTATACAATATATTAATATATTATAGAGTCTTTATTGTATGAAGTATGTTTCATACTTATTGTATTTAATTATACTGTATGTATCGTATTTATTATAAATACAACAATTCATATTTTTGCGTTCTGTTCATACTGTGTCATAACTTGTTGTAATTTATACTTTCATATTGTGAATATTGTATTTAATTGAATATAATTCATAATTTACATTATACTATTTTTATTATACAAACATAGTACTGATGCTGGGATGCACATGTATACTGATCTACTAGAAAAAAAATTACTTTTTGGTCAAACCCAAATAGACAGATTTAACGAGGTGACCAGGATAACAGCGAATAAACCGCGACAATTCTTCAACCACGGTAATGCAATATATTCGATAAGACCACGACTAAACCCATAATACAACCTCTACAATACAACAAATGTACCCATAATGTCCCCGTTCACCTACGCTACGACACCGTTAAACACCAGCACGATGCACGATGTACCGGGACCACCCTCGATCTATCCCCTCGTTTCACTAAACACAGGCATGCGATAAGCGTAGCAGCGCTGGCTAATTATTATGGTGTACTCCGCTTCAGTGCCAGTGAAATAATGTTTACAGTGTAACGTTTAAAAAAAACATTAATCGATTAGTACCACGCGACGTGACAGCGTCTCTCCGATGTAATTGCAAGAAATGCAATTACAATAAGAAAAAATTGTTCGCTTATTTAAAATAATATTTCCTACACGCGAATGTCATTCTTGAAAACAGAGGTTCGATTGTCATTAATAAAATTAAATTAAATATTAATAAAATTAAAATTGGTTGAATTAATACAGTAAAATAATAAAAGCTGCACTGAAAGGCACAGAAGCAACTCTTCTGACTAGGAAATGAAGACGACTTTTTTGGATACCAATAAAATTTTTCGATACAAAACAAATTACAGGCGCGATCGCTCAGACAACGCCACTCCTACTCGAGGTCTATCGCACGCCCTCTCGCGAATCACGTGACCCAAATCAACCAATCGCTAATTTTCGTTGCATCAGCGTTGCACCTGAAGGGGCCCGATTTTCTGGGTTACCCCCGCTAAAATCACTTCCAGTGATAAAACTGCGCAACTATTTATAAAACGTACATAAAAATAATATCTCTTACACGCGACTGTCACTTCAAATATCCATGCGTCAATTGAGTAGATAGCGATCAAACGCTGTTCGACACGAAAGCTGCACAGCGCGATCGCGCCGCGTGACGCTAAAACCTGATCAAGAATCAGACCCGTTCAGTCGTTAACGAAATCAACATGCGCGTTCTTCGAGACACACAGGTCTCGCAGGTTTCACTCGCTCTCCTCTCCTACGAATCTACATCGAGATACGTGCACAACGGCATCGTGGACGTGCCTCCCATTGTCGTTGGTCCGCGTTCCACGCTGGAAAGCAACCAACAACGACACCTGTCAATAGCACGCGCGGCTTCTTGGAAAACGCTCGTCGAGTTTCACTCGTCGCTCGGTACAAAAGCGGAGAACCGCCGGGGCTTAATTGTCAGCGTTTTAGCATAATGATCGTTCGCCGAGCCGAACGTACGCTGAATGAGCCTTCTTCTCTCGCCTCTCGCGCGTATTATCGCTGTAACCAATTACCCGGCTCCGACAATGGGCCAACTCAGGCGATCCTAACAGCCGGACAACGCGGCACACCTCGACCTACGTACGTGCTCAATTCCAACGTGCTGGACCTCTAAACACGACTTTTCTCCCGTGCTTCGTCACGTGTCGCGTGCGTTTCGTTGATGGCTGATCGCGAGTGAAAGTACACTGCTCGCAAAAATTGGCGGATATTTCGAAACGAATATGAAGCGATAAAAAGAAGATACATCTGACTTAAGCGAAAACATCAGAAGAGCAAACGACGAGTCAAACGTCTGACGTTTCTGTTTATTAAAAAAAACCAAACGCTTCTTGTTTTTCATCGTTTCATATTCATTTTGAAATATGAGTTTTTACAATTTAAAAAAAAAAAGAATATCTTTCTACTTGCTACTCGAGGTTAAAATATCTTCGTGACGAGTAGAATACAATGAAAAAAAAAGAAAATTTTCGAAATTCAAGATCAAGGTTCTTTACACGGTGTCTCCGTCCAAATCGAAGGTATAGAATTCATCTGTGACAGCCACGGACAAACCGTGGTTGTGGTTTTTTTTCTCCACCCTGCAAGTACGTGAATCTTCCCGCGGAGTCTCCCCGTGTTCGATGACACAGTGGCACGTTGAATCGACGCGTCACGTAGGAGAACCGACAGCGAACCGCGGCGGTAGAACGGTGAAACCCGTAGAACCCGTCGTTGAACTCGGGATTCTAAACGAGCGTGGAATTCCAAGGCTCTCCGCGCGTTCGGAGGACGAAACGCGCGACGCATCCACTTGAATCGACGCGTCACGGTTTATGCGTCCGTCCGTGGACGCGACGCGTCGCGGTGCACACTTATCAAAGTCACGCCGTTCTTCGTGACGCGGGACGTTCTGTAAATTGGATACAAGTGGATAGGCGTGAAATTGAATGGAAGCCCCCTGGGGGGAGGATCTTTGAGCGGTCTAAGAAGCGTCTGCGCGACGATCGGTTCGCTCGTATCGGTATTACAGAAACTAAGACTCTCTCTCCGAGTGTCTCAATTTTCTCTCTTTCTCTCTTTGTAATCTGTTGGAATATATCCCTATGGAAGGGATTCGACGGAGAATTCGTGGACGCGGCATAGACCTCCCAGGCAGGTTGCCGAATAACGTGGCCAAGACGAGGAACAAAAAAATTGGGACGGATATCCTCGTCAAAGTCACGCACCGGGCCCTAAACTCAGCTTAATGGAAACGTTTACGTCGACGTGCGGACCTGTTCTTCTGCCCCGTCGGCGAGATTCTCTGAAAGGTCTTCTTTAATGGAGGACTAGAGTTTACAGAAGATCGGCATCTCTGCGTTCTAATTTTTTTCATGCGCTCACGTGAGAGAAAGTTGTCGAATTGACGCTGTTCCAATGTAAATAAAACGAGAAAATCGAATCGATATTTTTGTACGTATAAATTAATCGTAAATAGCTACTGAAAGGATGATGGAAGCTAGAAACTTTGTAACAAATCACAAAATCGAATTGATATTTTTGTACGAATAATTGAGAATCAATTGTAAATGTTTAGCTTATTAAGAAGGTAGGAACTGGAAACTTTGAAACCTAACCTAAAGTGTAAAATCGAATCGATATTTTTATATGCATAATTAAAAATTAAATATAAAAAGATGATGGAAGCGAGACATTTTGAACCTAAACCTAACCTAAATCTAATATAAATCTAACCTAAAATGTAAATTTAATCTAAATCTAACCTAAAAATGTAAATTTAATGTAAATCTAACCTAAACTGCACTAGAAAGTGTAAAATCGAATCGATATTTTTATACAGTTAAAAATCAATCCTAAATAAATAGTTATTAAAAAAAGATGACGGGAGCTAGAAACTTTGAACCTAACCTAAACCTAACTTAAACCTAACCTAAAGTATAACATCGAATCGATATTTTTATATACACAATTAAAAATCAATTATAAAAAGATGATGAGAACGAGAAATTTTGAACTTAATCTAAACCTAACCTAAATCTAATTTAAATCTAACCTAAAATATAAATTCAACGTAAATCTAACCTAAACTGTTCTAGAAAGTGTAAAATCGAATCGACATTTTTATACGTACGGTTAATAATCAATCCTAAATAGATAGTTAAACAAAAAAAAAAGATGACGGGAGCTAGAAACTCTGTGAGAAATTACGTAAATTCGTACGTCTCTCTGTCGGACGATGGAAGAACCGGTATTTATGGACATAGGCAAACACGCCATTTCGCCGCTTGCGAAATTGCGTATATTTCATTAATTTTCTGACAGAGATAGCATCGTTCGTTACCCCGTCGGGGGAACTTCAAAACCTGTTGGACAGCCTGTCGCACAACGTCGTACAATGTTCTTGCCGTAACTCAACGTCTCAGATATATTATATATCCCGCGTCTGACGCGAGTGTCCCACACGCTTCAATCGCGCGGTTTACGCGATGTGTTTCTCGCGCGATAAAACTCGAGGAACTCGGTAAAATATGGTATGACAACGGACGCGAAACGAAAGGAAACGAGACGAGACGAAACGAAACGAGAGGCTCGTTGATCGTTTCGATTGTAAACCACGCGTTCGCTTGACGTACGATGGCATCAACGATCGCGCGTGCCCGCGCTTAATGACCGGATAAATGAAGAAATTTCACTCGGCGTTGGGGCTGAAGAATGGCCGGTCGTTTCTCAAGCGCGCGAATAAACGAGCGTGCACGCACAATGACGCGTCGCAGGCTTTTTCGTCTGGCTTTTGGGCATCTCTTTCTCTCTCTCTCTCTCTTTCTTGCTTGTGTCGTTTCACGCTTGAGATTCTACACGCCGGTGCAAAAAAAGTGGCCCCGCTCTCGATACGCCTGGATATTCTCAGCTTCTCGTGGCGCGTAATAACACAATCGAGCTACGGAATTAGTGGACTGGCGAAGCTTCTTGCTGTAAAAATTGCCTCCCTTTCTCTCGTTCGCGTTTCTTTCGAATCTCTTCTCTCTTCTTTCCCAGAACGTCTCCCGCCCCCTTCATCGACTCGATCAAGCGTCATCTTAAAAATGAACAGCGGAAACGCGTACTCGCCGAACGCCTGCTGGCTCGACGGTGTCGAGAATTCGAAAAAAAGTCGACGACACGCTTCCAGGAAGATATTCAAACGCGATCTGTACGCGGTTTTCTGGCTATCGAGATTCTTAACGTCTCTCAATACCGCTGGATAAGTAATATGTGATGATATTTTTAGTAGCTGAGCACGCTGATCTCGACGCTGAACGTTTTATACTTAACTACTAGAACTATTTGTAGCAAAAAAATTATTAAAATGCATAAATGGAGAAAGTTTGTAAATTCATTTTTAATCATTTTAATTTCGCAAATATTTGATCTTTTTATTTCTTTTTACGAACCGATGAAAATTCAAGTTATTTCCTCCACATTTTGAATTTTTAATGGTTCTCTTCTTTATGAAGTAATTTTCAAAAAATAAAATGTTAACTTTTGTATGATATTAATAAAATTAAAAATTTTTTTTTGAGAAACACCAAAGAAATTTATCATTTCGTTATAATTTAACTCAACTATACTAAGAGTATACTCGTTGTTGCTTAGAAATAATTAAACACACTCTCAAAATAAATATGCAAACATTTAAATCGATACAAAACAAATTACAGGCGCGATCGCTCAGTACCAAACAACGCCACTCCTACTCGAAGTCTATCCCACGCCCCTCGCGAATCACGTGACCCAAATCAACCAATCGCTAATTTTCGTTGCATCAGCGTTGCACCTGAAGAAGCCTGATTTTCTGGGTTACTGTTAAAATCACTTTTAGTGATAAAATAAAACGCTTAAGGGGTTAAAAAACAGGACACCCTCGCGAGTTTCGTGGAATTCACGGTCGAATTTTGAGTCCATTCTCCGCGACATAATTTCGGGGGAGGCGGGGAGGAAACGCGCCGGGAAAGAGCCAATCCATTGAGACAGATCGGATCCCCCGATGGCCCTGGGGGGCTGGCTTTCGCACTCCCGCGAGTTCCGGCTGGAAACGTTTGTCATTTAGCCTTTTCCTCGCGTTTGAGGAAAAGTTTATCCTCGATCGTGAAATCGGCCGGCCGGATTTAATTAAAACTTTGGGGACAATGGGACCGCGAGGGGCCGGAAGGAAGGTGGCTCGCGATGGGAAGAAGAATCGGCGGCGGCTTTCGCGAGAAAGGAAGACCTCAGCGACGACTAATCAATCGACATCGCGGTAATCGCGAGGGAAAAAGTGTGTCAGAGCGCTCTCTTCGCTAACGAGACGAAAGAGAGAAAGAGAGAGAGAGAGAGAGAGAAAGAGAGAGAGAATGCGCGGAAATTGTGAGATTGCTTTTAATTTATACCACGAAAATACTATTCAATCAAAAAGAGTGGTGCAAAAATAAAATTTAGTGATATGTAATGTTAGTGATATGTAACGTACGATTAACTACACCAATGTTATTCGAATTTCGAAATATAATAACTTGGACAGTAGGAGAAATTTTCGTATAAAAGCTTGAAAACGGCGAACGATGGTAATTAGATCGAGCTGCGTATGTACGCAAATGGAACTTGAATTAATTCAAGAGAAAGCTCTTGAATTACACACCCGGTGAAGAGACGATGAAAATTTTACAGCATTTTTTGATTATTGGACACGCCATGTATTTGAAAACTGTTCACTTTCAATAAAGTAGATTTTGTGACATTTTCATGACAAATTTGATTCTTCCAGACCGATTGTCCGAAAAATTTATCTTTCAGTTAGTTCGGACAATCGGTGTCTCACTGTATATTATTCATACAGTCTTTTGTCTCTCGTGAAAAATTCACACACACATAAAAGAACATAGTTACTTTTTGATCAACTTAACAGAAAAATCCTGCAGAGTCGACACACTGTCTCGTTATTCGCCCGATGCAACGACAGGGAAGCAACAAAGTGCACAAAGGGTGAAAGATCAAATATCCCCCTAAGCACGGTAACAATTTGTAGTCTCGACGTGCACCGAGTACGGCGGGTAGTTGTTGGTTGAATAGCGAAAACAGCGTGGTACGGAATGCGTTAAAGAAACTATTAAGATCCTGTCACTGTCTGCCACCAGGGACTTTTTCGCCGCGAAATGACGAACGGGGGGGTCGTCAAACCGGCGTGGCGTTCGAAATTACAGTAGAGCAGGGGTCAAGAGCCCCGTGTTTCAACGCGGTTCTTAAACAGACCGTAAAGTAGCAAGACCACTCGTCTCTGGTGCACGGTGGTTGATCGATGATTCCTTTGGACAAAGGGCCATATCCTCGTTATTGCTTGGAATATATATCGACAGCCTCGACCCCCGCCTTTTAAGTATTCCACTCGTCGATCGTTTCGAAGTACGCGAAACGCGCAGACGTGCCTTGTACAGGGTGGAAAGAAAAGTTTGTCTGTGGCTATTATACGTGTACGAGTTCTACACCTTCGATTTGATGGAAATGCAGTTAAAGAACCTGCCGAAAAATTGAGCTTGACCTTGAATTTTAAAAATTTTTTATCACTGAAAGTGATTTTAGCGGGGGTAACCCAGAAAATCGGGCCTCTTCAGGTGCAACGCTGATGCAACGAAAATTAGCGATTGGTTGATTTGGGTCACGTGATTCGCGAGAGGGCGTGGAGTAGACCTCGAGTGGGAGTGGCGTTGTCTGGCACTGAGCGATCGCGCCTGTAATTTGTCTTCTATCGATAAAATTTTATGGCAAAAAAGTCGTCTTCATTTCCTACTTAGAACAGTTGCTTCTGGGCCTTTCAGTGAGACGAATCGTACTCATAATCGGGGTACAAGTCGTGCAGTTTTTTCTTCTGCATCTGTATTCTACTCACCACGAAGGCAAAACTTTCCCAAATAACTTAATAGTTCTTTTGGAAAATGGCAAAAAAGTTTTTTAATCATTTAACATCGCGGAGGCTTGGGTCCTAACAGCGACCTTATGATTCTGGACGCGTGAGTGTGATGTTTACATTTCGAATAATGTTAACAGTTAGTTTTAACGCTTGAAATAAAAATCACAGATTGCTCGGACCAGACTGCGCGGCGAAACTGTCTTTACGATTTCTTTACGACTGCCGCGGGTTGCCAAACGATCTTTTACGATCTTTTACGCGAGTTGTCGCGCAACCGTTGACCTCGCCCCACATCAGAGGAACGTTGTCTAGCGTGAGGTATATCTGTTTATGGTCTTTTCTTTTTTCACTAAATTTTCTGTTAACATTAGCACTATCGACGATCAAAGCATAAAATTAAAGCAGAGACATCGAAAACTAAATAGAGAAAAAATATATTATTCGTGCATTTTACGAAAAATTATTTAAATCTTCAAAAGTACACTGTTTCACGGCTATAAAATGTTTAACAAAAATTAAAAATTGAAATTGGATTAAAATTAACGTTAAACTAAATGCAGAAGAGCGTAATTGATAACGATGAAAAATTGTCGATAATTCAAACGACTGTAACTTCAAACGATCATGTATGAAGATCAACCTTTATTGTAAAACGTAAAAATTCAATTGAATCCTAAGTTCATTTTTTCATATTTCGAAAGTTGATCAATGTATATTTTTAAAAGAATTGCAAAAATTCTTTTACTACCAAATCCATCTTTGCAGCGATCATTTGAAACTCGCTGAACGATTTTTTCCCCACCGATTTATTTGCCTTTGAACATTATTTGGATTCAGCAACAAAATGTTAGAATTTCTCGAATTTTTGAAGTTCAATAAAACGACGGAGAATAAAAAATCGTAGCAAGATTCCAGAAATCATTGTAAACAGGAGATTTCAATCTTCAAAACAAAACAAAAAAGACAACGTTTTAATATTTTTTACAGGCATTTTGACGAATCTTCGAATCGAGAAGGAAAAAGTATCTCCACTTTACCAATCGTTCTTGAGAAAGACAAACGCAAGACTGCGAGAAACGAGACCAAGTGGATCGTTTGACGCGATCTCCCCGTTACGAAATTATACCGATTTGAATAATCGACGATTTCTTATCGTCGTCGCTTCGTCCGCTTCGCCGGTGTGTCGCCGGCGAGAGAGAAAGATCACGAACGATCTGGGACCGAACGAACGCGAGAGCGAGCGGAGGTAGGAAATCCGGTCGCCCATTGATATTCTCGCCGTCCGATCGGGGAGTAATTTAGCAGCGGTGGCTGGCGATTATCGAGAGGACACGCGTTCACTCTCAGCCTCGCGATAAACAAGCCCGGAGTTATCGCGCCGGCGGACAACTTAACTCATGCCCACGAGCGAGCGAACACGCGTTCCAACGAACGCGGTGAACCTTTGAAACGGCCACCGCCGACTTTACATCACCGGACCACGCTCTACGATCGTTCGTTTCGTTGACAGGCTCGGCCAGTTTTCTTTCAGTTGAAAGCAGCTCCTCGATCTACGATCTATCCGCGGACAGACAGCCTCGAAAGTGACAATGCCAGTCGATTTGTCGAGAACTTGCCGCCACCTCGAGAGAGGAGGATTAAAGCTCCGAGGACGCTTTGTCTTCGTTTCTGACCCTCGCCATGGTGGTCCATTTATCCTGCAGGAGGATAAATTTTTTGGTTCTTCGTGGTTTCTTAGGTTTCTAGGTTCACCTGTTCTCTCCTTTTTCTTGGAAAAAGTCGTCCGTAGATCTCACGTATTTTTGGAAGACATCAAGCTTTGATCTTCGAGCCGATTTTCTTAGATCGTAAGTAAATGGAACGTTCGAGTCCCCTGGTTTTGGTTCATGTCGGATCGGTTGGATCCTTATCTCCTTGGCTGCCATTAAGAATCTGATCAGAAGGGTCGTGATAGTTCGTGACGTTACGTGACAGTTCACGTATTATCAAGGATTTTCTTTTTATCCTTCCAATGAGTAGTTTCACTATTCTACTAGTAGCGGCTTGAGAAACAGCTGATCATACTACGTAGCTTGCAAATCACGTATCAGGACAGTATACGTCGTTTCTTGTGGCGGGATATGAAGTATAATTAATTTCCAACTGGAAACACGAGTTGATAAACAAGCGAGAAATTAACGATTAATCAAAAGGATCGACTGGTCTTGCATTGTGAGCCTATCGGAAGTAGAGTTCTTTGTTAGGAAAAATGAAAGAGAACACGTGGAAGAAAAGAAAATGTCGCGTCACGTTTCACTTGGGTTGTGCTTCGCACGTGCTACCTTTAAAGTCAGAAGTGGCTAATTGGCGGCTTCTGGGTCTTTGCCCCTACTTTTCTGATCACTAACGCTACCCCTTCCACTGCCCCTCCAGGGGCAAGGGCCGCCAGTTAGCCACCTCTGTTCTAAAATTTACAAATATGTTTTACTTTCTACTAAAAATTTAACTCAAGTAACAAATTAAGCAATTACAATTTAATTCAAGTAACAAATTGTAATTACTTTTCTTTTTTTGTATGACTCGAGTATACTCGTTTTTATACAAAAAATTGCCATTTCTTCACGGGTATACTCGTTACTCACGGCTGAGAGGTTACGCGAGTTCGGGCGTTCGGTGGCATTCAGTCCACGCGCGTGTGCCATTACCCCGAAGGATTACGTTCGGCTGGGAGAAATGAGATTTCGACGACGAACGAGATCTCCCCTCCGAAGAGCGGAGCGACGGAAAAGTAATTAACATTCATGGTGCACGCGTTGGTCAGGCATCGTTTCGGTGTCGTCACGCGCACGGAAAACGACTACACGCGGCGTGGATGTTAAAAACACGACTCTATATCCTAGTCCTTTTTTTATTTTGTTTTTTTTTCGATAGATCTCCTTTCTCGCGGAGATTAAACAAAAAAACTGCACGACTTGTACCCCAGTACGATTCGTCTCACTGAAATTTTTGCCATAAAATTTTATTGACACGCAAACATTTCAATCGATAGAAAATAAATTACAGGCGCGATCGCCACTCCTACTCGAGGTCTACGCCACGCCCCCTCGCGAATCACGTGACCCAAATCAACCAATCGCTAATTTTCGTTGCATCAGCGTTGCACTTGAAGAAGCCTGAAGAGATTTTCTGGGTTAACCCCTGCTAAAATCACCTTCAGTGATAAAAAAAAAAGAAGAAAAGGAAAGAAAAACGCGGTCGACGCGATACAGCTGTTTCTGTTGCCTCGTCCTTTTCGTTCCGGCGTGGAACGAACAGCTCGCACGCCCGGTGAATAGATATTTCGTGCGATAGCGCGCGATAAGTTTGTTCCTTTCGGGGCAATTGACTCGACACCGATACGAATCTTCATCGGGGCGACGCGGCGCCGCGCCGCGTGATCGAAATACTCTCCGAGCCTCGTTTTCCTCGAGACATTGACCACTTATCTCCCCCGTGGTCGTGTCTCAGTTTCACCGGAGGAGAATTCGCCCGATGAATTTCAATCTCGTCCCATTCTGACACATTCCAGTTTCGTTCCCGAAGAGAAAGAAGTTTCCGTGTCAAGCCGTATTCTTCGACGGATCAAAGAACAAAGCTCTTCTCGGTTTTAACAATTAGAGTACTTCAAGGCGTAATACGTGAACCGATAGTTAAGTTAGCCGCACTGGCCCGTTTAAACGCGTTTTCATATACTTGTGCTTTTCGTGACGTCTCTCTTCGCAGAAGATTATCATACGAAAGGAGACTAGTATGAGTTCTAGGAATGAGCATTGAGTGTACACAATATACTGTTTTAAAAAAATCGTAAAAATGAGGCAAGAGAAAAATTGAGTGTTAGGATAATGTGCCTAATTTCGCCAAGTGATTCAGTTTCGAACAAATGCTAAAAATGCTCAGGGAGACAAAACTTGGTCACAACTGAACATGAATAATTGGGGAATTTAATAATTTAAACTCTTCATCAAGATCACGTAAAGTTTCTGAATGAAAATTTCGAGTATCTTTATTTTATTGTAAAAATATATATATAAATCTCTGAGAAAACTCGTAAATATTGCGGCGTTTTAGACAAAGTTTCCAAACAGCTCTGACCCAAGCATTAATAAGAGAGACGTTCGAAACCAACTCTACTTGGATTTTCGTTCCAACGAGATTCCGACTTTCTCTTTAAACGCACGACGATACATCAAACCGTCGTACATACGACAATCGAATTGACGCGAACGACGCAAACTTCCGCCAAGCTGAGAGGTTAATTTTCCTACTCGAGGACTCGTGGATAAACTGTGGTCACGGGAGAATGCGTAGAAATGTCGCAAGCTCCTCTCTACGTCTGTCTAGCTCAGTGATCCCCAACTGTTTTTTGACCATTTGACTCCGTCTAAGCATCTCTAAAATCCTCACTCCTCCACTTTTGGTGACACATACATACGTAACTAGTCAAAAGTGAATTTTTGACTTTTGTAGAGTAAGTCTAAATTAACAACAAGCTTCTAAAAAACGTGACATCTGTGAGAAAAAGAAAATTAGAAAGTTAAATCTTGCATTTGAAGGAATGCAAAAAATTCCTTCTGACTCTTGATTTGCCTGGAAGATCAAACTGTCCCCCAATTGGGGCCCCACGTTGGGAACCACGGTTTGTCATATTTCACTATGGACACGGCAATTTCATCATACCGTAAAGTTCTCGAACCTTTGTGGTTTGACAACGAGAAAAAAACAAAAATCAAAAAAAGAAGAAAGAAAAAGAAGCGAGAAGATTCGTGTCTTGAGGATTCAAGAGTGGTCGAGGCTTCCGTTTCCAACACGACGACGACGACAACGACGAGGACGAAGAAAATGGGGCAACGGAGCTGACGTAATTCATCTACCGCGATAGAACCCTCGTCAACGCTCGTCCCGAGACAAGAAAATCAAATCAAACAGCTCCTCGAGCCACGTGTACCAGGCGTTGAAAGCGTTCCGTCGAGGCGGTCCTCGAAGAGGTGCTTCGAGCTTCTTCAAACGCGCGCAACCACGCGGTCGAGATGTTGTTACAACAAATATTATCATTGGGAGCGTCTACGCGTCTCTCCGCGCTCCACCGCCAACCAGGATCCCCTGTGACCGACTTCTTTCATTTACATCCTCGATGTCGCCTTGATCGCGGGAGAATAGCGAGTAACGAGTTCCACTCGAAGGAAATTCACGATCGTCGAAATTACGCGCGCACGCGAATCGAAGAGGCGAATTAATGAGACGTCGCGGAAACGCTGGCTGATTACGATCGCTCGCTACGAAGCCTGGCTCGAGGCAACCAAGAGGTATAGAGTGGGCTAGAAGTTTCTTCTCACCTGTTTTTTTTTTTTTGTCATCATTGAAAGTGATTCTAGCCGGGGTAACCCAGAAAATCGGATCTCTAGGTGCAACGCTGATGCAACGAAAATTAGTGATTGGTTGATTTGACTCGCGAGGGGGCGTGGTAGACCTCGAGTAGGAGTGGCGTTGTCTGGTACTGAGCGATCGCGCCTGTAATTTGTTTTGTATCGATTCAAATATTTGCATATCGATAAAATTTTATGGCAAAAAAGTCGTCTTCGTTTCCTGGTCAGAACAGTTGCTTCTGGGCCTTTCAGTTTTTTAAAAAAACAAATATAAGGAAATACAATAAAATAAATATAAGAAAAAATTAAATTTAATTCGAGTTCAAAAATGATTTTTTCATTGCGCTTTGAAAATTAACTCTTTGATGTCAACCTGGATCAATTCCTTGCGATGAAAGACCAGGATTTTTTACTGAGTACGAAGATGCTAGAAAGATGGCAAAAAGCAATGGATCAAAGTGATCGATACTTTGATTATTAAATAAAGTTGTTGCTCAATATGAAAAATTTCTATTTTCTATCATTTACTTAAAGAATAAACTGGTCAACCCAATAGAAAGAAGATGGGAGATCGTTTGCAATGCCGGCGAGTTGAGAGAAGACTCGCGAAGGAGGGCATCGAACGACTATCATCGGAGTCCTCGGGGAGCCGAGCGAACGATTTGAAAGAGGGGCGAGGAGGGGCTGGGAACGTTCGACGGGACGAGCCTCGATGAACTCGAGTAAACCCTCGGTGGCCCGAAAAAGCGCGATTCGATTCCCCGAACTCGGTGGCTCGCGGATTCTCTCACCTTCTGGCTCCTCCTCTTTATTTTCTTTCCAGAGCGGTATATTTAAACCGGGCGAGCGAACGATTTCGTTGAACCGGTAAATCACTCGTCGGCCAAGCCGAGAAAAAAAGGAGCGCGCAAGGTTTTTCTCGAAAGGAGTACGATAGGCACGGAGAAAAACGGCACGGATGGCTCTCTCGGTTGCGCGTGTACGTACGTACGTGCATACGTGCATCGATCATCTTGATCAATCGCCTTTAATCCGCGTGTGGCACGCGCAGCTAATCCTTATCTACGGATCGGGCCGCGCCGACCCATTCCGCCCGCGGGATTAAAATAGGAAAGAGCGACACCCGGGGTAAATAAGAAACCGTTGCTAGTAAGATTAATCGACTACCTCGAGAGCTTTGGCTGGAGGTTAACTCGTAATAAACCGCCGTCGCTCTTTCGTCCGCTTTTTACGCGTGTACAGGGTGGAGAGAAAAGTTTGTCCGTGGCTGTCATAGATGAATTCCACAACTTCGATTTGATGGAACCCAACACGTGTAAAGAACCAGCCGCAAAATTGACTTTGACCTTGAATTTCAAAGTTGAAACTTTTTTTTGCATCGTATTCTATTCATTACGAAGGTAAAACTTCTCCAAGAAATTATAATAATTTTTTTGAAAACAGTTTCTTGATCATTTAACACTGCAGACGCGCGCGTCCTAACAGCGACTTTATGGTTATGGCTAATATTTGATTGGTTTCTAACGTTTGATTTATCATAGTTGTAGCATTAGTGTAAACTGTTAACATTATTTGAAATATAAACATTACACCCACGCGTCCAGAACTATAAAGTCGCTGTTAGGATTTCAAAACAAATTTTTTTTTCTTTGCATTATATTCTACTAATCACGAAGATGAAACTTTTTCAAGGAACCATAGTTCACAGCTTAATAGTTCTTTCGAAAAAAATTTCTTGATCATCTAACACTGCGGATGCGCGAGTACTAACAGCGACTTTATGGTTCTGGACACGTGGGTGTCTATATTACGTAATTTTTTTGTTAGATCTCACTAACGTCAGTGTGGCTCTAAATAATCGAACAATAATATAACCGTCACATAATACAGAACCATAAAGTCGCTGTTAGAACCCACGCGTCCGCAGTCTTAATCGTTTAAGAAACTTTTTTGCCATTTTTCAAAAGAACTATTAGGTCCCTTGGAAAAGTTCTACGTGATGAATAGAATACAATGACCTTGAAATTCAAGATCAAGATCAATTTCACGGCAGGTTCTTTGCATGCATTTCTATCAAATCGGAAATGTAAAGTTCATCTATGACAGCCACGGACAAACTTTTATTTCCACTCTATACGTACGTGTGTGTAAGTGTGTGAGTGTTGGTTCATTACTCACCAAGAGCTCACGGTCTCTCATTTCTCCTCCAGGGCAATTTCCCCCTCTCCGAGCCCTCTTCTCGGGGTTCTGTCGATATTCGCGGTGCGCTCTGTCGTTACGCGGGAAATATCGAAAACAGAAGCCCCGGGACCCTATGAATGGAGTACGTGCAGCCAAGGTTTCCTCGGGACATTCCAATTATCCCGCCAGACGAAGCCGACTTCATCCCGCTTCGCGAGGCAGCTTTTTCGAAGGTGCCTTCGGGTCGAAGCTGTTTCCCTTTCGCACGTTCTTCGATCCTCGAGCAATGTTTTCCTCAAGAGATAATTTGGAATCGGCGAAGACACCGACGATTAGTAATCAATCGGCAACTGGTCACATTTCCTTCGCGAAGTTCTCGAATGAAACAATTTTCGAGACTCGACTCTGAACTGCTTCCCCGAGGTTTGAGTTTGTTTGAGTTTGTTTGAGTTTGTTTGAGTTTGTTTCTGTCGGAGTGAATTAAGGGTGGAAGCGGAGGGTTCGACGAATTCTCCTCCCCGCTGTTTATTCAGCGCAGAATTCTTTTTTAGCAATTAACGGTTTTGCAGCTGCTGTCCACGTGGAACCAGCTCGGCGAGGCCGACTACGTAGCCAACGATTTGGAGCGTGCCAAATGTTTTATCGCCGCTGACAACCGCGACTCGTTTGTTTTTTCTGCCGGGAGAAAGCCTGGCCAGAACTTTTTTCGCCCGATTAAACGAAAGCTCGGGGAAAACTTGAGAAATCGCAAGAGTCTGTTTGAAAATCTTCGCCGTTCTATTTTAGGAGAAAAGCGAGGCTCGCTTGCGGATCGGCAACGCACAGTTCTCCAGAATCCCATTTGCCTTGGAGCGCGAAATATTTGCAAAAAGAAGATCTGTATCAAACTTGGACGAATTTCGAAGATTTTGAGCCTTCGCTTTCGAAGTATTATTCAAATAGTTCAATTTATTTTAGAATTTATTTTTACAACGTAATAAATGGCGATGTGAAGACACTTTTCTGCTCGAGAATGCTGCAAATTGTCACAGTACATAAAAACATTGAAACACTTTTCTTGTGATTGAGTTTACAACAGATTTGAAGATGCCTCCTCTCGAAACTTGTTGTACAATTTTTTTTCCACCAATTAATTAATATTTGAATATTAATAATAATTAATATTCAAAGTTCAACAAAGTGACGAAAATCAAACTTTCGAGGCTTCGATCTTCAAATCCGCGGTAGATTTAATTATGGAAAGGAATTTCTCAATTTTTTTTGCAAATTTTTCATTTCTGAAATGACAATTTACAGCACTTTCATCTCCGCGATACAAAAACGTTTTAGAATAAAATAAAAAGCACGCTTCAAAAGTAGGGGATTCAACTTTCAAAACGAGATCAAGTTACGATTTCGTTTTACGAAATTGTGACAGTTTAGTGTCCGCGTATCAACGTGAGTTACTGCGAGTCGCAAAACCATTCATTTCGCGTATCTTCGCGAAAGAACGAACGAGTATTCTTGATACTTTACCGACAACGAGTTAGAGTTAGACTTAATTACCGAGAAGAGGAAAAGGAAAAGGAACGGGTGTATTTCCTTTTAATCTACGATCGTTGTAAGCGTGCTCTACGTGAATGTACTGACAAATAAAATTAAACGAATGTACTAAAATTAAACAAATAAAATTAGAATCGTCCATAAGCTTTCATTTATACATATATATTTTACGAACAATTACCTAAATTTTAAAAAATACGTTGTTTCATGTCTATAAAATATTTAACAAAAATTATATACTGGTCACTCTGACCACTTTCTGGTTCTTATATCAATTATACCAGGTGCACTATAGTGAAGGAATGTGTGAAAAGAGGGAAAAGCGCGACGTTTTTCTTTTTTAGAAAAAAAGAAACCAGAGTCGATCGAATGGTGGAACAGAGAGTTGTGAAAAGAAATTTTTTCCGAGTGGCGATCGGGTTTGTTAGTTGTTACCTTGTATTCATTACCTTATATTCAATCTCTGCAACAAATACGAGTGGGCGTGCAGCGGCATTGAAAGCAGATTGAGCTCAAAGGGTTAAACGTCCGAGTGTCAACGGTTCAAAACTAATTACGTCCTGCTGGAGGACCTCTTCGGGGGTGCGAACGCTTCGAGGAGAAAGATTCGGCACGAGAGTGTGAAAGAGTGGTCAAGCACTCGGGGGCGTGCAACGAAGAAACGAAGGATCGTTCCAGAAAGAGAGAGAGAGAAAGAGTACAAAAGGGAGAAGTGGTCGCGTTGTTTGTTTCATTGTTCACCGCCTGAACACTCGAAAGGTTCGAACAGCTTGCTTATTTTATTATTCGTCGACGTTCGCACGAGAGGTGAGATTCGTTTTGTAACAAACGCGAAATACCGCGTCGATGGATCGATAAATTGAGAAATTGGCTGCGATTGGCTGGAGGAAATTGCGAGAGAGAAGGGAAAACAAGCATCCGTCGAAAAGCGACGAAAAAAATCCGTCTGGCGCGGCCAAGTCCGTTCTCCAGGCGTCGTCGTGACGACGTTGAGACGTCGGTCGGAAATCGCGTGTCCGTTCGGCCGCGAGACGTTTAGCCGCGCGGAGAGCGCGCAGCTCGCATAAGTAAAAGGGCACAGGTGCGCATACATATCAGCCGGCAGTACGTTGATAATCAGCCAGTCGGGAAACGTTCGTCGAGTTACCGTCGTTAATGGAATTTCATTCTCAGGTACGCTCTCCTCTTCGGAGGCTCCGTGTTCAAGCCGATTTCGAATGATCGCGGTTGCTCGTTGTCGATCTTTGTCGATCTTTGTCGATCTTCCTTTAAGCATATTTCGTTGATACACAGAAAGTTATAGGCTAGCGAACGAATGATTTCGAGTTGATGGAAATGCCGCAAAATTGACCTTGACCTTGAATTTCA
Organism: Melipona bicolor; assembly: GCA_030673865.1. Taxonomy (NCBI): domain Eukaryota; kingdom Metazoa; phylum Arthropoda; class Insecta; order Hymenoptera; family Apidae; genus Melipona; species Melipona bicolor. The sequence continues at coordinate 9,132,005 of JAHYIQ010000004.1, read as the reverse complement.
AGGTCAAAATCTTTTTCCTTTTTGCTATATTGTATTCCACTCGTTGCGAAGATCAAACTTTTCCAAACAACCATAGATCGCTGCCTGATAGTTCTCTTGCAAAGTTTCTTGATCATTCAACACTGCGGACATGTGGGTCCTAACAACGACTTTACGGTTCTGAACACGTGGGTGTCTATATTACGTAGTGTTAACATCGAATAATGTTAACAGTTAGATTATTTTGTCTCGTTCTGACGCTACAACTATAATAAATCAAATATTAAAGTAAAATACGAATAGTCTAACACGAAAATTACGTAAAATGGACAACCACGCGTTAAGAACGATTAAGTCGCTGTTAGAACCCACGCGTCCGCAGTCCTGATCATTTGAAAAACTGTTTTGCCATTTTTCGAAAGAACTATTAGGTTCCTTGGAAAAGTTTCACCTTTATTATGAGTAGAATACAATGCAAAAAAAATTTCAATCTCGAAATTCAAGGCCAATGTCAATTTTTGCGGTTGGTTCTTTACACGTATCTCCATCAACTCGAGGATGTAGAATTCATCTATAGCCACGGACAAACTTTTCTTTCCAACATCTACTTTCTAACTGTCGCGTATGTTGTTCAACATTGTTCAACCAGTGCAGCCACTTTCCACATTCTCCCGCCCTGACGACGATTTTTCGTTTACATTGTTCCTATATTTAGCATCGTCGTTGGCCGTGTCGCGCCGCCTTTTGAAATTATGCGAGTATTTATCGATTTGCATTTGGATTTGTCTCGTCACGACGCGTCAACCCATTGTGAACACGCCTGCGTACAAGTACTGATCACAAGAAATTAGGGGTATTTCGAAAAGAAAGAAGCGTTTGATATTTTTTTTTTTATTAAACAAGGACAACTTTCTTTGACCTGTCGTTTGCTTTTCTTGAATTCTTTTCTTTAATAAAAAAGACTTGTTAAATGTCTCTCTTTTTTTCATCGCTTCATACTGATCTTCAAATGTCTCCTAATTTTTGTGAGCAGTGTACGTATGTGTGTACTTAATCGGCGCGCGGCCGCGATTCGAGTTTCGCCGAATATATTTTTAATCCTTCTGGGGAGGAAACGCGTCGGGATGCCAGACGGATCAAAGTTCCCGCGCGAAAATTCGCCAAGGAGGAATCTCTCCTCCCGGCGACCCAGACGAACCCTCCTCCTCCTCCTTCCCTCTTTCGAGCGCGTATCCAGCGAATGATTCATTGGCCACGTCGCCGATCGGACGTACCGTCTCGTGGCTTTTCCCTCGGCTCGATGATTTCGATCGATGACTTCGTTCAGCGACGAATCGTCGACTCTTCCTTTCTTTGTCCGTATCGCAAAGATCGCGTAGAAATACGAAATTGCAGCCTGCTGGTATCGATGGAGAAAAGGACTCTCATGGAATTATCAAATGAGAATGTGTCTACAGGGTGGTCCATTTAAGCGAGGTCCACCTGAATATTTTTTCGAATTGCGGCAATGCAAAAAATATACTTTGCCTAACGCGAACAGAAAAAGTCTGACTTGATTATTCGAAACATCATTTTTATAATTATAATTATTTCGAAATAATAATAATTATAATATAGAAATAATTATAATTATATCGAAACATCATTTTTATAATTATCGTTTATTTTTATTTCCAAGTTAAATAGTCAGTATAAATTACAGTACAATAGTTAGTTTTTTATAATTAATCATTCATTTTTATAATAGTTGAGAGCTTTAATCGTTGAACAGTGCCAGCTTTTTCAATTCGTGACACAGTTCAGTCCAAAATTTTCGATGTCGTTCATTTCATTTCAATTATTCTAGATATTTGCAATCAAAAGGTCTTCGGTCCCGCGCGATAGTCAACGTTTCACGTTAATGATACTACGATTTTACCTTTTGCAAATGTTTCCACAACTGCTTTGACTCTCACCTGCTCTTCCGCGAGAGGTATACAACCCGTGATTACCATCGCGAGAGTATAATGAAACGCGGTGAATAAATCACGAGATGATCCCGCGGGAACGGTGGTTATTTATCCTCGAGTGTAACAATTAATAAAAGCGGTAGCGGCGCGGGCGGAGGGGCTTAACAAATCGTCGAATGATTCGCAGAAACGAGACTATTTACCGCTAGAGGAAACCCCTTTGATGTGATCGCAATTACACGGCAGAGTCGAGAGAGCGAAACGAATGAAAACTGTTGCCTACTCGCGAACCACTCTCGCGACGGGGGCAAATAATTAATGAACAGGTTACGTGCCTGTTCGCGTGTAGCGTTCGAGCGCGCGAGAGCCGTAATGGCTTGTCGAATGATCTGCGAAAATGAAGCTGTTTCGTAGCTGTAGTCTTTATCGAACGATTTATTCGCCTGCGTCGAGTGAAATAACAATATCGCACGCTCGACCTTTGACATTACACCTACTTTCGATCTATCGACGATTAACGAGATTTATATCGCGCTTCGTTCTACATCGAGAAACGATCGCGAGAGACGAGCACGAGTGTTGTTCGACATCCTCGATTGAATCGTTTGACTGACTTTTTAGATTTTTATTCTTGCAGTTAGTTTGTCAAAGTCGCTGTCGTTCTTTCTTTGATCGAGATTTGAACCGACATTGAAAGATTGGACAATAAAATCAGCAGTATAATATATATAATAGAAGGTTTAGGTTAGGTTTAGGTTAGGTTAGGTTATAATGTACGTAATAACGTTTATAACACATTTACGAAAAAGGGAAAATTCAAGTATGCTGCTTTGCACGTTCAGCGAGAAAAATTTTTGCAATGCAAAAATCAAGATTCGAATTTGTCTGTAATTTGTGTTTCAATGTACAGTTTTTGTAATCAAGAAAGTATTAGCATTTATAAAAAATATAGTTTTTTAAATATATTGTTCAGACAAGTAGTTTCTTCGTAAAATAGTATACACCATTAAGTTTGTCATTAAAAAATAATAGTTTCATCAATTTACGCAGAAACTTCTTTAGTAGGTTCCAATAAAAATATCTGACAAAATATGTTCCGGATCCCCCAATTTTGAGGTTAGTTTTCACCCCTTTAACATCGACGATTGCCCACGAAAAAGAAAATACGTGTCAAATAATTTTTCAAAAATTATACTTATGCCTAAATTACATCAGAATCGGTGATCGACACCTCGATACGTTCCCTTGCGAGTCTATCGTTCGTATTTCCAAAAATTCACGCGTTACAGAAGCATAAAGTCGCTGTTAAAACGCACGCGAAGAAACTTTTTTGCCATTAAAAGTTTTCCCTTCGAGATGAGTAAAATACAATGAAAAAAAAAAGAAAAATTTTGACCTTAAAATTCAAGGTAAAGGTCAATTTCCGTCAATGCGAAGGTGTAGAATTCATCCACGAACAAACTTTTCTTCCCACCCTGTGCAACCGGCAGCGAATGAAAGTTCCGTCGTGAAAATCGCGGTCGAAGACGAAGGCGATTAATCTCAGGGGGCATTTAACGCTTCCTCGAGCCCGCGAAATTTCCGACAGTCGATAGTGTCGCGCGCGGAGCGCTTGATCATCGCCGGAGTAATTGAAAGTTCGCGGGGAAAAAGCGGCGGTCAGTCGGTTCGACGAAACGAAAAAGTTACGCCGATGGAAGCAATGGCCCGAGCAGCCCGTCTCGATTCGACTCGGCCATCGATTCTTGTCGTCGACGAACTTTCTGTCGAAACGGGCGATCCTCGATTCCGTGCCACTCGCTCGAAAGTTTCCAAACGAAAAGAAAGAAAAAAAAAACCTCCCGAGTTCTCGCGTAATGATAGCTCGCGCGGGGAAATTACGCTTCGCGTCCCCGAACTTTCGTGCTTTTCTCGGCCGAGGGGCGATTCCTCCAGAACTCGATGCTTTTCTACCATTCTGAAGCACGAAACATCCAGACGCTTAACCTTGCTTCCAATTCAATTACTCTCTCGCCAGGAAGCGAAGGAATCAAGGACTTTCTTGAAATATCAACCCTTTCGCTACGACGGTCCGTTTTGAAATAAAATCTTCGTTCGTGTCAAAAGTAACGAGCATCTTTAATTTCGCATCTTTTGTTTAAAATCACACGTTCACTCACGGCCCTGCGACATTTTCGTTATTTAAGATCGATCAAAACAGACATTCACACATTTTATAACACCTAACGCGAATATTTGTCTTCTTTCTACTAAAAATCATTCGATCAAAGATACTCGTAACCAAAAAACTGCACGACCTGTACCCCAGTACGATTCGTCTCATTGAAAGGCCCAGAAGCAACTGTTCTGACGAAGGAAACGAAGACGACTTTTTTGCCATAAAATTTTATCGATATGCAAACATTTGAATCGATAGAAAATAAATTACAGGCGCGATCGCCACTCCTACTCGAGGTCTACGCCACGCCCCCTCACGAATCACGTGATCCAAACCAACCAATCGCTAATTTTCGTTGCATCAGCGTTGCACCTGAAAAGGCCCGATTTTCTGGGTTGCATAATTTGCAACTTGTACGACTAAGAAGAATATTCATCCTATTAACACTAAAACTACCGATAATTAAAACATAAAATTTCCATCAGAGACATCAAGTCCAAAAAAAGCAGAGAAACTTTATAATATTACAATATATGCTTTCATGTTTTACAAAAAATTATTTAAATCTTCAAAAACACAGTGTTATTACATCTACAAAATATCCAACAGAAACAATAAATTGGTCATTTTCGTCACTCTGATAGTTCCAAGCGTTAAAGAACGCTCGTCGCTTAATTTCGCGTTGTGCAAAATCGTACAATCAAACGGAACATTCACACACGATCCTGCAACACCTTCTTCTCCCTCCCACTCAAAGTGACCCTACAATCGAAGACGGCATTCAGAACCACCCGCCAAGAATCGATAGACCAGAACCGTTCACGCAGCAAATAAAGCCGGGTAGAACCCTTCTCTCGATGGAGGGAACGGCCTCCTCCTCGAGAACGTCCTTCTCGATGAACCGGATCCCGTCCGATCCCGGAAGAGTCCTCGAGTCCTGGCATCCCGAAGGATTGTGATTCACCGTCACAACTAAACACGTGTGTGCACCAGAAAACGCTGGGGAGTGGCGTTGATTGGTGTGTATGTGTGTGTGTGTGTGTGTGTGTGTGCGTGTGCGGGGCCACGTGCGTACACACGTGGAGCAGAAATACCGGCTAAGTGAGGAGAGAAGAGCGAGCGAGCGAGCGAGACGAACTGGTGGCTGGTTACGCAGCGCGGGACGGTGAGGCCGTGGTTGTGCTCGAAGCCCTATGGCTCGTCGCTTCGGAAAGAGAGCTCAGTGCTACGATGGTCAGCAAGCGGACAAGTCGCGCGTTGCAACCGGGTGCAAACGACGTCGTCTCTCGTTTCTTCGTCGCGCTTTCGGTCCATCTATCCGTCCATCCATCCATCTATCCATCCATCGGTCGGCTGCTGCACGGAGCGAGACGGTACCGAGTGGATCCGCGAGGCACGATAGAACGGGATGGGAACGCGTGTCCCGCTTAATCGCGCCTAATTAAGACGATTCGCCGTCGTGCGGCGGCCGCGCGCGCACATGCACTGTCATTGACCGTCTGCGGTCCGTGCCTCGTAAATCATCGCACGAGCTTCCCTCCGGCACAGAATGTCGCGCAATTGTGTCATTATGTTGGTCGACGTACAAATTTATTTTCGTCGCCGCCGGGGCGTCGATTAATCGGCGAGGGAGGGGGGACGTCACACTCGCGAATTTGCAAAGAAAAAAAGAAAAACAACGTCTCGTTCGCGAGTGTGGACGAGTGAATGAATGAGTGGACAGATAATAACAGTTTGGAGACAGATCGGAATCTTGTGCGAGAAGAAGGTTCAAAAGGTCGAAGAGATCGCGAAAGAGAGAGACAGAGAGAGGCCAAGCGGGAAAGTAGCACGTGCTTGCGGCGATATTCCGGCGAGGAAACCACGTGGCCTGTGTGACAGCCCTGCCTGGGACCGCTTTCCACCGTAAGTTGCCGATACGAATTGCCGATCTTAACCTCCCTCGGAGGGATTGCGTCTCGCGTTCAATCGACGAAACGACGTCGCAAGTGTCTCTCGTTGCGTGCTTTCGCGAGCAATGACGAGTGGTTTACCAACGTCGCAGTTACCTCTCGGTCGACCGAGAGTACACAAACAACTGCGTGTTTTCGTTCGAAATCTTATCATTTAACCACGTCGAGCGCCGCGTCGGTCACCGGTAACCGACGAAACAAATTTATTTGCGTGTATTAAATATTGAAAAAATTATGATAATTAATATGTATTATATATTAACATTATAACGTAAATATTAACATAATAATATTAAATAATATTAACGCAATAATAACATAATAAATATTAACATAATAACATAAAATTAACATAAAAAAATATTAATAATATAATAATAACATAATAAATATTAACATAATAATAACACAATAAATATTAACATAATAACGTTAAATAATATTAACGTAGTAATAACACAATAAATATTAACATAATAATATTAAATGATATTAATATAATAATCACATAATAAGTATTAACATAATAATATATCTTAACAATTAAACATATGTTAATATATAATAAACATTATATTATAATTATATATCTTAATTAGAAGTCTTACTTAACATGTTGCCGTGTCGATCACTGAACGATGGTCGACGAAACAAATTTACTTACATATGTTAAAAATCGAAAAACTTAGAAATCCGTATATTATAATAAACACGTGTATTATTATAAATACATGTATTAAAAATGGAAAAAGTTTAAAGAACAGCAGCTGAATATTGCTTTCATAAACATTACAACAACGCAGTCATAATTTCAATTAAAACAGTTTAGGCAAGGCTGTGGGTTTCCCTCGAATTGTTGTAACTTTCTTCAGTCACGTTTCTTCCCACAAAATTTTCCTTGACTTGCTGGATATGATCTTACGCACCGCGAGTTTTCCGAACGGCGTAAGCGGAAACAGAGGTAAACAAAGTACGCGCGGCACTTGGCGCGTTAAGAACGGTTGCTGAACGAGACGTGATTGAAATACCACGTTATCGTGAGCAGTGGAGCGCGACACGACTGACCCGGCGATAACGCGATACGTACTATTGAGAAAAATAATTTCCTTCTCCTGTTCGTTACGATCGTCCTTAATCGTGGCTTCGATCGGCCTAAATCGAGTCCACGGACGCCTCTAGCCTCTAGTGGTTAGGTCAATTTTCATAGATTCCACGATCCACGAGATTGGATCCAAATTGCTGTATAAACTTTGTATAAACTCTGCTCCTTTTCTTCGATTCTCAATGTCGATTCCTTTCTCGGCGCATAGAAATAGAGGCAGGCACACACACACACCTTCTTCGCAAACTCTTTATTTCACTGCGAAATAAATGATCTCGCAACACAGTGACCGAGCCTTCATTGAACGATGATGGTTAACGGAATCGATCTCGTTCGAACGAATAGGATACAGAAGCTAGTGACTAGTGGTTCTGACTCGACCTTAAAACGTCGCGGTGAAACGACGTTGCTAGAAAGAAGAAGAAGAAGAAGAAAGCTTGAAAGAGAGCGACAAACAACGAGAGAGAAAGAGAGAAGAGAAAGGAAGAAGACAAACTGTCTTGCAGACGATGCGTGCGTGTGTTGTAGGCCGGGCGGGCGATCGATTCGGTTCGATCGTGTCGTCGCTGAAAAAGCCGCGGCCAAGCTTTTAAAATGGTACGTACGCGAGAGAGGAGAGAGAGAGAGAGAGAGAGAGAGAGAGAAAAGGAGCGGTCGCTCGCTCCGTTTGTTAGCAAGCAGTCCGCTCGGCCGTATAATTTCTAGGCCGAACGTAATTTAACGCACTCCCACTCTTACGTCACGTGATAAGACCATTTCCGCGCGGTTGTTTACACGCGTTTAAACACGGAGTAGCTGCGGGTTCTCTCTGTTTTTTAATTGCCAGTGTATTGTCCCGGTGGCGGAAATTGGCCAGCGCCACGCACAATCGGCGATGCCCGTTTCCGACCGACGATCGATCACGAGCGTTTTTCGAACGAGGAAGATCGAAGTGGGGAAATTGGCCGCGATGTTCGTTTCGTCGGACTCGTCTCTCGGAGCGGGGAAGCAACGTGCCAAAAAACGCGTCGTTGTGCAACGAGCCTGATTTCTCGACTCGGACGAAAGCTTTTCTAGCTTCTTGAGCGAACGAGGACCGTGTCGAATGCCACGGATAAGACAAACCTATTATTAAACATAATTATTGGATTTATCCGTTGCAGATAATACAGTGGGCCAATGTTTCTTCCCGCCTATTTTTTTTTTCAATAAAAATGCAAGAAGAAATTAAATTTTATCAATTTTAAATTAAACCTAAGTTCGAACGTGATTTTTTCATTGTGACGTTTTCAAAAATTGTTTCTTCCAAATGTTGACCACTTCAGGGACGAATTTTTAATTTCAGTTACAACAGAGAAATTTAATTTTCTTTCATTTTATTTTTTACTTTCTGGTTAGCAAATTTAATAAAGATTGCACATTTAAGTGTCCGCGTATATATAAAATAAATAATAATAAAGATAATGTATAACGAAAAAATTACGGATTTATTTTAGTGGGAAGTGATTTTTGGTCCACCCTGTATCTCAACGTAATATATAATATCCAAGTATGCAAGTGGTAAATAAAATCAGCGTGTTAAGCGATTAAAATTGGGACACTCGTGCGCGAAGCGCGAAACGTCTTTGGATCCGCTGAATGGGAACTCGTCCGTTGTTTTAAAAACAACGAGCGGAGAGGAATTTCAAGAGGGATTATTTTGAGAGCGGTGAAACTGGATGAGCTGCGAGAGTGGACACTTTATTTGCTGAAAGTATATTTAGTCACTATTGTCATGGACGGTCTAATTGCGAGACCTTGGCACAACATCGAGCAGGGATCGAACAGGGATCTGCGAATCGAGAAGAAGAAGAAGAAGAAGGAGGAGGTGGAAAGTCGGGCTTCCCTTTCGATTCTTTCACTTTGCTTCCCCTTGCGAACGCGATGCGAAGGGGTGTGTGTCGTATCGTGACTCGAGTTCCCCGGTCTCGCTTTAATTTTCAGAAAATCGATCAGAGGACGATTTATCGACACTACTCGGCTACTCGGTCCAATTAAAACGTCTCCACCGCTGAGATTGTTCCCGCTTCGAGGTGCAAACTAGAGCGATCGCCAGAGAAAACTGTCTCGACCCGATTTCTCGAGCAATCTCGAGCGCACGTCAAAGGGTAAATCAAACGAAGTTTATCTCGACTTAAACTCTCGCGAATCTGTTAATTTCCGCGTGTTAACTGGGAGGAAAAACTCGAGATAAACAGAGTTCAGCTCCGTGGTAGAAAGCTGCCTCGTCTCGTCAACGCTGAAGCTATCGCAGCGTCAACACGGCTAATTCGTAAATTTCCCTAGAAACCCCATAGACGCGCAACGCTTCCGACGATCTAAATAATCGCTAAGTAAAGTCTACAGATAGTGTCTCGATTCTTTTTCTCTCGGAACCGCGCGTTCTTTTGTACAGAGTTCATTCGTCGGTTTAAAACCAGGTTGACGCGGGAAATCAAGGATCGAGCCTCGCGCGTTCTGCTCAGAAGGAAAATAGAAACGAAAAACAAAAATAAAATAAAAAACTGCACGACTTGTACTTTAGTACGATTCGTCTCAGTGAAAAGGTCCAGAAGCAACTGTTTTTACTAGGAAATGAAGACATTTTTGCTATAAAATTTTATTCATATGCCACTCCTACTCGAGGTCTAGGCCCACGTGACCCAAATCAACCAATCGCTAATTTTCGTTGCATCAGCGTTGCACCTAGAGGCCCGATTTTCTGGGTTACCCTCCCACTAAAATCACTTTCAGTGATAAAAAAGACAGAGCGCGCTATCAACGAAAAGACGAGAACGCAGTTTCTCGGCAGAGTTTACGCGTTTTGTTCCGTTGACTAAACGAAAACACGTGGTCCGTGAGAAAAGGGGGGACTGTTGGCTGCCGAACTCTTCTCGAAGAGGTCAACGACGCAGTTGAAAAGTGAAGTGGAAACTAACCAAGGTCGAAAATAAGCTCTTCTTTTCGGTTGTCAAAAACACGAAGCGACGAGAGAGTCTCTCTCTCTCTCGTGGGAAGCGGAATCTTTGTCTCTGGATTATCAAAAAATTACCCGAGGCAGCGAGAAACGTCGAACGTCGTAAATCCCCAGGTATCTAACGCTATACGTACGGGGTCGACGAGATCGATCCCATAAATCTCGGAGGCCGCTGGCAAACAGACATCGATTCGATTTCTTGCATTTCGCTCGATATCTCTCGTCGTTCGTCCGACGACAAAAACAACCTCGTCGATTCCCTTAACGACAACTCCATAAATCCTACCCGGTATCTGACTGGTTTCGCGACGGGATATATTAAGCAGATTAGTTTCGTAGGAATCGTCTCGTGACCAATCGAGTTTCGTCGGAGGAGGGGGGGTTTTTTCTTTAAAGTCGTGATTGGCTGAACATGCATGTTTTTTGAAACTCACATCCTAACAAGCAACAAATTGGCTAATTGTAAGCCGATATAGATCTGAGTTACCATTCTGTCAGCAGGTGATATGACGAAATAAGCTACAGAAATTGCTAGAAAAACCTAACATAAACCAACTAGATCTGACAATATTGGCTCAGTGATAAAACTGACAGTGAGTTAGTAATAGTTCTCCTAAAGTGACGTGCAAACACTTACTCACAGGGCAAATTCCAGCAGCTGGTTATCTACACTCCTTTCCCCCTTTGATTTGCCAAAAGATGTAAATATAAAAAGACCAGAGACTAGAGTCGTAACCTAAACGTAATCCTAGATCAATTCTACGGTTGCAACATGGAACAAAATCCTTTAAATAAAGTGTCGTGAACTATGATCTAGTTGAGCATGTAAATCTAAAGAGAAAGGAAGTAGCACCTTTTTTCATCAAGCTGACTAGAGACACTGATCCTTGACCACGGTTGCAACATTGTTTGGAATAAAACCACGTAGTCGCAGACTGTTGCACTAGAGTTTGAGAGTCATTTTTTAATTTAGCTATCTCGCTTTCATAGTGTCTTGTAAATTCTCACGTCTACCTTTCTCTTTAATCTTGTCAAAATGTCTTGTCTATCTAGATCCTCCTCACCTGCAAGCTCTTTAGCCCGATGCCACAGTTCCCTCTCAGCAGCCCTTCAAACATGTTTCAATTCAAGAGGGCTGGCATATTCGGGGCACAGAGTACAAGGATTTCATATAAAAACACTTTGTTTTGTAAAAATTGCAAGTATCGTTGTTCCCTTACTCGGAGTCGAGCACAGGCTGCTGCGAGTCTCGCGAGCGAGAGCGGCTCGAGGAATATTTTCAACAGCCGACTTCCCACCGAGCGAATAAATCCAACCAGATCGATAATTCCACGCGTTATTCAGTCAACGTCGACGCCCCGACTTGGCTGAATGAAACGAGTGAATGAAACGTGGTCGAGCCGCGTGGTCATCCCGTGTCATCGGACGCGTTTCGACGGTAAAGGCAGGTTACGATAAAGAAGAAGAATGATCCCAGATTCCGAGCTTTTTTTTCGACTCTGTATCGCGCAATTATCGAAATCGAGGGTACCGAGGGGAGTGGCTTTGGAGAAGGCTTTCAAAAGCTGTCGACGTTGTTTATGAATATCGATGGTTTGATATTTTTTTTCTTCCTTTTTTTTTTTCTTTAAGAAGATGAATAGCTTCGATAATCTTGGTAATCGTGGATGTAAATTAAAAATTTATCTGTGATAAATATATCTATATATAATTTAAACAATACATTTTTTAATAATGTATATAATCAGTAGATAATTTATTAATATTTATACACATGACATTAAACATGATATTTTCTATATTGAAAAGTAGATTGAAATTTTACTTAAAAAAAAAAAAACGCAAGGAGTAACACGTGAAAGTGTAGGCAAGCTGAATCTCGAGGACCGAAAGGAGAAATTTATTTCCTTTATTTCTCGAAATAATAAACGACGCGTTGTTACGCTGGGGTGAGGGTGAGATTTCGCGATAACAATGGTTGCAATCGCGGAGACGATCAGGAAGCGAGAGGAGAGAGAGAAAGAGAGTTTTCCGCACGTGCGTAGGAGCGAGCGGACGGGAGTGACGCGCGCGCCGCGACCAGTGTCTTCATCTATTTCAGTGGATTGCCTTGTCGGAAGTATCACTCGACGACCGCTTCCTATTGTGATAGAACCCGGTCCGTGGATTCGTATCGCGTCGTTGCGTGCCGCGTTGAAAATTGCGAGTAAGTTGCGGAAATAGCCGTCGTTTGGCGAACGTGATTGGCAAAAGTTGCGGATAACGGTTGCATCTGGTGAACAATCGGTTCTGGAATAATTCTGGGATTCGCGTCACTCGCTCGAATTTCAAGATTCCTGACAAGAAACTCGAGAAACGTAAGACGACTTTGACGGGAATTTGATTTGATTGACAGATTCGTTCGAGGCGTCCAGGCTGTTTGTCCAGTAATTAAAACTAACATCCGAAACTAACTATTATTGTGAATTAACGACAACCATAGTCGTTCATCGTTAAACACTTTTTGTGAACTAATCGTCCATAAAGAATTCGCATCAATTCGCAGTTGTCAAAAGCGACACGGTTATAAATGTAATGGTATCGAATCTATAAGGAGAACTGTATCAAATGCTATATAAAAAGTTTTTCTTTCGTATATTAAATCGGAGATGGCTAACTAGTGACTCTAGTTTCCTGATCGCTACCCCCTCCACTGCAACAACTCGAGCAGTGGAGGGGGCAGCGTTAGCGATCAGAAAAGTAGGGGAAGGGCCGCCAGTCAGCCACCTCTGCGTTAGATGTACCCGTTTGGAATTCATTATTGTTTATATAAATTGGAAACAAAAAGAGACACGATTGTCGACTTTCGTCAACTAACATTCATAAGAAAATGAAAAAGAAATTTTACAAAAGTATCGCAAAGATAATTTTGTTAGAATTATTGCCAAGTCTTTGGATAAAAATTTTCTCAGACCGACTGCTAGGTACTTCGATCTTCGATTTGTACTGACGGTAGTAATCGCTTGTTATTTGCTCCAAAAATGACAGACGACGAAAAAGTCGTTATTGTTGTAAAATTTGCGACAAGGTTTGTGTGTCTGTCTCTGTTTTTAAATATACTATTGAACAACTTTATAAAGTACCATTACGTGTTAAAGTACGATCTCTTCCCACCGATTCGTTGCATTGGTGAAATTGAACTGTTACGTTTTTACCCATTCTCTCACTGGTACAATATTTATGACAAAACTGTCCCTCTAATCGGAAGCACAGTGGCCGAAGACGAAGCCATATCGAAAGAGGCGTTTTAAAAAAAATGCAAGGACAATTGGCTAAAATTCACCCAGAATTCGCTCGGTTAATCAGCGCACGAGCGCGCGTCAGCGGTTCAATTTGCATAACAGTGGAACAATCGATGCCAAAGTGGCGGTGAATTCGCTTCGAAGGCCAAAAAAAAGGAAAAAAAAAAAGAAACCGTAGGAAGGACAGAGCCGGGAATGGAAGCGAGAGGCAAACAGGTAATCCCTGGAAGAATGTGCTCGCATTGTGGCCCAATATTTTCGTTGTTCCCGTTCCCTCTCGGGATTTCATTGCCTCTAATTATCACGACAGAAGGATGTTTGCAAACCTGGCCTCGACGTAATTTGCCTCTTGTCCAAAACGGTTGCACGTGCCAAGCCTCGTTCTCCTCTTTCCTCTTCCTTTCCTTTTCTTTCTTTCTTTTTTTCAAACTTTCCTCGCACTCCGCCTCGTATTGGCTGCTACCGGGACAAAGCTGCGAAATTTCTACATATTCATGGGCGTCGATGAGGCTCGCGCCACCCTCTTCGCATCATCCGAGTCTCCCTTTTATTCGAGATCGAGGGTGAGAGAGAAAAAGAGAGAGAGAGAGAGAGACGTGCATCGTACATACATCACAATAAACGACCTTACTTTATCAAGAAACACGGGACGGACAAATAAATTCCACCCCTTGGAGAGCTCATCGCCGTTTGAATTTCAATGCGCGACGACGACAGGTCGATTGAAATAAACGTCCAATTGAAACTGTGGGACGCGCGTGTTTCGCCGATCGAAACAGAGGAAACGATCGTTTCGTAAGAGCTTTTATCTAACCGGGAGAGAGACACGACTGCGCCACCGACAGCTGTCAAAGCTGTCAGACAGGAGGAGGAGGAGGGGGTGGGTCTCGGCGGCGAGAGGCGCGGCAATGCGCTCCAATAAAATCGGATCAATCAAACACTTCGTTCGGTTTATTCGGGCAAATTGTGCCACCCTCGCGACGATTTTTCCCCGGTTTAATCGACCTTTGATTCTCGATACGGCGGGCCATTGCGGCGGCAGACAGCGAGCAAGCAGGCAAGCAAGCAGGGGCGGCAACCGAGTAGCGCGAGAAGCGTGCATTCTGGCACTCGAATCGATCCGAGTCGAGACAGGGGAGAGAAAACGGGACACGAGCAGAGGCACAGAGGCGCGCACCAGAGAGAGGATCGTTTTCTCCTCGATCTTTGTCTTTGGATCTTTTTGTCTGGACTGAAGGAGAGGATCTCGACGGCGGCGCGAGACAGAGAGTATCGATGGAGAAAGAAAAAAAGGAAATTCCCTCGGAGACAGGGAAGGAGAAAGCGAGGCGCGATGAGGAGAGGATCCACGCGCAATTTGTCAATTTTATGCACACTTCGCGAATAATGATCGAAAGTAGAACACGTGACCGCGGCGCGGCATTGTTCCGCCGGTGACAATGGGATCGGATGTTTTGTTGGGGATAATAGAGCGCGTGGCCCACACGCTAATGAAAGGGTTGCACCTTTGAATACATCGAACGCGTATATATATATATATATAATATATATATATATATATATGTATGGGGACGTATCTAGGGTTCAGCGGTGCTCAGACCTGTCTAGGACACGTCTCAGACCCTATTCTTCAGCGTTTTTCGCTAAAGACCCCCTCTGGATCGGTGTACTCTTCGCGACCACGAAATCGACGCGTAATCGAAAGATCGCGCGAGAAGATGGTTTCGTTATCCTCGAAAACGTTTGCTTTTCATTTCGCAACTGTTTCTCTCGTCGCAGCTCCACTTTCTATTTCTATATATCTAGACAAGCAAACACAGTTTAACATCGACAACTCTCTCATTTTTATCTCTCGCGAAACGGAGCAAGCGAGAATAATTCCGAGCAACGTTTTAACACTGAAAGTGATTTTAGGGCCTCTTCAGGTGCAACGCTGATGCAACGAAAATTAGCGATTGGTTGATTTGGGTCACGTGACTCGCGAGGGGGCGTGGAGTAGACCTCGAGTGGGAGTGGCGTTGTCTGGTCTCTGATCTGAGCGATCGCGCCTGTAATTTGTTTTCTATCGATAAAATTTTATGGCAAAAAAGTCGTCTTCGTTTCCTAGTCGGAACAGTTGCTTCTGGACCTTTCGGTGAGACGAATCGTAATGGGGTACAAGTCGTGCAGTTTTTTCCTTTTCCTTTTTCACGCATCGAGTCGCTCCGGAGAGGAAACAAATGACGGCGATAGGTAATTGTCCGGTGGGAGAAAATTGCGTCGGGAGGGGACGAGGGAAGGAGTTCTGGCGCAGCGGGAGACGAGTTCGACCACGACCGACATGAGCACCCTCGCCTCCTAGCCGCTTCGGTACGTAGTTGGCTACTAAAACCGAGTCGAGTCGAACGGAGGCCAATGTCAGAGTTCGAACGGCGCGCTTTAAAACTCGGCTGGAAACAATAGGGGGGCCGCCAGTCCCGGTCTCGAGTAAAAGTGCCACTGCCATTTCCAAGTTGCCGATTGTGCGAACGCGGCGCATGTGTGTGCGAGCGATAGCTCCCCCCTACCGCCCCCCCTCTCCCTCTCTGCACAATGCTGAATAGAAGAAACCAAAAGTGCGATTACCATCCAAACGGGGACACGGAAAACGTTATTCTCAGCAGTTATCTGCCGGCGTGGAGTGACGATGACGGCCTGGTGACGCTCGCAACCGACGTCCAATCGACCTTTTTCACCTTCCACTGGCTGTTGCCGCAGTTTTTGGACTTTTCTTCCTTTTTTTTGGAAATTAAAAGCTTTTTGGGGAGATATTAGGCTGACGTCTAAGATAAAATTTTTTTTTTTTGATAAAAATTCGACGAATTTCACTTTTCACACTCGACAAATTTCGCGAGCACTCATCCGATATAAAAAAAAAATTTACTCGCTTCTTTTGAGATAGATCGAAATTTTATAAATCTGTCCAACTTTCTGTTCGTGGAATCAATTTTTTATCTAACATTTTCTTTGCTAGCAGAAAGTCGTTTCTGTTTTTTCGTCGCAACTTTCAGTTAAAAGTTAACGCTTTATCTACCGAGAGCTTAATTAATCGGCTATTTTCATGTTAACGGCTAGCCGATTAATCGGCTTTTCGCTGGTCATCGGTTATCGATTGATAGCTTATTAATTTGCTTTTTAGTTGTCGACGTTTACCGATTGATCTCTCGTTTTTCTTACGAGTTAGTAAAGCATTCGGCCGTGTTTGTTTAAAAATATTTGTCCGGCAATATCAAGATAACACCATGCAATACATTTAAGATAAGATCACTCACTACAGTCTTAATGTTTTAACTGCTATCGACTCGTACATCGAGCCACTTGTAAATCGTGTTTTTATCAACTTGGATAAATTTGGAGTTTGCTAGATTCTATGTCATTCAGTTGTCGGAGTGTACATTATCTATACCGTAACTTGAAATATATTCTTTGAGTCACAATGTCTAGAAATGGGATCTAATCTCATATTTAATGATAATACTTTCCTAGTAAAGCATTCGTATCTTTACGTTCATTTATCAGCCAATGCATAATAATCTCCATGTGCTTGAAAATAAACATAATTTTCAGCGTTCAAGATGGATGAAGATAGTGGAGTTGGAGAATTTTGTTTAGATAATTTCTCAGAAGTTTGGATAATTTCTGTTGCAGTTGTTTGGAGAAAGATAGTGGTGATAGTAGCGAGTCGGTCATGAGCGGTGAAATTTCTTTCTTGTCCGAATCTCAGAATTTTCCAAAATTTTTTCGAAAGCTTGAGACGATAAGAAAATCAGGCTCGAATGTAAATAACCTAAAGCGGAACCAATTTCACAAATTCATCCTTTGAACATCGCACATCTGTATCTACAAGTTGAACAATGATTTGATTTTGAATTTCTGTTCGATTACGTGTTTATCCAGCGATGGAAATTTTATGGACGACAAATTTGTTTTTTAATTCAAGAGAGAACATTTCCCACTTTAAATCTCGCAATAAATCGCGACGGATTGACGCGCGGACGTTACGTTTTCGGCAATTCGACGGGCGATGATCGGAGAAACGGCTGCGACCAATTCACCCCGCTCGTAAAAGCCGATTATTTATTCAAGTCGACGGCCACTCGACGTTCCACATTTAGAGTATCCCGTCTGCGGAGCTAGTGAATGACTTCCGTTTGCCGCGCGAACGGCATTTCACTTTAATCTGCGTGACACCCGACGTCCGAGCATCGATTTCGGCCTTTCAACACGCTCCGCCCCGCACCGAAATTGCACGTCACGCGCGTGTACTTACGTAACAAATTTCGGGAACATTTGATCGACGAGCGTAACATCTCTCGTTGCGCAATTCTTCGTTCCTCGCGCGAGTCTACCAACTAACACGCGGCCAAGCACTTTCACCATCTCGATTCGAACGATCAACGCCTTTGTGCACTTGCTCTCTTTTCTCTGCTTCTTGACAACTGACATCGACTCTTGTGACCTCTCGGAAATGAAAATAAATCAACTGCATCTGGCGAGAAATGTTTGTTCAGTCGAGAGATACTTTCCCACCGGATACCTTTCACTTTCGCGGGAAACTTTGATTACATTTCTTGTTGCCAATCTTCAGATCTATGTTTTATCACTGAAAGTGATTCTACCCGGGGTAACCCAGAAAATCGCTAAAACTCTCTTCAGGTGCAACGCTGATGCAACGAAAATTAGCGATTGGTTGATTTGGGTCACGTGATTCGCGAGGGGGCGTGGCGTAGACCTCGAGTAGGAGTGGCGATCGCGCCTGTAATTTATTTTCTATCGATTCAAATGATTGCATATCGATAAAATTTTATGACAAAAAAATTCAGTCTTCATTTCATAGTCAGAAGTTGCTTATGGGCCTTTCAGTGAGACGAATCGTACTGAGGTACAAGTCATGTAGGTTTTTGGCAATCTTTGTGTTAGTTTCGTTTGGTTTATTGAACAATCGTCCGATAGAATGCATTTCTCACTATATCTGCTCGACAAGCAAAGTACTTTGCACTTTTGCAAGTTATAATTTTCAGATTTTTCCGGGATTTATGCTATATTGTGGTGATAACACTTGAATGATGTGGAATCGTTTTATCGAGTTGATACTGTTCCAACTGAATGCAGTCGAGGACTCTTGAGACCCTCGCGAAGTTGCGTTGATGAATAGCAAACGCGACGCGGATGACTTTGAACAATAATATCATGAAAAGTCGGACGCGAATGAATATGACACTCGCATCGCGATATAGAAGAAGATTCACTGAAAAGATTCACGTTTGCTTTTCTGATGTTCTTGTTTAATAAAAAAAAGATCAAATACTTCTTTTTTTTGTCGCTTCATACTCACTTTGAAATATCCCCCAATTTTTGCGAGCAGTGTGTATATTCAAAAACATCGAATATATTAAATGTATAAAATCAATATACATTGAAAAAAAATATCAGAACGAGAAGGTTGATTTTTTCGTGCAATGTCGCGTGAATTCTCCGTTCGGCGCGTGGGTCTTGACAGTAAACTCTCAGTAAACGGACACCGATACATCGGAGGGACGAGATGGAGTAAATAATTTTCTTTCTTTCTTTTTTTCAACAACGCCCACGTGCCAGTCAGTGTCGACCGATTCGAACGAACGTTCATTACCGCTCTTTGAGCCGGGTAAAAGCGATCGAGCGTCGCTCCATATTTATAAAGCTCGCAAATTGCGCATTGTCCACGTTGGCTCGATGAAAATTCAACCAGCTGTCGCGCGGCAACGCGAGAGAGACGCGAGAGGACCGAGAAGAAGAAAGAGAAAAAGAAAAAGAAAAAGAAGAAGAAGAAGAAGAAGAAGAACAGGAGGATACAGGAAGAGAGATGTTTGCGAAGAAGAAGAGAAGCTCGAGTCTAATTTCGTGTGTAAATAACCAAGGCTCGCGAGGCGGAAGTTCGCCGCCTGGTGGGCGCCCATATTTCGGGATGATCGACGAGGTTCGCGAAAAATCGCCGACTCGATCGTCTCGAAGGCCGATGTTTGCCGGCGGGATTTCGGCTTCCTCTTTCGTTCCGGGAAACGCGGGGAAATCAGCTTGGCTACCGAGGCCGCAAATATTTGCGCGCCGCGAGAAAAACCGGCGAACACTCTCCTTACACGATCGTTCGACTAATTTCGATCGTCTGCGGTTTCGCCTCGAGAGCGTGAAATTCCTCGATTTTTAGCGAGATTTTTATTCGTTGACTGTAAAGTTAATTTAATAACGAAAATACAACGAAGTTACAACGAGCTAATTTATTATAAAATGGAATAATGTTTTTAACGAAGTGATTTATTAAAAAAATTAAACAAGCATATTGAGAATTCGAGGAATTTAAAAATTTAATCGATAATACTTGATATTAATACGTAATATGATACTAGGGATGAGTTAATTTGAAATTAATTAATTTTTATATTCATGAAATTTTTTGTTAGATTTCGAAACTTAAAGTGCTGACTTTACATTCGTTTTCTTTTGTCTCGAAAAAAGACACATTTATTGATCACAGTTAGACAAAATTAAAATTCACACAACGCAACGTGCAAAAATATCCAACTCAGATTCTTATTTAAAAACACTAACGTCCAAACATCTTTTTTTTTTATTTAATCTACTTTTTTTTCTTTATGTATTGAAAAATCTTTCGGAGCATACTGATATCTCCTTTTTGACAATTTCTTTGGATCTGGATATTTTATGCTATCATTCGCACGTCTGCTTAAAGCTGTAAGAACAGAAAGCATCTCCCAATCGAAGACACATACAAATCAAACGTTCATTGCTCAAATCATTCTTTGTTCATCGGTTTTCTATTTTTCTCATACCGAGATTTGTATCACAAAAGAAAGCACGAAGCATCGAACTCTCGAAACTCGAAACTCTGTCGGCTCTTTTTTCGCGAGACGACACGAGGTCAGCGGCGTAAAAGCGTCTTTTCACTACTCCCAGTAGATGATGCGTGTACGATCGTGGAGAAACATCTCGCTTCATTTGGTATTCGTGTATTTCGCAAAGCACGCGTTTACGAGACATTGAACGCGAAGAGCAACGGCAGCTTTCTACCGGCGTTTTACGAGACGAGACGAGAAAGTTAACACGCTACGAGCAAAACGTTTTATTGCTAATTGTTTGGAATAATTTGCCTTTTGGTACCAGGCGTTGTCGAGTTATTCTCGCTGTTCTTGTCACTTCGCGAGTGACACTTTCTCGTCGTCGATTCAATTCGATTCCAGATCCATTCTTCACGAGATATCACTACAATATAGCATAAATCCGGGAAAATTTCAAAATTATACTTTGAAAACGCTTTATCAACGTACGATCTAAATTAATTGAGAAAATATATTAAATGGAATGTGCAAACAATCTGACGAGATTGTTTAAAGAAATTTGTTTGTAAAGTTAACGAAACAGTGATTAAACGGACGTGAAATATATATATATATATATTGTCGTACAAGGAATATTTTTTATAAATATCTGTGTCAAATTTCATTGTGATATTTTTTGTCAAAATATTAGATTGTCCGGAAAGTTCGTGCCGATTTTGAAGGAAAATTGAAACGCAGAAGATTTAAATTTTAGTATACACTTATTAAATATTAAATTTAATTTATATTAAATCGGCACGATATTTAAGCTGGCAATCGGTCATATTATAACCAATAATTGCACTATATTTATTGACAAAAGTTGGCTTGTCAAATCAGAGATTCTTACACATCCTTTCGTAGCCCTCACAATTGCGTAGACAATTCAGAGTCGGAGCAGGCTAACAGGCGGCTAATAGGCGAGGAGGGGGTAAAGCTAGCTAGTGGAGGGGATAGAGGCAAGGACTCGCGGGCCGCCAGTTAGCCAGTTCTGAATTTAGAAAATTTACAACACCAGTTACTCCTCCACGGGCGTGAGTTTTTCTTTCTAAAAAATGGCAATTAGCATCACGCAAGCAGTAGAAGTATACATTAGAAGTCAACATCGAGGTTATTTGGAATCATTTTCGTAGTGGTGCAAAGTTACAATGTTGACAATGTGTCAAGTTATAGTTGCTGGTGAGAAAGTGCGTAAAACACACTTCACTCGGCTGGGATACGTCGTTGTGGATGTCGAAGTCTACGAGATATATCGTTTCGTTCGTCACTCGTATTTTTTCTCTCGAAGCGTTTTCTAAGCGTTTAGGACTGGTCGATGACGAAACCAGAAGCTTCGATCTAATCTCTGAAAGAGTATGTATTCGGTTTCAACCTATTTCTCGCAAAGACTCGCGTTACTCGGTAAGGTAGCTGTTCGACAGTGGCGTTTCTGCTGACAAAGTGACTCGAAAGAGGAGAAACGCGACGGCGTTTCCGCCCTGAATCTCGGGCAAGGTACGCGAGTTTTTAATACCTCTAACAGGATCGCGGTGGATCTCTCCGTCGCTGCACGGGACGCTGCACGTCGAATCAACGTTAAATGGGTTAAACCCATTGCTACCAGATTTAAGTCGCGACTTAATTTATAACAGCGATGCCCTGTCGCTTTCATATCTGCGACGGGTTGCAGAGAGCTACGATTTATTTCAAACGACTTCGTTTGCTGACGGTCAACGCGTGATCGAAACGTTCGCCACGATACACATACATACATAAAAACTGCACGACTCGTACCCCAGTTCGATTCGTCTCATTGAAAGACCCAGAAGCAACTGTTCTGATTGAGGAAATGAAGACGACCTTTTTGCCATAAAATTTTTTCGATGTGCAAACATTTGAATCGATACAAAACAAATTACAGTACCAGACAACGCCACTCCTACTCGAGGTCTACGCCCCCTCGCGAATCACGTGACCCAAATCAACCAATCGCTAATTTTCGTTGCATCAGCGTTGCACCTGAAGAGGATTTTCTGGAATACCCCCGCTAAAATCACTTTCAGTGATAATACAATGCGTTCTCGTTTGACGTGAATTAACTCGGTGTCAACTGAATTGAAAGAAAAATCCATTTCTAGCAAATTTTCTCATCATTGAGAAAGAAGACAAGTAAATAAGATCTTGTAAATTGACTCCACGATATTTTATTAGATATTTTGTAACCGTGTTATTATTTTTCCATCTTTTCTTCTCTGTTTCAATTATTTCAATTTTGTTTCGCTTTGTGGACAGTAGATATATGTATATGTCTTTTATCTTTCCAAGCTAAAATTGCTTGTAGAAGAAGGAACTTGAAGTCTTTTTATGTTCGTAATATGTTAATTTTCATAATATGCAATTTCTTTCCTTCCAACCTCCAAGTACGAACGCATACAATCGTCCTCGGTCGAACGTCTACGCAACGAGCAGACACGAGCAACCGTTCGAAATGTAATTCCACCGGTTCTTCGCGAAAGAAGCTCCGGTTTATGCACGAAATGGGTCACCTAATTCAGGCCAAGTAGTGAGTACGTATCTCTCCGCTCGCATATAAAAATATTCAAAATAGATTCCATCGAAATACGGAAGAAAGTGGGGCATGTTCGATTCTCTCGTGGAATGAAAAAAAAAAGAAAAACAGGAAACATTTCACAAACGATTCCCAAAATCGTTCGTCGGTGAAACCGAGGCGTTCGTTCTAATTTCTAGTTTGCCCCGTTTCGGGAAAGCGGTAAATTCCGGAATGGAATGGATCGCGATCGATCTCCAGCGGGAACATCCGTCCAATTTCGCGGACGAGCGACGGTAATTTGAACGAGAAAGGACCGAACGAAGGGCCGATCTCGTGTTCGTGTTCGTGTTCGTTTGGACAACGAGCGTCACACGCGAGGGGCCTCGAAATGGGACACCTATCCCGTCACTAACGTGCCGAATCCGTATGTACGTAGATGCATACAGACACACGCGGATACATACGGCGTATAACCCTAGAAATGCAGCGTCTAACCGGAGGAGAAAGAGAAACGAAAAGGGCGTCGCGTCGCGTCGCGTCGTGGCGACAACGAGCATGCAGAGCAGCCGCGTCGCGTCTTCGCAGCTGACAGAGAAATTACACCGCGTTGCGACAAGGTGTTACGTGCCCTGTAAGCGATACTCCCGTGGCGTGTCGCGCTCCTAGAATGCGAAACGAGCGTGCAATTGTGTTACGATCGTCTAACGGTTGTTCGCGAAAAAGGAGAGGAACAGTCGTTGATTCAACGATCCGCGAGATCACGTGTGACTCGAACGTACGCTGACTCGTCACACTCGCGTCAACTGTCCCTTCGATTTGCTTGCTGATCTTGCCAGTCGTCCGCGACGAAATAAATGACTAATAAAATAAATTACAAGAGTAGAATATCAGAATACCGATTGGAGTGGAGTTTGAGCTAAAAAAAGAAAAGGACTTCAACTGTCTCTTTTATTTGATCTTCCGAGTTTGCTTCAGTTTCGTTCGCGACAAAACGAATAAAATAAATTGCAAGAGTAGAATAACCGAGGGGATTGAAATTAATTGTACGAGTAGAATATCAGAATTGGCGTGGAGCTTGAGCTACAAAGGCACGTCAATTATTCTCTTTGATTTGCTCATGGATCTCCTGAGTCTATTCCTATAGTTTCGTTCGCGACAAAACAGATAAAAAAACTGCACGACTTGTACGATTCGTCTCACTGAAAGACCCAGAGGCAACTGTTCCGACTAGGAAATGAAGACGACTGTTTTGCCATAAAATTTTATTCATATGCAAACTCCTACGCCACTCCTACTCGAGGTCTAGCCCACGCCCCCTCGCGAATCACGTGACCCAAATCAGCCAATCGCTAATTTTCGTTGCATCAGCGTTGCACCTGAAGAGGCCCAATTTTCTGAGTTACCTCCGCTAAAATCACTTTCAGTGATAATAAATAAAAACGAATAGAATAAATAAAGAGTAGAACAACCAGGGGATTGAAATTAATTGTGAGAATGGAATACCAGAATATCGAATACATTGGCACGGAGCTTGAGCTGGAAAGTTTGAGCTTCGACGGCCAGCGAGTTTACGCGGATTGTTTCGTCTGGCCACGCACGGAAAAGAAACGTTCCTTTCAACAGAGAGATTTTCTGCTGCACAACTGAGGATTAACCCGTTAACGCACTCTCGCGCGGAACCATCGATATACATACGCACGTGGCGCGATATTCGCACGTCAGTCGCTGCAACTGGTTATCTTTCGCTACTTACTCATCGCGTTTACTCGTTTTCTTTTCTTCTGACCCTAAAATATTTTTAGAGTACGCTGAAAAGTAACGAATAAAACTGTCAATTCACACAATGCGAGTGCAAACGGGAGAATGGCGAAATTAAAACTGAACAGTTATTAAATAAATTGATAGCAATTAATTGAATTAGTAATTGATAAAAATACACGAGCATTGAAACAGTTGCCGATACTCAGCTGCTCGCAATACACGAAACGATAAATTCCACGTTGGATCAGTTTGGTGAAACAGTAAATGTGTCGCAGTGAGAAAAATTTGGAAGCCAAATATACACGCCTTTCGTGTATACAGATAAATCTGTCAGAGCTAAGGGCCTGTTTCTTAACCAAAACCTGTTCATTTCTCTCGCGCCAAGTTAAAACGACCGCTCGCGAATTAATCATCGACCGTTCGTACCCTTTCGAAAGAGGAAAAAGAAACGAAAACAAACAACAGTTCTTCCGACCAATTCGGAAGAGACAAGCGCGAGAAGAAGGATTGCTGAATATCAAGCTGGAAATTAGCACTCGGGGCAACTCGATACCCTTGGGCGTCCCGCGAGCTTCCGATTCGAAGGCAACTCGAAACGCAAAGAGCACAGCAAGAAGAACGGAGAGGGCTCGAAAGAAACTTGGCTGTCCAGACGCGGATAATTAATTAACCGATCGGAGGCGTCGCTATCAGCACACGCGACTCGTCCCTCTCCGTTTCTCTGCGCGCGCGGAGTCACTCGACGATTCATCCTTCGACCAGACCGAGGAACGAGGAACAGAGTTCTGTGTCACGGAGTGATCTCTTTTTTCCCTCTTTCTTTCGCGGCTGGACCGGCGATTGCTTATCAACCACGACTGGACACGTGAGTTTATTCATGAATCGCGAGCCCATCCGCGTGGACGGACAATTCGCCAGCTCGAACATGTTGCGACTTTTTCGCTGGTCTCGTGCAACTCTCTTGAGCCTCGTCTGCACGCCAAGTCAACAGCGAGTTAAATATTGCACGCGAACCAAAGTGCCTGCGCAATTTCCCGCGATGCTTTGCCGGCCAAATGTTTTCTAAACATTTTCTAATCGACCGACGAAGCGAGACTCGAAACGTTTGCATCCATCCCGAGGCTTGTACCTGATCTTCCAACTCTTACGACGCTGTGAAGCTCGCAATTTCGTCACGATAATAAAATAATTGCCTTAAAGACGATTGTGTCAAATGAAACAAAATGTAAAATGATCAACGTTTAAACAATATGCGACTAACGTGAGAGATGCAATTGTTGACTTGTCCGATCCAATATTTTTTCGTTGCAATTATTGTCATATGTAACATTTGCCAGGCACCTGTACAGCGGATCAACGCTATAAGTTTGGCGTTTGTAGGCGCCAATAATTAATAAGAAAATTTACAAGAAAAATTGCGCTCGGTTAGCTTCACACGGTCTGCATAAATTTCGAAAAATCATCCACCGTCAGAAGGAGTCTATTATCGCAATTACGACTGTCTCGGGTTTAGAGACAGTTCTAAGGTTCTAAATTCGCGAACAATTCACGATTGTCCCGTGAGCGAAAGTAGGGTAGAGCTCGCGAATAATAGCTCGCGAGCGGACCAGTTGCCAGCAGAATCTTCGACGTATCGTCCACTGTTCTGGTCACTTGTTGTCACAGAATTGTGTATACTCGCCGGTGTGAACGCAGCGTTACGTCCACTCGTGGCAAAGAGATGGTGCTTCCACGAGCATTTAGTGATGGTTGATACGATTTAATTGCAGTATGCGAGAGATCCTCTTTAGACGGACGAGGCAACGAATCGCGAGCTCTGTTCCATCTGACTCGAGAGAGGAATCGATGGCGATGGGAAATTACGGGAACACGATAGGCGATGATCAAAGGGTCGAGCGAGGATCGGCCGCGTTTGGGAGTGGAGGGGGAGGGACAGACTCGGCGAGCCAGTCTCGCGAAACTCGTAATAATAGAGCGCGAAATCGTGGCGGCGACGCGCGTACATATACAAGTTTCAGCTGTCTCGAGGCGACTAATAGAAGAGAGTAACACCAGGCACGTGGCACCGCGACGTTAAGCTATTCTTGGCTCGGATTTCTGTCGCGCAGCTTCTTTTTGGTTGGAGGAACAAAAGGCTGGTGGCTGCCGGTGACCACGCGAACCAAGTGCGAGCCGAACTATCCCCCCATCGTCTCTCTCTCTCTCTTTCTCTACGAAAATCATCCTTTTCACCCTTTCTCGTGAGAAACAACTCGCAACAGTCTTCAACGAGGGAAGCTTTTTGCTATCTCGTACATAGAAAGATCAGCACACGGCGAATACACAATTTTTTCCTTCAATCACGACTCCAAAAAAAGTGTTGTGACAGCTCTCATAAAGAGCTCAAATAAAGAATAATCCAAAGTATTACAGAGAGTGCAACCAGAGAGTCTTGCTCTCTTTGGACTCCAGCAGATGTAGGCACCGAGGACACCCACATTTTACAAACATCTCCGAAAGTGTTTCATCGACGCGACGATAAAATCATGGGACGAAGAATGGAGAAAATGCAAGACCTGCTCTGAGCTACGTAGAATTCGCAACAGAGTATACGTTAACTCAGTCGCTTTACCTTTATGGCTGACTAGAGAAGAGCAAACATCACTGACTCGAGAATAAGAACGGGCCGCGCGAGCTGGACACATCCCGGCCTGATCACAAATAGAAGATCAAGTATCCGTGACACGTGCAGTCTACCCAACTTCGTTGAACATGTATACCAATCGTTTGTTAAAAATACGAAAGACACAAATATAAAAACTCACTGAAATGGATGTTGCTAAAAGAAGATTCCTTGGGGAAAAAAACTTTAGAATTGTTGAAAGATACAGGACTGTACTATTTATTACTGTGGTCACTGATAACCCAAGAAGGTGGGTGTGATCCTAAACACTTTAATAATAATAATAATGATGATGATGGTAATAATAATAATGATGATAATAATAGTGATGATAATAATAGTGATGATAATAATAATGATGATAATAATAATGATGATAATAATAATGATGATGATAATAACGATGATGATAATAACGATGATGATAATAATGATGATGATAATAATAATGATGATAATAATGGTGATGATAATAATGATGATGATAATAATAATGATGATAATAATGGTGATGATGATAACGATGATGACAATAACAATGATGATAATAATAATAATAATAATAATAATAATAATTTGT
This sequence comes from Melipona bicolor, assembly GCA_030673865.1. Lineage (NCBI taxonomy): Eukaryota > Metazoa > Arthropoda > Insecta > Hymenoptera > Apidae > Melipona > Melipona bicolor. Next base: position 9,104,187 of record JAHYIQ010000004.1, on the reverse strand, counting down.
GAGCTGTTTGTTTCTTTTTTCTTTCCTATTTTAGTTTCTCAAAGATCTGACGGTGGGACTTCTTTTAATTTCTGCGAAATTAAATCACGGATACTTTGAGAAATCGACGTTTTCGCGTCGAGCGTTCCATACACAGGGTGTGCCAAAATTTCGGAATCTTTAGAGATTTCGAGAGAAAGGGAAATTTTCGTTCCTCCGCTTGTTTGCTCATGTTATCATCCATTTAACAAAGATGCAAGCGTTGCATCGAACACTGACCACTCTTATTCAAACTACGGTCTCTCGAGTCGATCGGCATCGAAGAAAACGGAGGAAACACTGGCGGATCTCTAAAGGACCTTTCTCCTCCTTCAGTTTATCGATCTTGAAAAAAGACACAAATTTGAAAAAAATTACACGGTAACGAACGTTCACGAATATTTCGCGACGAAAAAAAATATCGGCGAGAAAATGAGAGTGACGAACGAAATTCTATCGAAACTCGCTACAATTCGGAGGCCTCTTCCGCACGTTGGTTGCACGAGCCGTATGAATGGCCGAGTGTGCACAGTCTCGACGATGCCCGATGCCGAGAGTGCAGCGAAACACACGCGGAAATAGACGCGATGAAAGGGGTAGAATTACGGAAGATGATTTATGCTCGGTCCTCGCACGGTTCGAACACGCGGGGACACCCGTATTAACCCCTTAAGTGTTCCGTTTTACTTCGAGAGTGTGCATTTTGAGGTGTCGCTTGATTATTTCTAGACGACGACGAAACACGGTAGATACACTTCCGGTAGATACTGTAAGACTGAGTTAAAACGATCATGCTGTAACAAAATGATAAATTTTGTTGGCGTTTCTCTCAAAAATTTCTAATTTTATTTTTGGTTATCCTGAAATATTTTTTTTAACAAAAATGTGTTAAAATTACAAGTACGTAATAATTTTTTTACTCAAATTTTACAATAAATAGCGAATTAAAGCGAGTTTTTTTTCTCTACGTGACGTTAAACAAAAAAAAAAAAAAAAGAAAATGACATCCTTTCGCGACGAGTATACTCGACATAAACGCTCAGGGGGCGAGGAGCGGCTTGTATTATTCATAGACGCGATCGTCTGTCTGGTGGCGACCAAACGTTCAAGGCCAAACGTTGAAATTAACCGTACGCGCAGCGCGATCGGGAGATTACGCGAGCCAGCGCGGCGCGATCGTGTCGCGGTGGAAGCGCGCGAGAAAGAGAAAGAAAGAGAGAGAGAGAGGTGGACCGAATGGAGGAGAATGGTATTCTGGAGCTTGTCGCTAACTCGCGCGCGCGAAAGGTGCGTCGAGAATAATCCGAGGCAGAGGCTCGCGCGTAGGTTCGCGCGCTTCTTTGGCGGCCGCACGCTCCTCTCGGATCGATTACCTCGGCAAATGTTGGGACGCTTGATAAACGACCGTCCGTACACCCCCGTGTACGTAGCTATTGCTACGAAATGTGATTGTCACACTGTTATCACGCAACGACGTTATAATATAATCTATTGTATAACTTACTAACTTTGCACTTACTCGTGACTGTCGAGTTTGACTTTCTGAGCTTCGAAAGTGAAATTTTTGTAATTGAGTGCCAACTACCAACTTCGCGAAACACTTTCAGGCTATTTTAGATCGAAAGGTGTACTACTAACGTATCTCGACCACTCGAGATCATTTGATTACTCGATGAAAGTTGGACCGATTGAAAATTGAATCGTTTCTTTACGACGTGAAAACTATATCGTTTCTGTACAGGGTGGATAAAGAAGTTTGTCATAGATGGATGAAAATCAAAAAAATTTTTCTTTTTTTGCATTTTTCAAGGAATCTATAGGAAAATAGTTCTTTTGAAAAATGGCAAAACAGTTTCTTAAGTGATTAAAACTGCGAGCGTGTGGGTTCTAACAGCGACTTTATGATTCTGGACACGTGGATGTGATGGTTATATTTCGAACAATATTAACAGTTAGTTTTATCACTGATTATTTAGATGCCACAACTATGATAACTCAAATGTTAGTGAAACTCAGTACGAAAATTACGTAAAATAGACATCCGCGCGTCCAGAACCATAAAGTCGCTGTTAGAACCCACGCGCCCGCAGTCTTAATCATTTAAAATACATTGTTGCCATTGGAAATGTTTTACCCTCGTGATGAGTAAAATACAATGCAAACAAAAAAAAAAAAATTTTTGATCTTGAAATGTAAAGTTAAGATCAATTTTGTGGCATATTGTTCTTTAGATGTATCTCCATTAAATCGAAAATGTAAACCCTTCGAATTCGTTGTTATTCTACGAATGGCAAATGAAAATCTGACCACCCTGTATCGTTCTTCTTTGTCACTTGGCAACTTGGTTAAAATTCGTCGAGAAAGAGAATTTCAATTTGTTTGCTTGTTTTGTCAAAAACTTGGAAAATCTGCCGATACGATCGCTTATACCGAACACAAACAGCATGTCGCTGGCGTTTGTTCGATGACTCTTGCACGCGACACCAACATGACGTTAATATTATTTTCTACACGTTGAATTCTCAAAGGAGAAAAATACTAAGGGACGGAGGCTGTAAGAAGCGGACTGAAAGGGATAACTCATGGATCGTGACTTAAATCGAGTTCTGATCATTACTCGTTCAGTTCGAAACAACCGAAATGCATCGCGCCACACGGGGATTACAGGGTAAATGTACCTCTCGGTACATCGAATCGTTCTCGCCCGGTCGATTCATAATTCCACGAGAAATTTATTGCCAGCCCCGTATACAGGGTGTCCCGTTTTGATCTATAAATGCAATTACCTCCAAAAAAAACTATTTGCGAGTTTTAGAAAATGTCTGTTCTCTGTTTTAAGAAGGACAGCAATTCAGTAGACTTGCAATTAGCTTGTCTCTAGATAGACTTTATAAAATTCAAATTAAATATAATTTTATCAAAATTAAAACATTTCCTGGATCAATATGTACTTTTTGATGTACATAGGTTAAAACAGCAAATTTTTAGAAAATGACCTGCAAACAAAATTTAATTAATAGTGACTTTCTAGTGACGTCTAGTAGATCTAGAGACAAACTAAGTATAAGACAAATTATTACTACCTGAAAACACATTCGAACGCATTTTCTAAATGTCTCGCGAACAGTTTCCTGTCACTTTCTTTTCAATTAAACCTAAACTGCGCGCATAAATAGGCACTGATCCACGCGACAGTGACGACGTTGTTAGGAATTAGTCATGCATGAGTCGAGCCGCAGGAACCATAGTACGAATAGGAAAGGATATACAGGGTGGCCACTGAAAAACTGAAGAGTTTGAAAAAGTCATGGCTCGTTCACTTTCAATCCTTTTTGCTTTCTCTTTTCTCGTAGGTTCACACATAACACCGAAGAAGAGCCATTAATTATATTTCCAAATAAAATAATACAAAATTGAAAAAACACGTGTCTGTGAAAGTTACTTTTGCTTTGCATCGTTCAGTCTTTCAGTGACCACCCCGTATAAGCGCAGCAAAAAGGATCCACAGATAGAAATAGTTCAGCATTGCAACGAGCATTAGCTGGTACTATTATTTTTACTAATAATTTTATATCTATATTATTATTTTATAATTATATATAATACATTATATATATATATATATATATATATTATTGGTACTAACATTTTTATATCTATAAATTCCGGAGTGAAAGTTTCCTCTCGTTCTGCGAAACTAGTAAACTATCATTCTTAGTTGCACCCTTACGTAACGCGACAACGCTCTCGCGGAAAGAACGCGAGATAAACGAATGTTCAGGGGCAGGGGAGGAAAAAAAATGGACCAAGAGGGCACATGGTGAAACATGGCAGACAAATTGGTCGGTTGCTTTAGACGGCCACAGTTGGATACAGATATTCATAGCCACTTGACCCGAATGCTCGGCGAAAGCAGCCGAGCGGGGGAAGGGGGAGAAGCCTAATAAAACGTAAAATACGGGGTGTAAGCTGCGTTTCATTACTCCGAGCAGCCGGCTGCACGGGGGGAGGGCGCGTTTTCGATTGATGCGTATTCCTCTTTCTTCTTTCTTTTCTCCCTTTCTTCCTCTCGCCCGAGAGTCGAAAAGTCGAAAACCTGAAACACGACCGAGAGCGGAGACACTCCACGGGGAAACTCGTCCGGGTGATTTATCGCGGGAAAAATTCGGTCCCGACCATTCTTTACCCTCTTCGTTCGCTTTTTTCTCGCGGAACAGTATTTCACGGCGGGTGGGTACTTTTCTTCAACGTTAGCGCGTCTTCCACTGCATTTTCCGCTTCGTTTCTTAACCGTTTCGGGGCTATTTAAAAAATCGTTGGCGCGATGGCCCTTTCTTGCGAGAAAAATTTCAAGCACCGCAATAAAAGTGTTATAAATATATAAAAATACTGTTGTGAGTATATAAAATTTCTGTGGAAAATTATAAATTGGTCATTTTGATCGTTTGGTAGGTTTAGTATCAAAAACGCTCAAAAATCGTTGATGTAATCTATGTAGAAGTAAATAAAAGTAGATAAAGTAAAACCTGCCTATTTATGCAGTTTTTAGATTTAGGATTAGGTTAGGTTTGATGAAATTTCGTATGAATGTAGTTTTCAAGAAAATATTCGACTCGTATTTTTCTTTTCATCGAAGGGGTGAAATCGACCCTCAAAGTTAGGATCGCGTCAAATACCTCAGAAACTATTGGAAATAGTGTTTTTTGTGTAAATTGATGAAATTAGTATTTTCTTAACGACGAATTTAATGGTGTATTTAATGGCGTTTTGCAAAAAAATCTTATGTTTAAACTTAAAATATTAAAAAAACCGCATTTTCGATAAGTTCTTCCAACTAAATGTCAAAAAATTCTCTTGAATATTACATATTCAAATACGAATTACGGATAAAATAGAATTTTGACTTCTTCATTATAAAAGAATTCATTATCTTCAAATATTTCTCGCTACAGAGCAGAATGTAACTTGGAGTTGTTCTCTGTTCGTAAATACGTTTTTTAAAAATGTTAAACGTTAATATATTTCAGTTCTGATAAAGGCTGATTTTATCGTTCAGTACTTACTGCTTTTTTTTTTATCACTGAAAGTGATTTTAGCGGGGGTAACCCAGAAAATCGGGCCTCTAGGTGCAACGCTGATGCAACGAAAATTAGCGATTGGTTGATTTGGGTCACGTGATTCGCGAGGGGGCGTGAGGTAGACCTCGAGTAGAAGTGGCGTTGTCTGATACTGAGCGATCGCGCCTGTAATTTGTTTCGTATCGATTCAAATATTTGTACATCAATAAAATTTTATGGCAAAAAGTCGTCTTCGTTTCCTAGTCAGAACAGTTGCTTCTGGCCTTTCAGTGAGATGAATACTGGGATAAAAGTCGTGCAGTTTTTTTTTTAAACACGTTCGAGACACGTTTAATCGCTCAATGCAATCTTTGCAGTAATAGTATAAGCATAAATGTTTTCTCACACATTTTCGTGACCGAACGGACGAACGTTTTTCGAGACGGATCGAAATTCTTTCGGAGAGAAACTTTCGAGTGAAAACGATCGAAGCGGAGGAGGAACCGGGGGCGAGGGAAACGCGCGACGTTGTTTCCTCCCTGTCGTGGAAAGAAGAACGATCGTTAGTAACGGGGGAACGAGGGCTGCAACTGGAGAAGAGGAAACTTTCGAATAAATCAGCGGCGATCACCGGCGGGTTTAATCGAACGTGCAACCGAAAGAGAGAGAGAGAGAGAGAAGGGCGAGAGGCCACGTAATTAATTGGTACGAGTTTAAAGGCGAGCTCCGATTAAGTAAACGCGATATTATCTTGTCGCGAAGAATTATAGCACCGCGGCGGCCGATAATATTCACAATATTTAATTAACGCGACGCCGGCCGCGTAAACTGGTCACCTTCGATACGTTTTTGTGCCAGTTCCACCGTGAATATTAATTATCCGACTTTGTCCTGTCTCTACCTTCGCTCGGCATAAACTGCGCTGCTTTAACACGAACGCCGAATGGAACGTGGAAAAATTGCGTGGAGACTGCGTTGCGTTCGAAGCGGATTAAACGGGCGTCCTTGGTCGGAATGCTTGTTTCTCTCCTCTCTTTCTCGAAACTACGCGACTGTAATTTCATAAAGAGCTCGGCGCACTTTTGTCGACGACGAAGCTCTCGCTGATGAAATCCGCTGCTCTCTGTCTCTCGCCTTTCGTCCCTCGACGACTGGATGCAAGAAATGCAACGTACGTGTGCAAAGAGAGCAGAAGAGACTAAGAAAGGAGATTAGGCGACTCTGGTTGTTTTATCTGGAAAGTCGAGGTCAGAGAGAGAGAGAGAGAGAGAGAGAGAGAGAGAGACAGAGTGTTGCTAAAACAACGACTTGTACCGGGTATTCGGTAATGAGTTTAAATCCTTTGCACTCGACTGTTCCTTCCGAGGGGACATCGTACTTAAATCTAGCCAAAAGCTGGGACTTTTTCTTTTTTTTAATTTGCTGATAGTTATAACGAACGTATACATTTGATGTTGTATCATGCGATATATATTATATATATATATTAGGGCAGCGCTGGTTTGATCTAGCCAATCACATTTAGAAGACGAGCCGTTCAATTGCTCCGCTGTAGGTCATCTAAAACCGTAAACTGAAGTACCAATAAGACCAATCGTTCCGAGATGACGACAAACATGACAGACTTGCGGATTAATCGACGTCGTGCTTCTGATTTCGTAAACATTCGAAAGAACGTCCAACGGAAATGTAACCAACAACAAACCGGGATTGAGAGCGCAGGAACGTTCAATATTCTTGCGCTAACACACGCTGTAGGTTCTGGCAAACACGTGGACGACGTGCTCTTGGGAGCCCGGTGGACATTGAGCGATGAGAATGGAGTCGCGTGCGTGCAGGCTTGAAAGAGTGACAAGCGAGGCGAGGCGAAATGTTATCAAAGACGCTAATTCAAAATCACTCACGTACGCAGCAGCAAACCGCGAACCACTGGTGGCTGCTGCTGCTGCTGCTGCACTGTGGTTTTTCCGGCGTGATTGAACGATTGACAAGCGAGCCAGGCGAACAACGCTGCGAACGTGAGAGAGCTGCTCGGCGAGCAGGTGTGAAAACAAAGTGGCCAGAGTCCTGTCCGAGTGTTTTTCAACGGTATATCCAGAAGTGTCCTGAGCACCGATACCCACCTGAGGGTATCGAGAAGCTTCCTGCTTCACCGATCGAATATTCAAGACCAGCGCTTCGTACGCAGAACCTCGCGTTTTGCATAACGGCCAGCCTGGGAGAGAGACGGCTTACCCTCTCCGAAAGCAAACGCAACGATCGATTCTGCCGTATAAACACACGCTCGCGGAACACACTCGCGATTAATCCCTTCGAAAATGTGCATTTTCAGGTGTGCTTAATTATTTTTAGAAAATGACGAAAACACACTGTGAAATCATAACAAAATGATAAATTCTTTTTTTATGTTTCTTTGAAAAATTGTTGATTTTATTTCGTTTCGTTGCCTTGAGATATTTTGAAATGTGCGAAATTTTAAATATATGTAATTCTTTTATTTAAAACTATAATGAAATCCGGCAAAGTTTCGTTGAAACTTTCGAGTAGAGGCATACTACGTTTAATGACTGAAACAATCAAACCCAGAAAATCGGGCCTCTTCAGGTGCAACGCTGATGCAACGAAAATTAGCGATTGGTTGATTTGGGTCACGTGATTCGCGAGGGGGCGTGGGGTAGACCTCGAGTAGGAGTGGCAAATTTGTTTCGTATCGATTCAAATGTTTGCACGTCAATAAAATTTTATGGCAAAAAAGTCGTCTTCGTTTCCTAGTCAGAACAGTTGCTTCTGGGCCTTTCAGTGAGATGAATTGTACTGAAGTACAAGACGCGTTTTTTTTTGTATAAGTATCTATTTAATTATTATCATCTGAATTATAACGATTTATATATGCAGAATATTTTGACACGTATTGAAGGCCGATTGATAAAGTGTCTGGATATTCTCACTGAGCCAATTAACATATCACTAGAACTATAAAAATAGTAAAAATGATCAATCTGTAATTTTCGTTGGATATTTTGCAGACGTATTTCTAAAGCTCTAAATGAGTTTTCGTAAAATGTATAAATAAAAGCTTCTGTACTTCGTTGTATCGCAAAGTTTTTTCCATTTTTTATTTTAACATCTCTGACGTTAAGAAATTTTACGTTTTAATCGCCGGTAGTTCACGCTAACAATAAATAATATTAACGTAGTGTAATTCAGTGTTTCGATTATTTCAACATACTTTCTGAGAAATGCACGTCGATGAGAAAATTTCGTCGCTCTTACAGTGTAGCTCGTGATTCGAAGTCTGTTGAACAATCGAACAATCAAAACCAATCTCGACGAATCTTTCAAAGTTTGGGAATGCACGGCTGTGAGAGTTTCGGTTAAAAGGCGGAACTAGAAAAGACAAACTGGTTCTGGAGGATGGAAGAATCGCAGACAGCAGATTCTCTCTTTTACGAAACGTCACGATCCCTCGGCGGGGATACTTCGTGCCGCGCTTCTAGGGCGCTCGAGAGCGTTTTTCGTTTATCGGGGGAATCAGTAATTAAGTCACGTTTCCCCCCTCCACGCCGATGGAACACCGCGATTCGAAGACAACGCGATTCGAGGTCCCTCGGCTGGCTCGCGGCAGTCGTTCTCCCAAGCATCTCTTATTAAATCTCGGCATGAAATTATTATTAACCATGCACTATCTATCGTGGATGGCGTCGGCCGTCCTTCCAGGCACATACTTCGCCTTTATCCGGGGCTAACGTCTAGGGAAAATATTATCCAACCCGCTGCTCTGTATGCACGCGCGCCTCGCCTCGCCTCGCCTCGCCTCGTCGTATCCCGCCCTGGTAACACTACCTCGAATTCAGATTCATCTATTCAGATTAATCCCCCCCTCGATGTAAATTCCGAATCTCCCCCTCCTTTTCATTTTCCGCAACCCTGCGCAAACTTTCTCCCCCTCGATACATTTTTTATCGCCCTCGTTGCACACTTTCGTATCTTTCGAGCGCCAGTGTTTTTGCTAAAATTGTTAGATCGTTCGAGAGACCAAAGGATCGCGGCAGAGAACAAAAACTGCACGATGTATACTCCAGTACGATTCGTTTAGGAAATTTTGTTGATACGCAAACATTTGAATCGATAGAAAACAAATTACAGGCGCGATCGCTCAGTACCAAACAACGCCACGCCCCCTCGCGAGTCACGTGACCCAAATCAACCAATCGCTAATTTTCGTTGCATCAGCGTTGCACCTGAAGAGGCTCGATATTCTTACCCGCGCTAAAATCACTTTCAGTGATAATAAAAAAAAGAGAAATACCGAGATTTGAATCGAAACTCGTCTCGTCGCGAAATAAAGCGAAGAGAAGAATTCGAATTGACATTCCTCGGGCGGTGGCCTCGATAGTAACGAGTTGGTCCCAAAGAGGGGGAGCTCTATTAGACAGGGAAATCGGTTTCGACAGGAACGGAACTCGCCGCCCGAGCGTTTCGAAGATATTGATTTCGGAGCACGGTGCTCCACAAACCTGGAGGCGAGCGTTCGAGGGATAAACGTTGCCTCGGGGGAGGCGCGACTCGAAGGGAGAAAACGTGAGAAATCGCGAGCGAGAGGGTGGCCGACGAGTTTATCTGCCATCTCGTCGGTTATTGAAAATCGGCTACTGCTCGTCTCCGGGCTGGCCCGGCTGCCAAACTGCGAACAAAGTGTCGTCGAATCGAGCCACGGATAGCGTGAGTACGCACGTGGTACGTGAATGTTGGACAGGGATGCAAAAGAGAGAGAAAGGGAGAGAAAGAGCGAAGATGATTGGCGAGTGATCAGATAATAGCATTAACCCTTCAATCTACATGGCTTTTTGACGCACTGTGACGAAATTTCGTTGCAGAAGAATACCACTTATCCGAACGTTCGTTTATTGGAACGAAATTTTAGCCAGCGACCGATTAAATGCACTCGATCGATCGAATCTGGCCATTTGTAGTTCTTTTATCGGTGTTAATCCGACGATATGAAGTATGTATTTTCAAATTGCAAACGAACAAGGTGGATGTTAATTTATAATTTATATCTACTTACTCTTATCTTTGGCAAATCAAGCAATTGCAACAAACAAACAGAGATAGATATTAATTTATAATTTATGTCTATTTTCATTGTCCTGGCGACGAAATTAAAATCCAACGATATAAAACACACTTTTCTTTTCAGAAAATTGCAACAAATGGAGGAATTGCAAACGAGCAAGATGAATATACAAATTTATATATTTATGTTATACTTTCTCTTATCAAAATTAATCCAAATGACGTAATAATACACTTTTTCCTCGAACGAACAAGGTATTTAATAATTTTATATATTTATGTTATACTTTCTCTTATCAAAATTAATCCAAATGACGTAATAATACACTTTTTCTTCGAACGAACAAGCTGGATAATAATTAGACAGATAATTTATAATCTATATCTACTTTCTCTCATCGTCTTGACAACAAAATTAAAATCCAACGATACAAACCACACTTTTCCACTTCAGAAAATTGCAACTACAAACGAAGGTAGATACTAACTTATAATTTAAACTAAATAAATATAAATATAATTTATTGTATATTTAATTTCCGTTATCTTTGTACCTAAATTAATTCAACGATTACAAAATACACCTTTCTATTCAAGAAAATTGCAACAAATGGAGCAATTGCAAACAAGCGCGTTCAGGTAGACAGTAGAGAGAAGTCAAAATACATCAGACAAACGAGCAAAGTATCAATTTCGCTCATTTAACCGGAATACCCGAAAAATGGTGTCTACTCGAATTCTCGCGAGCTTAACTCGCGGAACACCGGCTCGAGAGAGGATCGGTTCGTCGTCTTCGTTTCTTCTCATCGATTTTCGTTGATGCATTCCGGAGCATCGGCGAGGAGGAGGGACGGAGGACGAAGGAGAGGTCTGAATCGCGGTTCGGCCATCAAAAAGTCTTCAGGCAAGCAGGCGGGCGGGAGGAGGGGGGAGCGAGGCGTGGGTGAGTGGGAGAGACAAGCACACGCGAGTGATTTACTCGGTCCATTGTGCGCAGGACTAAGGGAACATTCGTAGCTCTGGCGGTATCTCAATTACAAGAGGTATCTAGCCTCGTCTCGAATCGTTCGCCTATAATTATCCGACCTGGTCGAACAGTATCTTCGTACGGGGGAAGTCGAGGAACTTGAACCTCTCGCAATAAACAACGTTTATAAAAAGACGGCGCCCTCCTCGCGTCTCGGCCGCAGCTGGAAAGGGGGATATCGCGGATATCGGCGTTACACGCCTCCTAAATTCCCTTATCAGAGCCCACGCGTCTAGGGTTCGCCTATCGCGAGGGGTGGGCCACGATACCAGCTGGCCAACGTAAATCAGACGAAAATGGAAAACGCGGCGTAAAGTCGCGTGTTCAGAGCGATATTTAATATTTATTTACCAATCGACTCAGGTACTTGTTTGTCAGGTAGTAGATAATTTAGATAATTACATCTAAAATAAAAGTGGAACAAGTATTTGGTTAATTTTTCAGAAGAAACTCGTGGTCTGCATCGATCCGTTTGTTAAGAGAGGAAGAACAAATTCGAGAGTATTATATATTTATACATATATTGTATAATTTTTAAATGACGAATAGTTTCAGAGACGACTGCATTTATAGATGCAACATAAACAGGGAGACACCCTGTATAATTCTAGAGTACAGAGCCTGCATCCAAGCATCCGGGTGCCAAAGCGAAATTTTGTCATCGGCGAAAACCGGTCCCCGGTGCGTAAGTCACGAAAGGCGCGAACGGAACGGACAGATCGGACAACCGTTACCATCGTTCGTTCGATATCAAAGAGGGCCCAGAGGCAGCAGGGGCCTCGCTGCCTTGCCCGCAAGTCGTTCCAGCGTTCGTTCGAGAGACGACGGTGGCGCGCACTCGCGAAACGCGACCACTCTCTCTCTCGAGCGTGGTTCACCGGTCAGGTGGATGGAAGCGAACAATCGGGCATTCAGACAGCCGCCGAGAGGATTTAGACGTAACTCCGGTCCTCGGTCGAGCGACTTGACGGCCTGTCAGACGGAAAAAGGCCTGTCTGCTTGTTTTCGAGCTGGAACGGAGAACGCGCGGGCGGTACAATTGGACAACCGCGCGGACAACCAGGGGACAATTATCTGTCTGGCTTCCCTAGACAATGGTAGCCAAGGCAAGTCTTATCGTGGGCCGGCCACGTTATTTACAACACGTTCCGCGACACCGTCCCCCGTTGTCGTTTCTGGAAGCTCGTAACTTTTCTCGCCGCGGCGGTTCAATTGCCGTGGTTTGTTATTCGCGTACTCGGCCTGGCCAGCGGAGCCGATGTCAGAACGACGGATCTCCCCGTCGACAATGGGCTATCGCGTCGATATCTGCCCGTGCGCGAACAATGACGGTGCCCGGTCGCGTTCTTCGTGACGGGAGAAAAAAAAGGAATAGACAGAAGTCGGAGGTGGACTAATGGTGAACTCGCGTGACTAATCTCGCTGTCGAGGCTGTTGGCCGAAAGTGGAAAATCAAATTCCCGCGATAAAGGCGTCTGTTCGGCGGAGATCCGGATGGACGGAGGGTCTGAGAATGGAATTTCTCGGTGTTTCGATGTCGGAATTGTAAGACGCTCGTGTATCATGAAGGTGTTTCTGCTTGCAGGTAACAACCGTGCCGGACGAGGGCGAGAACAGTTTTAAAATGCCCAGAGCTTCCGTGGTACACATGACTTCGACGGCGACCAGACCGCAGCACATGTCGCAGGTATCGATTCTCTTTCTTTTCTTTCTTTCAACCAACTTACGATTCTCTGAATCGCACGATGTCGACAAAGATCCTTTTACAATTTTACTCTGTACAGTAGTGGGCGATCGGTCAACGAACATAATCCATTCAAAGACGACGTTTATTACTTGAATTGTTCCTTAACCGATCAACCACTGTATTTGTCGCTTTATTTAAATTTTAGAAAATCAACAAGAACGGATTCGTATCTTTCGCGTGTAATCTTCAGTTCTACAAATTTTACGCGCAGCGTCGCCAGAACCTGAAAATCTTTCCTTGTCCAAATCGTTGATCGATCACCCACCGTATTTAGGAGAAGAATCCAGCTGCGTTGGCGCGAGACTAGGACAGTTGCCAGAGAGCGAGCTGAAATCCGCAAGCTGCGAGCGCAATTATTAGCAACCGAGAGGGATTTTACCGCGTGTCCGTTTTACCGCGCACTCCGGTTCCCGGGTAATCCAGATCCGGGGGGTGAGCGCAGCGAGTCTCTCCTCCTTGGCACAGCTCCATATTGATATGCAAATACCAAAGATATCCGCGAGCTTAATCGAGTGGTCCGAGCTTAAAACGCGTATCGAGCGGTCTCCATCGAGCAAAGCTGTCTTCCACCCTCTCCCCCTCTGCCCCTCTTTCTTCCTCGCGCTTTGCTAGCCCGGACTGACCAGCCATTTTCATAACACCGCCACTCTAAAGACTTTCAAAGCTTTCTTCTCTCCCTTCCTCCCCTCCCCCTCCTTCGTTCGCTCAAGCAGCATCGGCTAACAATTTTAAGCTAATGGCTCTTTCAGTTAACTCCGACCTAACTCGAGGTCCTCCCGTCGCGTAAACGAGCTTTTAACGTCCTGCCCGAAGAAAACGCACGAGAGAAGGGGGGGGGAGAGCTTCGAAAGCGTAACAGGAAAATTCACGCTAGCAGCGGGAAACGTTCGTCTGAACTTTCCAGCGCGGAACGATGAAAGTTGCCTCTCCGCCGAGGCATTTCGCTCCGACTAACCGCGGCGACCGCGAAGCTTTACGACACTATGCCTCTCCGAGTCGCCATTTTGATTCAAATCCTCTTCTCCTATCCTTTGAATAGAACTCGCGTTGGTGATTTTTGATAAAAAGTCGAGTCTTTCGTTGCCAACTTTTCCAGAAGAGATCGATCGAAGTGATGTGACTCAAAGTCAAAAGTGATTGCTGCTTTGTACATGATATAATTATTTTTTTTTGAGAGGGTTGTAACCAAGGCTGTACGATTAAAAGCAGAAAGAGGAGAGGTGGCAGAATCGATCGGTGTCGAAGGGATTTCCATTAGGCGGCGTCTTGCCAGGCAGCAGATATTGCGGCCGATAAAAGGCTCGCGGCCGGCGTGAACGCCATTTTGTTGTCGTATCGGAGGCACAAACGGCGCCATCAATATTTGCACGCACCGGGAAACACAAATCGAACGGGCGCGAGCGCCGGCGATACAAATCCATTTACCACCCCGTTGCTTTCCGCGCGGACGAAAATTAGATTTCAGGATTATCGAATGCAGGTCGTGCGTCAAAACGGAACAGGGGGGGAGGGGACTCTTCCCGTTCGCAAAACCCCCATTCCACCCCTCCGAAAACCACCCCGGTGTTTCGACGAAATACGGCCTGAAATTACCCGGATTCGTTCACGCTGTTTCTAACTTTGAACGCTGTCCATTATGCGGCAATTAGTCGCACGGGCGAGGGTAATCCAGCATCCAGCACTGGGTAACTACGTATCCGTGTTATTGGATTTCCAGCAGAAATCGAATCTCGCTTCGTTACACCGTGGATCTTCGCAGTCTTTCATTCGATTATCAACGCGCATCCCCCTCGCAACCCCAAGGATACGCGCGATCGATACCAGTCGCGACTATCCTTAACATCTATTGTAGTAAACGTTAAAGAGAAAGAGTCCAAAGGGAAATACAGACTAGACCAAGATTCAGTTGAACATCCCTCGCATTAACGCACTTTGCATTAAAATAGCAATCTACTGTCCCGCCGCAGCTGAGGCTGTTTATTCGTCATCTTTTTCGTATCTTTCTTCTAATTACAAGTCACTTTGTCGAGTGTCAACGCTATCACTCGGATAACTGGACCGTGTTAAACTCCGTGAATATGCGTACAATTTTCTCATTTGTATCACTTTTCCTCCGAGTCCCCCAATTAGCTGCGATACATCATGCCAAAGTGGTTTCTTTCAAATTACGCGCCACACGTTGCGCGAAATCCACGAGGCCGCGTAGTTGGGCTGGTCAAAAAGTAACTGCGTCTTTTTCTGATAGATGGACACATGTATTTTTCCTTGCGTGGATGTTTCCTTTTCGAGAATTAATAAGAAATTACATCCACTATTTATTTTGGTTTATGTTTGTTCGTAGCTATCGCAGATGAATTCTACATCTTTGATTTGATCGAAATACGTGTAAAGCAAAATTGATCTTGACCTTGAAATTCAAGGTCAAAGTTTTTTTTTGCATTGTGTTCTACTCATTACGAAGATACTTTTCTCAAAGAACCATAATTCACAACCTAATAGTTTTTTTTTGAAAAAAGTTTCTTGATCGTTTAATACTGCGCGAGTGCTAACAGCGACTTTATGATTCTGGCTGCGTGGATGTTCATATTACGTAATGTTTCTACTTCGAATAATTTTAACAGTTAATTTTGTCGTTTCGTTATTTAGACTCACACTGATGCTACAACTATGATGAATCAAATGTTAGTGACACTTAATTCACGCGTCTAGAAACATAAAGTCGCTGTTAGCACGCAAATGTTTCTTTCCATCGTGTACAAAACCACGCGATAGGTTAACCCTAGAACTATTGGGTTGTCCGGAAAGTTCGTGCGGATTTAATATAAATTAAATTTAATATTTAATAAATGTATACTAAAATTTAAATCTTATGAGTTTCAATTTTTCTTCAAAATCGGCACGGACCCAATACATTTTAAAATGAAGACCACATGACTAATCCACAATTTTTGTTAGATATATATTACACACATCAGTGTGAATCTAAATAATGAAATGACAAAACTAATTGTTAACATTAATTTTAAGAAATATAAATTTATTATTTTTGCCGAGGAAGGTAAGAATCTTTTCTTCGCTAAAATTGACAAAAACTGAAAGATGGCAAAAGATAATTGAATAAAATTGATAATAAAGCTACTGTAACAAATTTGCACGTAAAAAAAGAAAAAAAGAAACGCAGTTACTTTTTAATCAACCTAACAAGATTAGTCACGACTCACGTTTTTATATATCCAACCTACATAAAAATCTAAGAATAAACGCGATAAACTTAGAAGATTTGCTCGCCTCGAGTTGCGAGTTTGAGTTTAATCCCGAATCAGATTGTTCGACGCGTTTGGGCATACAGAGACAGACGAGCATTTGACAAACGAGTTTAACTTGCTGTGACTATAAACGGTTGGTAAATGTCGGGCCTGATCCGACTGAGAGCCAGCATGGGAGGAAAGGTTAAACGCGAGCAGGCTGGGTCACCAGTTGGACAGCGACGCGTGCCATCATCAGGTCCGTTCCCAACAGGCTCGCGCCGTCGGGTGTCGCAACCCCGCTGGTGAGTCACATCGTCGCTTCTCCTTCGTGCCGATGCTCGATTTCGTGTTCGAGTAATTGCGCGAGACTAACGCGCCGACGAGGCAAACCGGCTACCAGGGATCGGGCTATGTTTATCGCGTTCATCTTCCGAAACAACTTGCAGCGTGGTCGATTTTCTGATTCTCAACGCTTTACGAAGTATGAGCCTCGAAGGGACGTACGACGAAGGTGTCTTAAAATTGATCGACTCTGTTTTCAGTAAATTTTTCAATCTCGTTATTAATACTGTATCGTACTTTATTATTAATACCTGATTGTGAGTCAAAATAGTGGTCAGCATTTTTGCGTCATTTGCGATTTCAATTCGCAATTTCTAAAATTGAACGAATTTCTTTGAAACACATTAATTTATCATATATTGTCAGGGTTGAACAAGCAGATATTGAATATTCTGTACACGTTTTGACGAAAGTTTTTTTTTTTATAAAAAAAAATAGCAGAATTTTTAATATTTTTAATAATATTTTAGTCTGTATGTGAAATAATAACACTTTGCGCGATGCGTCGCTAGAAACAGGCTTTTACAAACCTGTTTGGCCATCCCCATAAAAGGAGATGTTTACTGCAACATTTTGAAAGAAATTTGGTATTTGTTTGCGACCATCACAAGTATCTTTCTTGATGCATAAATACAGTATATTTTACTACTTTACTTTACTTTTCCGTGGGGAAGTGGGGAGGATTTAGTAAGGTACCCTTGTATTTAGGAAAATGTCTTGAATCTTGCCACGTGAAAGAAAATTATCAAACATACGTACATATATGTTAAAAAATATTATTTTTATTCTATTTTTTATTATTTATTATATATAAATATATAATTATATATAATTTTACATTATTATTATTATTATTTAAATGTCATTATTTACTTTAATTTTCTTAGCATACAAATTTTTAGAACCTCTTCGTAATAACACAACAAAGTTGCTTTATTAATTTCCATCCCTGCTTTTACAAAAAAAACTCATGTCATGCGAAATACTCGCCTGTACAGTGTTGATTCGATCGACTCTGCTTTCAGTGAATCTCTCATCTTCATTATGCATTATGCGTTATTAAAATAATGCCTGTCGCATTTAGCTTTTTCTACAATACCCACGCGGTCGATTGCGATTTTTTTTTCCCTCCATAGCCGATCGAAGCACCGGACCTCGACATAACATCGGAAATTATCGATCAACGTGGCGCTGTCCAACGAGCAGATACTCGCGTCGGAGTAATCGCTCGACCAGGGTCGTATTTAAGTGGTGGATTTTCGCACGCTCCGCGCCCCGTCTGAACGGAAAGCCTCGGAAAGCGGCGCGCGACCCACGCGTTATTGTTCGCGGGCGCAGGATATCAGAAGTCGCGCCTGGTGGAAAGGTTATCGTCACGTGGCGTTTAACGCGCGTATACTCCGGACGGAGTATCGAAAGTCTATGCAAATTCACCGTGGGATTCGCGCCGCTTGCGCGCGTCTTTTTCGCAAATTCCTTCGAAGCGAGAAAGCGTGACAGACGCGAAATCGAAATCGAAAGCGATCGAACTCGCAAGAGGCGTGATTTTTGATAACCCCTTGAGCATTATTACGTGCAATTATTTCTAGACGATGACGAGTATACTTGACGAAAACACGGTAAATGCACTTGCTGTGAGAGTTGTTGATAACAAAACGATAAATTCTTTTGGTGTTTCTTTGAACAATTGTTAATTTTACTGGTTTTATTTTATTTTTTTGTTTCGTTGCTTTGAAATATTCTAAAATGTGCAAAAATTACAAATGTGTATAATTTTTTTTATAACAAGTAGCAAAGGCGAATTTTTTTCTACATGACGAGTATATTCGACATTAAACAAAAAAAATTGATGAGTATACGCTCGACACAAACGCTTAAAGGGTTAATGATCTGATGATGTAAAGATCTTTCCAAATACGCGCGCTTGACACGAAATTCCTTCGGTGGAAAATTATAGAATTGGAAAAGACTGTTACGGTGCAACGACGAAACACACGGCGCGTATTTTTCTTTTTTTTCTTTTTTGGACTGTGCGCGACACGTGCGTGTTCGCCCGAGTTCGATGTGAAAGGGATTTCGGAACAAGTGCGAGTGACACGGCTTTACGGATTCCGCGGTAAAGCTGAACGCGTTCGCGACCGTCGATGCATTTGCAATTTTTCTGCCGTGCCCTCCAGTTACTTCCGGACGTGTTCGTTCGTTACTCTGCCATCGGGAGATTTATCGCGAATGAAAATTTCAGAGATTTGCCAGATTTTCAGAAACGGAGACCGCGAAACGGAACGAGTTACGCTCGTGTCCATTTCACAGTTGAAATTGGTCGAAACGTTCTAACAGCGACTTTATGGTTCTGGATTACGTTTCACTAACGTTTGATCTATCACAGTTGTAGCGTCGGTGCGAGTCTGAATAATCAAATGATAAAACTAACTGTTAATACTATTCGAAACATGAATATCACATTCACGCATCCAGAACCATAAAGTCGCTGTTAGAATTTTAAAGTAAAAAAAATTTTTTTTTTTTGCATTGTATTCTACTTATCACAAAGGTAAAACTTTTTCAAAGAACCATAGTTCACAGCCTAATAGTTCTTTTGAAAAAAGTTTCTTGGTCATTAATCAAGTGTTAGTGAAACTTAATCTAGAACCATAAAGTCGCTGTTAGAATTTTAAAGTAAAAAAAATTTTTTTTTGCATTGTATTCTATTCATCACGAAGGTAAAACCATAGTTCACAGCCTAATAGTTCTTTTGAAAAAAGTTTCTTGGTCATCAATCAAGTGTTAGCGAAACTTAATCCAGAATCATAAAGTCGCTGTTAGCACGCATTCGTCCGCAGTGTTGAATGATTAAGAGCCTTTTACGCCATTTTTCAAATCTTCGTGATGAATAGAATACAGTGTAAGAAAAGAAAAGAAAATGTTTGAAATTCAAGGTCAAGATTAATTTTTTTATACAAAAGTTTTGTACGTGTATTTCCATCAAATCGAAGATGTAGAATTCACTTGTGATAGCAACGGACAAATTCTTCTTTTATTCTTCTTCTTTTTTTTAAACCTATATCCGATTATTTGAAATTTCACCAAACACGTTGACAGAACTCGATTAAAGGAGCCAGTTATTCAGATTAATCAAGAAGAGCCGGCGGTCTCTCTGTCCGCAATCGGAGATCGGGAATCGAATCGAGCGGCGACCATTATTTTCGACAGCCGTGGGTCAATACTGCGTTACACGAAGCGATTGAATTATCTCCCCGGCTGTAATTCAATAACCGGACAATTTCGCCCTCTTTCGCGATGAATTAATGCATTTATCCGATCCAACGATCTTTAAACGTGGCAATTTATTTCACGCGAAGCAACCTCGGCGGGATCGCGCGAAATTGCACAATAATTGCAGACACGCCCTGCATTATCCACGATTATAGCTCATAAATAATTATATCCTCGGCGGCGCTGACCGACATAAGACTGGAAAAATTCGCTTGGAAACGCAATGAGGCGGGGAGTTTGGAAAAAATGTCGAATACCTCGGCAGGAATACGTACGTTTTATAATAGATTGTTTCTTGCTCGAACCAGGTTGATGTCATCTCTATCTCTCACTCGCACGTACGAGCAATTCTACCGAGCTGGTAGATCGACTTGTCGGAACGGATACTGCCGGCGGAGTTATTAGTGTCACGTGAAACTTGAATAACTGCCGCTGGATAATTCTTGAAAATTGATTTCGATCAAAGTACGAACCATTTCCAACGAGAAAATTCACCTTCTCGAAGAGGTGAAGCGGTAAACCTTGAATTACAGAAACTCTGAACATTTTGCGATACAAGAATAATTTCAAACTTCTGACTGAAAAGCTGAAAATTTCTGTGATACTAATTCGTGAATTACGGGGCGTTGCATTATGTATCGATTTAGAAAAAAATGAAATTTAAAATTCATCAACGCTAGAACTACTCTGACTGAAGCGTAAAATATCCATCAGAGACATTAAAGTGAAAAAAGTAGAAAAGCTTTGTGGTAATTTGCGCAAACTGTTACAAACAAAATCGTTTAAATCTCTAAAAATGCGCTTTTTGGTATATACAAAATTTCCAACGAAAATTGTAAATTGTAAGTGGTCATTTTGACCATTTTGATAGTTCTGATTTGCCTACTCTTATCTACGACGAACTTTTATTCGTACAGAATCGCAAGAATCATTCAAACCTCTAAATATGCAACGTTGTAAATCTACGAAACTGTTCTAAAGAAAATTATAAATCGGTCACTTTGATCACCGCGGTAGTTCTAGCGTTGAAGAAAACACCTTTTCTGAATATATATGTACAACAAATTTTCGATTAAAGATGCCGAGCAACTTGCCATCGAAGAATAGCGATCTGAATAACAAACCAACGATTGTGCGTTGAACACGAACCCGACGTTTCACGTAACACGATCCAACGGTAGAAATTCTCTCGTATGAAACTCGCTGATTCGAGTAGCGCGGGAATGATTTGTACGATTGAGTGGATTTCTGACGCTATTCACGGATCGTGAAAAATCAACGCTACTGCGTTTCATCATTGTACCTACAGCACACAGATACACAACTTTTAATTGCGTGTGATCAAAAAAACTGCATGATTCGTCTCACTGAAAGGCCCAGAAGCAACTGTTCTGGCTAGAAAATGAAGATGACTTTTTTGCCATAAAATTTTATCGATACGCAAACATTTGAATCGATAGAAAACAAATTACAGGCGCGATCGTTCAGTACCAGACAACGCCACGCCCCCTCGCGAATCACGTGACCCAAATCAACCAATCGCTAATTTTCGTTGCATCAGCGTTGCACCTGAAGAGGTTACCCCCGTTAAAATCACTTTCAGTGATAAAAAAAAAAACGAAGCAAAGAAGAAAACAGAAAATATTTCGTACTGATCGCATTGAACACCGGACAACTTACATTCGAGAATCCTGCGAACGTGAGGTTTCGTTTCCACGTACGAAACTCTCTCGGTTGCGTCGAGGGTTTCATTTTGGTACTCGAAACGCATTAAAGGGTTGCAGAATTCTGTTGGAAGTTACTAAGGGACGACTCGGGGGTTCCGGAAGCTCCAGGGCAGAGCCGATAGCGAGTGTATTTTACTACCATAGCAATGTTGTGTATTTTGCTGGTCGTTGTTGCAACGCAAACGAGACGCACACACACACACACGGTAGCGGTGACGCAAGCGACGCGAGGAAGAGATATTGTGAAAAGCTAGGGACCGTGGCGCCTAGACTGGTGCACGCGCGATGAATAATCCGCGATCGTTTGTGTCGCAAATCCATCTACTCGAAATTTCTACGATCGATCACGCTTTGGGTTCGGATTATTTTTTCTTTTTTTTTTCTCTCTCTCTCTAAGAGATCACGATCGGGTTCTCCAACAACACGCGGTGGAAACGAGGTCGAGAAAGGAGGAAATCTCGTCTTTCATCGAGAAGGCTCGAGGATGCACTCGATGGAAGGAGAAAGAGAGAGAGATAGAGAGAGAGAGAGACTGATTGCAACAACGTTTCACATTCCTCCGCATGAGATTCCATCGTGCCGTAATTTCGGCTCCGTGTACCATAAAATCGGTGGTTTCTGCACCACCGAGAGAAGCTCGAGCGTTCTCGAGCATTGTCACGCGGGGCGGAATACGAGCGCGCGCGCGGCTCGATCCTCGATTGCCGAGGACGCGTATGCATCCCGAGCCTAAACCGATGCGAAATGTTCAGTATTTCTTGCCAGGCTGGAGACCTGCTTTCAATTTGCGGCCAACAATTTGCCCGACGACTACACCACCACTGCGATGCGCGGGCCCCGTGATATACGTACATCGCTGACATTCCTGTATTTCCCGATGAAGGGAATAATTCCCTTCCCACCCCTCTGATACGCCCAACTCGCGAAACTTACGATCTTTCTGCAGTGGAAGATTGGCAATTATACTCGGACTTATGTATTTCTTTTTTTTTTTATTGTACAATAGGGAGCGTGACTGAACACACGATGATTGAGAGATTTGTCGATACTCAGGCCCTTCTTAAAACGTTTTAATTTTCTTTTTTTCAAAATATTTTAACACCATGTAGCAAATGTGTTTTTTTTTTTTTTTGTAAATATTCATACGTACAAATACTGAAAAACTTTGTTTACGACTAAATTCATCATTTTAATCTTGAAGATTAAAGTCTCCCATTTGCAACAACCTCTTAAAACTTGCTGTATGATTTTTTTCTTTTTTTTCAATTTTATTTTATTTTTTTGGGAGGATTTTTTGTTGTTTAATTTATGTCCAAAGACGAAAAAAAAAAGAATCGTACAGCAAATGGGAGACTTTAATCTGCGGGATCAAAGCGATGGATTTAGTCGAAAATAAAATTTTTCAGTGTTTTTTTTTACAAAAAATGAAAAACACATTTGCTACATGGCGAGTTTCAATATTTTGAAAAAAAAAAGACTAGAATTCAGGGTAGCTGAAAACTAAAACTTTACATTTTAAAACGAGACCAAATAAATTATTATACGATCTCTTTTACAACGAAGATCTATTGACAATTTTCCATTGAAATTAACTGCGGCGCAAAACCAACTCCGCGCAAAAACAATTTACATTCGCCAGAATATTACTGACAGCAAGGTTGTAAAATTTTTTTGGAAAGCCGAAACGGCACACATTTTGCTTCTTTGGTATTCTGCGTGCACTCGATAAAATACGATTTATGCGAAAAATCCACGTGTGTGTGTTCAGGTTTGCTCGTCAACTGTATTCTTAGCTGTTTTCGATTCACGTCAAGTTCTTGTCGAGAAATGGGAAAAAACGGAAGAAGCTTTCACGGATTCCATTTGTGCATTTTCGTAGGTGCTGGCTACCCTGGCGCTGTCCATGGGAACGCTGTCGTCGGGCCTGGCAAAGGGCTACACTTCGCCAGCCTTGGACTCCATTCTGGACAACCAGCCGCCTCACCTTTATCAAACTTCCAACAACGACACTTGGTAAGTACCCCCTCGTACATGGAAAAATCCTGCTCGAGTAAAACTACCGCGCGTGAGCTGCCGTGTTAAAGAAACGATAAAGAAAGAGAGTGTGTGCGTGCGTGTGCGTGTTAAAGAAACGACACGGACAGAACACGGGTGTTAAAGGCGCGAATAGGAAAAGTGAAACTCGCTAAGTAATCGTAAATTAGACGCGTGTCGTGTCCGGCAACGATTACCCAGCCGACAGATAAGTAAATTAAATAAACCCGGCGAGATAGCTCGCTGGACCGTATAATAAAGCGCGGGCGAATATTTCAGATAATTCGCTCAACAGACGCATTAACGTCACTCCGTTCCGTTTCAAGCTGTCGCGCACTTTCTCCGCGACAAACGGTGGTTGCGTTCGATTACAAAAAAAAAAAGCACGCCGCCATAAACTGGCAATGAAACCGTGCTCGCGATTTTGGCTTTTAGGTTTCGTTCGTTGAAACGACAGCTTGTCAGGATAGTATCTCGATCTCTGCTATATAAAGCTATTGAATCTTATGAGCGCCACCTCTGCAAAGTACACGCGGAGAACGACGTCGAGTCGCTCTTTAGTGCTCTCGATGGACCAAATAAATGGAGTTCCATTGTATAATGTAGCTTTCTTCCCATCTATTTTTAATTTTAATAAAAGGTATAAGATCAAGATATAAGAGAAAACTAGTTTTATTTTTTTATACTAACATTTTTGACTAATTTTATTTTTTTATACTAACATTTTTGACTAATTTTATTTTTTTATATTAACATTTTTAATTTTAATAAAACATCAAGATACAAGAGGAAACTAATTTTATTAATTTCAAATTAAATTCAAGCTCAACCATGATTTTCTTTTTATGTAGTATCTTTAATCTATGAAAAAAATATGTAACAGAAGAGTTAGGGATTTACTTCAGTAGAAAGTAATTTTTGGCCCACCCTGGATCTACAGAAACATATACACGTCTAATCACACACGCGTCGTATTTTTATCCATCGATCCTCAGAATCGCTAACGAAGCCTAAACTTGGCATTACGATTAATTGCCGCGCAAATTATATGACAAGTATCCAATGAAATCCCGGAATGGAATCGAATTAACCGAACGAAGAGGAGAGCATCGAGAGCTCGAGATCCTCCGTTGTCGGGCAAAGAGCGAACCGATGGATCCACGTAACGGAGCACGATGAACCTTGAACCGGGTTGGGAAGATCGATCGCACGCACCGATATCGAGGACGGTGATATCGATCGGTCGATGAGCGTTTAACGGCTTAATCGGCCGATAGACGAGACACAATGCAGGGAGCGGGCGGCCTCCTCTCGGCATTACAGAGAGCGATTACGCCCTCCCTTGCACAACGTTAGTCCCTGTCGTCCGTAATCGTATTGCCATTTGTCGTAGGTCGGCTTTCTCGGTGACGCAACAAGAAGCCTCGTGGGTTGCGTCGTTGTCGATGCTGGGCGCATGGTTCGGCGCTATGATCGGCGATTGGATAATGAGGAGGGGTCGCAGATTGGCGCTCCGTGTCACGTCCTTGCCGCTGGCCGTCGTCTGGATCCTCACGGGCATCGCACCCTGCGTCGAGCTGGTCTACGTCACCAGCTTCATCGGCGGGCTCTGTTGCTCCGTCATCACCATGGTGGCCCAGGTATCGTGTCTTTTCTTTAACTGTCCGATTCTGTCGATCCGATTTTCGTGAAATTTGGCCTGGATGTAGTTTTTGTTTCTTTTTTTCTTTTTTTATCGGGCAATCGCCGATGTCGAAGAGGGTGGAGACTACCCTTTAGACTTTGCGTAAATTCACACGACATTTTTGAATATTTTCTTGACTCGCAAAAGATATCGCAACGAAATTTGACATAAAAATATTCCTTTTCAATGATACACGATGTTATTAATTTTATAAACAAATTTGACAAATTATTTACTTTATAGTCTATTTACTATATTTCTGAACTAATTCAATCGATCACACGTAGATAAAGCTTTTAATTTTGAAATTATGAACGAAATCGAGTAGTATGGAACGTACAAGAATATTTAATGAATGGTGTATATCATTTTGTAAAAAAAACCATTTGTCTATGTACTAAAAAGACTGTATTTTTTGTTGGTTTTTCCACGTATGTAAGTAAATGTTCTTGAATATTTGTTTATGGAAACTATCTTTGGAATTGAACATCGACGATTGCAGATAAATATTTTTTATTTCGCCGAAAACCGTATGCCAAATTTTATCGAAATCGGCGACTGACACTTCCTCCACGTTCTCTCGTAAGTTTCGATTCTTCCATCGTTCGCCAAACAAAGGCGCAAAGGCACGTGATCATCGTTTTCCTTTAGGTGTACATATCGGAGATCTCGATGCCGGGGATCAGGGGTTGTCTGTCGGCGATGCTGAAGGTGCTCGGCCACGTCGGCGTGTTGCTGTCGTACATCGCGGGCACGTACCTGAATTGGCGGCAGAGCGCGTTGCTGGTGGCCATAGCGCCGTCGATGCTCTTTCTGGGGACGCTGTTCATCCCCGAGACGCCGTCGTACCTCGTGCTCAACGGCAAGGACGACGAGGCTGCCAACAGCCTGCAATGGCTGCGCGGTGATCACGTCGACATACGTCACGAACTGCAGGTATAATTCTCAAAGATGCACTTCAAGAATATATAGCTCGTTCGTGCGATCATCCTCGCAAATGTGCCTGTTACCAGTTCCTCGTCACGCACAATGCGAGACGTATTCAAATGGCGATCGTATCGCAATCAAACGGTGATTCATTCCATCGCATTCGTTCCGTTCCTTCACGAATCATACTGGACGATCCATATCGATACTACAGGCCTGATATTAATAATATTCGCGCGTTCCAGGTGATCAAGACGAACATCCTCGCCTCGCGGGCCAAGCAGTACGAGCTGACGTTCAAGAACAGCATGTTCACGCCGCGGCTGTACAAGCCGATCGCCATCACCTGCGGGTTAATGTTCTTCCAGCGGTTTTCTGGGGCGAACGCGTTCAATTATTACGCGGTCATTATATTCCGTCAGACGCTCGGTGGCATGAATCCTCACGGCGCGACCATTGCAATTGGCTTCGTGCAATTATTGGCTTCTCTGTTGTCAGGTACGGTAACCCGAGACTTTCATTGCGTGTTTCGTCGCGTGGGCATTCGTCGAGAGACGCTCGATTGGACGAAGCGCGAGCAAACACGGAACTAATAGAAACGAATCCCAACTGACACAAGGAGGACATTCCTAACGGTTGTCCTCTATTTCCTTTTCTGCTTCTCACTTGGCGTTCCGTGCGTTTCCCCCCGCAGGGTTCCTGATCGACATCGTGGGCAGGCTACCGCTGCTGATAGCCAGCACGGTGTTCATGTCGCTGGCGTTGGCGGGTTTCGGCAGTTATGCCTACTACGTGTCGCAGACGCAAAATCTGGGGTATCCGGACTCGGCGGTGGTCGGCCAGCACGACTGGATACCGCTGCTCTGCGTGCTCGTCTTCACGACCGCTCTGGCTCTGGGCATATCGCCAATTTCGTGGTTATTGATTGGCGAGCTCTTTCCCCTGGAGTACCGCGGCCTCGGCTCGAGCATCAGCACCAGCTTTAGCTACTTCTGCGCGTTCGTGGGGATCAAGCTCTTCATGGACTTTCAGCAGGTGAAACGTCGTAATTCGTAATCGTGATCGTTCCCCCCCCCCCTGATAACGCGTGACGGGGCGTTTAGGCATTCGTGCTGTACGGTATTTAATTAGATGTTCGGGTCGATAAATTACAATTGAGCGCAGTATCTGATCATGCTCCGGTGCATAATTGAAATGCCGCGGTACTTACGCGCCGCTGTACCCAAACGGGGCTACGGCGCTTAAATATTAATGCAGCGGTGTCGCGTTAATTGACTGAGAGTTTGCCTCTTTATCTGCTGCTGTCGGCAGGTACAGTTTTCGAAACGATAACCATGCATGAGTGAAAAGAAAACGGTTCGTCCGTGGGTGTCACGGATGAATTCTACACCTTCGATTTGACGGAAATCGACATGTAAAGAATCTGCCGAAAAATTGATCTTCAGGAAGAAAATTAAATTTCAAAGTCAAAATTTTTTTTTGCATTTTTTGCATTCTGTTCATCGCCAAGGTAAAACTTCTCCAAGAAAAAGTGGCGAAAAAGTTTTTTGATCATTTAAGTCGTAAAGTCGCGTGCGTCCTAACAGCGACTTTACGGTTCTGGACGCGTGGATGTAACGTTTACATTTCGAATAATATTAACGAAATACAGTTTTATCATTTGATTATTTAGACTCGCACTGATGCTGCGACTATGACAAATCAATGTTAGTGAAACCTAATGTGATTACCAGAACCATAAAGTCGCTGTTAGGACTCATAGCGTTAAACGATTAAGAAACTTTTTTTGTCATTTTTCAGAAGAACCATTAGGTTCCTTGGAAAATTTTTACCTTCGTAATGAGTAAAATACGATGCAAGAAAAAAAAAAAAAAATTTTGACTCTGAAATTCAAATCGAAAGTATAGCCATGTGAGAGCCACGGACAACTTCTCTTTCCACCCTGTATTTGTAGATATTTGTGATTTCTTCAAGGATCGTATCTCATCCGAAACTGTAGCTACCGCGTTCCGTTACATCTCAGAGAAACGTTCAACTAATTTACGAACGATGTTTCAGACATTCGGTCTGCACGGAGCGTTCTGGTTCTACGCGGCGGTCGCCGTGTGCGGGCTGTGTTTCGTGGTGTGCTGCGTGCCAGAGACCAAGGGGAAACAACTGGACGAGATGAATCCGGACTACGCGCAGGCACGGTAGTATAAGGCCTCGTTGACGGGGGGATTGTCGAACCTGGAGAAATCCAACAAACCCCTGCCAGGAGGTGCCTACCCGAATCAGCACGATCCGAGGGAGCTGTACAGCGCGAATCCAGCCACGGATGTGCCAACTACGTCTCGCCAGGCACCGATCTACAGGAGCAATCACCGCAAACTGTCCGACTACTGCAACATCTTCGCCGAGAAGACGAACCGAATCGGCCGGAACGTCGAGAGTTTCATGCAGTCGCGCGGATTCTTCGCGGCGCGTCGTTCCACCGACGAAAGCTCGCGCGGCAACGTGACGAACGTAGCGCACCGAAGCAACGGAGACGTGATCAGAAACGACTATCGATTCCCCGACCCGAGGCTGGCCGAACGAGCCGAGGTACGCGAGGAGAATCAACATCGTTACGGTCGAATCGGACGGAGCCGACGATTGGAGAGACCCGCCTACCCGAAGGACGTTTATCCAGAGGACGTCCTTTGCCCGGAGGAAAGAGGCACCGCGTCTAATTACGCGGATCGCGATGCGGACACAACGCAGTCTCGACAACGAGTTCGGCAACGCGATTACACGGTCGCTTACAAGGACAGCGACTGCTGGAGAGGCGTCTCGGACGATTTAAACGGTCTCGGGTCTAAGCCGAGCCTGAGGAACGGCATTAGTCACGGGAGGGGCGAGAGGCTTTACAGCTCGACTTTGCCCAGGCGAAGCAGAACCATCAATTTCAGAGATCAGCCGGGCAGTTCCCTCGAGTCGCGGCGTGGCTACTTGAGAAGCCTGCAGGACCTCTCGGACCTCGAGCTGGACGACAGACCGCGAGATCTCGCCGACTCGTCTTTTCTGTCGTCGAACAGAGACGACTGGAGGAGCGACAGGCTGCTGGTTGCGGCGCAGGACGATGGCTACAGACGTCGAAGGTACCGGGAGAACCGACTCGAGGACGACTATCTGAGACTCTACAGGAGCTTGTCCAGGCTCAGCAAGTACCCCCAGGGTGGCAAGTACGAGCCCGGCCAGGTACACTACGAGAGGGAATGCAGGACGTTCGGCAAGGACACGGTCGCCTTCATTTACTACAAAACGTGCTACTTGTGATGCACGAGGGAACGCGACAGGGTCGATGACGACAGTGGATCGTCAAAGGATCGTCGTCCAGCTGGTGCGCTTTGCGATAACTGGTCGACAGCGAGCAAGATCGGCTACCTAATTTCCGCGATGCTCGTTCTTCCGATGCAACTTTGCGATTGAGTTTTCGAAGTTTTCGCGGTTTATTTCTCGCGGAGTTTGGAATGTATCCGAGTATTACGCGATTTTCTTTTCAAGGATGAATCACCCCGTCACGAGAGTCTCTCGTAAACGAAATGACTTGGTTTTCGTCAGAGCAAGATCTCACTAGCGGCGACATTAGATTACTCTCGTTGAGTTCCTCGATCGATTTCACACGAGCTTTCTTTTTCAGTTTGACCCGAAGTCGGTAGGCGTATAAGATTGGTCAGAAACGCGCGCGTTCGATCGAACCTAACCTAACGATCTTCGAGTACACTTGACGTGTAATAACATTCTAAAAAAGACTTGTATCGAGTAATCAAAAGTAAAAAAAAAAAAAAAAAAGAAAAAAAAAGGTACAATTTATATGAACGTAGACTAGGGATTTAACGATTACAAATAGAGGATAAACTTAAAGTTAACGATTTAAGGACACGGCGAGACGATTCGAGTGTTGATTCTTCCTCCCTCTGACCAGTTTTATGCTCACTTTCGAATACTGTAAGTCGTATAAATCGAGTCGAATAAGATCTCCTTTCCAAGCCACACGACTGAATTACGTAATTAGATATCATCTTCGTGATTTGCCTTGCGGAACGTTGAACGATATTTTGACCAAGAAGCGCGTTAAATTAACATACACGTTATTTTCCGTAATTAATCGAAACTATATATAGATATATATATACATATTGTATCGCATTCGAGAAACAAAAGAAGAAAAAAAAAGATAGATCTCATCGGAACAAAAAAAGAAAAAAAGAAAAAAAAGATAAAGAACGCTCTTCCGTGCAACGTGCCTTCTTCGAGAGCACGCAAACGTAGACGTACAGACGATAATAACGCAAAAATACGTACGTGTACGCGTAAGTGTAGCAGAAAAGAGAAGAAAAACACACAAACAAGGAGGGGAAAAAAAAAACATTAGTCGTACATAAAATATAAATTGTTTAGCATAGAATCGATAGACTGGTCCGTCGATTGTCGTCGACGTTTCTCTAAAAAACGTTTCAACACATTCACCGTGATATTTTCAACCTAAAACGTCTTCGAGTTTCGACTCGCGAAGCCTCGAGAAGCTTTAAGAATTAAATAGAACTAACGGGTGTTAATAGCGTGACGGAGGCGGGAGTTTTCAATTTTCTTCCAGAAAGCAAGCTCTTCCTCGTTCTTTCAAAGGAAAAAAGGAAAAAATAGGGGGTGTACGACTAACTGACATGTTCAAACACGTTCAAACATGTTCAAACATGCTCAAACATGTTCAAACATGTTCAAACCTAGCGGTTTTTCGTAGTTTCGAGGACAACGCCGTGCGACACTTTGTTTCTCCGTCGAAACACGGCACACGGCGAGCGTGTTAAATCGATGGGAAAATAATGGAAATTCGTATCCTCCGCGCGCCATCGACCGGAGAACGTACGTATTTTTCATTCGTTACGCGACGATCGTATAAAACGAAACGACTGGAACGTAACGATCGATCGAGCGTGATCGAGGAAATCGTTCGTTGCTTTCCCGCCGATTTAACACTACCCGCACGAGCGTGACACACACACACACACACAGACAGACAGTGTCGCTGAGAAAAAAAGTGTTGAACGGAGAGAGAATAATTTAGACACGGCAGATTTGTTTTATTTGTCAGGATTTGTCTATATATATATATAAGTATAAATACTCGGGGGGCCTCGTTCTACGGTTCTAAACAACGGCCGCCATTGACTTAACGATGACAATATTATTACATATTACCTGTAGATATACTATACATATTACGCGTACTATCTTTCGTACTAAGTACCTATATCGTGTAAGGTCGATTATTATTGTACATTGTATACATATATTGTGCAACCGTTCGGATACAAACTTTTGCGACAATACCGTAACTAACCATTGCCAAACTCGTTGGGGCACGCACGCGTAGACCGAGACTTGGGAAAGACAAAAGTTCGCGTCGAGGATGGTTGTGCCTCGTTTGAAGGAACGTCGATACACTCGTACGTGACTTCAACAGCACCATCGGCAGTTCGACTGTCGTCGACGATGAACTTTTTCTCACAACTTTTGTCGAGATGAGCGTTTGGTGCAATGATACCATCCAATCTCGAATTCGGGGGCGAGGAGTCTCTCGGAGGGAGGGGGAGGCGGGCGGTACTCGAGAAAGCGGCATTTGTATTTTGTATTTTTATATAGTTTGTAGAAACTCGTCAGCGTCGACTATTGCAGAAATGATGCTCTGCACTCTGTGATCGAACGCCTAGTCTTCACGGATGAAAATATTTTCCCACGAGTTATTATTGTTTCGATGAAGGGGGGAGATTCCAATATTGTACATACGATACACATATATATATATAGAACGAAGAAGAAAATTAATTCGCTAATTGAGAATTTACGTTGGCTCGTTCTGATATTTTTCTAAAATTAATCAAGTGTCCAACGTCAGGGGATGTTAAATTTATCGACATATCAGGATAGAGTTTGATTGATCGTGAGTTTCATTTTTGAAAGGATGCCTGACAGCGACGAAGCAATATTTTTTTCCGTGCAGTCTATCGGCAGGATTTCTTACATCTGTAATCGTTTACACCCCCGTGAGTCATATCCCTGCCATATCTGATATTCTAACGAAGAGTGCTGGGTCCTCCGACGTACGATAGAAGTAAGAAAACGTGTACTTAAAACGTTTAGAAGAAAAAAAAAAAGAAAACGAAAAAGGAAAGAAGAAGGGAAGCGAATCGGAATACTTTTGTGGATGGCGATCGATGTTTTTCCTGTTCGATTTAAACGTGATTCTAAATACTTCCAATGCTTTCGTTAGACATTCAGGACACTGAATATTGAAAACATATCCCTCGGAAAATTGATACGTAGATTTTTCGTAAAAATTCTTCATATCGCGCGAATATCACTCTTTACGAATAGAAACGAGAACGCAGCATCTTCGAATCTCACAACTATCTAAATGAATCTTATAATGCTCAAGGGCTTGGACGCAGTATTGAATAAAACAAAACTTTACGATTAAGTTGACGCAGGTGCATTGCTCGTGAAACGAGTGCACGTAGGATAAGAATAAAACTAATTTAAACAAAAAAAAAAAAAAAAAGAAAAAAGAAGAAAAGATATTTCGGGATTCTACACATGAATATAGGTATATATATATATATATACATATGCGTTATAAATTGTACAGAATGATTCTTCGACCATCGTGAGACTATCCTGTTTTTCTTTAGTGTACTGCGCCGAACGATAAGTACGTAAACGTGGTCTAGAACGGCTGGATAGGTATAGTGGATAAATTCTCTGGAACAACTATGCAAACAACCTCGTTCCTTTCCTAATTAATCAGAACACCTTTCTTTCGATTAGTTGATAACGCTAAGTGAAGTAAAATTACAGATACGCAGCGAGCGAAAACAAAAAAAAAAAAAAAAAGAAGGAGAGAACGCAAGAGAAAGGAAGAGAAAAATAAAAAATAAAAATCTGCACTGTGCACTTTCGTGAATTGAAGGTATTATCGTAATCCTTAGGTGTAGCAATCAGCGAAAGTCAGAATTTAGAATTCGTATTAATGCGATTAATGCACGCGTAGTCATGCGATTGTTATAAACATCGGGAAATCTTGAGTCGTTTGACGATGCAGGCCGTGGTGTGATGTAACATTTGCTGGAATATTTGTTTAAGCAAGGAAGGAGAACGAAATTTCGATCAAAAAATTCCACGGGCAAAGTGCAATCAAAAAATTTATCAACGCGTCGATTGACTTTTTTCTTTTCAAAATTATCCTTCTCGCCGCGGATTGAAATTTTTGTTTGAAAAAATTCCGTGGCCCGCATCAAACGCACGTGCATCCGTGTGCACGTTTGTGTACGTATACCGTATGTGAGAGTGTATGTGCGTGTACGCTGTATATTTATGTGCAAGTGTAAGGACAACGAAAACTGCTTGTAAATGTGCGGAATGAAATGGATATACGGACAGTGCAAGTTACGGAAAATTGAAAAGCAAATTGAGTATGTTACGAAAGAAAGATTTTCAAAGCAAGAGTGTTGGAAACGCCACGGCCTGCTACGTAGAATCTATACGCATAATTGCATCTTCTATTTATCGACAATAAATTAAACGCGAAATATTTACAAGTTATCGACAATAAAACAAAGGACATTCGAAGGAAGCGCTGGCCGTCACCGAATGGGATGTTCGAACGTTTGTATGTAGATAAAGCTAATCAGAGGAGAGAATATTCCGAGAGAATGTATTTTTCAAAAGCTGCAAACATTAAGGGTATAATAATATAAATATATATGTATATATCTATATATGTATATATATATATATATATATACACATATATCTGACCTAGCCTAAAAGGTCGCGCCTAGCTTCGCTTGCTAGATTTAATATTTTTGTAATGACGCTTAGACGTAGCTCGTTTGTACCTTCGCGGATTAAGAAACGCGTTTATATATTCGCGCGCGACAGCTTTGATGATCGATGACGCGCGAAATTCGAATCGGAGCGGGGCGTCGAATTCGCGTTGCGACCACCGT